>JALAZF010000085.1:11654166-12303333 GCA_022829125.1 Lathyrus tuberosus
CGAAAAGTAAAAGTAAGAAAATGACTTAAATGTACCTTGGAACATCGTTTCCACACGCCTTTGAAATTAGTACTAATCCTGAAACAGAACTTTTAGCCGCACCGTACCTTCTTCCTTGAAGCTTTTCTTTACAAGCATGAAGATAAAGCCTCGAAAGACGCCGAGCCGGGGCGTGAACCTTACTCATGGAGTTTCCATGCTCAGCAACTACTGAATATAAAGAAGCTTCAATAGCCGCGGCTTCTCTTAACTCTCCTTCAAGATTCTTTACCTTCTTTTTCAAGTAATCAACTTTACTTTCTAAATTACCATTTTTTGCTTCCTTCTGACTAATCTTACAATCTCTCTTTTCATTCAAATTGGAATGAATGTTATAAGTACTTTTGCTACTTATTCTTTGAACACCTTCAACTATATTTCTAGAATGAGTAACCTTGTCATGAAAATTCTCATCGAACTTTTCATGATCGTTGCTTCTTGTTCTGATCCTTGAATTTTCGTCTATATTTTCACAAACTAAAGAAGGCGAAGTAGCACCTTTTTCATTCGACAATGATGCATCCGTTGATGACGACATGTGAGATGGACTTTCCACTTTCTTGTACGCATCCTGTGGCACCAAATTAGTCTTTCTGATCGGCCTGTTCGGTTCATTGGGAAGTTCAAAGGAAGTAGAAGCTCCCGCAACAGAAGAACGTGAAGAAATATCATCATCATCAGTAAATGAAGCAATCTCAGCTTCCTCGGCGTATTCTTCATTCATCAATGTTGATACAGAATCGCTACCGTTGCTATTATTCTCCAAAACCTCGTTCGAAAACCTTTCCTGCAACGAAGACGAACGAGCACGGATCTTGTCAACCGGTTGAATTTTAATGAACAAGACTGGCTGATCTTTGTTTCTGTAGCTTCTCTTGCAGTTCATAGATGTACTAATGCTTAATCCCTCTTTAATTACTCCATAATCTGCCAAATCTATAACAGCATTTCCCAATAATTGACCCTTAACAATCTTGTTATCTTTTCTAGGCTCATACAAGTTGAATTCCAAGAAATTCTTTTGGAAAACCTCAAAATCACCACCTCTAATGGATACATCCCTCAACAATGTGACTGAAATTCTAAACGATTCGTTGAATTCAATTCTTCCTTCGCCTATAACTGAACCAAGTGAAGGTGATACTAGTTTAGTAGAACCTAATGTGCTTGAACCATTCTTCATTTCGATTAGAACCGAATGAAGAGATCTTAGAGATTGCGATGGAGGCCAAGGCTTAATCTCTTGAATATGAATCAGATAATCAATTTGAACTTTGCTAGTTCTCATGTTCTTTCCTCTCATACCTAAACCCATACTGAATCGGGTTTTAAAATCGCGATTCTGGTAATGTTACCTTCGTGCCTCGACACTTGATATTACACCAATCCAAACGTGATCATGCAGCCTCAATCGCAGTTGCGTCGTGGTCGCAAAGAAATCAAAACTTCAATGTTGCGACCGCGATCATAGCCTCGATCCTTGATATTGGGAGAATCACAGTTACGTAGCCTCAATCGCGTATGCGTTGTGGTCGAACAGACATCAAAACCTCTATATCATAGCATAGATTGCAGTTGCAGACATTTTTTTCGAAACCTTACACAATGCTATAAGCCCTATAAAACCAAATCAACATGAGAACTCAAAATGCAGCATCAAAAATCATCTTAAGTGAATATTAACAGAGAAATTGAAAGAAATTCTTAACTCTAGGGTTAGAACTATATCAAGTAATAACATGAAAGTGATTAAGAGATAGAACCTAAAAAACAAAAAACAAAAGGGTATCTATGAACTAAAAGCAAGAAAGAAAATTGATAATGTGGACCAAAAGAATCCAGTAAAATACAACAAGATTAAAGACACAAAGAAAATGCATGAAAAAGGAAGCAATGAGAGGTTAACCAGAAAAAGCAGTGTTGGATGGTGAAGTGGAAGAATTTGAAAGCTGCAAAAGATAGCTATAACTGAAAATAGGGTCAGTTGTCAGTAGTCACCACTCACCTTATTGCTCTTTTTTCAAGGATTTGTATTTGGTGTAATGAATGTGGCACTCAAATTAACAACATTTAAAGCTAATACTACTATTGTGAATAAGTTTCTCTGCGTGCAGATGTAGAGACTAACTCTTCAAGTCACACTAACTGGTGTAATCTGAATTCGTTTGATCACAGATCAACGACCACGATTGTTTATTTTATGGTAGTTGAGTTTAAATTGCAACTTTCAAGACACATTAACTGAGTGGAATATAATATAGAAGTATCAAAGTAAAGGAGAGAATTTCAAAGTAGAAGTGATTAAAAAAAGGTTGGTAGATTTTGGTGGAGAAAAATATATGTAATTTGGTAACACCATTGTTTGGTGTTATAACCATAGAAACCACCTTGCTGAATGTGATGGCTAGCCGAACAACATGACTTTGAAACTAACACTTTTAAGTTTTAAATATAACTTAATGTTGCACACACTTTGTTTCTAGTAATTTATTACCCCTAGTTTTCTTATTGTATTTATTAGTAGTAGTTTTTGTAAGAGAGTGTTGAAGGAATAGAAAACATTATTGGTGTTAGTTACTCTACCGGAGATGCAGATGCAACCGCGCGTGAAGGCTACGCAAGCACAATATGCGTCGTTTCTACGTAACAATGCTTAATAATCACATGTATTCATATGCTAGTTTTAGTTTTACGAGATTTTTATCTACTTTTTTTTTTTTGGTAACAACAATACCTTTTTTTTTCTTACAATGTGTTTTATAGATCATGTCATGACAAAAATAAAAGAGATTTTTATTATGAAAATGAAACAAACAAATTAAACATTTAAAATAGTTAAGAGTTTAAATTTGATTTTGATATAATTGATTGTTATAAAGTTAACTAATTTTGTTTTTAAAATTAAAATTTGTAATATTAAAATTTAATTATTTAGTTAGCAAAATAGTGTTTAACTAGGGTTTTCCATGTCAGTTTCTCCGCAGAGGTTTGCTTATGCAAACCATGATTCTCAAACGCAAGAAGAAAATAAAAGAGAGATGAGTACCAAGAGAGTTAAGGATCGAGGAGATACGACCTCCGCATCCTTATTAGAGGAAGAGAAACCTTCGAGAACAAAGTAGAATCACAACCCTTTTTCACTGTGATCTTTTACAAGAATAAGGTAACATGTGAATCTATGGAGAAGATGCAAGAAGACGAAACAGAAGAACGAGAGGAGTGCTACGATAGATTGTAGTGAAGGAGAGAAAAGTAAGATTATGAGTGTCCAAAATTTATCTTGTTGAAGGAGGAATAACACATAATTGTGAAACCATGGAAGGAAGGCGTCATTATGAAGATGGTGGGGAGGAGAATCGGCTTCAAAGCGTTTGAGACAAAACTTAATCAACTGTAAGCGAAAAGAGGAGTCTTAAACATTATTGACCAAGGGAAAGATTACTATCTCATCACCTTCACATGTGAAGAAGATCAGAATGTAATGCTCTTGGAAAGTCCTTGACTCATTTATGATCACTACCTTACGATGCGAAAATAGGGATCAAAGTTCTGCCATATGTAGCGTGCGATTTTTGTCGGTGACGCGACAACCTTACTGCAATGGTTGGAATTGGGTGCTACATTCTGATTTCTTATTTATCCTATGAAGCTGGAAAGGAAAGGGAAGCTATCTAAAACTAACCTTGCACGCAAATGTTTTCTTTAACAAATGCTTAGAGATTGGGGGGTCGGGGTCAGGTTATACAAAGGGAAGTTGTCAATTACCCAGTGTATATATGGTTATCCATAGATCTTCTTTGGCATGTTTAAATACTTTCTAGTGTTTATCTGTTATGGGTTAGGAAAGTTTCTTTTTTGGGAGTGTTGAGAGAGTATTTTTGTTGTTTTTGGTAAGGTACTGGACCTAAAGTTTTTGGTATGTGTGCTCGCTAAGATTTCGCAATCTTATGCCTACGTATTCCCGTAAAGATAACAGGGAAATCAGAGCAATCGTAGTTCCTCCTATTCTATGGGAGGAAAGATGTTTGGTGTCTTGTTTAAAGCCCAAGATTGAAGCTGAAAGGATATTTGTGTCTTGTTCAAAGCCCAAGATTGAAGCTAAAGGTTTGACTGAGAGAGAATTTGTCATCTCTAAAGAAAGATATCTCACCTGTTCATCACAGTTGAAGGATTGGTTATAAGGGGGAATTACTTTAACTAGAATGTATGGAATCCAGCAATGCCATAATTTTCTTTATAGGGGAGATGTCCTGAAGGAAGAAACTTTAACTCAGTGTAGAGCAATGTCATTTTACCTTAGGAGTCTTTCATGCTAAGAGAAAGACATTGGCTTGGATGTAAATAATCCAGAGGCTTGCCACTTATAGCAATTAGATAAAAGAAGAGTTTTCCAGGATAAAAGATGGATCACAACTTAGATTTTTGAATCAACAAGTGTGCCACTTATAACCGTTATCTGGGACTTAGAGGCGCAACTGCAGACTGATACCTTGAAAATTAGAACTGCACACTCTCAGATGTCACGACATCTGATCCAACATGTCAGTCAAGAACATATACAACAAGACAGTAAAATGCAGAATGTAAATAACACAGTAATTGTTAACCCAGTTCGGTGCAATTCACCTACATCTGGGGGATACCAATCCAGGATGAAGATTTCACTAACTGTAGACTGTTACAAAGTTAAACTCCCACGTTTACAACTTTATTCCTAACATCTACCCCATGAACATCTTTACCAAGGCTAAACTCAATGATTTACAACCCTGATACGAGATACCCCACTCACACCCTAATCACAACCTGTGATATCTCTGTCTTCTGCCAATTCAGAACTGTCGCGGTTCCTTGACCTTTAAGTTATCTTGGACTTGCTTCAAAGCTTCGTCCAAGAACAATACAAAAACCATTACCTACAGGTTTCTGGTTGTAACCCTGTACCTATGCCTTCCACCCTGCATCCCATAATACAGAGTGGAGACTTACAACTCCTAAGAGAGCCAACGACTCTCAAACCCTAAACTCTTATTCAACACAAGAGAATTAGGTTACAAAGTTACAAGTGATACAAAACGTACAGGCCTTTAAAACCTAGGTATAAGTCTCCTTATATAGTCTTCTATTTGTCTTGGGCTTTCAATCTTTGATCCTGTGTTTCCTTAATCCGTTCCTTAATTCTTGCAACTGATTAAAACCTGTTAACTTACAAAGTCAGTCAGGATGTCGAGACATTTCCTTCGACATCTTTTTCTTCTGCAAATTCTTCAAGTTTATCATCAGAATGTTTTAGCAAAATTTAGTCAAACAACAGGTGCTTTCATCTTCTTACAGAGAGAACTCTTGATTTCCTCTGAGGGGATGTTGATTTTTGTGTTCCTTGATCAAAGCCCAAGGTTGAAGCTAAAAGGTTGACTCTACTAGGGAGTTTTACATCTGTCTTATATATAGCCCAAGATTAAGGCTAAAAGGAGATTGACTCAGCTAGAGAGTATGATCTGTCTTGTACAAAGCCCAAGATTGAGGCTGAAAGAAATTAACTCCACTGGGGAGAGGTTTTATCTGTCTTGTACAAAGCCCAAGATTGAAGCTAAATCTGCTGAGGAAAAATCATTATACAAAGCCTAAGAGGAGGCTGGCTGGGGAAATTCTTATATGAAGCCTAAGAGGAGGTTGACTTCTGCTGAGGATTATTGAGATCCAGAGATAGGTCACAATTGGGGAATCAACTCTTGTTGAGGATATCAGATGCCCTAAGGTTCTGATTCTGTTAAGGTTTTATTGATGGTAAAGGTTTACACTTTGAGTGTGATAAGCTATGAAGGTTTCAAACTCTGCTGAAGATTGATGAAGTGACCAGGGTTTTTCCTGTGCTTTTAGGAAACTTGAGGGTTTCTTTGGTATCCAAGAGGAGATGAGACTTTCCAAGTCTACTAGTATGAAGAGGTTGATCTTTGTATGATACCCAAGAGGAGGCTGATGTTTTAAGGGATGAGAATCAACCCTAAACTGGTCTGATGTTTTGGAATTCTGACTCTCTGGAGGATTGAACTAGTAGAGGTAACTAAGTTATGTCCTATACCTGTAGGAGGTCTTTGGGTCCTTGTACTAAGCCCAAGAGGAGGCTGAGAACTTCTAAGAAGCCTGAGGGTCCTTGTACAAAGCCCAAGAGGAGACTAGGGATGCTTTTAGTAAGCCTGTGGGTCCAAACCTGAGAAAAGTTCAAGAAAGGTTTTACCGGGAATAAGTCATTTCCTTGCAGAACAGTTCTAGGGTTTAAAGAAATTCAGAAGAGGTTTCACCGGGAATTAATCCTCTTTTGGGAAATGAATTTCTTGTACAAGTATTTCTAATTTGACACAGTCTTGAGAAAAATTTCACCGAGAATAATGCCTTTCTCTGTTCCATATTGTACAAGCCCAAGAGGAGGCAAGACTGTATATAGAATTTCCTATGGGGAACTAGTTTTGAATGTGTTGAAAGAGTAACCACTGGTTTGATCTAGACCTAGACCTAATTGTTGGGGAAAACTCTAAGCAAGTATATACAAGCATACATATACAGATGAAATATATAAACAAGTATATGTAGAAGAAATAGTAGAACTTACAGTTGTGCAAACCCAAGCATTGTAACCACAGCTGTATGGTTAGTTATTCAAGAAATTGAAGAAAGTTTTGATAATAACTTAGAATTTGACTCTAAATCAAAAGGAAAGATGTTTTTTTAAAAATAAGTTTGGGGCTTATACTCAAGGAGAGGCCCAGATGAATTCTTTCGAAAAGGCGACGATTGTGTCGTAGTTTTGAAAACCAAAGAAGGACTTATACAATGACTGAGACCCAAATTATTGTGTTTACAAAAAGGATGGGTCTTACACTCTATTAGAGGCCCAAAAGTTTATTTTTATACAAGAGATGGGGCTTACAACTCAAGGAGAGGCCCAGATGAAAAAACAACGATCGCACCGTTATTTTGAAAATTGCACCAAGACTTATACAATGACTGAGGCCTAAATTATTTATGTATAAAGGGGGTTGGGTCTTACACTCTATTAGAGGCCCAAAAGTGTTTGAAAAAGAAGAAAAATGAGACTTATAACTCAAGGGGAGGCCCAGATGAAAATTGTTCGAAAACGACGATCGTGCCGAGATTTTTAAAATCGTATCGGGACTTATACAATGACTGAGGCCCAAAAAGGTTTATTTACAAAGGGATGGGACTTACACTCTATCAAGAGGCCCAAATGAGTGTGTGATATTTAAATTTGAGGGTGAAACAATAAAACCCTAATTTGATTTAAAAATACATTTTAATTTGAATAAAAATCAATTAAAATGTTCAAAATTATCAAACATGTATAAAAAACAAATTGTGATCTTGTATTAATATTTTAAAAATCATGTTTTATCCATAGAATGATCTAAAAATCATTTGAATTTGAAAAATCAAGAGAAATAAATATTTTTAAATGTTTAAAAACAAATAAAAAATAAATTCTTTAAAAAAATATCAAATATATAAAATAAATAATATTTTTGTGAAATTCTTGTAGAATAAAATATTTTAACATTTTTGTGAATTTTGAAAAAAAGAATCAATTCAAAAACATTAAAAATGAGAGAGAAATTAATTTTTGAATTAATTAACAAAATAACTTTAAAATTCAAATATTTGAATATTCAAAAAAGGCGCCAAGAACAAACGGGGAGAACACGCGCGCACTCTGTTTCCCAGATTTGCAAAAGCTATGATATCTCACGGATTAGGTAATGAAATTGGATGAAACCAACCTCAAACTTGTTAGATTTTAACCCACGAACCTGATGGTGGTGTTTAATTTCATTTATTTTAAGTGTGGAGTGAGAAATTCATGATGAACACTGAAACCCCAGAATTTTGCATAAAGCTCATGAAATCTTAAACATGTAATAGATGAAGCAACTGATTGAGGGTTATCACTCTATAGACTACCAGAAACATGTTGGTAACTTGCAAGTGAATTTATAATGCATGCAATATAGAATTTGATAGGTTCAGGCTTACTTGAACTTACTTGTGCAAGAGACTTTTGAATTTGGAGTTGGAGGTGTTCCAGATATGTTGTGATGACTTGAAGAACTTCACTATACCCTATGGAGTGTGTTGAGATGCCTGGCCTTGATTGGAGATGCTTGGATCACCTTGTAGTACCTCTACTGCAAGTAAGCCTCAAGGGGAATTTGAGTTCTATGATTCTGGTGTTCCAGATGAAGGATGAGTGTTTGAACAACTTTTATATGATATATTGGAAGTGTTTGGATCATAAGCTGTGGTGGATTTGCTCTCTAACTCAAAATTCGATGGTGACTTGTAAAATAAGGCAATTCTGGTTTTTGAAAGAGATTTTGAGGAAAGCATCTGTTGTGGTGTTTTGGTGTACTCAAACTGACCACAAATGAGCTCTATTATAGTGCAACAAGTTTGTTTTGGCAGCAATAATGAATGGTGGCTGGTACAGCCCTTTGTCCATTGGTTTTCAAAAGGAATCTCAAGTCTTCTCTAGCCATTGACTTGAGTCAATGTTGCAGGCCTATGGTCCTATGATGCTTGAGTTTATCTTGACTCATTTGGTTGATCATGGACTGATATATGCCAGCTCTATGCATCTTTTAAATTCTTCATGACAAATTTGAAAGTTTTGGATTTTGAACTTTGAATGCTATTTACCAAATGCTTCATGACAAATTTGATGTCCACCAATGGACCTGGTTCAGTTTGGATCAAAGTGAAAAATGGTCTCAAAGTTGGTGAAAAACTTAGACAGATTCTGTCTAAAATTTTCTAAGTGTTGGAAAAATGGTCATTTTCATGTTTTCTGTGATTTTGATCAATCCATAACTCAAAATCCATTAGGATTCGGAATCTTTTGTAGTTGACACTTTTGAAGTATGTCATGTGAACTTTCATTTGAGCTTTAGATGGAAGAAAAAGGCCTTAGGGTTTGGGAGTTATGACCTTGCAAAGTTGGTACCAAATCCATTTTGTTCCATAACTTAGAAAATTTTAAGTTTCATATGGTTGCCCCTTTTGCAAGAAACCTCACTTTTCTTGATTTTTCTTGATGGATGATGATCCAAACCATTAGTTAACATTTTTCGTGACTTAAGGAAGCCTTGTTTGTCAAGAAATTCAAAAAGTCAAATTTGACTTTTTGACACAGTTGACTTTTTATCAGATGAAATTCAAACTGTGTGATCCTCTAGGAAATTAAGTCATTGGCCTAATTCAAACCTAATGGATGGATTCCATAGGTGTTTTAGAGGGTCTTGAATCATGTCCCAAGGTTTGGGAACATGTCTTGGTCAAAAGTCAAAGGTACATTTGACTTTTTTCATCAGGAAACCCTAATTGACCCAGATGAATTTGAATCTTTGTATGGCTTATGAACCAAGTTCTTTGAATCAATCCAATATTATAAATGTATCAATATGATGTATTGGAGGTCTTCAAAACACTTCTTGAGGTTTTGGCTCATGTCTTGCTCCAAAAGTCAACTTAGGGGTGAATTAGACCAAGAAACCCTAATTCCTGATTTTTGATTAATGCTTCCCCTGAGGCTATTTTGACTTGATGATTGGGTCCATGAGGTCCCTTTGAGAGTTTTTGGTCATTTTTTGAAGTATTGGCTCATGCCGAGAAGAAAATATTCATCTGGAGGCCTTGGTGGACCAAAACCATAATTTGGTGACACTGGCGATCTTGAGGCTTGATCCACTTGGAATGCTGCAACCTTATGCTTGATTTTTGATATGGGAGACCTCTTGATCCTTTATGGGTGTTTGAGTGACTTGAAAAGTTGAGGATCATGTGATTTCTTGATTGATCCTTTGTCTAAGGGCTCTGGGAGGGCTCAAAGCCCTAATTCTTGATTGTAGTGAATGCTCAACAATTCTTGAGGAGATTGATGAGGTATGATAGTACATCCATTTTGTGGTAATGATTTACACAATGATGGGAAATCTTGTGGTCAAAATTTGGGGTATGACAGATGCCCCTATTTAATCTTCTTGGACCCGAAGGTGTGAATGGCGGAGATATTCGGACATTTAGGGTACAAGATGATTAAATATCGGAATACCCGAAATTTTGACTATGGTTATGAATAGCAGTCCGCTCATCCATCTTCTTTTTCTAAGCAATGTCACTTAGAAAAGGGTTAAACTTCCCCCTCGATCCTAGTCTTCAGCAACGGAACTGGTCTTAGTTTCTTCTTGAAATAAACTTCCCCTCGATCCTGGTCTTCAGCCATGGAACTGGTCTTAGTTTTTTTGAAATAAACTTCCCTTCGATCCTGGTCTTCAGCCATGGAACTGGTCTTAGTTTCTTCTTGTCGAGTTTCTTCCTCAACAAGGAACGCTATTTATAGCGGTCTTCATTAAACTTCTCGCCGAGTTTTACTGGGGAGACACCATTTGATGGAAAAATGAATTGATGTCAGACTTGCTGGGGAAACCCATTTGTCTGAACTGTGGAGGTATGCAAACTTCTCTATTTGAGATGTCATTTGTTGATTCTACTGGGGAAAACAAGTCTCTTGAGAGACCGTTTTTTGTTTAGTGAGGTTACATCATACTTTTCATCGAGACCTTTTCGGAGAAATGCCATGTGATGTAATCCAATTTTGAGGTGCTGATGACTTCATTAACATCGAATTTCTTGAGAGAAAAATCGATGTATCGCCGAGAATCTTTTAGCGGAGGCTTTCTCTGGGGATTTTCCTTAATCCGGGAAAGCGAAAATATCATCTTCAATGGTGAAGAGTGATGTTCCAAAGGTGTCAATCGAATGTCTTTTTGCCTTTTAGAGGTTAAAGTTATCAAAGTGGTCGAGGATTGGCTCCTAATCCAGAAATAAACTGGGGAGGGATTGCTCAGACAATACATTTCCGGATGAGGAAAGAACTGACAACTTTATCGGTGGGAGGACGTTTATCACTTGGGGGTGAGTATGACCATAGTGTTATTAATGTAACATGAATATGAATATGAATCAATTATGCATGATGCATGTATGTTTATGCTAACAAAACAGACGTGACATATGTAACGCCCCAGTTTTTGCCAGTTTTGTTTTATTGAGTCTTTTTGGATTATTTTATTATTATTTTATTGTGTTTTCGACTTTTGTGTGAAAATGTGTTATTTTTAGTCGTGATTATATTTTAGCGCGTTTTGGGAACATTTGCGAGATATTTGAGTGTAGGGGTATTTTGGGCATTTGGGTGTATTTTGTTAAGTTAGTAATGAAAAGAAAAATAGAAATAGAGAGAAAAATAGTAGAAGAGAAAAGAAAGAAAGAAAAGAAGAAAAGAGAAGAAAAGACGAGAAGAGAGAAAAGAGAGAAATTGGAGAAAAGCTTGGGAAATCAAGAGAACAAGTTCTAGGAATCGATTAAATCGGGTAAGGGTGTGAAACTCGATTATCTTATTGTTGTGTATGATTATGTATGTGTGGTTGCATGTTGTATTGTCTCGTTCGGTAGTTTTTCGGATATAGGTCGAAATCGTGTAATCGAGTAGAAATCGATGTTTTCACGGACGGAATTCGATATAATTTGTGTTGTATGATCTATGTATGTGTATAAACCATTGCTAGTAATTGTTTTGCTGTTGGAAATGATTTGGGGAAGAAAATGGGAAAAATTGGAGGTATGGAACAGTGTTCACGCAGCAGAATTTTTTTGCTTCTAGTGCTGAGCGCCGGGCGAAAGCCCCTGAGCGTCGGGCGATGCGTCCTTTTCGCCGGGCGGTTCGAGAGGCGCAGAGGTGCCAAGCTTCTGCCTCTTTGAATTATTTTGGGGGATTGGTATCGCCTGTGTTTCGCCGGGCGAAGCAGAGGCGAAGCGCGTTTCGCCGGGTGGTGAGCATGCTTCGCCGGGCGGTTGGTTGTTTTTGAAAACAATTTTCTTTTTTTTTAAAATCCATATCTTTCGAACCTTATTTCCGAATTGAGTGATATTTATATCGTTGGAAAGCTTATGAAATGTACTTTTGGATGATGAGAATTTTGGAATTGTTAGCCGATTTAATTATGTCGGAAAAATCGGGAATAATGTCGTTTTGTCGACTTTTGCTGTTATAATTGTGTGAATTTGATGTGTAATGTACGTTGTACTGTTGATATGAATGTAGTATGGATTGTGTGCTGTGTTGGGGTAAGAATACCTGTGTGGATGATGATTTGTGGCCTAAGGGCAAGAAAATACTATGTGTGGTATTTGATGATAAATGCATGATTATGAGAGTGGGTGTATGTATGCAATGTGAATGTCATGAGTCATTGTATGCCAAGCATCATGATATGTATTGTGGAAACGTCCTGAGTGGCGGTTTAATTCCTGAGGGAATTTGCTATAACATCGTGTGCCTCGAAAATATGAGGCGCTGCCTGAGGACTTAAAGCGATGGGTATAAACGATTGTGGGCTCCTTTGGAGACTTAAAGCAATCCTTAACGTCGTGGGCCTCGAAAATATGAGGCGATGCCTGAGGACTTAAAGCGACGGGTGAACATCGTAGGCCCGATGGGGAGTTACTTGAGATTCTCAGTAACGAGCGATGGTTCCAATAGTTCCTAAGTGAACTGATGATGAGACATGAGACATTGGAAGTCGGTACCGCATGGCATGTGCATAGAGTCGTTGTGTCGGTCTATGTGCATTGCATAAATCATGAATTAATTGTGTGTGAATTTGTGAATGTGATTGATGATTGTATGGTATATGTGTGGTGTGTAATGGTATTCGATGCTCGAGAATTGTGCGGTATTATGTTATATGTGGTTGTGGTGAGAATGTGTTACTTGTACATTTTTGTGTTAATATATAATTTTACTCAACGGTATTATGATTGGTTTTCTCACCCTTCTGCTGTTTTATAACGCTCTATGAGGCGTTGCAGATTAGAGTTGCTGGAGGTATTCTTTTTGTGAAGCGTTGCGTCTTCATTATTTTGGTCGGTCGGCTCTGATATGTGACTCCGGGTAGCATAGGGTGGCCGTTTGTGATTGTTTTGTATATCTGATGATATATTTTGGTTGTATAGTTATAACTTGATGTATGACAGCCAAGTTTATATGTATATATGTATATGTGTTATTCAGATTTTAGATCTTTCCGCTTTAATTCTAATTTCTGAAAAGTGGGTGTAAGGAACGAAGTTTCCTCTGTATGATTGTTACCCCACGTTGCATATCTAAATGAGCAGGTGTTGCATGTTATGTGTTTGGTTACTTTGATGTGATTCTCCCTTTCTATGCCATGATGTTTCAAATATACTCTGATCAATTTTTGAATTTTCTTTTTGCCGCTTTAATTGCGTGTTAATTGGGGGTATAGATTGGGGGCGTCACATTAAGTGGTATCAGAGCCAGTTCGTGTCAGTTGTGTTTGTTGTGTCGTTTGCGTCTATTGTGTCTGGCATATTGGGCGAGTTGTGTTGAGCAAGTGGTTATTTAACCATAGTTTCTGTTTTTGGACGAACAGAATATGGCTGGTCGTAATGATGCTGCTTTGGCTGCTGCGATGGAAACGATGGCACGAGCTGTGCAGGGTGCACCGAATACGGCAGGAAATGATGAGTTTAGAAAGAATAAGCCGCCGGTCTTTAAAGGGAAACATGACCCGGAGGGTGCACAGCTGTGGTTGAAAGAGATTGAGAGGATTTTCAGGGTAATGGATTGTGATGACGATGATGATAAGGTGAGGCTGGGCACTCACATGTTGCATGAAGAGGCTGACGACTGGTGGATCAGTACTCGTCAAGTGTTAGAAGCTGATGAGGAGGAAGAAGAGATTACTTGGGAGATGTTTAGTCGAGAGTTTCTAAGGAAGTATTTTCCGGAAGATGTCCGAGGAAAGAAGGAGATTGAGTTTTTGGAACTGAAACAAGGTAATTTATCTGTCGTTGAGTATACTGCTAAGTTTGTGGAGCTTGTACAGTTTTATCCTCACAATGTGGAAGCGACAGCTGAATTTTCAAAGTGTGTAAAGTATGAAAGTGGTTTGCATCCTGAGATAAAGCAGGCGATTGGTTATCAGAGGATTCGAAGGTTTGCTGATTTGGTTGAATGCTGTAGGATTTATGATGAGGACAGTAAGGCTCGTTCTGCTCATTATAAAAGTGTAAGTGACAGGAAAGGGAAACAACAGTTTCGTGGTGGTCCGTATGTATCACCGGCTGATAAAGGTAAACAAAGGGGTTCTTTTTATCGAAGGTCAGGTGGAGGAGGTATGTCTAATCCTATTAGGTGTTTTGGATGTGGTGAATTGGGTCATCGCCAAAATGAATGTAGGAAGAAGTTGGGTAAGTGTTCTAATTGTGGTGGTATTGGACATGTCTTAGCTGATTGTAAAAGAAAGAATGTCGTGAAGTGTTACAATTGTGGGGAACCTGGTCACATTAGCTCGAAGTGTCCGAATCCGAAGAAAGCTCAGACTAGTGGGAAAGTGTTTTCGTTGGCGGGAACTCAGACCTCAAAGGCAGATCGTCTGATAAGAGGTACTTGCTTTATTAATAATACGCCTTTAATTGCTATTATTGATACTGGAGCGACTCATTCGTTTATTTCGTCTGAGTGCACGAAGAGTTTGAATCTTGGGTTGTCTGTGATGGATTTTGAGATGGTTATTGATACTTCAGCGATGGGGTCAGTAACTACTTCTTTGGTGTGTCTAAGTTGTCCTTTGGCCATTTATGGCAAAGACTTTGTGATGGATTTAGTGTGTTTACCGTTGGAAGGTTTAGATGTGGTGTTGGGAATGAATTGGTTGCAATTCAATCGGGTTCACATTGATTGTTATCATAAGTTAGTAAGGTTTCCTTTTCTGGAGGAAGATGAAGACTCGAGTTTCTTATCTACCAAAGAGTTGAAGAGACTTTTGGAGGATGAAGCTCAGTTGTTTGGATTGCTTGCATCTTTGACTGTGGATAGTCAAGTTTCACTTGATGTGTTTCCTGTTGTGTGCGAATTTCCTGAGGATATTTCAGATGTACCGCCGGAGAGAGAAGTGGAATTTTCGATAGATCTAGTTCCTGGTACTAGACCTGTTTCTATGGCACCTTATAGAATGTCGGCATCTGAATTGGTGGAGCTGAAAAAGCAGTTAAGTGAGTTGTTGGAAAAGAGGTTCGTGAGGCCAAGTGTTTCTCCTTGGGGTGCTCCAGTGCTGTTGGTGAAAAAGAAGGATGGGAGTATGCGATTATGTATTGATTATCGCCAGTTAAACAAAGTGACGATTAAGAATAAGTATCCGCTTCCAAGGATTGATGATCTGATGGATCAGTTGGTTGGTGCTTGTGTATTTAGTAAGATTGATTTGAGATCGGGGGTACCATCAGATAAGAGTGAAAGAAGAGGATATTCAGAAGACGGCCTTTAGAACACGTTATGGTCATTATGAATATTCAGTGATGCCGTTCGGGGTTTCTAATGCGCCTGGTGTGTTTATGGAATACATGAATCGTATTTTTCACGAGCATTTGGATCATTTTGTGGTGGTGTTTATTGATGACATTTTAATCTATTCTAAGTCTCGTGAGGAACATGCAGAGCATTTGCGTATTGTTTTGCAGGTTTTGAAGGAAAGAAAGTTTTTTGCCAAATTGTCCAAGTGTGAATTCTGGTTGTCTGAGGTGAGTTTTCTTGGGCACGTAATTTCAGGTAATGGTATTGCTGTGGATCCATCTAAAGTAGAAGCAGTTCTACAATGGGAGGCTCCTAGATCCGTTACTGAAATTCGAAGCTTTTTGGGTTTGGCTGGTTATTACCGGAGGTTCATTGAAGGTTTTTCTAAGCTAGCTCTTCCTTTGACGCAGTTGACTTGTAAGGGCAAAGCATTCATTTGGGATATTCAATGTGAAGAAAGTTTTTGTGAGCTGAAGAGAAGATTGACGACAACTCCGATTCTGATTTTACCTAATCCTAATGAACCGTTTGTTGTGTATTGCGATGCTTCTTTAATTGGTTTGGGTGGTGTTTTGATGCAGGAAGGTAAATTTGTAGCTTATGCTTCAAGGCAATTAAGAGTTCATGAGAAAAACTATCCTACTCATGATCTTGAATTAGCGGCTGTGGTTTTTGTGTTGAAGATATGGAGGCACTATCTCTATGGTGCAAGGTTCAAGGTCTTTAGTGATCATAAAAGCTTGAAATATTTATTTGATCAGAAAGAGTTGAACATGAGGCAGCGGAGATGGTTGGAATTCTTGAAAGATTACGACGTTGGCTTGAATTACCATCCTGGTAAAGCTAATGTGGTAGCCGATGCATTGAGCCGGAAATCGTTGCATATGTCCGCATTGATGGTGAAAGAGTGGGAACTTTTGGAATCGTTTAGGGATTTGAGTTTGGTTTGTGAAGTGACTTCGGATAGTGTAAGGCTTGGAATGTTGAAGGTTACTAATGATTTTCTGATGACGGTTAGTGAGAAACAGAAGTTGGATTTGAAATTTATGGATTTGATGTTGGTTGGAGTAGGAGATGCGAATAGTGATTTTCAAGTGGATTCTAATGGTGTGTTAAGGTTTCGTGGACGTGTTTGTATTCCTGATGATGCGGAGTTGAAAAGAATGATTTTGGAGGAAGGACACCGGAGTAACTTAAGTATTCATCCGGGTGCGAATAAGATGTACCAAGATTTGAAGAATATTTTCTGGTGGTCTGGTTTGAAAAGAGATGTGGCTCAGTTTGTGTACGCTTGTTTGACTTGTCAGAAATCGAAAGTGGAACATTTGAGGCCTAGTGGTTTGTTGCAATCGTTAGAATTCCTGAGTGGAAGTGGGATAACATTTCGATGGATTTTGTAACGGGGTTACCGAACACTCAGCGAGGGCATAATGCTATTTGGGTGATTGTTGATAGGCTGACTAAATTGGCTCATTTTATTCCGATTGACATCAGTTTTTCTTTGGAGAGGTTGGCTGAGATTTATATCAGTGTGGTTGTGAAGTTGCATGGAGTTCCATTGAGTATTGTTTCTGATCGAGATCCAAGGTTTACATCGAGATTTTGGGAAAGTTTACAGAAGGCATTGGGTTCTAGATTGAGGTTGAGTTCGGCTTATCATCCGCAGACAGATGGTCAGACCGAAAGAACGATTCAGTCTTTGGAGGATTTGTTGAGAGCGTGTGTTTTGGAACAAGGTGGTGCGTGGGACAGTTATCTTGCATTGGTTGAGTTCACGTATAATAACAGTTTTCATTCTAGTATTGGTATGGCACCGTTTGAAGCACTGTATGGGCGAAGATGTAGAACGCCGTTGTGTTGGCACGAAACTGGTGAGAGTTCTGTGGTTGGATCGGAATTAGTACAACAGACGACGGAAAAGGTAAAGTTTATTCGTGAGAAAATGAAGGCTTCTCAGAGTAGACAAAAGAGTTATCATGATCGGAGACGGAAGGATCTTGAGTTTCAAGAGGGTGATCACGTATTTCTGAGGGTTACGCCGGTAACGGGTGTTGGTCGTGCTTTGAAATCTAAGAAGCTTACTTCTCGATTTATTGGTCCTTACCAGATATCTGCGAGAGTGGGTGCTGTAGCGTATCGTGTGGCGTTATCGCCGAATCTGTCGAATTTGCATGATGTTTTTCATGTTTCACAGCTTCGAAAGTATGTTCTGGACCCTTCACATGTGATTCCTATGGACGAGGTTGAGGTGAGAGATAACCTTACGATCGAGGCATTACCAGTTAGTAGTTTGGATTGCGAGGTGAAGCGATTGAGGGGTAAAGAGATTGTACTTGTGAAAGTGGCGTGGGGAGGCGCTGCTGAGGGTAATTTGACGTGGGAATTGGAGAGTAGGATGCGGGAGTCGTATCCAGAGTTGTTTGTATCAGGTAAGATTTTCGAGGACGAAAATTTCTAAGTGGGGGAGAGTTGTAACGCCCCAGTTTTTGCCAGTTTTGTTTTATTGAGTCTTTTTGGATTATTTTATTATTATTTTATTGTGTTTTCGACTTTTGTGTGAAAATGTGTTATTTTTAGTCGTGATTATATTTTAGCGCGTTTTGGGAACATTTGCGAGATATTTGAGTGTAGGGGTATTTTGGGCATTTGGGTGTATTTTGTTAAGTTAGTAAAGAAAAGAAAAATAGAAATAGAGAGAAAAATAGTAGAAGAGAAAAGAAAGAAAGAAAAGAAGAAAAGAGAAGAAAAGAGGAGAAGAGAGAAAAGAGAGAAATTGGAGAAAAGCTTGGGAAATCAAGAGAACAAGTTCTAGGAATCGATTAAATCGGGTAAGGGTGTGAAACTCGATTATCTTATTGTTGTGTATGATTATGTATGTGTGGTTGCATGTTGTATTGTCTCGTTCGATAGTTTTTCGGATATAGGTCGAAATCGTGTAATCGAGTAGAAATCGATGTTTTCACGGACGGAATTCGATATAATTTGTGTTGTATGATCTATGTATGTGTATGAACCATTGCTAGTAATTGTTTTGCTGTTGGAAATGATTTGGGGAAGAAAATGGGAAAAATTGGAGGTATGGAACAATGTTCACGCAGCAGAATTTTTCTGCTTCTGGTGCTGAGCGCCGGGCGAAAGGCCTTGAGCGCCGGACGATGCGTCCTTTTCGCCGGGCGGTTCGAGAGGCGCAGAGGTGCCAAGCTTCTGCCTCTTTGAATTATTTTGGGGGATTGGTATCGCCTGTGTTTCTCCAGGCGAAGCAGAGGCGAAGCGCGTTTCGCCGGGCGGTGAGCATGCTTCGCCGGGCGGTTGGTTGTTTTTGAAAACAATTTTCTTTTTTTTTAAAATCCATATCTTTCGAACCGCATTTTTGAATTGAGTGATATTTATATCGTTGGGAAGCTTATGAAATGTACTTTTGGATGATGAGAATTTTGGAATTGTTAGCTGATTTAATTTTGTCGGAAAAATTGGGAATAGTGTCGTTTTGTCGACTTTTGCTGTTATAATTGTGTGAATTTGATGTGTAATGTACGTTGTATTGTTGATATGAATGTAGTATAGATTGTGTGCTGTGTTGGGGTAAGAATACTTGTGTGGATGATGATTTGTGGCCTAAGGGCAAGAAAATACTATGTGTGGTATTTGATGATAAATGCATGATTATGAGAGTGGGTGTATGTATGCAATGTGAATGTCATGAGTCATTGTATGCCAAGCATCATGATATGTATTGTGGAAATGTCCTGAGTGGCGGTTTAATTCCTGAGGGAATTTGCTATAACATCGTGTGCCTCGAAAATATGAGGCGCTGCCTGAGGACTTAAAGCGATGGGTATAGACGATTGTGGGCTCCTTTGGAGACTTAAAGCAATCCTTAACGTCGTGGGCCTCGAAAATATGAGGCGATGCCTGAGGACTTAAAGCGACGGGTGAACATCGTAGGCCCGACGGGGAGTTACTTGAGATTCTCAGTAACGAGTGATGGTTCCAATAGTTCCTGAGTGAACTGATGATGAGACATGAGACATTGGAAGTCGGTACCGCATGGCATGTGCATAGAGTCGTTGTGTCGGTCTATGTGCATTGCATAAATCATGAATTAATTGTGTGTGAATTTGTGAATGTGATTGATGATTGTATGGTATATGTGTGGTGTGTAATGGTATTCGATGCTTGAGAATTGTGCGGTATTATGTTATATGTGGTTGTGGTGAGAATGTGTTACTTGTACATTTTTGTGTTAATATATAATTTTACTCAACGGTATTATGATTGGTTTTCTCACCCTTCTGCTGTTTTATAACGCTCTATGAGGCGTTGCAGATTAGAGTTGCTGGAGGTATTCTTTTTGTGAAGCGTTGCGTCTTCATTATTTTGGTCGGTCGGCTCTGATATGTGACTCCGGGTAGCATAGGGTGGCCATTTGTGATTGTTTTGTATATCTGATGATATATTTTGGTTGTACAGTTATAACTTGATGTATGACAGCCAAGTTTATATGTATATATGTATATGTGTTATTCAGATTTTAGATCTTTCCGCTTTAATTCTAATTTCTGAAAAGTGGGTGTAAGGAACGAAGTTTCCTCTGTATGATTGTTACCCCACGTTGCATATCTAAATGAGCAGGTGTTGCATGTTATGTGTTTGGTTACTTTGATGTGATTCTCCCTTTCTATGCCATGATGTTTCAAATATACTCTGATCAATTTTCGAATTTTCTTTTTGCCGCTTTAATTGTGTGTTAATTGGGGGTATAGATTGGGGGCGTCACAACATACTGACTAGTGAGTGAGCACAACTGGATACTCGGCCACTACGGGGGGATAGAAAGTATCATTGGTTAAAGACAGCAATCATTTCTTGCTTTTGGAGGGGTAAACCCTACTGGAAAGAGAAAGTTATCAATTGGTCTTCAGAGGTAGGAACTCCGTCGGGGATATCATATGGGGTATTATATCTAAAACGGTTGATCCTTTATTCAAGCGTACTGGTTTAAAAGGAGTACTTTGATTCTGCGCTTTGAGGTATAATCACTTCCAGAGAAGCCATCGATGTTCCTTTTTGTGTTCAGTAGTAAAAAATAATTGCCATCTTTATTTTAAAGGCAGAACAAAATTTGACAAGTAAATTCATTTTCGTTTTGTTTCAAGAATCGTTGATCATGTTAAAAATCTCATTCTGTAAAGCAAAATAAATGAGAATTGCAAATAAAAGCACGAAGGCTCAAATTTTATTGATAGAATGATAATCAGCCAAGCGCGTGATACCATAGAGCATTACAAAGTTTAGAAAATGGTAATTTAACGGAAAAGGGACTACATTGAAACATAACGACAGCTATCCTTCTACCAACTTTGAATTATGGACATTCTGAGCTTCTGTCGAAGATGACCTTGACTTGAAGTTTTTCGACGGATGGTGTTACCGCTGGGGATTTAACCTTGTCGGACATAGTTACTTGCCATGAATCCCTAATTTTTGCCTAGATTGCCTTTTGAGGTCTTCAATCTATCGGGATGATTTTTTACTTATGTCTCTAATTTTTGTCTGGATCGCCCTTTCGGGTTTTCAATCCACCGAGACGTGTTTTTTTCATTTTAGGCGAAGTATTTCTTGACTACATCAACATTCGTGGGGTACGTAAACTCTTCTCCATCCATGGTTGCGAGTCTCAAGGCACCGCCTGAGAAGGCTTTCTTAACCACATAAGGGCCATCATAATTTGGAGTCCATTTGCCCCGGGAATCAGTGAGGAATGATTGTATCTTCTTGAGCATGAGATCTCCTTTCCTGAAGACACGAGGTCGGATGTTTTTGTCGAACGCTTTCTTCATTCTATGCTGATACAACTGACCATGGCATAGAGCCGTTATTCGCTTTTCTTCGATTAGGTTCAACTCATCGTGTAGACTTTGACACCATTCAACTTCTGTTAGCTTAGCTTCCATTAATACCCTAATTGAAGGGATTTCTACTTCTATGGGGAGCAGTGCTTCCATGCCGTTTACTAGAGAGAAAGGGGTTGCCCCTGTTGAAGTGCGGACAGATGTGCGATAACCGTGGAGAGCAAATGGCAGCATCTCGTGCCAATCTTTGTAGGTTACAACCATCTTCTGAATGATCTTCTTGATGTTCTTGTTAGCCGCTTCTACCGCTCCATTCATCTTAGACCGGTAGGGAGATGAGTTATGGGGTCGATTTTGAACTCAACACACAAATCTTTCATCATCTTGTTGTTTAAATTAGATCCATTATCAGTAATGATCTGGCTTGGAACACCATAACGGCAGATGAGGTTGTTCTTAATAAATCGGACAACCACTTGTCGGGCTACATTGGTATATGACACTGCCTCGACCCATTTGGTGAAGTAGTCAATGGCTACCAGGATGAACCGATGTCCGTTTGAAGCTTTGGGTTCAATCATGCCAATCATGTCGATTCCCCATATGGAAAAAGGCCATGGAGAATAAAGAAGCTTGAGATGCGTTGGAGGTACATGGATTTTGTTTGTGAATATCTGACACTTGTAACACCTTCTCATGTACTTGTAGCAATCGAATTCCATTGTCAACCAATAATATCCTGCTCTCAGAATTTTTCTCGCCATCGTGTGTCCATTGGCATGAGTTCCAAAGGAGCCTTCGTGAATTTCTTTCATCAACATGTTTGCTTCTTGTCTGTCTACGCATCTGAGCAAAACCATGTTGAAGTTTCTCTTATACAGTGTATCACCGTTTAGGAAGACGTTGCCAGCCAGTCTTCTGAGAGTCTTTCTGTCTTTTCTCGATGCCCCAGGTGGGTACTATTGTTTTTTAAGGAAGCACTTGATATCATGATACCAGGGTTTATCATCTATGAGTACTTCAATCGTGAAGATGTAAGCGGGCCTTTCAAGGCGCATTACGACAATCTTAGGTACTTTGTTCCATTGACTTACAACAATCATGCAAGAGAGAGTGGCTAGTGCATTAGCCATGTGATTTTCTTCACGAGGGATGTGATGAAACTCGATCCTGTTGAAGAATGGTAACAACCTTCTCACGTAGTCTTTGTAAGAAATCAATCCTGATTGGTATGTATTCCACTCTCCTTTGATCTAATTGATAACCAGGGCTGAGTCTCCATACACATCCAAAATTTTTATCCTTAAGTCAATTGCTTCTTAGAGACCCATGATACAAGCTTCGTATTCGGCCTCGTTGTTTGTGCATTTGAATGCTAGTCTGGCAGTGAAAGGAATATGGGTACCCTGAGGTGTTACGATGATTGCCCCAATTCCATTTTCGTAAGTATTGACAGCTCTGTCGAAAATTAGTCCCCACTTGGATCTTGGTTCTGGCCCTTCACTGGGTAGCGGTTCATCGCAATCTTTCTTTTTTAAGTACATGACATCTTCGTCTGGGAAGTAAAATCTGACTGATTCCTGATCGTCAATCGGTTGATGAGCCAAATGATCGGCTAAAATACTTCCTTTGACAGTTTAAGGAGCATAGTACTTAATGTCGTATTCTGATAACAACATCTGCCAACGGGCAATCCTTCTTGTGAGAGCAGGCTTTTCAAAGACATACTTGATTGGATCCATTTCGGAGATTAACCAAGTAGTGTGACAAATCATGTACTGGCGAAGATGTTTGGCTGCCCAAGCCAGAGCACATCAAGTTTTCTCGAGTATAGTGTATCGAGTTTCACAGTCCGTGAACTTCTTGCTTAAGTAGTAAATGGCAGAGTCTTTCCTTTTTATTTCGTCTTGCTGGCCAAGTACACAACCCATTGAGTTTTCTAAGACTGTTAGGTAGATAATCAATGGTCTTCCCTCCATTGGTGGAGACAGGATAGGTGGATTCAACAGATATTCCTTGATGCTGTCGAAAGCTTTTTGGCAATCTTATGTCCATACGCAGCTTTAATTCTTTTTGAGTAGTTTGAAGATTGGCGCGCATGTCGCGGTCATGAGGGATATGAACCTTGAGATGTAATTTAGACATCCCAAAAATCCTCTAACCTGCTTTTCAGTCTTTGGAGAAGGCATTTCTTGAATGGCCTTGACCTTGTCGGGGTCAACCTCAATTCCTTTTTGGCTGATGATGAATCCCAAGATTTTTTCTGAGCGAACACCGAACGTGCACTTATTGGGATTCAGGCAGAGTTTGTATTTTCTCAGACGCTCGAATAACTTTGACAGGTGTGTCACATATTCTTCTTCTATTTTAGATTTATCAATCATGTCATCGACGTACACTTCAATCTCTTTGTGCATCATGTCATGAAACAGAGTTGTCATGGCCTTTTGATACGTTGCCCCCGCGTTCTTCAGACCGAACGACATTACCTTGTAACAAAAGGTGCCCCATGGGGTGATGAATGAAGTTTTCTCCATATCTTCCGGTGCCATTTTGATTTGATTATAGCCCGAGAATCCATCCATGAAGGAGAAGACTTTGAATTTTGTTGTACTGTCTACTAGCATGTCAATGTGTGGTAGGGGAAGTCATCCTTCGAACTTGCTTTTATCTGATCCTTGTAGTCTACGCAAATTCTGACTTTTCCGTCCTTTTTCGGAACTGGCACTATGTTGGCTAACCATTGAGGATATTCTGAGGTGGCGAGGAAACCTGCGTCAATTTGCTTATATACTTTCTCCTTAATTTTAATGGCCATATCCGGATGAGTCCTTCTCAGTCTTTGTTTTACTGGAGGACATTTTGTTTTCAGTGGTAAGTGATGTTCCACGATGCTGGTATCCAACTCTGGTATATCTTGATAGGACCAAGCAAAAACATCTGGAAACTCTTTGAGAAGTTTTATCAAGCCTTCTCTGACAATTAGACTGAGCAGTGCTCCAATATTAACTTCTTTCCTTTCTTTCTCTGAACCCAAATTGATCGTTTCCAATGGCTCTTTGTGAGGCTCAATAGACCTTTCCTCCTGCCTGGGTAATCGGGATATTTCTTCTAGAATTTCTTCGTCCTCTTCTTCTTCAGCCTCAAATACCGGGAATTCAAAGTTGGAAGAAGGCACTGGATCTTATCTTTCAATGGGGTTTAAAACAAGCAATCTGCATGACGTGATGATTCATTTTTTAGCAAAGACAGAGAGAAATGCAAGAGTGTGTGCAGTGTATTTTCTGAAAAATGCTTGTTTTTATTTTAGGATGTTTTTTTTTAGGATTACCATTTTCTGAAGAAAAAAAATGAAAAGTGAAAACAGCAATAAATGCGGGAATTCAGAATGACATTATTTATTTATGATTTGTCGATTCTTGAAATACAGCCCTATAAAACAAAACTCTACCACTTTGGGCGAAGCGAATAGGGACATTTACATAAAGGTGAGCCCTATAAAAACCTTCGTTTCACCTGGGCAAGATGAAAGGTTAAAACAAAGATGGTAATTACTTAGACTTATGGACGACTTTCGAGACATCGACAGCAACCCAGTGGCGACGAACTCCTCTGGGAATCACAAAGTCTTGTATCTTCCTTCCTGGTTTGTCTTCAAAAACAACGCTGATTTCTGGCGGAGTAGGATCATTGCAGTCTTCCTCCCATGCAGAGTTGTCATAGGAAAATTCTTCTGTCGTATCTTCTATAGTGTTTTCACTTTTAAGAGGATCTCCCCATCCAGTTGGCTGGATGTCCTCGTATCTTATACGAGAGATTTCCGGAGCGGTGTATTTGACTAGGAAGTCATACTTGCCGCTTGGCTGCTGTCGCTCCCGAAAGATTCGCATCCAACGGTACAAACGCGAGAGTGGCGCAGAAAACACAAAGTCGCCAGCAATGTGTATTTATCCCAAGAGAGGGAAAGGAAACACTGCATAAACCTGAAGAGAAAGGGGGAGAGACATGGTCATCGCAACCATAGTCCGGGTTCGGGAGTCGGTTATGCGAGGGGAAGGTGTTAGCACCCCACGCATCCATCGTACTCAATGGGATCCACGCTTGTTGTCTAAATAGAGGGTGAGCTGTTCTACTATCTATGGCTGAACAAAAGAAAATGGGGATGGGTGTGACTAAGACGGACTCGGTAGGACATATTTGATGCCCTAGGCCTACGTACTCCCTCAGTGCAATGGGAAAGTCAGAGTCAACGTAGTTCGGACAGAAACTGTGGGGGAAGGTTGCTCGCCAAGACAATCGTTGTCTTGTGCCTACATATCCTCAATCGGACGAGAGAGAGGAATCAGAGCTAATGTAGTTCGTGGGTACGACCACGGATGGGTAAGTATTTTTTATGAGCGACGTTAGATTCGCGTCTGGAAGTTAGGGTTGATGCCTGTTTGCGACTTAGACGGAAGGTAACGTGCTCTTTTCTGAAAAATGGTCTGGAACCAAACAATCCCGAAGGATAAAAATATTTGAATTTGTTTTTGTGTTTTTTAGACAGAAGTGTTTTTTAAGTTAGTTCATAACTTGCATTGCACCAAAGTCTAGGGCACAGGGACGAATACTTAACGAATCGTCCCAAGACAAGACGCCCGCTAAGCACTCTAGAAAGATGAGAGGAAGCCCCTCATTTCTCATTCCCCAAGCTTAAGGCTCGTGCGCAATACACTTTATCTTTATTAAGTGTTTTCAAGAAGTTTTGAGATGAGAAGAGAGAAGACCCAAAGGAAACTCTAAGGGGAAACTAAGAGTCCTAATGTTATCATGCATGGATGACCTATGGTTAGTGAGGCTTAGGAGAGACAACTACATAAAACCTAATGCCAATCCTACTCCAAGCTTAATCAAAAATTAAGTTGGACTAGGTAGCTCTAAAGGGAGAGAATCCAAGACTTAAACAAGTCTTGAGATCCATGGGAGGAAGAGAGTGAAAAAGAAGAATGAGAAAGAGAAGGATGAGACAAGAAACAAGATAGGGCAGCAAGCACATGATATCAAGTACATCCAACTCACACCAATAAACAAGTCTCAAAGATCATGCAAAACATCTCAAGTAAGCATGCAAAGATAATCATGAAAGAATGCAAGCATACTTATATGAAATGCACCATTAAACACCAATGAACTTCACATCAAGATGAAATGAGAAAAATAAGATGAAGATGAAAACAAGTCATAACCAAGATCATACCATCATCAACAATTCTCATGTGCAAGAAAAGATCAAAACATGAAGCATTATGCACCAAAGAAAGTCCACAAAAGGAAGTCAAAGTTCAAGAACATAAAGCATATCCAAACATGATTCATAAATTGCAAAAATAAGTCTCAAAGGACCTCAACCAGGGGTAAACATCATACCAAAATCTCATGCAAAGAATCATAAATAAATTCAATCAATTAGGCATGGCAAATCAATTAGGGTTAAGAGATGTCATATGATGATCATGCATAATTCACTTAAGCACAAATAATCAAACATATATCAAATGACATTCAAAAATTGTGAAATCATAACCCAAATGACCTAAGTCAGAGACTAACAACATGTCAAAATATCACACCAAAATTCAAAGTTTAAGTACCTCAAACAATTAGGCAAAGATCACATAGGAACCATGAATCAATATGCAAAGGAGAGGGACTAAAATGCAATATGAAAAAGTTTTAAAGATGAAACAAAAATATTTTTAGGAACCTCAACATGTCCTCTAACATATGCAAAAAGAATGGGATGTAAATCATACACCAATGATGAGAACAAAAATCAACAAGATCAAGTGTGCACAAGTGAAGAAATTCACAAAGAAAATAATCAAGCAATTAATTCAGAAGCACAAAATAAAATAAAAATGGAAAATAAAATTTGAAAATTTTTTATAAAATGCCAAAGATGATCCATGATTTTTTTGGTAATTTTTTTATGCATAAAACTATTTTTAAAAAATAAAAAATGAAAATGCAACAATTAAAATAAAATAAAAGGAAATAAAAGCCAGGGGGTGCAAACAGCAAGGGAAACACGTTCAATACATCAAATGGGCTGAACAAGGGGGTGGGGATAGCAGGCCCAAGTCAAATGATCCATCAGCGCAAGTCAACAGTCCCATACAAAACCCATTCAATCATCTTGACCCACACACACCATCAGATTGATCACACGCTCCACAATCAGTCAACCAAAACCAAGTAATCAAGATGAAAGAATCAGATTAACACGCGCATGATAATAATGATGAGCAAACAAACACAATGATCAATCTGGACATAACATAAGGTCACGTGACAAGCAGGTGAGTTTTTAATGCGTTGGCACAACAACAACCATCAGATTCATCAAACGCTCCAGATCAAGTCAATCAATCATAAAATCATGCAAGATCAAGGGTTAAGATTTGAGGCACATGATAACACCGATAGACTAGCACACACACACATTAAATATAACACAAGAAAATTAAATGAAGTGGCAAGATCTGAACCATCAGATAAACACCACGAACGGCCAGGATTACGTCTTCTTCCTTCATCACCTGCAAATGAACCAGACGCCGGAGTCCTAGCTCCGGTCGTCTTCTCCGGCGACACTGAACGGAGATCTAACAAAATTTTTCCAGAATTTCACAACTCCATCACCATTCGAATCAGAATTCAACAAGGATCAAGAATATGCAATTAGTTTTAACAGATCATCAACACACAAGGCAAATCGAAGAAAAGAAGTTTAGATCTAAAAACTTTAGATCTATAATACCGCCATGATACACGTCCAAAATTAAATCTAATTACATCAGCATGATCAGCAACTCATGAGGAACACAATGCACACCATAAAATCAAGTTACATGATGATGAATTTCACACTAACCTAAGAATTGCAGAGCTTAAAATACACCAAGAAAACCCTCTAGATGCTGCAAATCTACTCCTTAGAACCTCTAATTGCAAAATAAATGCAATTAGAGCTTGGAATCGTGCTAGATCTTGAGATTTGAACTTGAACCTTCAAAACTGAATCTGATGAAAAACTCACTCTCAGCTCCAATCAATGGTTGAATCTTGCTCTATTTACTTCACTAATCAAGAATGTGAAGTAAAATCTCAAAGAAACTTCAAGGAGAGTGAGTTTCGAAGAGAGAAAGAGTGAGAGCAAAAATTGGAATTCTGAGCAAATGAGAGTGCATGAGGGTGAAATGAACGTGTGATCCTCTTTAAATAGACTTGGTTAGACCACTGAGCATGATTAGGGTTTCATTAATCCCTTGATTAAGGCTAATGGAAGTGTTATGCCAAAATGCATTTTGTGATGCACCTCTTTGTTCACACGTGCATGGGTCATGAAATCAGCATGATTCACTCACATTTCACTTGCTGATCACAATGGAATTGGAATTGGGCCTTGTGGTTGATTGGTTTGTGAGTTTCAATCCATCTTGCCAATTTGCATTTTGTGAAATAAGTGAGAAACATGGCATGTATCCACTTGATTCAAGGGTAAAAAATGATCCTCATGGAGTGTACTTGGATGTTGTAATGTGACTTGAAGCATTAGAGGTCATTACAAGTCATTTTGAACCAAAATGCAAAAGGTGGAAAAATGGAACCATGTGAAAACCTTAAAAACCACCCTTGAGTCTTTTGATCATAACTTGAGTTTCACAAATGATATGGAGACAATCTAGTACTTTTTGGAAATGGGAGAGAAAGATATTCAACTTTCATGTTTGAGGAAAATTCATTTGAAGCTTCTTTGATGATGAAAATTCAAGTTGAATGTGGTGGAAAAGCTGCCAAAAATGGAAAGTTTCAAATTATAGGTCATTTCCATATTTAGTAACTTTTGCACAAACTCTTGATTCTTGATGAATGACATGAATCTTGACATTTGAGGATCATATGAGGGCACAAGACCTTAAAAATCATGAAGAGAACCTCAAAATTCCATGGTTGACTTTCCTCTTTACAGTTGACTTTTGCTTACTTCACAAGTAACTGATCCACTGAACATCTTCCACAATGAGCCACTAGCCAAGCCTTCCTCTATGAGTGTTTGTGATCAAATGGAAACCATGAGAACATGCTTGAATCCACAAAGCCCTTCAAGAAGTCTTTTGAACCTATGAACCCTAATTTGGTCCCTCTGGTTAGGAGGGAAAGATTCACTTGAAATCCTTTGCCATTCTTGACCTTATGAAGATATGATGAACTCCTCAAACCACCTTGAGGCTTGAGACTCTTTTGAGATGAACCAAGTACCTTGATCCCATGCTAAGAACCAATGCTATGCACAAATTCTAATGCAAGAAATGCAAAGAAACATAAGCCAGTTAGCTAAAAGCAAGAAGGCAAATTTTGGAGTGTTACAGCTGCCCCTATTCAATCAACTTGGACCTGAAAGGGTGATTGCAACGGCTTTCATACATTCAAGGTAGAAGGTGATTGAATACAAAAAGAAACCTAAAATTTGCAATCCTCAAAGGAGGGACGACTCCACTGGGGAACAAGCAAGAAATGCTGCACTGTTACAACACGGACGAGTGTTGGAAATCAATACATACGATGTATTGAAAAGTCTTGAAATAAGCACGGACGAGTGTTAGCTATGCTGGGGATAAACACGGACGGGTGTCAAGGAATCAAAGATATCAGATACGGACGGGTATCGAAAAGATACACGGACGGGTGTAAAAAGGTTAAAGATATCAGATACGGATGGGTATCGAAAAGATACACGGACGGGTGTAAAAGGGTTCAATACGGACGGATATCGAAAAGATACACGGACGGGTGTAAAAAGGTTCAATACAGACGGGTATCGAAAAGGTACACGGACGAGTGGAAAAAGGTTCAATACGGACGGGTATCGAAAAGGCATACGGACGGGTGTAAAGGGATTCAATACGGACGGGTACTGAAAAGATACACGGACGGGTGTAAAAAGGTTTCAATACGGACGGGTATCGAAAAGATACACGGACGGGTGTAAAGAGGTTCAATACGGACGGGTATCAAAAAGGTACACGGACGGGTATAAAGAGGTTCAATACGGACGGGTATCGAAAAAAAATACACAGACGGGTGTCTAAGGTCAAACACGGACGAGTGCTGAAAGAACACGGACGAGTGTCTCAAAGGTCAATACGGACGGGTATTGGCTAGAAAGTTCAAACACGGACGGGTGATGAAAGAACACAGACGGGTGTCTCAAAGGTCAATATGGACGGGTATCGAAAAGGTACACGGACGGTTGTAAAAAGGGTTCAATACGGACGGGTATCGAAAAAATACACGGACGGGTGTAAAAGAGTTTCAATACGGACGGGTATCGAAAGGTTGTAAAGTGACTTTTATCGGGGATTAATCTCGCTGGGGAATGGAAGGAAACATGGACGAGTGTCATCAAAAGGTCAATACGGACGGGTATTGAAACAAAAAGGTTGAAACACGGACGGGTGTTGAAGGAAACACGGACGGGTGTCAAAGTAAAAACCTTGAAGGGATGAATCAAAAGACCACCTGGACGAAGGGGTAAAACTGAAATCATGGATTAACGATCCTGGCAAAACACTCTGCCGGGGAATGTCAAATATTGCTCTGAATGACTAAACCCAACACCTGTGGAGTAAAGCCGAATGATATCTTCCTGAAATCCGGCTTTTTCCTGACGAAGGAAAACTCCAACCTGGCTTATGCTTCGGATGCATATGTTTGAATTTTGCCGTAATACTCCACACGAAGTGGAAATGCTACGCATTTAGGAGAATGCCATGTAAAAAATGCTTATGCCATGCAAAAGACCATCCCAGCGAAATAAACGCTGAGAACAGAAGCAACTCCACCGAGGACGACAAACTACATTGTCATCAAACCAAAGAAATCACGTTGAGGAAAACTTCACCCTGCTAGGGAAGATCACAATCACCAATTCTGCTGGAGACGGACGAAACTCCGAGAGAATACCCACTCTGTTGGGGATGGAAATGAAAACCTGCTAGGGATACTAATCGCCAAAAAACTCTGCTTGGGGATGGAAACCAAATACTGAAAATGGAAACTCCTCCGCTGGGGATCACCAAATACTTCAGAACTTGGATTTGACGCCTGCCAAAAATGATTGGACTTAAGGCCTACTGGGGATACCAATCACCACCAGACTCTGCTTGGGGATGTTGGTGAGCTTAATGCTGCTAGGGAAATAACTTTACCCTCACCCTGCTGGGGATTAGATCAAACCGTTGTCGGTGAGACTATACTTTCTAACCGACTGAGGAAAGTAGACCCCAGGACTCTGTGGGGATAATAACATCTTTGTCCACGAATCTCCTGCTGGAGATACAACAACATCCACCTTAGAGCAATCAACTTCTGAATGCTTGCTGGGGAATAATAATCCAAACACAACTTCAGCTGGGTATACAATCCTCTGTACTCCTGCTGAGGGGGACGATCCTCTTATATCCTACTGAGGGGGATGATCCTCATCGACACATTTGCTTGGAAAATAGTAGTTGTCAACATCCACTCTGCTAGGGGATAAACGCATGTTTCCTGACTAGCTGAGAAAAACGACTACCCCATACTCTGTGGGGAAACACCATCTTTGATCAAAGAAGATGCTCCATCAATCTCTTGCAGAAGAGGCTGTAGAAATGACAGTTTCTGGTTACCTGCTGAGTAAAGATGAGCCAAATCACAACTCTGGCTGGGGGTAAACCTCTTATATCCTGCTGAGGGGGACGATCCTCAACGACTCCGCTTGGGGAATTACTTCTTTATACTCTGCTGACGAGGACGATCCTCGATACTCTGACTGGGGAGAGCAGCAAACTGCTGAGGACGATCAAGCTTCAAAGTTGAAGAGAGCAGCTCTACTGGGGAGGTACCAATGAAGATTGGACTTTGAATTACTTGAGATGACTAGATCGGACCGTTGAGGAAGAGAACACTCTGACTCATCATCGTCTTCTTGACGATATTCTATCGTCTTACCTTGCTGAGAGTGAGGATTCCATCTGTACTGCTAGAGATAAAAAACCTTCATAAAAGCCCTTTTCGAACATAGGACAATTCTCTGCTTGAGGAAGAATAACAATTCCCACACCTTGCTGGAAAAAGATACCCTCTGGCTCTTTGCTGGAGGGAAAAGACTCCAAAAGTCCCACACTGGGAACAACTCAGTGCTTCAAGTTTCTGCATATTGATTGTCAAGAGCAAAACAAAGTTCCTTTAACTCTCCACCTTGCCCCAGACCACAGGGTCTACTTAAAGCAATCATCTTAAGAGGATTTTACAGAAAACCCGGCGTTCAACAATGCCCCAGGGTCTTCAAACTCTTAGAGATATATCCGGTTTGGACATAACTGTCCCATACTTCATGATTCATGAAGTAAACCACCTCGAGAGGGTTCGTAATAACCTGAAATGTTCTACCACAGTATTCTGAACCTTGTAGAGGTGTTATTGATTGACTGTGTTCTGAAGGGAAAAACTTCTCGCGCCCTTGAAGTGACCTGCCCCAGTACAAGCCTTGCAGTACATTTGTCTCTGACCGACTAGTCTTCGAGAGATTTACCGAATCTCGACGTGATTGCCCCAGTTTACACGCTTGTGGAGAGATTTATCGGATCTCGACATAATTGCCCTAGTTCGAAGAAATTTTCTCAACATGAATGCCCCATGGTTGATTGTACTCTGAAAGACCTTCTCAACTTGAATGCCCCAGCTTGGCTACATTTTGAAGATATTTCCCGGTGTTATTATCCTAGATTGGTTACATCTTAACACAAATGGCTGAGAACGCCTTTTTCCCACATAATCTTTCAGCAACATGTCCTCTGGAGTCTCAGGCACCTCAACTTGGCCAGTTTAAGCTTCTCGACTGATGTTCATCGTGTAAGCTTCTTTGATGTCAAACAAATGTATGCAAGCAGAAAATATTTATTCTGAGAATGATTATTCAAATGCAACACATATGTTAATCTCGAAGTCCTTATTGAAAATATGTCACACAACCGAGTTACGACAATTATTTTTGAAAGGAAAGCAATACGCACATGCAACACCAACAAAAATCTTATTAGCACAACTCATGGAAGTCAGGAACGCTATCTCGTTGAAGTACGCCTTCAGATTAAACCCTGTTTCAATTAGGACTTTTAATGGCTGTAGCGTGGCCTGGTTCGCGGTTTGAGAAAGAAGGATTTATGGCTCAAAGTTTATTGGTACCCACCCACTCTTCATGATATTCTCCAGTCCTATGTTCAGCTAATTTGACACAAGCGCTCGTCTCTCAAAAGGTTTCCCGATTTCTAGGGAATCCATGCAACTGGTGATTCGACACCTAACGAGGTCTTTGACTAACAGTCGCCCCTTTTTGTCCTTTGTGTCTATAGTCACACGACTTTGTTCTTATCGAGGATTTTCTTTGTAATCCTTTTGGCTTTTCGCTTTCTCATTCTTTTGCTTTTTGTTCCCTAATTTTTGCCTGGACTGACTCTTTTGAGTTTTCAATTTTGAAGTCCAGTGGGATGGCTTAACTTTTGCCTAAGTCACTTGCTTTCAAGTTTTTCGACTTAGCAGGCTTTTTCTTTTTCTCTTTTTTTCTCTTTTTTTCTTTTTTTTTTCTTTTTGAACAAGTCGTGTGACACCGTTTTGCCTGACTTGTTTGAAAGGGCTGTGACTGTTTCACTCTTCGGTTGGTGAGGAGTAACCTTTGTGGTTCTACACCTCTTAATAGTGGAATAGAAGGTAATGAATCCTCAAATGTACACTCCTTCTAACTGACGCCTACCCTGCCCCTGGGTTAAAATTGAGGGTTTTTCGTTTTCAGAAAGAACTCCTACTACTAGGCTCAAAGGGGTTGACAAAGGTCTATCTCCTTATCTCTCTAGTGTTTGTGAATTGGAAACAATGCCTGTACATCCTTAACAGGGTTTTATCCAAAAGCGTACCATTAGAAATATGGGTTCTTATTTCATCATCCTCCCTCCAAGAGTCTAGGCAAGAAAGATAGTATTGCAGTGCATATAAACATGACATGAGTGCATAAAAGTAAGATACTTCAGGAACAACACATCATTGCATTAAAATCAACATTCAAACACAAACAAGTTTTTACATGCAGACAATGTTTAAACAAACAAAAGAAAGCTACATATGAAAATGCAGTAAAGGAAGCTGATGATTGCCATTTTTGAGGAGACTTGACTCCGTCTGGACTTATTGCTTCTGATGACGCTCTTGCAATCTGGTGCTTACTCTGACAAAGAAGCTTCAATCCAAAGGGGTACCATCTGGCGTAATGACCTTTGAGTCGATCAAGTCTTGCACCTTGTGCTGGAATACATTACAATTATCAATTGTATGCCCAAACGTTCCCGAATGGAACTCGCAGCTAGCGTTCATGTCATAATCTAGAGGAATAGGGTATGGCACTGGCATGGCATTCCTCAGCTGGATCAGCGAGTTCTTGAGCAGACGAGCAAACAACTGACTATAAGGGATAGGAATAGGATCAAATATCCTCTTGGGCCTTCTTGGTCTCGGTTGCCCCTACTGCTATAATTCTGCTGTCAATGCTGATTTGGGCGCCTCACCTGCGCTTGCACTTTCCTTTCCACATTTGGCTGAGGCACAAACAAAGGTTACTGACGTAGAGCTTCTGCAGCAAAAGGTTGTGGAGAAAGTCCATGACATGAGGTGGATCCTGCAAAGAGGGGAGGAGCCTCCACTTCTGATGAGAACTTGATTGCCCCTGAATCAATGAGTTCTTAGACCTTATGCTTGAACCTTGTACAATTCTCAACATTGTGACCAGGTGCCCCAGAATGGAACTCACGCCTAGCATTCATATTGGAACCCAAAGAAATCTTTATGGAAAGAGGTCCCAAACTAACACATTCAACCAGTTTGAGCTCGAGCAAATAAGAAAGCAACTGCGCATACGGCATTGGATCAAACTTCCTCTTAGGCCCCTCTGACTTAGGATCCTCTTGAGGAGCAGGAAATGATTGCTGACGAGAAAGCTTTGAAACTTCAGTTTGTGGAAGAGATTCATGAGGCAATCTACGATCTAGATCAAATCCCAAAGAGATGGGAGGAGTAAGGACCTCTGTTGTGGAAGCGAGCACATGATCATTTTCCTTCTTTAACACCTTATTCAAGATTTCCATGACCAGGCCCATCTGAGTCCTCATCTGATTGACTTCCTCTCTTAGCAATTTCTGTTCTTGGGACATGACCAGCATATCTTCCCCAAATTGCCTCATCTGAATCTTTATTTTAGTCACCTCTGCACGGAGTTGTTCCATGGCTATCCTCTGGTTATCACATGCTTAGTAGAATACCGATGAATACGTTGGTCGGAAATCCTGTCTGAAGAAAGGAGAACATAAGAAGACCAGAGATAAACATGTTATGCAAAAATGATGTGATTATGCAAATACAAACATGTATGAACATTATCAAGGCGATTTATCCCTTGATTCCAGCTTTAACAACAGAAGAGAACTGAATTCCTGATCATATAAAGAGAATAAGCATCTGTTACAACACAAGTCTGAATAAGCATAAACAAAGACCCCGACCAACAAGCCTGGCGGTGATCCCGGAAATACAAATAAAATAGCAGCAAGGGAACTAAGGCATATCATCAAGACTCAGCCGTGCTAGAATTCCCCATTCTTCATCCTTTTTGCACCAATTCTGCACTTCCTTGAGAAGCTTCTTGGTATTAGGATGTTGTGGTCTCTGAATTAACTCCTGAATCAGAAGATCTCTCCTATGCAAGATTCCTATTAAATAACGACTATGCAACTCCCAATCATCTTCTCCAGAAGCTCCACCTGAACTTGGACCTTCGCTCCTGGCTCTTTTCACTTCGGCTTGAATCTTCAACTGTTGCATATCTGCCATGGTTTCCTTGAGCTTTTCCTCAACTGCTCTCCTTTCAAATATTCCTGATAAAATCTCCTTATCCTTTTTCTGAAGCTCTGTCTTCAAACCTTCAATCTGTTCCAGATACTTGTCCTCTTTCAACCTGTTGGCGTTAATTACTGTATTCCGACAGTCACTGAACCTGTGAATTCTTGACATAGCATAAGCAAACTCTTTCTTTTTGGATGAAAGGACCTTGCTAACACTTTTCAACGCTTGAGCCACTTTCTCTCTGGCTGTGGCTTCTTTAGACAATTCTTTCTCCTTCATAGCCAAAAGTTCTGATTTCAACCTGGAAGCATGGATAGCTTCACCTTTTTCATGCTTCAACTGACCAACCTTTCTGCCCAGCTCACGATTCTCCTCTCGGAGTTTCTCCTTCTCAACCCATAACTTATCATACTTCTCTATATCAACAGTCGTGGGAGCCTCGATCATCAAAGGATACAAAGGTGGTTCCACTAGGAAGGAAAGAAGCTCCTCTTCTGCTCTTTTCTTAATCCACTCTTCATAGGAAGGAAAAGCCCGGTTATTACATTTCCCGAATGAAGTTCTTCCCTTCTTGGTCACCTGCTTCCAAGCATTCACAATCTTCCTTATCATCTCTTGATCCTCAGTACCATTGAAGAATAAGGACTCTCTGATATCTCGCTCTTCAGGTGGACCTCTAAAAGGATAACCAAACTGCCTGATAACAAGGGAAGGATTATAGTTAATTCCACCTCTTCTCCCTATCAAGGGTACATTAGGAAATTCTCCGCACTTGCAAATAATCTCCATCCCTAGTACGTCATGGTTAAACCAAACAATGTTGTCAGCAGTCAAGCCCATTAACCTCTTTGACCACTTCAGAGAATCTCTCGTATCAACGAAAGCGCCAGCTTCGGGGAGATGACTCAGAAACCAAGTAGACAAGAGTGGTGCACAGCAACTCACAGTTCTTCCACGCCTATTTTCATTCTTGTAGTGGACTGAGTGATACACATCACCTAGCAAGGTAGGTATAGGATTCTTTGAAATAAAGATCCTGACAGCATGCATATCCACCAGATCAGGAACATTGGGAAACAGGACAATCCCATAGATGCACATAGCCAGAATAGCTTGGAAAGCAGTCCAATTCCTCTCCTTAACATGTATGCAAGCTTGATCAAACAAGAACTTCAATAAGAAACCCTTAGCTCCTTGTTTCTCAACAATATTACTGCTCAGAGCGGATTCACCAATATGAAGAGCAATGGCCATTTCTTTTATCCCGGGACATTCTTCAGAAAAGAATACTATGTCATGCCTGATGGGGATTCCCAAAATAAATGAGAACTCCTCCAACGTTGGAGCCAAGATATAGTCTGGGAAAGTGAAGCAACGCAAAAATGGATCATAGAACTGAAGAAGTGTATGATTGGCATCCTTCTCATACTTGGAGATACTGTAAATAAACTTTAGAAGTCTCCCATACTCTCCACCGAACTCTGTACGAACTCCGGGACCAGCCATACTAATCAGCTTGTGAATCAACGTCAAGGTCGGGTCTGGGAATGAATAAGCAACAATCTTCTTTCTCTGGACATCCATGTTAAGGCAACCTCAGAAAACCAGAATCAAGAGTAAGATGCAAGCCCTTAAAAATGTCAAACATGTTAGAATGCAAGAAAAATGATATGCACATACAAGCATGGGATCAAGGCATCACTACTGGATGTGCTGTGCTGTTAACTGAACAAGAACCACAACCCATAAAACCAGAATTCTAGAATACCGAACCACTGAGATAACCAGAAACCCAGATAATCAAACACTGATGAGAAATTCAGAAAACCGGGTAGGTTGAAGGTTTCGGTTTCCTGCAGACCTGTAAACACCCATCCCATCTCACATGTGGGTTCTAAAAAGGCGAGGATCCTCAATATCCCGGGCTCTCAGGTCGAGAAATGATGATATGTTCACCATTTCTGGTTTGGCATCATCATCAATCGAGGAGGCCTCAACTGATTCCCCTAAAAAATAAGGTCATCCTATGCGAGTCCCTCAGTATTGGGTCCTCGGATTGACAAGTGTAATGGGTTTGCCATTTCTGGTCTACCATTATCACGGGTCGGGAGGAGAGGCGCAACTGAGGTATCGGAGAAACGGTCACCAGAGTCGACAACTCTCTAGATCGACACCCTGAAATGCGCAAGACACGCACGTCAGAATGCGTCCCAAGATAGCCTCATCTGGTTGTGAATTCCGTGAACACACAAATGCACCAAGATGGCACGTAGGTCCCACTACTCTCCACTATAGTTCTAGGGTGTACTCAAGCCTGGGTATTGGGCTTATCTCTCAGAACAACCTAACCTGCCAAACAGAAACCAGCCAGCACAACATAGCAATATCCAGTATGACAGTAATAAAATGAAATGCAATGCAATAAAAGCTGTAAAACAGTAATATACAATATAATAAGGCACAACAAATAAACACCCAACGAAAAACAAACAAGCGCTAGGATCGACTCGCTAAAGGGGATGGACCAGTAAGAGGTCAACCAGATTCCCCAGCTGTCGCTCCTGAAAGATTCGCATCCAACGGTACAAACGCGAGAGTGGCGCAGAAAACACAGAGTCGCCAGCAATGTGTATTTATCCCAAGAGAGGGAAAGGAAACACTGCATAAACCTGAAGAGAAAGGGGGAGAGACATGGTCATCGCAACCATAGTCCGGGTTCGGGAGTCGGTTATGCGAGGGGAAGGTGTTAGTACCCCACGCATCCATCGTACTCGATGGGATCCACGCTTGTTGTCTAAACGGAGGGTGAGCTGTCCTAATATCTATGGCTGAACAAAAGAAAACGGGGATGAGGGTGACTAAGATGGACTCGGTAGGACATATTCGATGCCCTAGGCCTACGTACTCCCTCAGTGCAATGGGAAAGTCAGAGTCAACGTAGTTCGGACGGGAACTATGGGGGAAGGTTGCTCGCCAAGACAATCGCTGTCTTGTGTCTACATATCCTTAATCGGACGAGAGAGAGGAATCAGAGCTAATGTAGTTCGTGGGTACGACCACGGATGGGTAAGTATTTTTTATGAGCGACGTTAGATTCGCGTCTGACAGTTAGGTCGATGCCTGTTTGCGACTTAGACGAAAGGTAACGTGCTCTTTTCTGAAAAATGGTCTGGAACCAAACAATCCCGAAGGATAAAAAGATTTGAATTTGTTTTTGTGTTTTTTAGACAGAAGTGTTTTTTTTAAGTTAGTTCATAACTTGCATTGCACCAAAGTCTAGGGCACAGGGACGAATACTTAACAAATCGTCCCAAGACAGGACGCCCGCTAAGCAATCTAGAAAGATGAGAGGAAGCCCCTCATTTCTCATTCCCCACGTTTAATGCTCGTGCGCAATACACTTTATCTTTATTAAGTGTTTTCAAGAAGTTTTGAGATGAGAAGAGAGAAGACCCAAAGGAAACTCTAAGGGGAAACTAAGAGTCCTAATGTTATCATACATGGATGACCTATGGTTAGTGAGGCTTAGGAGAGAAAACTACCTAAAACCTAATGCCAATCCTACTCCAAGCTTAATCAAAAATTAAGTTGGACTAGGTAGCTCTAAAGGGAGATAATCCAAGACTTAAACAAGTCTTGAGATCCATGGGAGGAAGAGAGTGAAAAAGAAGAATGAGAAAGATAATGATGAGACAAGAAACAAGATAGGGCAGCAAGCACATCATATCAATTACATCCAACTCACACCAATAAACAAGTCTCAAAGATCATGCAAAACATCTCAAGTAAGCATGCAAAGATAATCATGAAAGAATGCAAAAGATGAAATGATAAAAATAAGATGAATATGAAAACAAGTCAGAACCAAGATCATACCATCATTAACAATTCTCATGTGCAAGAAAAGATCAAAACATGAAGCATTATGCACCAAAGAAAGTCCACAAAAGGAAGTCAAAGTTCAAGCACATAAAGCATATCCAAACATGATTCATAAATTGCAAAAATAAGTCTCAAAGGACCTCAACCAGGGGTAAACATCATACCAAAATATCATGCAAATAATCATAAAGAAATTCAATCAATTAGGCATGGCAAATCAATTAGGGTTAAGAGATGTCATATGATGATCATGCATAATTCACTTAAGCACAAATAATCAAACATATATCAAATGACATTAAAAAATTGTCAAATCAGAACCCAAATGACCTAAGTCAGAGACTAACAACATGTCAAAATATCACACCAAAATTTAAAGTTTAAGTACCTCAAACAATTAGGTAAAGATCACATAGGAACCATGAATCAATATGCAAAGGAGAGGGACTAAAATGCAATATGAAAAATTTTTAAAGATGAAACAAAAATATTTTTAGGAACCTCAACATGTCCTCTAACATATGCAAAAATAATGGGATGCAAATTATACACCAATGATGAGAACAAAAATCAACAAGATCAAGTGTGCACAAGTGAAGAAATTCACAAAGAAAATAATCAAGCAATTAATTCAGAAGCACAAAATAAAATAAAAATGGAAAATAAAATTTGAAAAAATTTTATAAATTTCCAAATATGATCCATGATTTTATTGGTAATTTTTTGATGCATCAAACTATTTTTAAAAAATAAAAAATGAAAATGCAACAATTAAAATAAAATAAAAGGAAATAAAAGCCAGGGGGTGCAAACAGCAAGGGAAACACGTTCAATACATCAAATGGGCTGAACAAGGGGGTGGGGATAGCAGGCCTAAGTCAAATGATCCATCAGCGCAAGTCAACAATCCCATACAAAACCCAGTCAATCATCTTGACCTACACACACCATCAGATTGATCACACGCTCCATAATCAGTCAACCAAAACCAAGTAATCAAGATGAAAGGCTCAGATTAACACGCGCATGATAATAATGATAAGCAAACAAACACAATGATCAATCTGGGCATAACATAAGGTCACGTGACAAGCAGGTGAGTTTTTAATGCGTTGGCACAACAACAACCATCAGATTCATCAAACGCTCCAGATCAAGTCAATCAATCATAAAATCATGCAAGATCAAGGGTTAAGATTTGAGGCACATGATAACACCCATAGACTAGCAAACACACACATTAAATAAAACACAAGAAAATTAAATGAAGTGGCAAGATCTGAACCATCAGATCAACACCACGAACGGCCAGGATTACGTCTTCTTCCTTCATCACCTGCAAATGAACCAGACGCCGGAGCCGTAGCTCCGGTCGTCTTCTTCGGCGACACTGAACGGAGATCTAACAAATTTTTTCCAGAATTTCACAACTCCGCCACCATTCGAATCAGAATTCAACAAGGATCAAGAATATGCAATTAGTTTCAACAGATCATCAATACACAAGGCAAATCGAAGAAAAGAAGTTTAGATCTAAAAACTTTAGATTTATAATACAGCCATGATACACGTCCAAAATTAAATCTAATTACATCAGCAGGATCAGTAGCTCATGAGTAACACAATGCACACCATAAAATCAAGGTACATGATGATGAATTTCACACTAACCAGAGAATTGCAGAGCTTAAAATACACCAAGAAAACCCTCTGGATGCTGCAGATCTACTCCTTAGAACCTCTAATTGCAAAATAAATGCAATTAGAGCTTGGAATCGTGCCTGATCTTGAGATTTGAACTTGAACCTTCAAAATTGAATCTGATGAAAAACTCACTCTCAGCTCCAATCAATGGTTGAATCTTGCTCTATTTACTTCACTGATCAAGAATGTGAAGTAAAATCTCAAAGAAACTCCAAGGAGAGTGAGTTTCGAAGAGAGAAAGAGTGAGAGCAAAAATTGGAATTCTGAGCAAATGAGAGTGCATGAGGGTGAAATGAACGTGTGATCCTCTTTAAATAGAATTGGTTAGACCACTGAGCATGATTAGGGTTTCATTAATCCCTTGATTAAGGCTAATGGAAGTGTTATGCCAAAATGCATTTTGTGATGGACCTCTTTATTCACACGTGCATGGGTCATGAAATCAACATGATTCACTCACATTTCACTTGCTGATCACAATGGAATTGGAATTGGGCGTTGTGGTTGATTGGTTTGTGAGTTTCAATCCATCTTGCCAATTTGCATTTTGTGAAATAAGTGAGAAACCTGGCATGTATCCACTTGATTCAAGGGTAAAAAATGATCCTCATGGAGTGTACTTGGATGTTGTAATGTGACTTGAAGCATTAGAGGTCATTACAAGTCATTTTGAACCAAAATGCAAAAGGTGGAAAAATGGAACCATGTGAAAACCTTAAAAACCACCCTTGAGTCTTTTGATCATAACTTGAGTTTCACAAATGATATGGAGACAATCTAGTACTTTTTGGAAATGGTAGAGAAAGATCTTCAACTATCATGTTTGAGGAAAATTCATTTGAAGCTTCTTTGATGATGAAAAGTCAAGTTGAATGTGGTGGAAAAGCTACCAAAAATGGAAAGTTTCAAATTATAGGTCATTTCCATATTTAGTAACTTTTGCACAAACTCTTGATTCTTGATGAATGACATGAATCTTGACATTTGAGGACCATATGAGGGCACAGGACCTTAAAAATCATGAAGAGAACCTCAAAATTCCATGGTTAACTTTCCTCCTTACAGTTGACTTTTGCTTACTTCACAAGTAACTGATCCACTGAACATCTTCCACAATGAGCCACTAGCCAAGCCTTCCTCTATGAGTGTTTGTGATCAAATGGAAACCATGAGAACATGCTTGAATCCACAAAGCCCTTCAAGAAGTCTTTTTAACCTAAGAACCCTAATTTGGTCCCTCTGGTTAGGAGGGAAAGATTCACTTGAAATCCTTTGCCATTCTTGACCTATTGAAGATATGATGAACTCCTCAAACCACCTTGAGGCTTGAGACTCTTTTGAGATGAACCAAGTACCTTGATCCCATGCTAAGAACCAATGTTATGCACAAATGCTAATGCAAGAAATGCAAAGAAACATAAGCCAGCTAGCTAAAAGCAAGAAGGCAAATTTTGGGGTGTTATAGCTGTCCCAAGGTGTCCCATGTTTATGTGGAAATGGATGAGTCATCCTCCTCAATGACGTTGATTTCAGGAAATGCATAGTCAATGAATTCTTGTCCTGCAAACTTCACAAAGTCACCACCGTGGTGCTGGATATCTTCAGAATGTCCTGAGTAATGATTCGATGACTTTGTGGGGACATGGGTATTCTTTTTAATATTGCTCAGCTGACAGGATCGTTCGGCTGACTCTTCTGCCCCAAGTCTTCTGTGTACAACTTCCAGATAGGCAAGTCATCCAGGGGATCATAATAGTCGTAGTCAAAGTTGTCTTTCATTATATTGTTTTCCTCTAATGAATTGGGTGGAGCACGGTATCCTTCAGGATCACAATCTCCATAGATCATTCTGACGTCTGATCTCGGTATATATCTTGGACGTTTCTTAGGAAAATAGAATGACATGAGCGCCTCTCCCTGAGACATATAACCGTCATTGTTGAGATAAGACTTACACTCCTCATCCGTATCAGAGGAGTCACTCTCATTGATGGTGTGTACTTCTCGAGACACTGGGTGGAGAAAACCTCCGCTGCAGAAGAAATCCTGAATGGGATGAAAACTTTCGTCTTTCTTAGTAGTCTGGGTACAGGTTAAAGAGAAACCAAGACCTTTATTTGTCTTGTTATCAGTTGGAATTACAATCTTCCCCCATCCTTTTGTGTCATTACTCTTGTTTATTTCGAGAGCTTCCTTGTATGAGGAAATCGATGTCCCTCTTTATGGTCGATTCTCATTGCTCACCGAGAGTGCTTGGAATTGGGTTCCAACAACCTCCTCTGGTTCTACACAGGAGAATGATGATAAGTTGCTCACGATTAAGGCTTGCTCTCCACATACCATGACTAATTTGTCATTCTTGACAAACTTCAACTTTTGGTGAAGTGTCGAAGTGACTGCCCCAACTTCGTGTATCCAAGGTCTTCCTAATCAACAGATGTATGCTGCTCGGATGTCCATGACCTGGAAAGTGACTTGGAAAGTGTGAGGACCGATGGTTATGGGAAGATCAACTTTGCCGATATCTATTTTTCTAGATCCGTCAAAGGCTTTGACGATGATCTCACTGCCTCTCATCGGGGCTCCTTAATATGTTAGTCGTACCAAAGTTGATTTTGGCATAACATTCAAAGATGATCATGTGTCTACTAGTACGCTGGCTAAAGCATCGTCTTGGCAGTTAACTGTAATGTTGAGTGCCATATTATGGTTCTTGCCTTCCTCTGGCAGTTTTTCATCACTGAATCCTAAATTATTACATGAAGTGATGTTGGAGATGATGCTGTCAAATTTTTCTACTGTCACATCTTGTTCCACAAAGGCTTGCTCTAAGACTTTCTGTAGAGCTTCCCCATGAGCTTCTGAACTAAGCAGGAGAGATAGTACAGAGATTCGAGACGGAGTTTGCAACAGTTGGTCCACAATGTTGTACTCGCTGTTCTGGATGAGCTTCAACATTTCATCGTTGTTCTTTACAAGTTCTAGATTACTGGATTGACCAATTTGTTGGTTGGGAACTTCCGTTTGAAGTTCCTTTTCTTTGGTAGGTTCTCCAACTCCTCTATTGAAGATCTGACCGCACAATGTGACTCGAATGATGTCGGCAATGTTTACGACAGAGGGTAATGGAGTTTCCTTTCCATTTTCGATGGCCGTTGCACCGTACTTGTAAGGGATAACCTTATCCGACTTGTATGGTATTGGACCTGGCAAGTAGATAACCACATGGGCTTTTTGGTTTTTCTGACCATCGTAGGCAACCTCAATCAGTTCCTGGTTGGGAAATTTTCTACTATCAAGAGGGATCTTTGATTCATTGAGTATAGGGATTATGGCGCAAACGTCCTTGGTTATTCCATGATTGGAGATTACGGCAGCGCTTTGGCTTTGACTAGGGAAGTAATCTTGTATCATGTTGATCGACCCAGAACTTGAACATGGTCTAATCTCCTTCCAGTCTAACTGATTTTGGAGGGCTGCTCGTACGAGATAACATCCTTGGTTATTTTCTGAGCATACTCAGTATCGCTCATAATTGTGCGGTGGTACCCGACCATATCTGCTTTGTACGCAGTGCATCTTTACTAGATATGTTTCTGTTAAGCAGATATCACGACTTTGATGTCTATCAGAATTCCCATCAGTCATACTAATCTGTTGTGTAGCTTTATTCAGGTAGATCGGAAGCCATCAGTGGTCCAACAGATGTTGAAGTGTTCTTTGTACAAGCGTAAACCCTTGGTCATCTTCACAACATTCTTTACAGTTTTGATAATCATGTGAAGCCAGAAAACCAAGTCTGACCTGTTTAGCATGCAATTCCACTAGACTGGTATTCATCAAGCGCATGTCAAAGATCTGAGCCATATTGACTTGATGGTCATTTCTTACACGGTAGTCTTGGATCCATCTGAGATCCATCTAACGTTGGAGGGCCTCTTGTACAAAAGAGCATTCCTGATTATCTGTTGAGCAGATTAGACAAGTGTCGCAATCGTGTCGTGGCAGGTTATAATCCTGAATTTGTCTTGAATGCATCGCCACTAAGTTGACATTCATTGCACAGATGTCGTGGTTCTGAACAATGTTGGGATAGGCATGGGCCATGTTTAATTCACGAACCATGTGATCCTGAATCCAGCCCAGATCCATTTGTTCTTGCAGAGCTGTTTGTACTACGGAACACCCTTGATTGTCCTTGGAGCAGATATCACACTGATGATAGTTGTGAGATGGTACATGACCGTACCCGCTCTGTCTGCAATGCATTTTCACTAGATTGGTTCCTAATAGGAGTACATTGTGAGTTTGATAACTGTTGATAGGCTCTCTTTCTATTAAATTCACTGTAGTCTTCTCATGTTGCGGTAATGGGTTTGTCTGAACATTCGCATTAGTATCTATGAAAGATAAAATCCTGTTCCTAACAAGCTTATGTACATCAGACTTGAAGCTGAGACAATTCTCAATGTTGTGTCTCGATCCTCCTTGATGGTAATGGCAAGTTTGATCTGCTTTGAACCAAAAAGGTGGATTTTTTGGTACTGTAAGAGGAGTCCTGGTTTGGACATGCCCCTTGGCCAGTAGAAGTGGAAATATTTCTGCGTACAACATCGGTGTAGGTTCGAACCTTGATGGTCATGTAGTACGATTGTTGTTGTTGTACTGTGGATGGGCCTGTTGAAAAGGTTGTTGCGGCCTTTGCTGATACTGTTGCTGACTTGGTCGGCTCTAAGCAACCTGAGGTTGATAAGCCGGAGCTGGCGCTGGGTTGATAGTGGGAGTTACCACCGCTACTGGTTGATACCTTCGCCTTTGTTTTCCTAAAGAGATATTACTGATATCCTGCTCTTTCTTCTTTAGGAAAGCACTACCGTATCTTTTGGTACTGCTGGATGGCTCTGCATCCTTGACCAATCGTCCTTCTCGAACTGCTTCTTCAATGCGTACTCCCATGTTCACCATTTCAGTGAAGTCACTGGGCGCACTGGTGACCATTCGGCCGTAATAGAACGAGCTCAATGTTTTCAGGAAAATCTTCGTCATTTCTTTTTCCTCAAGAGGTGGACAGATCTGAGCGGCAATTTCATGCCATCTTTGAGCATATTCTTTAAAAGTTTCTTTGTCCTTTTGTGACATCAATCTGAGCTGATCCCTATCTGGTGCCATGTCCAAATTGTATTTATACTGCTGAACGAAGGCTGCCCCGAGATCTCTGAAAGTACTGATCTTGGTGCGGTTTAAACCCATGTACTATTTAAGTGCAGCATCGGTTAAACTGTCTTGGAAGTAATGGATCAGTAGCTGTTGATTGTCTGTCTAGGTAGACATTTTTCGAGCGTACATCACCAGATGACTTTGAGGGCAAGAGTTGCCTTTGTATTTTTCAAAGTCAGGCACCTTGAATTTGTGCGGGTTCTTTACATTAGGGACCAGATATAGGTGGATGGCGTCCTTTTCGAATAAGTCTTGACCACGAATGGCATGTAGTTCCTTCTGCATTTCCAAGAATTATTCCTGGAACTCATTCATTCTTTCGTACATGTCTTCATTTCCACCAGAAATTGCTTGCGGAATCTGTCCTTCCGGGACAGTGTGTACCAATGGTTGTGGTATAAACATTACAGCAGTGATCCTTGGCGCTTCAGTGCCCTGAAGTTTGTAACCTTCAGGAGTTGCTGTCGTAACCCTTGCATCTTCACTTTCCCGAAGTTTGTAACCTTCAGGTCCAGCGGTTCTTACTACGGCTTCTGGGTCTTTAGTGACCGGTGGAATATTCCTTCAGGTATAAAGTTGAGAGGCATGCCCCAGGGGCGCCCTTTAGGCATGTTGTATCGAGTATGATTCTCATATGTCTCCATTATGGGCGTATATGTAATATCTGAGATCAACGTCCTTTGATGTCGCTGCTCCTGAGCTGCTGCCAGGGATTGCATGTCACTGTGAAGTTTTTCCAAACTTTCCTTCAGAGCGTCGATTTATTATCACATCTCTCTATTCTCTTCCTCGAGATCATCCATTTTCTTTTGTCGATTAGCCCGAGTATTGTATGAGTGAGACAGTTTGACTCTAGAATTGTGATACAGACGTGAGACTCAAAGATAAGAAAAATGCGTTATGTGAGAATGATGAATGATATGCAAAGACATATTTTTTAAGTTTTTGTTTTCAAAAGAAACTCTAACAATTAGATTGAAAATATCACACAGTGGAGGAAGACCATTTCAGTATTTTACAAGAAAAAAGTACAATATTTTACAAAGTGCTGTAAGGAAAATGTATAAGCTCACGGATCCAGAGTCCTCTCTGAAGAGAACTCAGATGTTGGTTCCTGTATTTTTCTTTTCTTTGACTGGGGCTCTTCAGTCGTTGTCTTGTCGACGATCCTTTTCCAAGTGAAAGGAGCAAGCAAATTTCTCCGGTCTTCCTGACTTTCTATAGCATGATGTTCTAATATTTCAATCAGAGCAACCTTCTCTTTTAATAGTTCTTGAATCTTGATACATTCCAAATTAAGAATTTGGTATTTGTTTTTCCAAGAGCTCTTTTCATGTTGAACTTTGTTGAGAGCGACCTGGAGTTTTTCCGCATCAGATATGAAATAAAGGACAGACTCCTTTAAGGGAAAAACTTCTTGACGAGAGTAATGCATCCTCAGCTTGAGGGCTCTAGTTTTCACCCAGTAGAGATAAGGTTCCATGGAGGTACAATTTTGTCTTCCCAAAGACTCTCCGCCTTTCCTGTGAATATGTTGCCAGACATGCACTATTTCCTTCTTTAGTGCCCTGTCATTTTTCCCTTCCTTGAAGAAAAGACCTTCCAGATGAACATTATGTGGGATATTCTTCATCGGGTATCTGAGTTGACGGAAAGCTAAAATTGAATGATAGTTGATTCCTCCTTTAGTTCCAATGAGGGGTACGTTAGGGAAATTTCCACATTTGTCGATGATCTCTATCCCTTTGTAAATCCGATTGTACCAGTCTATGTCAGAATTGGTAAGAGACATAATCCTTTGTGACCAACGAAGAGTACTCTTGTAATCCCAAAAAGCAGCAGCCTTAGGCAAATGGGAAATGAACCATTTGTAGAGTAAGGGTACACAACATGTGATCATTCCTCCGCTGTACAAATTCCTTAAGTGTACAGAATGATAAGCATCTGCGAGCAAGGTTGGTACGGGGTTTCCTATTAAGAATATCTTAACAGCATTGATATCAACGAAGTTGTCAATGTTGGGAAAGAGGAATAACCCATATATGAGCAGAACAAAGACATCTTCGAAAGCAGTTATGTTTCCTATACTAGCAAAGTATAGAGATTTCTCTATCAGGAATTTAGCCGGTAAACCCTGGATTCCTCCTTTAGTGGTTATGTGAGTCCTAACTTCTGACTCATCCAAAGAGATTGCTCTTGCAATGGCCTGATTCTTTAGAATTTCTTCTAGTCCAGAAAATGGAGCTTGATCAGTGATAGGTAAATCAATCAGGTGGGAGTACTCTTCCAGTGTTGGTGCAAGTTGGTAATCCAGGAAAGTGAAGCAGTGGTAAACCGGATCGTAGAACTGAATCAGCGTAGACATGATCCCTTCAACCACGTCGACCCTTAACAGAGAGAACAACCCTCCGTGCTTAGCTCTTAAAGCCTCGGGATTGGTAATCACCCTTCCCAATTTCCATAAGACTTCTAGTTTCAAAGCCTTGAAGGTGTACTTGTGCGTCTTTCTTCTACCGAAATCCATAACGCATCCTCTGATATTTGTAATTATTGTTTTAGTTCTTTTGAAAAAGATTTTTTTTTCTTGTTTGAAAAGAGTTTTTTAATGAATGCATGAATGCAGCACACAAAAACATTTGAAAACATGGGTTCAAGGGTTCAACGTCACGAGCATGGAGTCATGGCTCTACCCATCCGCAAATGCTGTACTATTTTGGTCAATTTTTGTACCTGTAGAACGAGTTCTAAAAGGTTCCCAAAGTCATTGACCCCTCCTAGGGATACCAACAGCAAGCTAATTCACTCGAGCAAGCTGTAATATCCTAGGATGAATCTCATTTGAGTGTAGTATCGCGTATCAACTATTCCAGATAGTCACCGCACTACCAAATGGCCATATGGTTAATGTCTACTAAATCCTCAGGGTCATGGGTACCGCACTGGGATAGACAATGCTTTTCACGATAATCGGTTGATCAACATCGATATTTCCGCATGGGTACCTCGACTGATTTGGTGGACTGCCAAGTTAGCTTGGTGGGGATTCACTCCCTATAAGCGTTTCCTGGATATGCCACCACTTATCTTAATGTTCTCTCAAACTTTCCACATGCGTATTAATCGCATTCCCAGTTAATAGAAAATTAAACACGGGTATCAAGTAGTATAACAGTAAATGATATATATATATATATATATATATATATATATATATATATATATATATATATATATAGTAGAAAGTATAGAAAATGCCAAACAAAATCTAGACCACTTAGGAACTCTAATCCTAAAGACTCCCCAGCAGAGTCGCCATTTTTCTGTAGCGTTCGATTTTTGTCGGTGACGCGACCACCTTACCGCAATGGTTGGAATTGGGTGCTACTTTCTGATTTCTTATTTATCCTATGAAGATGGAAAGGAAAGGGAAGCTATCTAAAACTAACCTTGCACACTGTTGTACCCCAAATTTTACCCTCATTTTTCTGCTAGTTGATGTTTTATTTATTGTTCTCTATTTTAACTTAATATTTATCTCAATATCTTTATCCGTCTTTATTTTAATTTATATCCAATATTGCCTTTTTATTTCATTTATATTTAAGTTGTTTAATCTTAGTTTAACTTAATTTCAAATTTTAATTTAGATAATTAGATTAATTATTCTTTTTTTGTTTTTACTATTTTTAATTTAGAACATTAATTAGGTTATTATTTTATTAATCATATTATTAATTTCAAATTAGGAAAAAGAGAAGCATTATCCATTTTAAGAAACAATTCAATTGTTCAAAACCAAAATCCAAATTTATTCTAATTCCCCATTTTAATCCATCACATTTTTTTTCTTTGTCACAAAAATATGTTACAACCAAAGCCCATTTCTTAAGCCCACCACATTACAACCTTTGTTTCCAAACAAATAAATTTCACAAGTCATGTGTAGCTGTGGCAACATGCCAAAACGTTTGCAGAGCTCTGCAACCTCAACGTAAACCTACTGGTACAAACAACGCTCCCTCTGCTGCAGTGAAAAAGACAACACAACAACGGTAAAAGATTCAAAATAAAATTCAGGAAGAAGTTCTGTTGTGGAGAGGATATATAGACGAGAGAAGAGGTCGGAAAGGAGGTCCAACAACAAAAAACGCATAACTTTTCTGGGATTTACACTCTCAAACTCAAAAACCAGAAATAAGATTATCTCAAAACCAATTCAAACTCATAACAACCACCTTCATCTTCATCATCAAACCGCCCAGCCAATATCAACAACAACCTTCAACCCTGTTATTTCATTTTCACGACCAAACTCCACAGTCCGTAACGCCTTCTCCTTCATCTTCCTCAAAACTACTATCAATCTCTCCGCCTTCTAAACTACCGAACCAATTGAAACCTCATCTTCACCTTTAATCAAACACAGAACCAAACCTCAATAATGCAAAACCAAATCAATGGCAGAGAGGGAGGAGAGTGAAAGGGGCTTCGAAAATTTCCAACAGCAAAAAAAACAACATACCTCGTTCTTTGAAACATCAAGTATGAAAACGAAATCCTCTTTCCTCTTCAACCTTAAACGTACCTCGCCACAACCCTTCTGAAACCAACATCCCCCTTCATCATCATCAACTGTAACTCGTCTTCAACCCCCTACTACAACAAAAACCCACCTTTTCTTCAAACCACCCTAAACCGAACAACAACAACACGACTTGTATCAGTTTCCCATGTCTTCTCTTCACCGAACAAAACACCAATCAAACCTTCATCAACTTTCGTAATAACCAACGACAACAATAAAACTCAGCCTTCAATCACACCCAAAGCCATCATCAAATCTTCAAGACGATTCTTCAATCGCAAACCCGTTTCACAGACCCCAATCGAAACCTCATTCTTTTCTCCAACTCACCCCTTTTCAAATCATCAGAAACCCACAAAATCAAATGATGGAGAAACCTAAGAAACGGATAGAAGGAGATGAAATAGAGGAGTTCCCTGGAACCCATTCAGAAATCGAAACCAAACCTGTTCGAAACAAGTTACGGCGAGACGGAGAGAGTTTGCCTTCGTCAAGGTTGGAGTTACGTTGTTTCTCTTAACCCATTATAATTGCTGGCGCGATGTTGATGTTGATGATGTCTAAGCGGAATCTTTTTTTGGTTGCATAAAATATAATAGTGGAAGCTTGATCACTACCATGCCCTGTTTTCTGAGTTGACAAAAACGTGTTGTGTGGGGTTGAAGACCATGATCTGATTTCTTTCACTTCTTAGGATTTCAAGGCATTCTGTTTTTTGAAGAAAAGAAACCGTATTTTTATCTTTATATAGGTTTCTTTTTGTTTTAAAAATCTCATGTTTGACTTCAACCTTTGTTTTATTTGGACCTTGTCTTTGGGCTTTTGAGCCCACGTTGGTGATAAGTCCACCCTCTTCCCCTTTAGTACCAACCGCACTATCTCTTTGGGTGGATGATAGGCTCATAAGCTCATATGATTCCACCGTTTTTATTTTACACCCATCGTTTCTCTTCCAACCCCTTTATTTTTAAATAGTTTTTCTCTCATTAATTTGTGTTAAAATAATTTCTAAGGAGTTTTAGTTTTAAATTTGATTAGTCTTATTTTGATTTTGTTTAGCTATTTAAAGTTTGGGTTAATAGTGATTTACCCCCTGCCATATGAGCGTGTTTCGGTTTACCCCCCCCCCCCCCCCCCCCCCCCCTCCCCCCCACCGTTGCCAAAGGCAGGTTTTGGCAACGGTTTTTTTTGAAAAAACCATTGCCAAAAGGCAGGGAGGGGGGAAAAAGCAAAATTCGCTAACATTACAGGGGTGAAATTCACTATTAACCCTTAAAGTTTTGATTCTGTTCATATTCTATTTTCTTTATTTATTGGCCAATGATATCATATAAATCTTGACTTTGTTGATTATCTCAAAATCACTAAAAGTCTAGATTTGTAGGAGGCCACTTTCTATTTTCTTTTACTTTGGTCGATGAAAGTTAAAAATTTAAGATTATCGATTTGTCGATTAAATCTTGGTTTAGACGAGACCAACTTGTTTTTCATTTATTCAAGTCGATGAAAGTTAAAAATCTAAGATTATCGATTTGTCGATTAAATCTTAATTTAAACGAGACCAACTTGATTTTTATACCGATTTTATTTTGGTCGATGAAAATCAAATATCAAGATTATCGATCCTCCGGTTTAAATCTTGATTAAGATGAGATCAACCTTATTTTTATTGTCATATCTTCATTTAGGCCGATGACATTGCACAAATCTTGACTTTGATCATTTCAAGTCAATAAGGTCTTGATAAGTGTGAGGCCACTTTTTATTTTTGTTGGTCAATGAAAGTCGGAAATATAAGATTATCGATTTCTCGATTAAATCTTGATTTAGATGAGACCGGCTATATTTTTCATTTTGATTCCGCTTTCTTTATTTTGGTCGATGACATAACAAACCCCTTGGTTTGGTTGATTTCATTGAGTTGACAAAACTTTGATCAACATGAGACCATTTTCTTTTTAGTCGATGAAAGTCAAGAATCATTGATTATCGATTTCTCGATTAAATCATGATTAAGACGAGATTATTTCTATTTTATTTCATCTCATATTTAATCTTTGTCAAACATGTTTAATTCTCACTTTGCATTGATATCATGATTTTATCTAATCTCTCCTATTCATGTCCTTTACATCATCGTACTTGAATTATTAACTTGTTATTTTGTTAGTAACTTATAACTATTTTATTCCCCCCATTCCAAAGGAAGGTGATCAATATGTTGACTCTTAAAGTCATGACCTCCCTCCTTAAACCTTAGTAACCTCTTAAGAGAAACTTCATTTCTTGGCCTCATCAGAGTCATAGAAATTACAACTAGCCTTAGGAGAGAGTTCTTAAACTCTTAATGATATTCATCATAATGAATCATCACTTTTACCTACTGACTAAAACATAACATAGGTCCATTACAACTAGATTTAGAGAGTTCTTATACTCTACAATGAGTTCACACTCATTTCCCCTCTGAATATTGACCACAGTCAATAGTTCAGTAGAAGTAGAACTACGCATACTCTGATTCTATTCCCGAGGATACGTAGGCGTAAGGTACGATGCCTTATCGAGTATACTTAGATACTAACCCCTAGGGTTTCAACCTTTAGCATAGAACCTTTAGCAAACATAAGATAACATTAAAACAAGAGGTTCCCGTAGAATACTACGGACGTTTAGGGTGCTAATACCTTCCCTAGGCGTAACCAACCCCCGAACCTTAGATCTTCCCCTTTAGGTTTTTCTAACGATCTTGAACCTTTGCAAATTAATTAATAATTTGTTATCCGATTTTCACCGCAACAGAAATGGCGACTTCACTGGGGAATTGTTAGACCTATTGCTGGTCCCTTCCTAAGAGGGTTAAGCCTATCTTATTTTTATGTTATTCATGTTTGCTTATTTACTTGTATATGCTTGTGTATGTCATACTTGCTTATATATTTGTATATCTGTTCTTGCTTGACTTTTTCTGTTTAATGTGGGCTGGCATGATATCTATGACTGAGATAAATCCTATACCCGGATTTGAGCGTACACTTATGATAGGACAATGGTATTCAAGGAGGCTTTGAGGGAGTCGAATCCTGAGAAGTTGAATTGATAACACCATCACTCAGTTGAGGCCCTCTCGAGAGTCTAGTTATGTTGAACGAATTCGTTCGTGAAAGCGTGCTACTCTCGACCTAGGAGCCCGGGATATTGAGAACCGTAGTTACCAAACCCCACTTGGCCTTTTAGGATGTAGTGCGGAGACCATGATGGAGTCTATTTCTGAATTGGTTGTCACGCGATACTACACTCAGACGAGATCCTCTTGAGAATTTTATTGATTACCAAGTCATCTGGGAAATCCTTAAAATCCGAAAGATGGATTGTAGACTCTGGGAACTCTTTAGAACCCTATTCAACAGGTGAAAACCAGTAGTACATACCTATTGGGATGGGTAGACCACGACTCCATTCATGAGACCCGTAAACCTAGGATTTGTATGTTTTGTTGTGTGTACATATGTTTGTGCTCGTGTGCTTTTTGCATCTCTGCATTCAAGCATTCCTAGCCCTTTGGTTTCGAGGAATTCAAATGTTTGTTTCCTTTTCAAAAAATCAACAGAGCTTGGATTTTAAAAACAAAAACTCTTCAATTTTCCAAAAAATGTTTACAACTTGTCTTTGAGTTCCTTGAAACCATTTGGCTTGCTTTAGCATCTCATTTGCATCTTAGCATGTGTATTTCCTCTCTGTCTTCATCTCATGTCGCCGTTTTCCCTTCAGAATCGTCTTTGAATCGTCACCCGAGCCAAACTCGACAAAGGATGTCTGAACAATATTGCGAGATGGACAGAGTCAACAATGAATTGAGTGAGCTCCGAGGAGGAATGGGGCAGATCATGGAAGTTTTGAATGTTATACAAGCAAAGGTGGATACGCAGGTCACCGTAGTCTCAGAAGTCGTTGCTACAACTGTAGAACCTCCCGTTACTATTGTGAACCCCACTTTGGGTATGCCTTTTAACTGTATGCATGCTCCGGCCGTCACTTCTACTCAACAAGCTGTTCCTTTGGTTAATGAGACTTTTCAAGCTATTCCTACCTTCACTCCAGTAACAGTGCAAGCTCAGGTGCGCCCATTTTTTCAGAACCCACATCCGGTTTATGATCATGTCAATATGTCCAAAGAAGGGGATAATCAATATGAAGGGTTGGAGGAAAGTATAGAGACAATGCGGAGGAAATTGAAAGCAATGGAGATGAGCGATGTATCTAATACTAATGTTAAGGACATGTGCTTAGTCTCAGGCTTGGTAATTCCACCCAAGTTCAAACTACCCAATTTCGACCTATACTCAGGTGCGACCTGTCCTAAGTCACATTTGGTCATGTATTATCGACGAATGGCTGCATATATGGATGATGATAAGTTGATGATCCACTGCTTCCAAGATAGTTTGAAAGGGGCTACCGCAAAGTGGTATTTGACTTCGGACCAATCTAGGATCCGATGCTTTCAAGACGTATCTGATGCTTTTGTAAAGCATTACAGATATAACATGGACCTGGCGCCAGATCGTAGACAATTATTGAGCATGTCACAGCGCGATACCGAGTCTTTTAAAGAATATGCACAAAGATGGAGAGAGCTGGCTTCACAGGTAGAGCCACCTTTATCTGAAAAGGAGTTAACCGATTAGTTTGTTGACACGGTTAGACCGGAATTCTACGAAAGGATGATCAGTAGCATGTCTACTAATTTCTCCGATATTGTGGCTATGGGGATTAAAGTAGAGCTTGGTCTGAAGAGTGGGAAAATGACCAAGAGAGCTGATAGTTCGAGCGACGATGCCAAGATATCCTTCAAAAGGGAAGGAGATACCAATGTGGTGACGACGAACAAAAGAGGAAGAATCAATACTATAAACGTCAGCAACAACAACAGCGTTATTCTGTTCAGCAACCTTATGTGGCTGCCATCGCGCCAACATTCAACAGTCAAGCTTCTGTTTATCAACCGGTTCCTCAACCACCAGTATATCAACGAGCGCCCAACGCTCCTGCCTATCGCCAACGGACTCGAGTTTCTCGTCAGAACATTCCAGGAAAAAGAAAGGGTGGAAGGCCTCCGATTCCTCCCATTCCTATGATGTATATAGCATTGTATCCTGTTTTGGTGCAACAAGGATTAATAACTACAAGGTCATCAGGACCATCTCCTAATCCGCTTCCACCTTCTCACAATCCCAATGCTCATTGTGCATTCCATGAAGGTGCACCAGGCCACAATTTAGAAGGTTGTTTTGCTTTGAAGCATATTATGAAGGACTTAGTGGAGAGAAACATTTTGTCTTTCGATGGCTCTCAGCCTAACATCAAGAACAATCCTTACCCGCTCATGAGATAAGTAATGTTGTGGAAGATGTATCAAGACCAAGATGGACTGTGATTGAGCTCCTCTTTGATTTTCTGCATTTGATTCCCTAAAGCTGGCAATCTGTTGGCTGTTTCAGCAATTTTATTGTATTTCCTTTGCACTTTGAATTTGTATTTGCTTATGAGCTTTGTTGTACTTTCAAACTAGCAAGGTTAATGAAATGTTTGTGCATCTTTTGGATTAAGTCCATTCGTTTCACTCATTTTATTTTCATGAAATAAAATATATCTTTATCTTGTTTCTTTCCCTTTATCAAACTGTTTGTTTATACAAAGATTGGGGAGGATGATGAAAACCTCATGTTCATAATTGTTGTGGTATACCTTTAAATTAAACTCGCGGAGGATGTAAGGCATTGTTTCAATTTATCCCTCGTTAACCCCTTTGAGCCTAGAAGGCGGAGTTTTCTTTCCTTACACAAAAAAAACCTTAAATCTCAACCTTGGGGGCAGGGTAGTTCTCAGTTTAACTCGGTTATGCATTCAAACACGAGCGTTTCACATAAGGCACCATTCAGCTTTCAAATCAAGTGACTTCCTACTTTTGGAGATTTGAACGTATATCTTGAGTTAACTGAGCGTAGGATTTGAGCCTTTATCTTTTGTTTCATAAAACCGTTGAACCATACCATATTACAACCCCTAAAAGACCTAATTGAGGTAAGGTTGTTTTGAAAAGCATACTACAGCAAGGTTGAGTAACCTGACTCCTAATAATCTTTGTTACTCGCGTGTGTTGGTCACTTCCTTAATGACTAGACCCACCATTGTTTTTGACTATTTAATCATTTCACTGTGCGTTTTTTATCAAAGCTTTGTTTTGCATTAAACTTTGCATTAAACATTGCATTAAATTTTGCCAATTTTTTTTTTTATGAACGATACTTGTTTGTAAAAACAATTCGATATCAAGGAATCCCAACAAATATAGCCATCTAGGGGTTTCGACTTGATAAAGGAAGCTCAGTCAGGGGCAACCCAGTGGAAAGATTTGCCAATCTACCGAATCAGGGGCAGAACTCGTCAAAGTTCAAAATATTGGGGCAAGTCTCCCTGAGGTCATCTATGACAAGTATGGACTCCAGTGACCTATCAGCAGGGGCAAGTTTTGTTCCCCTAGTCGTTTTTACTACAGTTTGAGTACTACGAATACAGTTGAACTGGGGCAATCATGTCTAAGTTCATTTCTTTTCAAAATTTTGAAGACATTGAAGCATCTGGTATATCAATTGTTCTGTAAAATCCTTTTGATGACTTACCATCACCTATCAGTTAATCAGAGGCAGTCAAGTCGAGATTCGGTAAATCTCTAAAAGGCCAACCGGTCTGGGGCATCTCTTCCCCAGTTGTCAACAACTATTCTGAAGCAAGTCCAAAGGCTTTGTTGTGCAAACTTCGTTAATCTAGGGTAGTTACGCCGAGATCTCCCCAAGAGTTTGAAGGTATTGAAACACCCTGTATGCCAATTCTTCTATAAAATCCTCTTGTTATTGTATAGACCGTCTAGCCTGGGGCAGATAAGATTTGAAGATGGTAGTTATGCCAGTGGAATGCATAATTACTTTATTAGTTCCCCAATAAGCTGTTACTTCAGATAATCTTGGCCATTCCCTATGGATTTTCCACCATCAAAGAAATCAAGCTCACGATGGCAATCCTCATAATGTTATACTGCAAGAGGAATACTCTTTTCACCAGCGAAGTTGTTGATTCTTCTTCATCACCAGTATTGGTCCAACCTGTTGAGTTTGGCTGGGTATCCTTTGTCGAGACGTTTTCTTCGTCTCCAGTTTCGCTTGTCTGTTTTGTCAGCATGAGCATCTTAGCATCTTGGCATTTTAGCATTTCTGCTTCCTTTCCTAGTGTTTACCTGTCTTTGGTTCACTTTGGTGTTTATCTCCCCAAGTGACTGAGTTTGTCTATTCTCTCCAATAGAGTTGTCAGCCCGTTAGGCATAAAGTGTCCATTCTTTTCTGAATTCCCCACAGAGTTTTATCCTCGTGGATGATGGTTGGTTCAGTTATCTTTTCCACATATGGATAAGATGGATTACCATTTGAGTTCTTTCCTCAATTGGAGTCTTGTTTGACCGTTTCTTTCTAGTTTGTTCCTAGATTGAACTTTGGTCCCTGGCAGGTGTGGGTTTTAACCTATCTTTGAATATGCATTTATTTTGCACTGTTTCTAGCAAGAAGAATCTTTTACAGATCCTCATTGAAGACACAATTATTTCTCCAACATTGTTGTGATATCAACATATCTTTGAAGCAGCAATCTCTTGAAGAAGCTTGGCAGTCTCTTATAAGCAGCTTATATATCTCTAGTACTATTCAACCTCTTTGCAACCATAATTGGGTATTCCCCAGGAAGCTTTATCTTCAGTTATGCAACCCCGGTATTAACCTATCAGATTCTATACTTTATTGGAGCCCGTTTTTTGGTTCTACCTCCAATAAGGTTACTTCTAAAGCGCCAACCGGTCATACTTGAACCTGTTGTTCCATCACTTTAGAGGTTACTTCTAAAGAGCCAACCGGTCATACTTGAATCTGTTGTTCCATCACTTTAGAGGTGTTCTCTAGGATGTCATTTAGTCACGTTAGACTAGATTATCAATCATTCTAGATACTTTATTGGAGCCCATTTTTTTGGTTCTCTCTCCAATAAGGTTACTTCTAAAGAGCCAACCGGTCATACTTGAACCTGTTGTTCCATCACTTTAGAGGTGTTCTCTAGGATGTCATTTAGTCACGTTAGACTAGATGATCAGTCATTCTAGATACTTTATTGGAGCCCATTTTTTGGTTCTACCTCCAATAAGGTTACTTCTAAAGCGCCAACTGGTCATACTTGAACCTGTTGTTCCATCACTTTAGAGGTTACTTCTAAAGATCCAACTGGTCATACTTGAACCTGTTGTTCCATCACTTTAGAGGTGTTCTCTAGGATGTCATTTAGTCACGTTGGACTAGATGATCAATCATTCTAGATACTTTGTTGGAGCCCATTTCTTGGTTCTATCTCCAATAAGGTTACTTCTAAAGCGCCAACCGGTCATACTTGAACCTATTGTTCCATCACTTTAGAGGTTACTTCTAAAGCGCCAACCGGTTATACTTAAACCTGTTGTTCCATCACTTTAGAGGTTACTTCTAAAGAGCCAACCGGTCATACTTGAACCTGTTGTTCCATCCCTTTAGAGGTGTTTCTAGGATGTCATTTAGTCATGTTAGACTTGATGATCAATCATCCTAGATACTTTATTGGGGCCCATTTCTTGGTTCTATCTCCAATAAGGTTCTTCTTTTTCCAAAGTAACCAACCGGTCATACTTGAACCTGTTGTTCCATCACTTTGGATATCTTTTCCCAGTGAAGACCGTTTTTCGGTTCGACCTTCATTGCGGATCCCTTCTAGAATGTCATCTAGTGGCGTTTAGACTTGATGATCAATCATTCTAGATACCTTTATTAGAGCCTATTTCTTGGTTCTATCTCCAATGAGGTTACCTTTTTGGCTCCTACCGGTTTTCCTTCATGAAGCAGATTATGTGTTATCTCAACCAACTCTTATTTGAGTACAGGAGTCTATTCTTGACTCATTAACCATGTTCTCATTTAAACCCCAGCTCTTTATGCAGGAGTCCCCAGAGAAGTCAGCTGTTAGACGATAGAATTCTTAGTCACTAGAATTGTTATTGGTCTTTGAATACAATAACTTCATCATCTGATTCTTGGAAGCGGAAAAGTTTTAAGAAAACACAAAGATGAACTAAGTTTTACCCTAGCATCTCTGCATCCTTGTGCTTTGTTTTGCTTGCGGTTTTTTGTTGGTGCCTGTCTTTATTTACCCAGTGAAGTAAAGACATTCCCGGTTTGCTTTGTGTCGTGCTTGTTCGGTCTTAACCTTTGCGCACCAGATTTGAATCTTTAAATCTTTTGCTGTTCCCCAAGAAGTTTAACATTAAAGATGTTTTAAAACTGTTCTCGTTTGAATCTTGTCAAACTTGAACTTGGACTTTATTTGAATCGTGACAAACATTGTCTTTAAACTTGTTCTCGTTTGAATCGTGTAAAACTTGAACTTGGACTTTGTTTGAATCGTGACAAACATTGTCTTTAAACTTGTTCTCATTTGAATCGTGTCAAACTTGAACTTGGCCTTTGTTTGAATCGTGTCAAGCACTGTCCTCTTGTTTTAAAACCGTTCTTGTTCGAATCGTGTCGGACATTGAACCCTTACTTTGGATTTTTGAAAACTTGCTTTAAGCTAAGCTTCTTGGAATAAATTTCTTCAACCTTATAAGACTCCTAGTTGGTGCGCAGGGTTTGTCTCTGTCTTCCTGGCTTTTCTTGAAGATCCCATTTTGAACTCTTCAGTATAAGATCCCCAGGAAGTCTTTGCTTGGTTGTCTGATCCCCAGTGATCGGGTTCTTTTTTCTGGTTTCATGCCCAGGAAGAACGTGGTTTTGTTTTGTCCCCAGTAGTCTATCTCCCCGGATCTTTCCCCGGTGAAGATTGTCTGTGGTATTTTCCCCAGTGTTTCTTTGGAGTCTTCCCGGTGGGTCTCTTTTGTTGGTTAGCTTGTATCCCTAGTGAGATATTTCTCATGGATTCTAACCTTCGTCCTTCCCCAGTGAAGCTCTTGTGTTTGCTTCCTGTCTGTCCTTTGGTGTCTTGTTGTGTTTGCATCTTTGCATCTTCCTTGGCATCATGTCTGTTGCATTGCATGTGTGTGCATCTGAGGGCAAAATTTTCGGTTATCTGTATTTAAATATCTTTCACTGTTGATTACATGAGGATCTTCATCTCTCATGTCATCAGGTGAAGATATTTAAATAGGGGCAACTGTTGTACCCCAAATTTTACCCTCATTTTTCTGCTAGTTGATGTTTTATTTATTGTTCTCTATTTTAACTTAATATTTATCTCAATATCTTTATCCGTCTTTATTTTAATTTATATCCAATATGGCCTTTTTATTTCATTTATATTTAAGTTGTTTAATCTTAGTTTAACTTAATTTCAAAATTTAATTTAGATAATTAGATTAATTATTCTTTTTTTTGTTTTTACTATTTTTAATTTAGAACATTAATTAGGTTATTATTTTATTAATCATATTATTAATTTCAAATTAGGAAAAAGAGAAGCATTATCCATTTTAAGAAACAATTCAATTGTTCAAAACCAAAATCCAAATTTATTCTAATTCCCCATTTTAATCCATCACTTTTTTTTTCTTTGTCACAAAAATATGTTACAACCAAAGCCCATTTCTTAAGCCCACCACATTACAACCTTTGTTTCCAAACAAATAAATTTCACAAGTCATGTGTAGCTGTGGCAACATGCCAAAACGTTTGCAGAGCTCTGCAACCTCAACGTAAACCTACTGGTACGAACAACGCTCCCTCTGCTGCAGTGAAAAAGACAACACAACAACGGTCAAAAATTCAAAATAAAATTCAGGAAGAAGTTCTGTTGTGGAGAGGATATATAGACAAGAGAAGAGGTCGGAAAGGAGGTCCAACAACAAAAAACGCATAACTTTTCTGGGATTTACACTCTCAAACTCAAAAACCAGAAATAAGATTATCTCAAAACCAATTCAAACTCATAACAACCACCTTCATCTTCATCATCAAACCGCCCAGCTGTAATACCCCAAATTTTGACCACTTAGATTTCCCATCATTGTGAAAATCATCATCACAATATGGATGTACCTTTATGCTTCATTAGTCTCCCCAAAGATGGGTGAGCATCCACTACAATCAAAATTAGGGTTTCAAGCCCTCTCTGAGTGCTTAGACAAAGGATCAATCAAGAAATGACATGATATTCAACTTGTCTAATATCTTAAATATCCACAATGGATCAAAAAGGACTCACACTTCAAGGATTAAGCACAAGGCTGCTCCCTTCTAGGTGGATCAAGTCTCAAGATCGACAGTGTCACCAAATTAGGGTTTTGGTCGACCAGGGCCTCCAGATGGAAATTTTCATCTGGGCACAAGGCAATGATCCAAAACATAACCTAATATACTTCATGGAACCTCATGAACCCATGCATCAAGTCAATTTTGCCTCAGGGGATGCATTCATCAAAAATCAGGAATTAGGGTTTCTTGACCTAATTCACCCCTAAGTTGACTTTTGGGACAAACCATGAGCCAAGACCTCAAGAGATGATTTGAGGGTCTCTAATATACCATATTGATCCATTTGAGACAATGGATTAATCCAAGAAGTTTGAGCAACAAGTCTCAATTTCATCTGCACCACAATTAGGGTTTTAAGGGAAAAGTCAACTGTAACTTTGACTTTTGACCTGGACATGCTCCCAAACCCTAATACATGATTGAATATACCCTATGACACCCATGGAACATGTCCATCAAGTTTGATTTAGGTCAAGGACATGATTTCCTGAAGAATTGCACAGTTTGGAATTCATCTGATAAAAAGTCAACTGTGCACAAAAGTCAACTTTGACTTTTTGAGATTTTTCACCAAAATGGATTTTTAACCCTAAAATGATGTTAATGTATGATTTGAATCATCATTCATCAAGAAAAATCAAGAAAAGTGAGATAACTTGTAAAAGGGGTAACCATAAAACTTAGAAATTTTTCTAAGTTAAAAATAAAGTGGCAAAGGTACCAACTTTGGAGGACCATAACTCCTAAACCACAAGGCCATTTTTTCTCATCCAAAGATGAATTTGTAGCCCTCATTATCACCTACAAAAACTTAAACTACAAGTTATTCCAATTCATTAAGGATTTTGAGTTATGGAGTGATCAAAGTGGCTGAAAAGTGAAAATGTCACTTTTTCCAACAGTGAAATTTTCACTAAGTCAGATTCTGCCTCACTTTTTCCCAAATGTAGGGGGATTTTTCACTTGGAATCAAAAGAGATCAAAACCAAACTTGTTCAAATAGTTGTTGTATCATGTAAGAACTTTCCAAAATGGCCAAGAACATTGCCAAATTCAACCTACACCATGAGATACAACATTGCCAAGTTGCCTTGCTGAAATCTGTCAAGGCAAGGCAGAATTTGCAACTTAGGTCGAATTGCTAAAATCAGCCAAATTCAATTGCTCCTATCCACTTGGACACCTCAGAGGATTGAATCTAAAGGGGACAATCACTGAGCCAAGCCTCCAAAGTCCATGGAACAAGAAATAACATGTTGAACCTAGAATGGCCAAAATAGGGACAAGACTTCAAATTTGGAATGAGGCATTCAATGGAACCATCAAGGTGGCATGGACTGAGCCATTCTCATCTGAAATCAGTCAAGACTTATTCAAGACCAAGGGAACCAAAGCTCTGTGCCCTAACCTCTAGTCAATGGCTAGAGGAGACTTGGATTTTCATTTGCCAACATTGGCCAAACCTACTTACCAGCTGCCATGCACTATTCCTTGCAAAACAAACTTGCTCTACTATAAACAGAGCTCAATTGTGGTCAGTTTGAGTACACCAAAGCCATCTAACAGATGCTTTCCTCAAAATCTCTTTCTCTTGGCAAAAATGCCTTTCTTAGCAAGGTAGCTATCGGGTTTTGAGTTTGAGAGCAATTCCAATCAAACCAATCACTCACACACCTCACATACATCACATATAAGCTGATCAAACACTTAGATTACTTATGAAACATCAATTTCACAAAATCACCAGCTGGTTGCTCAAGGTTTTAACCAAAGTGCAACTGAGGTACGACAAAATGATGCAGCCAATTTCAATCAAGTCCAACCATCCAAACACAATCCATAGGGTGTAGGGAAGCTGTTCAGATCATCACAACTCATCTGTAACACCTCCAACTCAAAAATCACTTTGAACTTGCTGTCACGGCCTAGAGGTAAGCACATACTTGGCCATCTCTCAATCTATGCATATTTCCTCGCACAATAATTTGGCCATATGTTCATAATCATGCATGGAATGTTTTCCCTCAATTAATTGAATTGTTTGAATCGTGTATCAAAAATCCTAGCCTTCATGCAGAAATTAGGGTTCTTGAGGTTTCTTCGTGATTTCTTGTTGTATGTTTAATTTAAATGAAATTAAAGTACATAGACATGATCGTGAGGTTGAGACGAGCATAATGATATGTGGTTTGTATGATATGATTACGTATTCATGGAGATTGGATAGAAAATGCAAATCTGAGAATCCAAGAACACACGCGTGTTCTTCAGCTGTTCTTGGCGCCATTTTTCATATATTCAAATATTTGAATTTTGTGATTTTGTTTAATTGATTCAAAAATTAATTTCTCTCTGAGTTTTAATGATTTTGAGTTGATTCTTTTTTTAATAATTCACAAAAATGTTAAAATATTTTATTTTCACAAAAAATCCCAAAAATATTATTTATTTCATATAATTGATATTTTTGTAAAGAATTAATATTTTGATTGTTTTTGGCATTTTAAATATTTTTTCTACATTGATTTTGCAACTTTTAATGCTTTCTAATTATTTTGTAGGTCAATACTTAATTTTTGAAGCATTAATCCAAGATCACAATTTGTTTTCCATGTGTTAAACAATTTTTGATCATTTTAATTGAATTTTTATTCAATTAAATACATTTTGAAAACAAATTAGGGTTTTGGATTAATTCAACCCTCATAAATCATTTTCAAACCTTTTTGGGCCTCTTGAGAGAGTGTAAGACCCATCCCCCCTTGTACAAAAACTTTTTGGGCCTCACTCATTGTATAAGTCCCTCTGTACAAGTAAACGGCACGATCGTCGCCCGTTTAAAAACAAAAATCATCTGGGCCTCTCCTTGAGCTATAAGACCCATTCAAAACACTTTGGGCCTCTATTAGAGTGTAAGACCCAACCCCCTTTTAACCAAAACATTTTGGGCCTCACTTATTGTATAAGTCCCTCTGCGTTAAAAGAAAACCTCGGCGCGATCGCCATTTTTAAACGAAAAATCATTTGGGCCTACCCTCGTGTTATAAGCCCCACTCTTTTCTTCAAACCTTTTTGGGCCTCTTGAGAGAGTGTAAGACCCATCCCTTTGTACAGAAAATCTTTTTGGGCCCCAGTCACTTGTATAAGTCCCGCTATACAAAGTCAAACAGTGCGCTCACTGATAAAACCCTGGGCCTCTCCTTGAGCTGTAAGCCCCAAATCTTTCTTTTTCAAAGCACTTTCTCCTTTGATTTTGAATATACTGTTGTTTTTAATCTTTCTTTGTTGAACAACTAACCAAACAGCATGGAAGCACTCCAACCGAGTAAGTGGTTTTCGCTTTCGTTTACTGCTTTCATATTATATAACTGTATTGTGGGGCTGTTTCACTGTAAGTCTCCTTTCACAAACTCATATACATATAACTGTATTGTGGGGCTGCTCACTGTAAGTCTCCTTTCGTAAACTCATATCTACTGTGTAATAATAATATAGATATTTCGAGTTTCCCCGGCTACTACGTCTAGAACTAGGTGACGCCGTTTCATTTATTCGTAGAAATAGACGCCAAGATCCCCAATAGGAGCACCAGATACAGTCTTCTCTTCGGCTGTCCTCCTTAGGAATCGTCAAGAAGCTCTACTCCCCAAGATGAATGTATTCTCCGTGAATGGCATCTTTGAGTTTCTTCCAAATTCTCGAACTTTCCTAACTTGATCTATTCCTTGTGGATAGCTTGCCTTGAATGTCTCGGGGTTTGGGTACCCACTATGGTCATAATCTTGGACCTTAACTAAGGAACCCTCTTTAAAAGATAAAAGTCGCTGGATAGTAAACCTCGCACGTTTACCAGTGGTTTTTATCTTTAAAAGAGTTATCTCTCCTAATGGAAAGGAGATGATAGACCCACGGGCTTCTTAAAAGCATCGGCCTCCTCTTGGGCATTATTCAAGGACACTATGGCTTCTTAGAAGTATTCACAGCCTCCTCTTAGGCTTCGTATAATGATCTCTTCCTCCGGGAATGATAGCCTCCTCTTGGGCTTCGTACAAGGACCCGTCGACTTCTTAAAAGTTTCCAGCCTCCTCTTGGGCTTCGTACAAATTATCCCGACGACCTCCTAGAGGTATAGGAACAGAACCTAGTCATCCTCATAGAACAGTCCTTTCATAGAGTCTACTACTGTTTCTCAAAGCATAGTACGAAAGATAAAACTCTAGACATGGATAGTCTAATCTTCCTTGAGTCTCAAAGACATTCTCAAGTGACCCCTTCGTTAAATAGGAAAGAAACCCGCAGACTCGGACAGTCTCAATACCCTTTGGACTTCCAGTTTCCCCAAAGAAAAGGAAACAATCCCGATCCTCAGATCTAACCCATGAGTACAGTGATGCTCATATAAGAACTGATTTTCTCTTTCAAAATTAGTATACTGGACCTGTCACTTAACTGACACAACAACGTTTAGCCTCTCTCTCGGGCTTTGTACGAGACACATAAGAGACTCCCTCGTTGAGTCAATCCCCCTTTCGCCTCCATCTCGGGCTTTGTACGAGATACAAAAAGGTTCTTATTGAGCCAAACAAACAATCGCCTCTATCTCGGGCTTCATACGAGATACAAAAAACTCCCTTGTTGAGTCAAATAGCCTCCATCTCGGGCTTTATACGAGATACCAAAAGACTCCATCGTCGGGTCAAAATCTTTTAGCCTCTCTCTCGGGCTTTGTACGGGACACAAAATTGCCTCCTCTTAGGCTTTGTATAATGATTTTCCTAGCAGAAATTAGCCTCCTCTTAGGCTTTGTATAAGAAAACCACTGGTTAATCCAATTAACCTTTTAGCATCAAAGTTGTGCCTCGTTCACAGTATACAAACATCAACAACTCCTTCCCCTTCATCTAATCGCTGTAAGCGGCAAGCCTCTGGATCATCTATATCCACGCCACTGTCCCTCTTTTAGCATGAGAAATTCCTAAGGAAAGATGGCATTGCTCTACACTGAGTTAAAGTCTTCTCCTTCAGGTTAAAACCCTTTCTTCGGAAATTATGGCATTGCTCGGATCCGCGTATCCCAGTTAAAGTAATTCTCCTTCTCTCCTCTTTAGAGATGACAAATTCTCTCTAAAGCTGAGGTCTTTCAGCTTCACGTCTTGGGCTTTGAACAAGACACAAATAGACCTTTCAGCTTCACATCTTGGGCTTTGAAGAAGATACAAACCACCTTTCGCTTCACGTCTTGGGCTTTGAACAAGACACCAAAAACCAATTTCCTCCCATAGAATAGGAGGAACTACGAACGCTCTGATTTCCCTGTTTCGGTAAACGGGAATACGTAGGCATAAGATCGAAAGAAAAGATCTTAGCGAGGGCAATCAACAAAAAACCCAAATCCCATATCTCCATCAATCAAAAGCAGTATTTCAAAAGCATCAGTCCTAACATCCTAATCCTTGTTCCCCGCCAGAAACCTTCTGCCTAGGTAAAAAAGAAAGAAAACAGTATTGGCGAAAATACAAATAACTAGTACAAAGGCCCCCCACATAGATAGCATCCGTAACCTAACAGACCGCTGTTTAAACTCAGTATACAAGCAGGGTTAATTGGAGACATCTATTTCCCTTCCTTATTCAGCTCACAATAGGATAAAAAATGAATCGACCTGTAGTCAAAGCTCAAACCGCAGAGAGCGACCAGCGCTTAAGAACCGAGTCCAAAATCGCTCGCTACACCAGCTAATATCAACAACAACCTTCAACCCTGTTTTTTCATTTTCACGGCCAAACTCCACAGTCCATAATGCCTTCTCTTTCATCTTCCTCAAAACTACTATCAATCTCTCCGCCTTCTAAACTCACGAACCAATTGAAACCTCATCTTCACCTTAAATCAAACACAGAACCAAACCTCAATAATGCAAAACCAAATCAATGGCAGAGAGGGAGGAGAGTGAAAGAGGCTTCGAAAATTTCCAACAGCAAAAAAAACAACATACCTCGTTCTTTGAAACATCAAGTATGAAAACGAAATCCTCTTTCCTCTTCAACCTTAAACATACCTCGCCACAACCCTTATGAAACCAACATCCTCCATCATCATCATCAACCGTAACTCGTCTTCAACCCCCCTACTACAACAAAAACCCACCTTTTCTTCAAACCACCCTAAACCGAACAGCAACAACACGACTTGTATCAGTTTCCCATGTCTTCTCTTCACCGAACAAAACAGCAATCAAACCTTCATCATCTTTCGTAATAACCAACGACAACAACAAAACCCAGCCTTCAATCACACCCAAAGCCATCATCAAATCTTCAAGACGATTCTTCAATCGCAAACCCGTTTCACAGACCCCAATCGAAAGCTCACTCTTTTCTCTAACTCGCCCCTTTTCAAATCATCAGAAACCCACAAAATCAAACGATGCAGAAACCTAAGAAACGGGTAGAAGGAGATGAAATAGAGGAGTTCCCTGGAACCCATTCAAAAATCGAAACCAAACCTGTTCGAAACAAGTTACGGTGAGACGGAGAGAGTTTGCCTTCGTCAAGGTTGGAGTTACGTTGTTTCTCTTAACCCATTATAGTTGCTGGCGCGATGTTGATGTTGATGATGTCTAAGCAGAATCTTTTTTTGGTTTCGTAAAATATAATAGTGGAAGCTTGATCACTACCATGCCCTGTTTTCTGAGTTGACAAAAGCGTGTTGTGTGGGGTTGAAGACTGTGATCTGATTTCTTTCACTTCTTAGGATTTCAAGGCATTCTGTTTTTTGAAGAAAAGAAACCGTTTTTTTTATCTTTATCTAGGTTTCTTTTTGTTTTAAAAATATGATGTTTGACTTCAACCTTTGTTTTATTTGGACCTTGTCTTTGGGCTTTTGAGCCCGCGTTGGTGATAAGTCCACCCTCTTCCCCTTTAGTACCAACCGCACTATCTCTTTGGGTGGATGATGGGCTCATAAGCTTATATGATTCCACCGTTTTTATTTTACACCCATCGTTTCTCTTCCAACCCCTTTATTCTTAAATATTTTTCTCTCATTAATTTGTGTTAAAATAATTTCTAAGGAGTTTTAGTTTTAAATTTGATTAGTCTTATTTTGATTTTGTTTAGCTATTTAAAGTTTTGATTCTGTTCATATTCTATTTTCTTTATTTATTGGCCAATGATATCATATAAATCTTAACTTTGTTGATTATCTCAAAATCACTAAAAGTCTAGATTTGTAGGAGGCCACTTTCTATTTTCTTTTACTTTGGTCGATGAAAGTTAAAAATTTAAGATTATCGATTCGTCGATTAAATCTTGGTTTAGACGAGACCAACTTGTTTTTCATTTATTTTGGTCGATGAAAGTTAAAAATCTAAGATTATCGATTTGTCGATTAAATCTTAATTTAAACGAGACCAACTTGATTTTTATACCGATTTTATTTTGGTCGATGAAAATCAAATATCAAGATTATCGATCCTCCGATTTAAATCTTGATTAAGATGAGATCAACCTTATTTTTATTGTCATATCTTCATTTAGGCCGATGACATTGCACAAATCTTGACTTTGATCATTTCAAGTCAATAAGGTCTTGATAAGTGTGAGGCCACTTTTTATTTTTGTTGGTCAATGAAAGTCGGAAATTTAAGATTATCGATTTCTCGATTAAATCTTGATTTAGATGAGACCAGCTTTATTTTTCATTTTGATTCCGCTTTCTTTATTTTGGTCGATGACATAACAAACCTCTTGGTTTGGTTGATTTCATTGAGTTGACAAAACTTTGATCAACATGAGACCACTTTCTTTTTAGTCGATGAAAGTCAAGAATCATTGATTATCGATTTCTCGATTAAATCATGATTAAGACGAGATTATTTCTATTTTATTTCATCTCATATTTAATCTTTGTCTAACATGTTTAATTCTCACTTTGCATTGATATCATGATTTTATCAAATCTCTCCTATTCATGTCCTTTACATCATCGTACTTGAATTATTAACTTGTTATTTTGTTAGTAACTTATAAATATTTTATTCCCACCATTCCAAAGGAAGGTGATCAATATGTTGACTCCTAAAGTCATGACCTCCCTCCTTAAACCTTAGTAACCTCTTAAGAGAAACTTCATTTCTTGGCCTCATCAGAGCCATAGAAATTACAACTAGCCTTAGGAGAGAGTTCTTAAACTCTTAGTGATATTCATCATAATGAATCATCACTTTTCCCTACTGACTAAAACATAACATAGGTCCATTACAACTAGATTTAGAGAGTTCTCATACTCTACAATGAGTTCACACTCATTTCCCCTCTGAATATTGACCACGGTCAATAGTTCAGTAGAAGTAGAACTACGCATACTCTGATTTTATTCCCGAGGATACGTAGGCGTAAGGTGTGATGCCTTATCGAGTATACTTAGATACTAACCCCTAGGGTTTCAACCTTTAGCATAGAACCTTTAGCAAACATAAGATAACATTAAAACAAGAGGTTCCCGTAGAATACTATGGACGTTTAGGGTGCTAATACCTTCCCTAGGTGTAACCAACCCCCGAACCTTAGATCTTCCCCTTTAGGTTTTTCTAACGATCTTGAACCTTTACTTTGGATAAATCAAAGTCGGTTGTAAAAGAAAAATGATGCAAATTAATTAATAATTTGTTATCCGATTTTCACCGCAACACACGCAAATGTTTTCTTTAACAAATGCTAAGAGATTGGGGGTTCAGGGTCAGGTTATACAAAGGGAAGTTGTCAATTACCCAGTGTATATATGGTTATCCGTTGATCTTCTTTGGCATGTTTAAATACTTTTTGGTGTTTATCTGTTATGATTTAGGAAAGTTTCTTTTTTGGGAGTGTTGAGAGAGTATTTTTGTTGTTTTTGGTAAGGTACTGGACCTAAAGTTTTTGGTATGTGTGCTAGCTAAGATTTCGCAATCTTATGCCTGCGTATTCTCGTAAAGATAACAGGGAAATCATAGCAATCGTAGTTCCTCCTATTCTATGGGAGGAAAGATGTTTGGTGTCTTGTTTAAAGCCCAAGATTGAAGCTGAAAGGATATTTGTGTCTTGTTCAAAGCCCAAGATTGAAGCTAATGGTTTGACTGAGAGAGAATTTGTCATCTCTAAAGAGAGATATCTCACCTGTTCATCACAGTTGAAGGATTGGTTGTAAAGAGGAATTACTTTAACTGGAAAGTATGGAATTCAGAAATGCCATAATTTCCTTTATATGGGAGATGTCCTGAAGGAAGAAACTTTAACTCAGTGTAGAGCAATGCCATTTTTCCTTAGGAGTTTTTAAAGCTAAGAGAAGCACATTGGCTTGGATGTAAATAATTTAGAGGCTTGCCACTTATAGTAATTAGAAGAAGAGGAATTTTTCCAGGATAAAAGAGGGATCACAGCTTGGATTTTTGAATCAACAAGTGTGCCACTTACAACAGTTATCTGGGATTAGGGTTTGCTTTATTATTTGTCTTGACATGTGATATACAGTGTAATGTCTTCCTACATAGAGAACTCTTGATTTCCTCTGAGGGGATGTTAATTTTTGTGTGCCTTGATTAAATCCTAAGGTTGAAGCTAAAAGGTTGACTCTACTAGGGAGTTTTACATCTGTCTTGTATAAAGCCCAAAATTGAGGCTAAAAGGAGATTGACTCAGCTAGAGAGTATGATCTGTCTTGTACAAAGCCCAATATTGACGCTGAAAGAAATTGACTCCACTGGGGAGAGGTTTTATCTGTCTTGTACAAAGCCCAAGATTGAGGCTAAATCTGCTGAGAAAAAATCATTATACAAAGCGTAAGAGGAGGCTGGCTGGGGAAATTCTTATAGGAAGCCTAAGAGGAGGCTGACTTCTGCTGAGGATTATTGAGATTCAGAGACAGGTCCCAATTGGGGAATCAACTCTTGTTGAGGATATCAGATGCCCTGAGGTTCTGATTCTGTTAAGGTTTTATTGATGGTAAAGGTTTACACTTTGAGTGTGATAATCTATGAAGGTTTCAAACTCTGCTGGAGATTGATGAAGTGATCAGGGTTTTTTCCCGTGCTTTTAGGAAACTTGAGGGTTTCTTTAAGATCCAAGAGGAGATGAGACTTTCCAAGTCTACTAGTATGAAGAGGTTGATCTTTGTATGATTCCCAAGAGGAGGCTGATGTTTTAAGGGATGAGAATCATCCCTAAACTGGTCTGATGTTTTGGTATTCTGTCTCTCTGGAGGATTAAACTAGTAGAGGTAACTAAGTTCAGTCTTATACCTGTAGGAGGTCTTCGTGTCCTTGTACTAAGCCCAAGAGGAGGCTGAGAACTTCTAAGAAGGCTGAGGGTCCTTGTACAAAGCCTAAAAGGAGGCTGGGGATGCTTTTAGGAAGCCCGTGGGTCCAAACCTGAGAAAATTTCAAGAATGGTTTCACCGGGAATAAGTCATTTCCTTGCAGAACAATTCTAGGGTTTGAAGTAATTCAGAAGAGGTTTCACCGAGAATTAATCCTCTTTGGGGAAATGAATTTCTTGTACAAGTATTTCTAAGTTGTGACAGTCTTGAGAAAAGTTTCACTGGGAATAATGCCTTTCTCTGTTCGATATTGTATAAGCCCAAGAGGAGGCAAGACTGTATCTGGAATTTCCTATGGGGAACTAGTTTTGACTATGTTGAAAGAGTAACCACTGGTTTGATCTAGACCTAGACCTAATTGCTGGGGAAAACTCTAAGTAAGTATATACAAGCATACATATACAGATGAAATATATAAACAAGTATGTGTAGAAGAAATAGTAGAATTACAGGTGTGCAAGCCCAAGCATTGTAACCACGGCTGTATGGTTAGTTATTCAAGAAATTGAAGAAAGTTTTGATAATAACTTAGAATTTGACTCTAAATCAAAAGGAAAGCTATTTTTTTAAAAATAAGTTTGGGGCTTATACTCAAGGAGAGGCCCAGATGAATTCTTTCGAAAAGGCGACGATTGTGTCGTAGTTTTGAAAACCAAAGAAGGACTTATACAATGACTGAGGCCCAAATTATTTTGTTTACAAAAAGGATGGGTCTTACACTTTATTAGAGGCCCAAAAGTTTATTTTTATACAAGAGATGGAGCTTACAACTCAAGGAAAGGCCCAGATGAAAAAACAACGATCGCACCGCTATTTTGAAAATTGCACCGGGTTTTATACAATGACTGAGGCCCAAATTATTTATGTACAAAGGGGGTTGGGTTTTACGCTCTATTAGAGGCCCAAAAGTGTTTGAAAAAGAAGAAAAATGGGACTTACAACTCAAGGGGGGCCCAGATGAAAATTGTTTGAAAACGACGATCGTGCCGAGATTTATAGAATCGTATCGGGACTTATACAATGACTGAGGCCCAAAAAGGTTTATTTACAAAGGGATGAGACTTACACTCTATCAAAAGGCCCAAATGAATGTGTGATATTGAAATTTGAGGGTGAAAACAATAAAACCCTAATTTGATTTAAAAATACATTTTAATTTGAATAAAAATCAATAAAAATGTTCAAAATTATCAAACATGTATAAAAAACAAGTTGTGATCTTGGATTAATGTTTTAAAAATCATGTTTTATCCATATAATGATTTGAAAATCATTTGAATTTGAAAAATCAAGAGAAATAAATATTTTTAAATGTTTAAAAACAAATAAAAAATAAATTCGTTACAAAAATATCAAATATATAAAGTAAATAATATTTTTGTGAAATTCTTGTAGAATAAAATATTTTAACATTTTTGTGAATTTTGATAAAAAGAATCAATTCAAAAACATTAAAAATGAGAGAGAAATTAATTTTTAAATCAATTAACAAAATAACTTAAAAATTCAAATATTTGAATATTCAAAAAAGGCGCCAAGAACAAAGGGAAAGAACACGCGCGCACTCTGTTTCTCACATTTGCAAAATATATGATATCTCACAGATTAGGCAATGAAATTGGATGAAACCAACCTCAAACTTGTTAGATTTTAACCCACGAACATGATGGTGGTGTTTAATTTCATTTATTTTAATTGTGGAGTGAGAAATTCGTGATGAACACTGAAACCCTAGAATTTTGCGTAAAGCTTAAGAAATTTTAAACATGTAATAGATGAAGCAATTGATTGAGGGTTATCACTCTATAGACTACCAGAAACATGTTGGTAACTTGCAAATGAATTTATAATGCATTCAATATAGAATTTGATAGGTTCAGACTTACTTGAACTTGCTTGTGCAAGAGACTTTTGAATTTGGAGTTGGAGGTGTTCCAGATGTGTTGTGATGACTTGAACAGCTTCACTATACCCTATGGAGTGTGTTGACATGCCTGACCTTGATTGGAGATGCTTGGATCACCTTGTAGTACCTCAACTGCAAGTAGGCCTCAAGTGGAATTTCAGTTCTATGATTCTGGTGTTCCAGATGAAGGATGAGTGTTTGAACAACTTATATATGATATATTTTATGTGTTTGGATCATAAGCTGTGGTGGATTTTCTCTCTAACTCAAAATTCGATGGTGACTTGCAAAATAAGGCAATTCTGGTTTTTTGAAAGAGATTTTGAGGAAAGCATCTGTTGTGGTGTTTTGGTGTACTCAAACTGACCATAAATGAGCTCTATATATAGTGCAACAAGTTTATTTTGGCAGCAATAGTGAATGATGGCTGGTAGAACCCTTTGTCCATTGGTTTTCAAAAGGAATCTCAAGTCTTCTCTAGCCATTAACTTGAGTCAATGTTGCAGGCCTATGGTCCTCTGATGCTTGAGTTTATCTTGACTTATTTGGTTGATCATGGACTGATACATGCCAGCTCTATGCATCCTTTAAATGCTTCATGACAAATTTGAAAGTTTTGGATTTTGAACTTTGAATGCTACTTGCCAAATGATGAGGTTTTTGACTTGCAAGGCTCTATGGTGTTGTAGCTCTGCAAAGATCATGTTCATTGCACTTTCAAAACTTGTCTTGCATGGTGACAAGGCTTGCCAAGTCATGGAAATGACAAAATCGTGGGGCAAGTGCAAGACTGTCTTGCAAAAACCACTTTTGGAGGTGTCATGTTTCCATGCTCATAATTTCTTACTCAAATTGAATTAGGATGAGTTCTAGTACTCTTTGGAAAGCTTGCATAACATACTTTAACTTTGATGTCCACCAATGGACCTGGTCAGTTTGGATCAAAATGAAGAATGGCCTCAAAGTTGGTGAAAAACCTAGACAGATTCTGTCTAAAATTTTCTAAGTGTTGGAAAAATGGTCATTTTCATGTTTTTTGTGATTTTGATTAATCCATAACTCAAAATCCATGAGGATTTGGAATCTTTTGTAGTTGACACTTTTGAAGTATGTCATGTGAACTTTCATTTGAGCTTTGTATGGAAGAAAAAGGCCTTAGGGTTTGGGAGTTATGACCTTGCAAAGTTGGTACCAAATCCATTTTGTTCCATAACTTAGAAAAATTTAAGTTTCTTATGGTTGCCCCTTTTGCAAGAAACCTCACTTTTCTTGATTTTTCTTGATGGATGATGATCCAACCCATGAGTTAACATTTTTCTTGACTTAAGGAAGCCTTGTTTGTCAAGAAATTCAAAAATCCAAACTTGACTTTTTGACACAGTTGACTTTTTGTCAGATGAAATTCAAACTGTGTGATCCTCTAGGAAATCAAGTCCTTGACCTAATTCAAACCTAATGAATGGATTACATAGGTGTTTTAGAGGGTCTTGAATCATGTCCCAAGGTTTGGAAACATGTCTTGGTCAAAAGTCAAAGGTACAGTTGACTTTTTTCATCAGGAAACCCTAATTGCCCCAGATGAATTTGAATCTTTGTATGGTTTATGAACCAAGTTCTTTGAATCAATCCAATCTTATAAATGGATCAAAATGATGTTTTAGAGGTCTTCAAAACACTTCTTGAGGTCTTGACTCATGTCTTGCTCCAAAAGTCAACTTAGGGGTGAATTAGGTCAAGAAACCCTAATTCCTGATTTTTTATGAATGCTTCCCCTGAGGCTATTTTGACTTGATGATTGGGTCCATGAGGTCCCTTTGAGCATTTTGGGTTATGTTTTGAAGTATTGGCTCATGCCCAGATGAAAATTTTCATCTGGAGGCCTTGGTCGACCAAAACCCTAATTTGGTGACACTGGCGATCTTGAGGCTTGATCCACTTGGAATGTTGCAACCTTGTGCTTGATTTTTGATATGGCAGACCTCTTGATCCTTTATGGGTGTTTGAGTGACTTAACAAATTGAGGATCATGTCATTTCTTGATTCATCCTTTTTCTAAGTGCTTTGGGAGGGCTCAAAGCCCTAATTCTTGATTGTAGTGAATGCTCAACAATTCTTGAGGAGATTGATGAGGTATGATGGTACATCCATATTGTGGTGATGATTTACACAATGATGGGAAATCTTGTGGTTAAAATTTGGGGTATGACACCATAATACAAGTGTAATTGATAATCTTGCAATGTGGGTGAGAATATATGGATTACTTATCAAATATTATAATCATCGGGTTCTCTCTTTCATAGGAAACAAAATATGCAAGATTGTTAAGGTGGACAAACCCACTATATCCAGAGAACATGGGAAATATGCTCGTACGTGCGTTCAAGTCAATTTGAAGAAGCCTTTATTGGCCATGTTTTTCATAAAAGGGAAACACTACAAAGTGGAGTATGAAGGTTTGCACCTTTTCTGTCTTGCTTGTGGAAGATGTAGGCATGAAACTACATGGTGCGCGGACAACAATTAGTAACTGATGGAGAAAGGCATCAAAGAAGCACAGGAAGACCAAGGAACTGGGAAATAATTGAATGATGTGCAACAGGTTAGCATATGACCATTAAATATGGTGCAAAAATCTAAGTGACCTAGGAAAAACAAAGGAATTAAGGAGCAAGGAGGGAATCAGGCTAATCAAGGAGGAAACCGGAAAGGAAATAACAAGAACAATGGTGTGCATGGCTTTATATTCATGTCGGGGTGTTACAACTCTCCTTCACTTATAGAGTTGAGGAGCAAGGAGGAAATCAGGCTAATAATTAAATAAATTATATCAATTCTCCTTAACTTTTATTTAATTCTAATTTAATACTAAAATAAATATTCTCTACTTATACATAATTTGGTTATTAAAAATATAAGTAAAAACCCAAACAACTCATTAACCCGTTTAATATTAATTAATCACTCAAAGACATTCTAAAATTAAATTAAAATTATTATAACAATTAATAAAATATTATAATAAAAATCAGTGCGTTATAACTCTCCCCCACTTATAGAATTTTTGCCCTTGAAAATTACCTGATAAAAACAATTATGGATGAGACTCCTTCACCTGGTTCTCTAACTCCCACGTCACGCTAGCTCTATTGATGATTGCAACTAAAGAGATACCAATTATGAAACATGTACTGTGAATCAATTATCAGGTCTCGAGGCTTAAACGCCACTAAGAGAAAATACTTTCCCACTAGTCTACGTGACATCTGAAGCCTTATTCGCCTTCTGGAATTGGGTGTTGATGTGACCTGACTCTCCACAGTTGAAATAAGTTAGAACTGCACTCTTGCGCTTAGCGGCATGATGTCCTAGCTTTCCACACTTGAAACATGCTAGGCTTGGGTTTTTGCACTCAGATGCACGATGACCTAACCCTACACACTTGAAGCATCACAGAGAAGCAAAAAAGCCCCTTATTTGTTTCATTCCCGTTTGTGGCCTCCTGTTGATAAGGGTGTTTGTAACACCCTTCTAAACCCCGCGGAAAATATACAAATAAATCAGAGTAAATATCATGCATTTCATAAAAGGGTGTCGCATGTATTTTCAAAACACCACAAACACCTGTCATGCTCAATAACACTTAAACTAATTTCATGCTTTTTAAGAACTTTCACATTAGCATGTAGCAGCGGATTTAATTCAATCATGATAGACATAAAGAAAGTCTCATGCTCATCTCATTCATAATCAATACTCAGACATAAGAGCCAAAACTTCATACAATTCAAATAAACATAACAGCATAAAGTAGAGTACTTAATGTATCCCTCAAACATAAACCGACAGGATCCCAGTGTTACATAATCAGAGCATGACTCGACCCAACATAAAAACATAAACTAAATCAGCTACTCCAACGGCTACCTCGCGCTAGAAGCAACTCTACTCCTCGGTACCCGAGCGATGTCGTATAAAACATCATTCCAACAGAAGGGTGAGAATTCACATCATTATTGAAATCATAAGATATTAATTAATTTAAAGGCATACAAACATAATTATAATCATTCTCACACTTCAAAGTTCCATCAACAAAGTATTACTCAAGTAACCATACCATTCACCATTTCACCAATTCAACAAGTCACATACATACACATACTTCCATATAACAAACATATATGCAATGTGACTCGATGCAAGACTCAATGCAACTCATGCCATGTGGTACCAACACTTGTTATTATTTTTCGGTTTTTTCACTTAAACTGGGTCATTCCCCTAGACCAATAACAAACAAAAGCCCGTCCCCTAAGCTTTTAAACCCCACTCTAGGTTTGGGACAAGTCACTAGCTCCCACGGAACTAGCAAGCATTGCCTCTTGACACAAACGATGCGTATGCAATCAACAATCATAAGCAATTAAGACCATTCCCTAATCTTAATATCCAAGCATATCATCAATAATTCATCACTTGAATTATCACACAATTGCACACACAAACACATTTTCATAATCAAAGTACTCATACTTTAAACATCATCGCCACAATTAACAAATAATACACAAGGATCGACTCGATCCAATCACAACTCACAAACACAAACTACCGATTAAATATAGAACAATTAATCAATCACCAATAATTGAATCCAATATTCAATAAAATTTCACTATTCAATAAATAATAATCAATATTTAAATAAACAATCAATATCTAAATAAATAATTAACATTTAAATAAATAATCCATATTTGTATAAGTAATCCATATTTAAAATTAGATGACCAATATTTAATGAATAATTAATAATTAAATAAATAATCAATATTTTAATAAATGTGCAAGAAATATTCAATAAATAAATAAATCTTCAATATTTTAATAAATATTCAACATATTAATATAGATCTAATATTTGAATAAAATTCTATATTTAAATAAGACTTCAATATTTTATTAATATTTAATAAATAATTCAATATCTAATTAAATAATTCAATATTCACTAATTAATTCAATTATTCAATAAATAATTTAATATTTAAAAATAATATTTCAATATTTATTAAATATTCAATACTACTCAATATTAATAATTATTTAGTAATTATTAAACATTTTAATAATGATTTCATATTCAATCATTAATCAATATTTTAACCAACAATTATTATTTTAATGAATAATTAATATTTGAGTAGATGATTAATTCATCATCGTTAATTAAAGTTGCACTTTATATCCTAACAAATGTTTCAAATGATATTTACTTCTCTAACTGTGTCTTATATAAATATCTCTCATAAGCATCTATTTTGTACAATGCTGCTGCAAGAACAATAATCAATTAGGTGCTTATTTTAGATCGGCTTATTAGAACCAAAGCATTAATAAAAACTAGAGTTGATCATGGTACAGTACATATAGAAAACTGTACTGAACTGAATCAAACCATAATAAAAATATACTTGAACTGAACCGAACCGTTTTAATTTACGTAAAACTAAACCAAACTAAAGTCATTGGTTTGATATACCGTTTAGAAATTCCGAACCATACCAAACCGTTAGAAAACAATTTTTCCAAAACGAACCGTTTATTAAAGAACTGAACCATTAAACTATTTTTCAAAACTTTAAAATAATAAAAATTAAAACTTGTTTTTAGTATTTTTAAGTTTCAGTTTCGCTTCAGTTCAGTTACAGTTTCGGTACGGTTTAATTTCAGTTCGGTACGGTTCTAGAACTCTTTCGTGTAATATGGTTTGGTTCACTAACCAAACATAACGGTTTGGTTATTTTAACTTAAGTTCGGTTCAGTTCGGCGGTTCGATTAGGTTCATGGATTTTTTGAACAACCCTAATAAAAACATGAACGGACACTAGTATACTTCTTAAGACAATTATCTATTTCAATTTCTGCGTACTTCTACAAAATGACTTCCTAATTTTTAACATCTCCAATTTCGTATTGCTCAAGAATATTCTAGGTATGTAGCTTCTTACAGCCACCAATACTTCAAAACCAGTCTCCTAAAACACACCATTGGCTAACACTTTGCTTATACAGAAACCTCTTAATACTGCTACATTTTTTTTCAAATAACTAGTAAGAAAAAAAATGCCAATTACAAAATCCTAGTAAACATCCACAGCATTGCATTCAATATGATTTCCCTGTTGCATTATTTACAGGATTAAAGCAATACCCAACATAAATGAAACCGGTGTAGATTCCAAAAAGTTATCAGAACACACATACGCCGAACTTAAATAATCCAGAAACACCTACAAGCTTCAAAGAGATTCCACAACTAAGAAAACAGCGAACATCAGAAAATGGACCATAATTGGTTATTCATTATTATTCCCATTTAATCAATTCAACAAACAGTATACATACCGCTACCATGTTCTTAACAATATCAAGAAAGATCACTCCAACACACAAAATTAACATTTTTTCAAAAATTAATATTAAACCTAATAATTTCAATCTCATAAAATTTTTTGGAGATTTTAATCTAAACTTATTTCTACCCATTAATTATCATTCAATACTCCCAATAACGAGTAAAAACTCACTCTTACCTTGGTTTTGAATGAATTTATTGAATTTGGATTTGAGTCCTCTTCTTCTCCACTCTTCTCCTTCTCTCTACACTTTTCCTTTCTTTTCTATTTTTCTCTTGTTCTCATTTTTTTTACTAACTTTCTATACTATTCATTAAACCCTAAATTTTCTTAAAGTTATTGGGCCTAAACCAACCCATTCACTTACTATTCACACACCACACCAAACCCAACTAACACTTAGAAATTCTATATTATTTCACCAAATAGAATAAATTAAATTAATTACTTAATTCCAATAATCCAAAAAAATCAAGTAATTAAATAAATTCATTATTTCAAATAAATCCAAGCAAATCGATTATTTTCAAATAATTCAATAAATTCATTAATTCAATTAATTCAAATAAGTCAATTAATTTATATAAATCTAATAAATCAAATAATTCAAATAAATCAAATAAATCACATAAATCAATTAATTCATAAAATCACTCAATTAATTAATATAAATAAATAAAAACTAAAATTGAGGTGTTACAGTGTTCGCAATGAGGTTGAGGCGGTTTTGATGCTAAAAATCATCAGAGCCGTAAGAGAAAAAAGCATGTGGTTCGATTTGGTTCAGTTTGCTTTTAAAAATGAAACTGAACCAAACCAAACAAAACTAATGCAGTTTGAGTTGGTTCGATTTTTTACAAGATTTTTATTGAGCTATAGATACACCTATAGAGAACAAAATAACAAAAACTTTGTGTTTAGTCATTTATACATTATCAAATAACAACAAAACTCATCATATTTAGACAAAAATTTCTCATTTCAATATATAAAAATGAGATTAGACAAAAGTGAAATAAAAAACATAAAATAGTAGCATAAAACAATATAAAAATATTTAAATAAAAAAAATAAAGGAGATGGGAGATTAGAGAAGGTGAAAAAGAAATAACATAAGAGACACGAGATTAGAGAAGAAAGGCGCAATAAAAACGTAATTGGAAGAGAAAACAATAACATAAAAACGACAATATGAAAAAGAAAAAACATAAGAGAGGAGAGATTAGAGTAGAAGAGGTGCGATAAAAACATAATTGGAAGAGAAAACAATAACATAAAAATGAAAATATAAAAAAGAAAGAACATAAGAAAGGAGAGATTAAAGTAGAAGAGGTGAGATATACATGGCAAAGAAGATGAGAAGAATGTGTGATACTATTAGGAGAGATTTGAGAAGGTTGAAATTAAAACACTAAGTGTGAGTAAGAGAATGTCTGTAAGGTTAAGGCCTAATTGGTTTGGGTTTTGGGTTGGATGTGAGATAAGTGAAGTTTGGGTTGTAACATAATGCGGTTTGATTTGGTTTAGTTTGGTTTGCAAAATACAAACCGCAAACCAAACTGAACCGCACAGTTTCGTTAAAAAAGACCCAAACACATCCAAACCAAATGCAGTTTTTTACGGTTTTGATTTGGTTTGGATTTATTTGCGGTTTTCAATTGGGTTGGTTCAGTTTTGAGCACCCCTACATGTTGGGGCTTTTGATTCTCCTAGCAATTTGAGCCACATACGACTTACTATGATTATGAGTCCCACTCTTCCTCTCACTCACACTCTTGTAGTGAGCATATCTGACTCTATTATTCTCATCATAAATTTTGCATTTGTTAACCAGCGCTAAGAAACGACAGATCTCTTGATAGCTGATGAAATGCTTAATTTTAGGACGTAAACCACATTCAAAACTTCACACAGTTGGAATTGTAAGCATCTACATCATTACTTCATGCTCAACCAGCCAAAAAACCAGTTACAAAAATAAAGTAAATAGCGGTTAATAAAATAAGCATCGACAGTGTTCACACACATGTCGCACACCAAGGTATAAACAAGTTCGCAAAATCTAGGCCGAATGAACCGCCCTGCTATGATACCAACTAAGTAACACCTAAGCCCTAACACATAACTTATACAACATTTGGAATAAAATAATACTAAATGTGTCACATTTCTCACCATAACACTTCAAATTATCTCATAATTGGAAAATCAAATTCAATTAATAATAATAGTTAATTCAACATCTCGTAAAAATTACAAAATAAAGTATTCTCAACCCAGTGTTACACTATCAGAGAGACACGCGTAAAACTAAGCAACGCAAAAAGTTAAACAACGAAGAAGGTCAACTATGCCATCCTCCAATACAAGCACTAGTTAAAGCTCCATGGTATCTACCTGAGTATCAGCACCACAGGCGTAAGAACAACACATAAACAAACAGAAAAAGGGTGAGAAATACATTCCATATATTAGTAAAAAATGCAATTATGTATTCATAGTATTCATCTCATGTACTTGCGTGCATGTGGTACTAATATTTAAGATATTCAGAGGTGTATTACTGAAGCATCCAACTCGTCACTTGGAGGGAAGTCCTACTCTTCAATAGACCAAAGTCCTACTTGTCATTAGACCGAAGTCCTACCTATCTCCAATATACATGATGTATGAATGCAATAAACAAAAAAAATCATCATCCACAGTCCTCCAACTCAAATCCTCGTCATTGGACAAAAGTCCTACACGTCACTGGTTCCTTTGAACCTAAAGACATCATCATCAATTATTTCCGATGTAAGGTCATGTCACTGATTCTCCTGAACCTAAGCACCTCAACAATGGTTCTTTCGAACCTAAACATACATTACACTAACTCTAAAAATTGGAGTTAACATAAATATCGTTTCGTCTCAAACCTAATCCTTAAAATTCAAAAATATATATTCAAGAGACATTAAACAATTAAATAACACCCAACACAACTCGTACTAACAACCTGTTATTCATATGTTTAAGAGTTACGGGCATATCCTTTAAGACATTAAAACAACCTTAAATTAACTCAATTACTTACCGGCTCAACTCAAAACATATTAATAACTCAAATTCAAGTTATTTATAAATATATTCAATTTCCTTAAATCGCTCCAAGGGTTTCCCAAAAGCTTGCCCCTCAAAGTTTACCCTTATGGTCCATAAACCCTTGATTTAACTTTAAAATAAAATGTTTAACTTCACAATAGAGTCAAATATTATAGACTTGTGATAAAATTATGAAACTCTCTAGTTTTAAGTTTCTTTAAACCCCTTTTCAAATGCAATTAATTCCATCTCAATCGGAGTTACAAAACTCCAGTTACTTGTGAAATAAGATGACCAACGCATAACTAAAATTTGACTACGCTTCTGGTATAAAAACTAAAGAACTGATATTGTTGTAATGCTCCCCGACCTAATTTCCCCCACTTTAACAGAAAGATTATCACGTTAGCTTTCTAACGCAACTGACTGCACCTGAAATGGACTAATAAAACTCAAGTTACGCATAAAATAAGACGATCAATCCCCTTCTATGTCTATCTACAATTTTTCTCTTTTTAACAGTTTCAGACTTTTCTTATTTTCATTCTTATGGCAGTTCAAACTCAGAAATCAACATTTGCTCAGCAACAACAATATTTCTCATAACAACTTAGAACTCATCAACCACAAAATCTCAATACATATCATTTCAATTAATAACATTCATATCAACAAAGAACTATATGGAATCAATCATAACATTTTAACAAATATCATATCGATTAATAACATCCATATCAACAAAGAACTCTATGGTATCGATCATAATATTTTAACACATACCATATAATTTCAGCAATTAATATAGCACGAAAATTAGGATTAACAACAACAACCCTAAGAGGTTTTGCACAAACTTCTTCAAGGTTCAATTCATTCATCAATAGGAGAAACATTAAAGAGAAAAAGAAAAAGATGATAAAGACTTCCCACTACCCCTTATGCTTAACACACATATATTTAATAATTCTATTCTCTTACCTCAAAGTGGAGGAGAGTTGTAACACCCTGGTTTTTATTATAATATTTTATTAATTATTATAATAATAATTTTAATTAAATTTTATAATTTCTTTGAGTGATTAATTAATATTATATGAGTTAATGAGTTGTTGGGTTGTTACATATTTTTTTTAATAATTAAATTTTAAAAATAATTCTTTCCCCTTACCTCAAATTTGTAGAAAAACATTGAACTTTGCCTATGGAGGTTCTCTTAGTCACTTTCCCTCTTAGGGTTGCCACCACTCTCGTCTTACTACTTATTTTCGTAAACTTCTACGTACTCTCTTTTTTCTATTCTCCCTTCTCCTTAAATGGAAAACCATATTTATTTTTATTTCATTAATCACACTAATTCTCTCAATTCCTCATAATTCTACTCACTTACTTATTTTTATCTAAAACTCTATTTCACTACCCACTCACAAATTCTCTCAATTTCTACCAATTAATGTATTAAATTAATTAAATTAATTATATCAATTCTCCTTAACTTTTATTTAAATTGTAATTTAATACTAAAATCAATATTCTCTACTTCTACATAATTTAATTATTAAAAAAATAATAACTCAACAACTCATTAACCCATATAATATTAATTAATCACTTAAATATATTATACAATTCATTAAAAAATATTATAATAATTAATAAAATATTATAATAAAAACTGGGGTGTTACAACACTCCCCCACTTATAGAATTTTTGCACTCGAAAATTACTTGATAAAAACAATTCTAGATAAGACTCCTTCATCTGGTTCTCCAACTCCCATGTCGTGCTACCTCTATTGATAATTGCAACTAAAGAGATATCAATTATGAGACACGTACCTTGAATCAATTATAAGGTCCCGAGGCGTCGACACCACTAAGAGCAAATACTTTCCCACTAGTCTGTGCGGCATCTGGTGCCTTCTTCAGCTTCTGGAATTGGGTGTTGATGTGACTCGACTCTCCACAATTGAAATAAGTTAGAAGTGTACTATTGCGCTTAGCAGCATGATGTTCTAGCTTTCCACGCTTTAAACATGCTAGGTTTGTGCTCTTGCACTCAAATGCACGATGACCTAACCCTTCACACTTGAAACATCACAGAGAAACTAAAACGCCTCCCCCACTTATTTCATTTCTGTTGGGGCTTCTAATTCTCCTAGCAACTGGAGTCACATACGACTTACTATGATTATGAGTCTCATTCACACTCTTGTAGTAAGCAGATCTGGCTCTACTATTCTCATCATAAATTTTGCATTTGTTAACCAACATTGAGAAACGACATATTTCTTGACAGTCGATGAACTGCTTGATCTCAGGACGTAGACCGCTTTTGAACTTCACGCACTTGGAATTGTTAGCATCTATTTCATTACTTCATGCGCAACCAGCCATACAATCAGTTGCAAAAGTAAAGTAAATAATGGTTAAAAAATAAGCATTGACAATGTTCACACATGCCGCATACCAAGGTATAAACAAGTTCGCAAAACCTAGGCCGAATGAACCGTCCTGTTCTAATACTAACTATGTAACACTTAAACCCCAACACATAATTTATAAAGCATTTGAAACAAAATAATACTAAAGGTGTCTGATTTCTCAGTATAACACTTCAAATCATCTCATAATTAGAAAACCAACTTCAATTAATCATAAATTAGTTAATTCAACATCTCGGAGAAAAAACAAAATAAAGTATTCCCAACCTAGAGTTACACAATCACAATGACAAGTAAAAAACTAAACAAAGCGGAATGTTAAACAATGAAGAATGTTAACTATGTCATCCTCCGATACAATCACTAGTTAAAGCTCTTGAGTATCTGCACCACAGGCGTAAAGAACAAAACATAAACAAATAGAAAAGGGGTGAGAAAAAAGTTTCATATATTAATGGCGTATAAATAGAAAAGGTAGTATATTATCACAATTAAATCAATCACACAGTCAACAATAGAATTATTAATCAACAAATTCAATTATGTATGCAAATTATTCATCTCCTCTACTTCCATGCATATGGTACCAATATTTGAAATATTTACAAGTGTGCTAGTGAAGCGTCCAAATCGTCACTTGGAGCAAAGTCCTACTCGTCACTAGAACAAAGTCCTACTCATCACTAGACTGAAGTACTACCTATCTCCAATATACATGATGCATGAATGCAACAAACAATACAAATCGTCATCCATAATCCTCCAACTCCAATACTTCTCACTGGATATAAGTCATGCACGTCACTGGTTCCTTCGAACCTAAAGACATCATCATCAATTATTTCCGATGTACGCCCATATCACTGGTTCTCCTAAACCTAAACATCTCAACACCGGTTCTTTTGAACCTAAACATACATCATAATTAACTTTAACAATTAGAGTTAACGTAAATATTGGTTCGTCTCAAACATAATCTTCAACATCCAACAACATATATTCAAGATTCATTCAACAATTAAACAACATCCAATAGAACTCGTACTAAGAACCTGTTATTCATATGTTTAAAGGTTATGGGCATATCCTTTAAGTCTTTAAAACAACCCTATATTAACTCAATTACTTACCAGCTAAACTCTAAACATATCAATAACTCAAATCCAAGTTATTTATAAATATATTCAATTTCTTTTAATGGCTCCAAGGGTTTCCCAAAACATTTTCCCCTCTAAGTTTACCCTTAAGGTCCCTAAACCCTTGATTTATCTCTAAAATAAAATAATTAACTACACAAGCGTCAAAAATTATAGACTTATGATAAAATTAAGAAACTCTCTAGTTTATAGGTTCGTTAAACGCTCTTTCAAATGCAATTAATTTCATCTCGATCAGAGTTATGAAACTCTAGTTACGCGTGAAATAAGATGACCAACGCATAACTGAAATTTGACTACGCTTCTGGTATAAAAACCAGAGAACTACTATTGTTCTAGTGCTCCCTGACCCAATTTCCCCTATTCAAAAGAAATATTATCGCGCTAACTTTCTAAGTAACTGAGCACACCTGAAACGGTCTAACGAAACTCAAGTTATGCATAAAACAAGACGATCGATCCCCTTCTATGTCTATATGCAATTTTTCTCTTTTCAACATTCTCATGGCGGTTCAAACTATGAAATTAACATTTTCTCATCAACAACAACATTACTCATTAGAACTCAGAACTCATCAATCATAAAATCTCAACACGTATCATGTCAATTAATAACATTCATATCAATAGAGACCTCTATGGCATAAATCATAACATTTTAACAGATATCATATCAAATAATAACATCCATTTCAACATAGAACTATATGGCATCAATCATAACATTTTAACACATATCATATAATTTTAACCATTAATAGAGCACAATAATTTGAATTAATAACAACAATCCTAAGAGGTTTTGCACAAACCCCTTCAAGGTTGAATTCATTCATCAATAGGAGAAACATAAAACAGAAAAAGGGAAAGAGGATAAGGACTTGCCACTACCCCTCATGCTTAACACCCATATATTGAATAATTCTCCCCCTGTTGCAGTAAGAATCAGATAACAAGCTATTAATTAACTTGCATCACATTTCTTTGAATTCACCACCGAGCTTTGATTTATCCAAAGGAAAGGGTAAAGTTCGAAGAAAACCCTAAGAGGATCTAGGTTCGGAGGTTGGTTATACTAAGGGAAGGTATTAGCACCCTAAGTAACTGTAGTACTCTACAGGAACCTCTTGTTAATGTTTGTGTTATGTTATGTTTGCTTGCTAAGGTAATCAGTTAATAGTAAAGGTAAAGCCCTACGGGTATATACACTGAGTTTGCTCGCCAAGACATCGCATCTTGTGCCTACGTATCTGACTAAAGAATTAGAGCAACCGTAGTTCACCTAACTAAGGGTGAGAGGAACCATTGACTATGGCCAAAGTTCCAAGGGGGAATGAGTATGAGCTCATATAGAGTTTAAGAAACTCTCTAAATCTAAGTTGTAATGGGGGAAGTGAATACTCAAAGTGATGAGTCTCAAATAGAGTCCAAGAACTCTAACTTAATTCTAAGTTATGATATTGAATGGCTATGAGGCCAAGGGAAAGATGGCTATGACTATGAGGTCAAAGCTGATATTCTATGACTATGAGGTCAAGGAGAAGGGGTGGCTATGACTATGAGGTCAAAGCTGGTATCCTATGACTATGAGGTCAAGGAGGGAGGTGGCTATGACTATGAGGTTAAAGCTGGTAATGAGTTATCTATGACTTTGAGGTCAATAGAGAGACTTTCCTTTGAAAGGAGGGGAGACAACATCTTATGAGCGAGAGTTAAAGGGGATTGAGTTAAGTGAACAATATGCGTTCCAGGATTCAAAGGTGATAAAAATTAATCAAGTGAGAATAACATTAAAGCATGACATATACATCCATGTATGAGTATGGCAAAAGATAATGGGATAGTTCATAACAAACATGAGCAAATGAACACAAGTATGGCAAAGTTTTAAAATTGAGAGAAAATTCTAAGAGGTGCCACAAGCTATGGACAAGGGTGATGAGCATGGTTACATCAAGGAGGTGCTCACAAATTAAGAAAGTGGACACTCAATCTCAAAGCCAAAGTTTAAATCCAAGTTGAAGCAAATGGGTGTGTGATGTGTTAGAGAAAATCCAAACAAGACACACTCACAAGTTCTTGACAAGGTTGACAATCACACTCAAAATAAACTCTTAAAAATGTCTCAAAACAAACTAGAAAATTGTCCCAAAAAGTGGTAAGAAAATAAGTTCAAAATTAAAATTGAAACAAAATTCTTAAAATTCAAAAAATTAAAATAATTATTAAAATAAAGTGAAAATAAAGCTTTTATAAAATTAAACCAAACATTTAAATGTTATTTTTTTTAATTTTTGGAATTTTCTATTGGCAAAAGCTATTTTAAATAAGTGAAATTGTGAAAAGAAAATGAACTAAAACAAAAATGGAAATGAAACAAACGCGGGGGGGGGGGGGGGGGGGGGGGGGGAGTGTTTATTAGTAAAGTGAGAATGAACTGGGTTTAGTTATTTTGTGCGTATGGGCCTAAACAGGAATTCATGCTATCAATCCAAAACAAAATAAAGGCAACATAGGAACATAATAATAGTATGAGATCATTGGATCATAAGCATGAAATGAATAGAATGAGGCTTACCAAGTGGAGAAGGTTCACTGCCTCTTCTGAGTCAAAAGCTTAAGAACTCCACTGGCCTAGCCTCTCCCCTTCCAAGATGGTGATATTCCAACCCTCCCTGCTCCTGGTTTCTCAGTTCTCACAAATTCTCTTCATTATGTGGTGGTGTTAGAACTGAATGGATAGTGTGTGTTTTACTCTTGTCGTTGATGATTGTTGGTTCTGATGTTTTATGATGTTGGTCCTGTTGGTGGGGTAATGGAGATATTCTGATGGTTTTTGATGTTGAGGCCAAAAGAAGCTCACAAGTTCTTAAAGGTTTTGTGTAGTGTTTTTCATGTTCATCATTGGTGTCAAATGAATGAGAATGGTGCTCCTTTTATAGTGGCATATGCTGGTCCATGGCATAGAAGATTCATCAGACAATGGCTTTATCTTTAGGAGAAAGTAGCAATGAGGCTGCTACACGCATGGCAGTATGGCTAGCATTTTTGAGCCAAGTGAAAGCTTGCTATGTTGCTTGTTTTAGGGTTTAAAAGTCAGAGAAGAAAAGGAAAGCTCCTGGAGCTTAAAGTACAAGGGTGGATTACACGATGGTTCTCCATCTTACAGCATGGAAACTTGTCCTTTACTAGCTTGTTAAGTACACCCAGTTGTACTTTGGGGGCTCCTTTTGCACGGTTTAATGGGAAAAAGTGTGTTGGAAATGATGGTAAAAAATCAGTAGGGCTTGTACTTGTATTTGGCTAAGATTTGGTTCAAAATGAAATGTGGTTTGTCTAATGAAAGCACAAAGTCATTGAACTCTCTTTGGCACACAACAATACTCCAACAAATGGACCAAATGCTACTATTCTTGCTCCTCTTGAGTAAATGGCGTGGCATTGTCATTGGTAAGTCAAAATAGTGCTTAAAGACTCATGACAAGTCAAGGCAAAGTTTGGTGTATCAAGGAATTGGAATTTGCATTTTCTAAGTATGAAACATCATGAAACATAGCCACTTTAGGATGTCATAACTTGATGATCAATGCTCCAATTGGTGAGGTTTTTGATTCTTTGCAAAATAGACATTTGATATTATAAATTTCATGTGGAAAGATTCTTGAAATGAGTTTGGCATAGTGTGAAAATCAACCATGAAGTCATGCACACCAAGCTGCCAAAAAGACTTAGAAAAATTTCTGTTATGGAAATTCCATAACTTGAAACACCTAACTTTAACACATCATAACTTAAGATTGGCTTATCCAAATGAGGAGTTCCACACATGCTTGGAAATCTTGAAGAACAAGGAACACCTTTCATGTTCAAATATTTTTTATTTGAAGCTTGGAACTAGGTGAAAAAATGGGTTAAAGTTGGATGAAAATTAAGGTGAAAATGCTTTAAAATTTCACTAAGTCCCAAAGGTAACTTATCTTCCAAGTCTCATAACTTAAAAACCATGCATTTTTTGAAGGAGGGTCCTCTAATATACTTTGAAGATCATGGAAAGAGATTCCATTTGAGCTTTGAGTCACTCAATTTGGATGTGTGGCTTGAAAGTTATGGCATTCCCAATTTTGCACAAGAAGTGAATTTTCCACACTTAGAAAGTTTCAAGGACCAAACATTGTCCTCTTTACAAGAGACCTCTCAAAACTTGACTTCTCAAGCCTTATCTCAATAATTAGACATGTCATGATGGATTAAGGACTTGAATGCTTCAAAATCTCAAAAGTCAGAGCCTCATTCAAAACTATAATTCCTCAAGAATACAACACGGATGATCTCTGATGATCTTGCTTCTTCAATCACTTTCAAGGCCCATAGATGGCCTCTCTAGATGTATAGTGTCACATGGAATCATGTCCCAATGCTTAGGATCATAACTTGATCAAGATCAAGGGCAATGGTTGACTCTCTTGACCAAAACCCTAGTTTGAGGTACAGTGAACTTGTGACTCTTTGTACAAGTGATGAAAGCTAGATGATCTTGATTTCTTGTTGGACAAGACCTCTTGAATGTAGGTAAGTTCAATTGGTTGATGAACCAGTCAAATCTTGACTGATCATGACAACCCTCTTTGGTGATTCTTCAAGTTAAAACCCTAATTCCATAATTTGGCCTGGTGGTCTTTTGTTGACTTGATTTGATTCAGTGTCTTGAGATCCTGGTTCCAATCAACTGGTGAATCTTTATGATGATTGTACGGAGTCAGAGGATACCTTAGGAAGCCTTGAATCATGTGAGAGCTTGAATTAGGAGACCTTGCCCTTTTTCTGTGTAAACCCTGGTTTTCAACACAAGAGAAACAAACTTGCAAGATGTGGGTTAGTTAAACAATGCATATATGATTGATCCTAAATGTCAATGCCAGATGTTATGACATCTAAGAGGTAAAATTTGGGGTATAACAGTTGCCCCTATTTGAATAGCTTTACCAGATGGCACGAGGAATAGAAATCCTCGGGACATCAAGGTGAAAGGTATTTAAATATAGCAAACCGAAAATTTTGCCCTTAGATGGAATGCCAATGCTAAGGACAAACGACTGACATGCAAATGCTGACATGCCATGAACTTCTAGTATGATGATATGATGCCATGATAGTGCAAAGGTACAGACAACCAATACACCAAAGATAAAGGTCAAACAAACACATGTGAGCATCACTGGGGAAGGGCGAAGGTTAGTATCCATGAGGAAAACTCACTGGGGATACAAGCTGACCAACAACAGAGACTTACTGGGGAATACTCTGAGGAAATACCGGGGATAGAAAGATAAAGCTGAGGGGAAACCCTACAGGTCCTTACTGGAGATAGGAGCCAGAAAGGCATTCTCCACTGGGGAGAGATCCAGGGAGATGGACTATGGGTTCATATGTGACTGGACGATACTGGGGTGATAAAGACACATTCTTACTGGGCATGAAACTAGAAAGAAGACCTGATCTCCACTAGGGATCAGTTTGAAATAAAAGGATGGACATCAACAAAAGATTTTCTGGGATTTTCTTATGCTGAAGAGTTCAAACGGGATCTTCAAGAAAAAACCAGAAAAGACAGAGATAAACTTTTGCGTGCCAGATGTGAAAAAAATGACTGGACTTTTAGCTGGGAATAAGGTTAATGAGCCATTAATGATGGGACTCGGGTACCAATATGAGTTGGATTTTGACTGCCAATATGAATTGGACTTTGACTACCAGTATGAGCTGGATTTTGAATGCCAGTATGAGCTGGACTTTGGAATGCCAATATGAGTTGGTTTCTTTTTAATACCACTATGAGCTAGACTTTGAATACCAGTATGAGCTGGTTTTGGGCTACCAGTATGAGCTGGGCTTTGAATGCCAGTATGAGCTGGACTTTAAATACCAATATGGGTTGGATTTCTGAATACCAGTATGAGCTGGATTTTGACTGCCAATATGAGTTGGACTTTGGGTACCAGTATGAGCTGGATTTGGATGCCAGTATGAGATGGACTTTAAAATGTAAATATGAGTTGGTTTGCCAGCAGAAACTGGACTTTAGGTTCATATCTGACCTGGTTTCAAACAACGGGTTCATATTTGGCCTGAAGTTTAGGTTCATAGGTGACCAAGGTTCATAGTTGACCTGAAATTTTGGTTCATAGTTGACCTGAAATTTTGGTTCATAGGTGACCAAGGTTCATAGTTGACCTGAGATTTTGGTTCATAGGTGACCAAGGTTCATAGTTGACCTGAGATTTTGGTTCATAGGTGACCAAGGTTCTTAGTTGACTTGAGATTTTGGTTCATGGGTGACCAAGGTTCATAGTTGACCTGAAATTTTGGTTCATAGGTGACCAAGGTTCATAGTTGACCTGAGATTTTGGTTCATAGGTGACCAAGGTTCAAAGTTGACCTGAAATTTTAGTTCATAGGTGACCAAGGTTCATAGTTGACCTGAGATTTTGGTTCATAGGTGACCAAGGTTCATAGTTAACCTGATATTTTGGTTCATAGGTGACCAAGGTTCATAGTTGACCAAGGTTCATAGTTGACCTGAGATAATGTTTAGGTTCACAGGTGACCTGAAACAAACAATGCCAGCAATTACTGGACTTAAGGTTCATAGGTGACCTGAGGTTCTGGTTCATAGTTGACCAAGGTTCATAGTTGACCTGATGTTTTGGTTAATAGTTGACCGAGGTCTATAGTTGACCTGAATTTAAGTATCGAATGGGCCATTGTCGGGTTGCATGATGAAGATAAGACTTCCTGGGGAATACCAATTATGGTTGCAAAACAGTTGAATAGTACCGGAGATGGATAAGCTTCTCAGAAGAGACTGCCATTTATCGCCTTAGAAAAACAAGCTTCTCCAAGAGATTTCTACTTGTTGTCGGTTAAAAATTCCAAAGGGCTGTTGATATCACAACACTTGTTGGAACATGAATTTTTTCTTCAAGAAGGATCTGTAAAAGATTCTTCTTGCGAGACACAGTTCAAAATAAATGCATGTTCAAACTAGGTTCAACAACCTAACCTGCCAGGGACCAATGTTCAAACTAGGGACAAGCTAGATAGAAACGGTCTAACAAGACTTCAACCATTGAGGAATAAACTCAAATGGGGATTTATCTTATCCAAATATGGAGGAGACAACTGAACCAACCATCATCCACGAGGATAAAACTCTGTGGGGAATTCAGAAGGATGAGCACTTTATGCCTAGGGCTGACAACTCTATTGGAGAGAATAGACAAACCCAGTCACTTGGGGAGATAAACGCCAAAGTGAACAAAACAGGTAAACACCGAAAAGGAAGCAAAAATGCTAAGATGATATGCATATGATTGCCTATGCCATGCTTATGCTTATGCTGACAAAACAGACAAGAAGCAAAACTGGAGATGAAATAAACATCTCGACAAGGATACCCAGCCCAAGCTCATCAGATTAGACCATTACTGGGGATGAACTTGCTGAATCAGTGGTTCTGCTTTAAGATTACAACTTTCTCTAGTGAGAAGAGCACTCCAATTGGCATAACATCGTGACTTCACTAGGATTACCATCGTGAGCTTGATTTCTTTGCTGGAGGGAAATCCATGGAGAATTGCCAAGATTAGCTAAAGTAACAGTTTATTGGGGAGCTAGCAAAAGATGTCACAAAAGCTGAGTAGTTCTGCATAACTCATATGCCCCATATTACATGGTCTATCAGAAGAAAATACCGAGAGGATTTTACAGAAGAATTGGAATACAAGAAGCGTCAATATCTTCAAACTCTTGGAGGGATTCATGAATTCCGGCATAAATGCCCCAGATCTACTGCATTTACACAACAAAGTCCTTAAACTTGTGCTTCAGACTGGTAGTTGACAACTGGGGAACAAACTTGCCCCTGTCAGCTTAGTTGATCTGTGAAAAAGATGTCGCTGACTTTTAGAGATTTACCAAATCTCGACTTGACTGCTTCTGATTAACTGGTCTGTGAGGGTAAGTCATCAAAAGGATTTTACAGAAGAATTGGCATACCAGATGCTTCAATATCTTCAAACTTTTGAAAAGGTTTATGAGCCACGACATAACTGCCCCTGTTCAACTGTATTTTCAATACAAAGTACTCAGACTATGGTAGAAACAACCGGGGAACAAATTTGCCCCTGTTGACGGGTCACTAGAGTCCAAACTTGTCATAAGATGACCTCAAGAAGGGTCGCCCCAATATTCTGATCTTGAAGAGTTCTGCCCCTGATTCAATAGCTCTTGGAATGGAGGATTGGCAAATCCTTCCGCTTGGTTGCCCCTGACTGAGCTTCTTTTATCAAGTCAAAATCCCTAGCTGGCTGCATTTGTTGGGATTCCTTTGATATTGAATTGTCTTGCAAACAAGTATTGTTTATTTAAAAATGGGCAATTTCAATGCAATATTAATGCAGGCTTTTAAAATCAAGTTTTAATGAAAACACACACAGTGGAATGATCAGATGGTCAAAAACAAAGTGGATTCTGTCGTTTACAGAATGACAGATGAAGTGATCAATACGCGCAATTAGCAAAGATCATTAGGAGTTAGGTTAATCAACCTTGTTGTAGTATGCTTTCAAAACAACCTTACCTCAATTAGGTCTTTTAAGGGTTGTAACGTGGTCTGGTTCACTATTTATGAAACAAAGGATAAAGGCTCAAAGTTTATTTGTCCCCGCCCCATCTTCGTGATGAACTCCAATCCTACACTCAGTTAACTCAAGCTATACATTCAGATTCCTACAGACTAGGAACAAATTGATGATAGTTGATGATGATTCAGACACCTTGGATAGTCATTACTCCCTTGCAACATTTGGTTATCCTTTATTATTGAGGTTATGAGACCTCTTTTTGTCTTTACTGAGGTTATGAGACCTCTTCTTTTTGATGAGGTTATGAGACCTCTTCTGTCTTTGCTGAGGTTATGAGACCTCTTCTTTTTGTTGTTGTACAAGACTTCTTGTATAAGGCAAAGTTTTGGGCTTTCCATCTTTCTTGGCTTTTGCCTTGAAAGGGACTCGGCTCATTCTTTGATTAAGGGTTTCTCAACGATCCTTCCTTATTTATCGCTTCGGGAACAACTTGTACAACACTTACTCATTTGATTTGAGAGAGCTGACTGGTGTCTTGCATGAAGCGCTTGCATTCGCATGTATAACCAAGTTAAACTGAGAACTACCCACCCTAAGGTTGAGATTTAAGGGTTTTTTGTGTAAGGAAAGAAAACTCCTACTTCTAAGCTCAAAGGGTTAACGAGGGATTATCTTCCTTATTTCTCTAGTGTTTGGGAATTGAAACAATGCCTTACATCCTCGGCAAGGTTTAATCGAAAGCATACCACAGCAATTATGGATAATATTTTCATCATCCTCCCCAATTTTTGCTTAAACAAACAGTTTAATAAGAGATAAGTGGAATAAAATAAGATAAAGACATTTTTTTGTGAACATAAAAGTAAATGAGTGAAACGAATGAACTTAATCAAAAGGTGCACAAACATTTCATTAACATTGTCAATTTGAAAGTACAATAAAGCTTATAAGCAAATACAAATCAAAGTGCAAAGGAAATATAATTGAAAATACTGAAATGAACAAAACACAGCCAGCTTTGGCGAATTGATTTCAGAAGATTTCAGCTTCCGGGTCCAAGCGGGGGAACGCCTTCACCATCGATCACTTGCTCTTTGTGATATAGAACCTTGAGAGGCCTGGCGAGCCTTTTGTCTTTTGATTCGAGAGTCGAGGTATAGACATCTGACATACCTTCTTGAGGTTGCAGTGTTTTCAGCAGGTTTAGTAGTCTCGCGTCGAACTCTTTGCATTCTTCAATGGGATGCCCCATTGTCCCAGTGTGGAATTTGCATTTAATTTTCGGGCATTCTTCTTCGAAGATCAAGTCCTTGTCGTGGATCATATTTTGTACAGTAGCTTCTAAGGCTCGACAATCATCCAAGTCATGCCCCTCGGCTTCCTTGTGGAATTCACAGGGCAGGTTTGGATTGTGTCAAGGTCCTGCCACAGAGTTGTGGAGTCGAGGCGTCATCAACTTGTTCTGAATCAACAGTGGAAACAATTTGCTCAGCGGCACCGGGATAGGTGTGTAGTGAACCTTGCCCCTTTTGACAGAGCACTTCTTCTTATCTTGGTTTCAAGTACCTTGCTGAGACGCCCTTTTGGTAGATGCTTGATGACGATGATATTCTGGTGCAAAACTAAGACCAAAGGTGGGCTGGTGTGAAGTTTCCCCAAAGGAAGATCCTTGGTATGGGAAAACCACGGGAGATGGCAAAGGATTGTTGATTTGAATGCCTTGAGGTATGAATGAGAACATCTCAGAGTTCAACGGAGTCTGTACTTTACTCATGAACACCTTACAATCTTCAGTTGAATGCCCCTGTACCCTAGCATGGTAGTCACACCGGGCGTTGGCGTCAGAGCCTGGTAGGTATGGAAAAGGTACTGGCTCTATTTTCTTTGGCACTATCAATCCACCTTTGATTAAATCTGGCAGTAGGTGAGTGTATGATATTGGCAGCGGAGTGAAATCCCTCTCTGGCTTTCTTGGTCTTGGCCGTGCATGCTGATGCAGCTGACAGCGGTCTGACCCTTAATGCTGAGGAGGTCCTTGAGTTAGAGGAACCCCAAGAGATGATGGATTGACAACCTCTCTAGGAGTAGCAGGGGACTCCTCTTTTTTTATCAGAGTTTGTAGAGTCTCCAGAACCCAATGCATCTGGCACTTGAGGATTCTGACCTCCTCTTTCAGATCTTCCTGGTTCTTCAAAATTTCATTCATTGTCGCCATTGTCTTGAATAGATGCTAGGTATCCTTCAAACATAGAGGAAGAGAGACTTAAGACTGAGAAATGCAAATGAAATGCAATCGCGACAACATGCGTATGAGATGCAAGATGCAAATTTAGCAAACGCTATTGGATAGGGAATACTTTTGCAAAAAGGGGAAATCTCATTTCATTAATAATGGTCTTTTAGAATTACAAAAGGAGATTATTACACCTTCAAAAGTCAAAAGAAAGGTACAAAATAAGAAGAAACTAAGCCCTAAGCCTTCTGATCAGTCTTCTCCAATCAATCTAATTGTGAGCCTCTGGATCTCTTTCTGCATCCTCTCATTCTCAAAAACAAGTTTGTCTACATATGGCTTCCATGGTCCTGACGGAGATGGAATACTAGCAGTAGGTACAGATGACGTGCCAGGAGAAAATAAATCCCCTTGCGCCTTCCTCTTCCTGGCAGAATCTTCTTCCCTTCTTCTATGGATCTTTTGAAGTTCGCTCATCTCGTAGTCAAGAATTTGGTACTTGTTCTTCCATGTGTCCCTTTCTCGTTCTGCCTTAGCCAACTGAATCTTCAATTCGTCCTCATTGCTTGTGAAGAATAGAACAGGGTCTCGAGGAGCTAGTGGAATAGGCTCATGACGATTATAGGGCATCTTCAAATTAACAGCCCTTTCCTGTACCCAACGGGTATAAGACTCTGAAGCCACACACTCGAGTTTTCCTAAAGCAGACATCTCCTTCTTGTGTACATGACGCCAAGCGTGCACAATCTTATCCTTGAGCATAGGGTCCTTGTTTCCTTCAAATAACAGTCCTTCCAAATAAATGCTACTTGGCTTGGCCTCTATAGAGTAACCATGTTGACGGCGGGCTAAGGTTGGATTATAGCTTATGCACCCTTTTGTACCAAGAAGAGGTACGTTAGAGAAACCACCACAACTATCGATCATGTATCTGCCTTTGAGTGTTGGATTATACCACTCCAAATCAGTATTTGTGAGGGACATAATCTTCTCTGACCATAGAATCCCATCTTTGAGGTCCCAAAAGGTTGCTAAGCGAGGTAAGTGAGAAATAAACCACTTATATAACAATGTAGCATAATAAGTTAACATCCCTCCTCTATGAGAGTTACTCAGATGTACTGAATGGTAAGTGTCGGCAAGCAGAGTTGGAATTGGATTTCCAAGGATGAAAATTTTGATTGCATTCACGTCGACGAAGTTGTCGATGTTGGGAAATAGAAATAGCCCATAAATGAGTAGAGCCATAACAGCTTCATAGTCCCCCATGCTCTTTGTACTGGCATAATGATGAGCCTTCTCCATTAGAAACCTGGCAAGCAAACCGGAAATTCCTCCCTTAGTAACCAAGTTAGCTTTGACATCTGACAATTTGAGGTGAGCGGCTTCTACAATGTCCTTCTCTTTAGGTGGCTTTTCCAAACCAGAGTAGGGAGGATTTGGAGTGATGGGAATACCAACCAAGATAGCATAATCCTCGAGAGTAGGCATTAACTGATAATCAGGGAAAGTAAAACAATGGTACAAGGGATCATAAAACTGCACGAGAGTGGAAAGCATCCCATCCACCATTTTTAACTTCATCAAGGAGAAAATCTTCCCATACTTGCTTCGGAACGTTGATGACTCGTTGATCGGTTCTCCTAGAATCTTCAAATTTTCCAACCTTGGACTAATGAAGGTGTACTTCTGCGTTTTTTTTCTTCCAAAATCCATCCTATAGAGTTTGCAAAACAAAATTGAGTTCCTTGAATATGGCATGGAAATGATGTATAGATGAATGTATGCAACACAAAACACACATAAGCAGATAGGCACATATATACATGCAACACAAAGAGCCTAGGGTCGGAGGTCAGGAGCGTAGAGCCATGGTCTACCCTTCCCAAATAGGTATGTGTTATGGGTTTATCAACTGTAGAACAGGGTTCTAAAAAGTGCCCAGAGTCGACAACCCATCCTTCGGATTTTATCGACTTTCCAATTACTTGGTAATCAATAAAATTCTCAAGAGAGTCTCGTCTGAGTGTAGTATCGCGTAGCAACCATTTAGGATTACTCCCTCATAGTCATCGCACTACATTTTAAATAGGCCAAGTGGGGTAAAAGGGTAACTAAAGGTCATCAGTATCCCTGGCACCAAGGTCGAAAGTGGCAACGCATTCACGATTGCTCGTTCAACATGTACCACCTCCAAGTGGGCCTCAACTGAGTGTGGAACCTCAAGTTAACTCCTTTGGTATTACTCCCTCGAAGTTTCCTTGACTATGTCCACGATCTTATCATATGTATACTCTCAAGTTCGGTTTAGAACTTATCCTCACCACTCAATAGTAGCACCCTGCCAAACAGAAGATCCCAAACGAACAAATACACCAATATATACAAATATGTACAAGTATAGAAAACAAACATAAATAGCATAAACAAAACAAGGTGGGCTTAACCCTCAAACTATGTCCCCAGTGAAGTCGCCATTTCCGTTGCGGTGAGAATCGGATAACAAGCTATTAATTAACTTGCATCACATTTCTTTGAATTCACCATCGAGCTTTAATTTATCCAAAGGAATGGGTAAAGTTCGAAGAAAACACTAAGAGGATCTAGGTTCGGGGGTTGGTTATACTAAGGGAAGGTATTAGCACCCTAAATATATGTAGTACTCTTCAGGAACCTCTTGTTAATGTTTGTGTTATGTTATGTTTGCTTGCTAAGGTAATCGGTTAATAGTAAAGGTAAAGACCTACGGGTATATACATTGAGTTTGCTCGCCAAAACATCGCATCTTGTGCCTACGTATCTGACTAAAGAATCAGAGCAACCGTAGTTCACCTAACTAAGGGTGAGAGGAACCATTGACTATGGCTAAAGTTCCAAGGGGGAATGAGTATGAGCTCATATAGAGTTTAAGAAACTCTCTAAATTTAAGTTGTAATGGGGGAAGTGAATACTCAAAGTGATGAGTCTCACATAGAGTCCAAGAACTCTAACTTAATTCTAAGTTGTGATATTGAATGGCTATGAGGCCAAGGGAAAGGTGGCTATGACTATGAGGTAAAAGTTGATATCCTATGACTATGAGGTCAAGGAGAAGGGGTGGCTATGACTATGAGGTCAAAGCTGGTATCCTATGACTATGAGGTCAAGGAGGGAGGTGGCTATGACTATGAGGTCAAAGCTGGTAATGAGTTATCTATGACTTTGAGGTCAATAGAGAGACTTTTCTTTGGAAGGAGGGGAGGCAACATCTTATGAGCAAGAGTTAAAGGGGATTGAGTTAAGTGAACAATATGAGTTCAAGGATTCAAAGGTGATAAAAATTAATCAAGTGAGAATAACATTAAAGCATGACATATACATCCATGTATGAGTATGGCAAAAGATAATGGGATAGTTCATAACAAACATGAGCAAATGAACACAAGTATGACAAAGTTTTAAAATTAAGAGTGAGGTAATCATATCAACACAAATTCATCTTGCAAGAAAATTCTAAGAGGTGCCACAAGCTATGGACAAGGGTGATGAGCCTGGTTACATCAAGGAGGTGCTCACAAATTAAGAAAGTGGACACTCAATCTCAAAGCCAAAGTTTAAATCCAAGTTGAAGCAAATAGGTGTGTGAGGTGTTAGACAAAATCCAAACAAGACACACTCACAAGTCCTTGACAAGGTTGACAATCACACTCAAAATAAACTCTTAAAAATGTCTCAAAACAAACTAGAAAATTGTCCCAAAAAGTGGTAAGAAAATAAGTTCAAAATTAAAATTGAGACAAAATTCTTAAAATTCACAAAACTAAAATAATTATTAAAATAAAGTGAAAATAAAGATTTTATAAAATTAAACTAAACATTTAAATGTTTTTTTTTTTGAATTTTTGGAATTTTCTATTGGCAAAAGCTATTTTAAATAAGTGAAATTGTGATAAGAAAATGAACTAAACAAAAATTGAAATGAAACAAACAGGGGGGGGGGGGGTTTATTAGTAAAGTGAGAATGAACTGAGTTTAGTTATTTTGTGCGTATGGGCCTAAACAGGAATTCATGCTATCAATCCAAAACAACATAAAGGCAACACGGGAACATACTAACAGTATGAGATCATTGGATCATAAGCATGAAAGGAATAGAATGAGGCTTACCAAGTGGAGAAGGTCCCCTGCCTCTTCTGAATCAAAAGCTTAAGAACTCCACTGGCCTAGCCTCTCCCTTTCCAAGATGGTGATATTCCAACCTTCCTTGCTCCTAGTTTCTCAAATCTCACGAATTCTCTTCTTTATGTGGTGGGGTTAAAACTGAAGTGGATAGTGTGTGTTTTACTCTTGTCGTTGATGATTGTTGGTTCTGATGTTTTATGATGTTTGTCCTGTTGGTGGTGTAATGGAGATATTCTGATGGTTTTTGATGTTGAGGCCAAAAGAAGCTCATAGGTTCTTAAAGGTTTTGTGTAGTGTTTTCATGTTCATCATTGGTGTTAAATGAATGAGAATGGTGCTCCTTTTATACTGGCATATGCTGGTCCATAGCATAGAAGATTCATCAGACAATGGCTTTATCTTGAGGAGAAAGTAGCAATGAGGATGTTACATGCATGGTAGTATGGCTAGCATTCTTGAGCCAAGTGAAAGCTTGCCATGTTGCTTATTTTAGGGTTTAAAAGTCAGAGAAGAAAAGGGAAGCTCCCAGAGTTTTAAGTACAAGGGTGGATTACACGATGGTTCTCCATCTTACAACATGGAAACTTGTCATTTACTAGCTTGTTAAGTACACCCAGTTGTACTTTGGGGGCTCCTTTGCACGGGTTAATGGGAAAAAGAGTGTTGGAAATGATGGTAAAAAATCAGTAGGGCTTGTACTTGTATTTGGATAAGATTTAGTTCAAAATGAAATGTGGTTTGTGTAATGAAAGCACAAAGTCATTGAACTCTCTTTGGCACACAACAATACTCCAACAAATGGACTAAATGCTACTATTCTTGCTCCTCTTGAGTAAATGGCGTGGCATTGTCATTGGTAAGTCAAAATAGTGCTTAAAAACTCATGACAAGTCAAGGCAAAGTTTGGTGTATCAAGGAATTGGAATTTGCATTTTCTAAGTATGAAACATCATGAAACATAGCCACTTTAGGATATCATAACTTGATGATCAATGCTCCAATTGGTGAGGTTTTTGATTCTTTGCAAAATAGACATTTGATAGAATAAATTTCATGTGGAAAAATTCTTGAAATGAGTTTGGAATAGTGTGAAAATCAACCATGAAGTCATGCACACCAAGCTGCCAAAAAGACTTAGAAAAATTTCTAAGTTATGGAAATTCCACAACTTGAAACACCTAACTTTAACAGATCATAACTTGAGATTGGCTTATCCAAATGAGGAGTTCCATACATGCTTGGAAAGCTTGAAGAACCAGGAACAACTTTCATGTTCAAATATTTTTGATTTGAAGCTTGGAACTAGGTGAAAAATTGGGTTAAAGTTGGATGAAAATTAAGGTGAAAATGCTGAAAATTTCACTAAGTCCCAAAGGTAACTTATCTTCCAAGTCTCATAACTTAAAAACCATGCATTTTTTTGAAGGAGGGTCCTCTAATATACTTTGAAGATCATGGAAAGAGATTCCATTTGAGCTTTGAGTCACTCAATTTGGATGTGTGGTTTGAAAGTTATGGCGGTCCCAATTTTGCACAAGAAGTGAATTTTCCACACTTAGAAAGTTTCAAGGACCAAACATTGCCCTCTTTGCAAGAGACCTCTCAAAACTTGACTTCTCATGCCCTATCTCAATAATTAGACATGTCATGATGGATTAAGGACTTGAATGCTTCAAAATCTCAAAAGTCAGAGCCTCATTCAAAACCCTAATTCCTCAAGAATACAACATGGATGATCTCTGATGATCTTGCTTCTTCAATCCCTTCCAAGGCCCATATATGGCTTCTCTGGATGTCTAGTGTCACATGGAAACATGTCCCAATGCTTGGGATTATAACTTGATCAAGATCAAGGGCAATGGTTGACTCTCTTGACCAAAACCCTAGTTTGAGGTACAGTGAACTTGTGACTCTTTGTACTAGTGATGAAAGTCAGATGATCTTGATTTCTTGTTGGACAAGACCTCTTGAATGTAGGTAAGTTCAATTGGTTGATGAACCAGTCAAATCTTTACTGATCATGACAAACCTCTTTGGTGATTCTTCAGGTTAAAACCCTAATTCCACAATTTGGTCAGGTGGTCTTTTGTTGACTTGATTTGATTCAGTGTCTTGAGATCCTGGTTCCAATCAAATGGTGAATCTTTGTGATGATTGGACGGAGTCAGAGGATGTCTTAGGAAGCCTTGAATCATGTGAGAGCTTGAATTAGGAGACCTTGCCCTCTTTCTGTGTAAACCCTGGTTTTCAACACAAGAGAAATAAACTTACAAGATGTGGGTTAGTTAAACAATGCATATATGATTGGTCCTAAATGTCAATGCCAGATGTTATGACATCTAAGAGGTAAAATTTGGGGTACAACACCCCCTTACCTCGAATTTGCAAAAAAGCTTTGAACTTTGCATATGAAAGCTCTCTTCTTCACTTGCTCTCTTAGCGTTTCCTCCACTCTCTTCTTACTCCTTATTTCCCAAAACTTCTATGTACTTTATTTTTTCTATTCCCCCTTCTACTTAAATAGAAAATTCTTTTTATTTTTATTTCCTTAATCACACTAATTCCTTTAATTCCTTATAATTCTGCCCACTTACTTATTTTTATCTAAAACTGTATTTCACTATCCATTAACAAATTCTCTCAATTTCTAACAATTAATTTATTAAATTAATTAAATAAATTCTAACAATTCTCCTTAATATTTAGTTAAATTCTAATTTAATTCTAAAACCAATATTTTCTACTTATACATAATTTAATTATTAAAAATATAAGTATATTCTGTAACGCCCCAAAATAATTATAATATTTATTTAATTAGATTATTATGATTATTCGGTGTTTTGGTGCTTTGTGATGATTTTGGGACGTTGATAACTTTGTGTGGTGCTGTGGGGTAGCCTTGGATGGAGGAAAGGTTGAGGTCTCTTAGAAGTAATAATTAATCAGATTATTTTAATAATAATAATATTGGAATAATTTGAGTAATTAGAATATTATTTGGATTATTATTATTATTGTTAATTAAAATAATTAGGAGACCATTAAGGGTAAGACGGTAATGTTGAGGGGATTAGTGGAAGATAATATGGTAAACAGAGATTAAGGCCCAAAACCCTTAGGTTTAACAAAAGAGAAAAGTAGGGATTTGGTGATGAGAATTTTGGCAACCCTAAGGAGATTAGAGAGCTGAAGAAAGGAGGCTAGATTGAGGAATCAACCGTAGGAACCCAGAAAACGAAGAATCGCTGCTGGAATTTCGAGGTATGGGGGGTAATCTGGGTTAATGTGTTTGATATGGGTTTAAGGTAGAGGTAGTCATGTGTTTTCATTTCTGATAATATCGGGTGGATCTGTGATGAATTTGTTGTGTATATTCGCGATCTGATATGTGTGATTTCTGTGATGAATCTGGTGTAAATTGTTGTATTTTGATGTTGAACGATTGTTGATGATGTGATGAACTTTTGAGTAATCAGATCTGTAAATCGAACCTAATAATAACTAAATTCAGACTTAGTAATTAAGGGTAATTGATGTAGATGATGAAGTAGGATGAATAACTTAGATCTGGGATGAATCGAAGATGATTTGAGGCTGTTTCTGGTAGATCGAAGGTGCTGGGAAGAGGGTTTTTACGTTCAGATACGAAATCTGAGTTTTTGGAGGAGTCTCTGGTGATATGTGTAAGGGGGGAGGTGATACGCGTAATGGAGAAGGCAATACGCGTACTGGGGAAGGAAATACGCGTAACGGGGACACTCCCAAGGTGATACGCGTATCGTAAGCAACTGTCCCCAAGGGCTGACACGACCCTCTGCTGATACGCGTATCATACGCGTATGAAAGTTGGGCACTACGCGTATCAGAATGCCATACGCGTAAGGAGATCTGAAGGAGAATTTAGAGGGCGGACCTCTATGCTGATACGCGTATTGAAGAGGGCAATACGCGTATGGGGTGGCGTGGGAATTGGCCTATACGCGTATCAGAGTGGTCCATACGCGTATGAGCAGAGGTGTGTGCAGAATTTCCCGTTCTTGCGATTTCTGTCCTGATTTCGCTTGTGATGTGATTCCTTTGAGACGTATGACTAAGATGAGATAATATGACACTAGTAATCTAGTAATGACGATGAATAGAATAAAAAATCTGGAATTTTAATGTGACGATTATAATATGAGGAATTGTGAGGTCTAGTGCCGAATCGTGATGGGTGAGAATGATGCTTGGTGATGATTAGAATAAGACGAATTTCGATGAATGTGAAGTGATGCGATTTTATGACGAATTGACGGTGATCCGTGAACGATGTGATAACATGATGATTTATGATGATTTGTGATGTATGTTGATAATATGTGACCATGATGATTTATGATGATTCGTGATGTATGTTGATATTATGTGACCTTGATGATTTATGATGTTGTGATGTTCTGAGGTTTTGATGCTGTGATATTTTTGATGGTTTACCATGATGTTCTTGATGATATTAAGATGATGACTTGTGATGTTTTGATGAAAACATGAGGACATGATGTTTTGCTGAATGATGATGCACATAATGATGTTTTGATGATGATGATTATGACGTTGTGTATCATGCATTCATAGCATTTCTATGACGATGTTAGGACTTCGGTCCAGTGATGATGATGTTAGACTTCGGTCTATTTGTGGCTTCCATCCCATTGTGTGGATGTGAAGTGGATTATGACGTGCTCCGGTTCTTGTGTAGAATCGATCCTATTTGACGGGGATCTTTGGAGGGTGATGGCTTAAGTGTCCATCGATTTATGACGAGTTGGTACCACATGCATGAGTCTTTGATGTTGCATTGCATATTGTGTGGCATTGCTTTATATTGACGTGATTGATGTGTTTTGACGTTGTGAATGACGTGATGATGTTGTGCTTTATCTTTTACTTATATCTTATATATTGATTTCGTGATTACTCACCCCGCCTGTTTGAATGTTGCCTCCACATGGGTAACGTGCAGATGACTCAGGATTAGCTTTTGGCGCGTGAAGAGTTTACTTGAAGTGCCTTTGGTTACTTTTGGTCGAATAGAGGGTCTTGCTTCTATATGCAACATTAGGTCGGGGTGTTGAGTCGAACCATCGTGTTCTTGTATTTGATGATATTATGACGCGTTGAGTTGTTCAAATCTTTGATGTTATAAAAGATAATGAGGTTTTTATGAAATTATCCGTTGCGAAGTATTTGGTTTAATAATGATGTCTTTTGACGAAATGTGACACCCTTGTGGGACTTTTACTCTGATAAAAATGGTGTTTTTATTCGTGATGTTTAATGGGTAGAATAAGGGTGTTACATTAGTGGTATCAGAGCAGGTCGGTCTTTCCATCCAGGTTTTCTAATGTTGTCTATTCCCTAGTGTGCGATATGTGTGTGAAAACACTGTCGATGCTTGTTTTGTTTTCCATTTGCAGGTCGGGAATGAAACAAGTGGGAGAGAAGATGGTGCTTCTCCAAGATGCTTCAAGTGTGGAGCGATGACTGAGTGTGGTGTTGGACGCTACGATAGTTTGGTAAAGATAGTTTGTACCGCCTCATGATAGTCGGCTGTTATTTACAAATTGAGGAACTGATCACCCTTAATCTCTTGTTGATAATAGACGGGATCATGTTGGATGAGATAGACGTGTCTTGCGAGCTTAAGTGGTGTGCGCAGTGAATTGTTTGAAGTTAAGCCAAGTGCTTATAAATGGTTTTGATGAGTCGATGCAGGATGGTGCCGAGACGTTTATGATGAGGGTAATTGGAGTATTAGTGAATGTGGAAAAGTTGGTGTTTTTCCTTTTGTTTGTGGAATTTCGAAAGTATTTCCTGATGGCGTAAGTGGTTGGCCTCCAGAGCGTGAGGTAGAGGTTGAGACAGATTTGATACCAGGTATGAGTCCGGTGTCAATGACTCCTTACCGGATGTCTGCATTTGAGTTAGAAGAATTAAAGAAACAATTGGAAGAGTTTCTTGGGATGAAGTTTGTTCGACCGAGTATTTCTCCGTGGGGTGCTCCTGTGTTGTCGGTGAAGAAGAAAGATGGTACTATGAGGTTGTGTGTGGATTATAGATAGTTGAATAAAGTGATGATCAAGAATAAGTATCCACTTTTGAGGATTGATGATTTGATGGATTAATTGGTAGGTGCCTGTGTGTTTATCAAGATTGATTTGAGGTCCGGTTATCATCAGATTTGTGTTAAGCCTGATGATATTTCAAAGACAGCTTTCAGGATGAGGTATGATGACTATAAGTATATTGTGATGTCGGTTGGCGTATCTAATGCACCTAGTGTTCGTGGAGTATATGAATTGGATTTTTCATGAGTATTTGGATAAGTTGGTGGTGGTTTTTATTGACGATATTCTGATATACTCTAAGCCTGAAGAAGAGCATACTGAGCATTGAGGATTGTGTTGTAAGTGTTGAAAGAGAAGAAGTTGTATGTGAAACTGTCGAAGTGTGAGTTTTGGTCGAAGGAAGTGTAATTTTCTTGGCCATGTGGTTTCAAGTGGTGGAATTGCTGTAGACCCTTCTAAGATTGATGTTGTGTTACAGTGGGAGACTCCGAAGTCTGCTACTGAGATACGAAGTTTTCTGGGATTGGCAGGTTACTACCGCAAGTTTATCGAAGGCTTTTCTAAGTTGGCATTACCTTTGACTGAGTTGACTCGAAAGGGTCAAGCTTTTGTGTGGGATGTAGCTTGTGAGGAGAGTTTTGTGGAATTGAAGAAGAATCTTTTGTGGTGTATTGTGATGCGTCGAAGATGGGTCTTGGTGGAGTATTGATGCAGAATGGACAAGTTGTTGCCTATACTTCGAGACATTTGAGAGTTCACAAAAGGAATTATCCTACACATGACTTAGAGTTCACCGCTGTGGTGTTTGTGTTGAAAATTTGGAGACATTATCTGTTTGGCTCTAAGTTTGAAGTGTTCAGTGATCATAAAAGTCCGAAGTACTTATTTGATCAGAAAGAATTGAATATGAGGCAGAGAAGGTGGTTAGACATGTTGAAGGATTTTGGTTTTGATTTGAGTTATCATTCGGGCAAGGCAAATGTAGTGGCTGATGCATTAAGCAGAAAGTCATTGCAAATGTCAATGCTTATGGTGAAAGAGTTGGAATTAATTGAGCAATTCATAGATTTGGGTTTAGTGGGTGAAGCGACTCCTGACAGTGTGAAGTTGGGAATTTTGAAGTTGGATAGTGGTATTTTGGAAGAGATCAGAGTGTGACAACAATCTGACTTGAAGTTAGTGGACCAGTTGACTTTGATCAACCAAGGTAGCGGAGGAGAATTCCGAATTGACGAGAATGGTGTAATGATGTTCGGAGACAGGGTGTGCGTTCCAGAATGGAAGTGGAATAATATTTCCATGGATTTTGTGGTGGGATTGTCGAAGACTGCTAAGGGAAATGATTCCATTTGGGTGATTGTGGATAGATTAACTAAATCGGCTCATTTCTTGCCGTGAAGATTAATCATTCTAGGCAGAAGTTAGCCGAGATGTACATTGAGGAGATTGTGAAGTTGCATGGGATACCTTCGAGTATTGTGTCGGATAGAGATCCGAGGTTTACATCGAGGTTCTGGAAGAGTTTGCAAGATGCGTTGGGTACTAAGTTGAGGATGAGTTCTGCCTATCATCCGCAGACGGACGGTTAGACAGAAAGGACTATCCAATCCTTAGAGGACTTGCTGAGAGCTTGTGTGTTGGATCATGGAGGATCTTGGGATAGCCATTTGTCATTGATTGAGTTCACGTACAAAAATAGTTTTCATGCTAGTATTGGAATGGCGCCCTATGAAGCTTTGTATGGGAGGAGGTGTATGACTCCTTTGTGTTGGTATGAGTCAGGCGAGAGTGTTGTACTCGGACCTGAGATTGTGCAAGAGGTGAATGAAAAGACTAAGACAATCCAAGAAAGGATGGGAGCGTCGCAGAGTCGTCAGAAGATCTACCATGATAAGAGGAGGAAAACACTTGAATTCTAAGAGGGAGATCACGTGTTTTTGAGAGTGACGCCAGTGACTGGTGTGGGTTGAGCTTTGAAGTCTAGGAAGCTCACTCCACATTTTGTTGGTCCATACCAAATCTCGCAGAGGATAGGAGAGGTAGCCTATCAAATTGATTTACCGTCGTCACTTGCGAATTTGTATGACGTGTTCCATGTGTCTCAATAGAGGAAGTACATTCCGGATCTGTCGCATGTGATTCAGATGGATGATGTACAAGTGAGGGATAATTTGACTGTAGAAGCATTGCCTGTGCGGATTGATGGTCGTGAAATGAAGCAATTGCGGGGTAAAGGCATAGCTTTGGTGGAGGTTTTGTGGGGTGGACCGGCTGGTGAGAATTGGACGTGGGAACGCGGAGATCCGATGAGGGAGTCGTATCCGACTCTGTTCCTTTCAGGTAATTTTCGAGGGCGAAAATCCTTTAAGTGGGGGAGAGTTGTAACGCCCCAAAATAATTATAATATTTATTTAATTATATTATTATGATTATTCGGTGTTTTGGTGCTTTGTGATGATTTTTTGACGTTGATAACTTTGTGTGGTGTTGTGGGGTAGCCTTGGATGGAGGGAAGGTTGAGGTCTCTTAGAAGTAATAATTAATCAGATTATTTTAATAATAATAATATTGGAATAATTTGAGTAATTAGAATATTATTTGGATTATTATTATTATTATTGAATATTATTTGGATTATTATTATTATTGTTAATTAAAATAATTAGGAGACCACTAAGGGTAAGACGGTAATGTTAAGGGGATTAGTGGAGGATAATATGGTAAACAGAGATTAAGGCCAAAAACCCTTAGGTTTAACAAAAGAGAAAAGTAGGGATTTGGAGATGAGAATTTTGGCAACCCTAAGGAGATTAGAGAGCTGAAGAAAAGAGGCTAGATTGAGGAATCAACCGTAGGAACTTGGAAAATGAAGAATCACTGCTGGAATTTCGAGGTATGGGGGGTAATCCGGGTTAATGTGTTTGATATGGGTTTAAGGTAGAGGTAGTCATGTGTTTTCGTTTCTGATAATTTTGTGTGGGTCTGTGATGAATCTGTTGTGTATTTTCGTGATCTGATGTGTGCGATTTCTGTGATGAATCTGGTGTAAATTGCTGTATTTTGATGTTGAACGATTGTTGAGGCTGTGATGAACTTTTGAGTAATCAGATATGTAAATCGAACCTAATAATAACTAAATTCAGACTTAGTAATTAAGGATAATTGATGTAGGTGATGAAGTAGGACGAATAACTTAGAGCTGGGATGAATCGAAGATGATTTGAGGCTGTTTTTGGTAGATGGAAGGTGCTGGGAAGAGGGTTTTAGTGTTCAGATGTGAAATCTGAGTTTTTGGAGGAGTCTCTGGTGATACGCGTAAGGGGGAAGGTGATACGCGTAATGGAGAAGGCAATACGCGTATTGGGGAAGGCAATACGCGTAACGGGGACACTCCCAAGGTGATACGCGTATCGTACGCACCTGTCCCCAAGGGCTGACACGACCCTCTGCTGATACGCGTATGAAAGTTAGGCACTACGCGTACCAGAATGCCATACGCGTAAGGAGATCTGAAGGAGAATTTAGAGGGAAGACCTCTCTGCTGATACGCGTATTGAAGAGGGAAATACGCGTATGGGGTGGCGTGGGAATTGGCCCATACACGTATCAGAGTGGTCCATACGCGTATGGGCAGAGGTGTGTGCAGAAGTTCCCGTTCTTGAGATTTCTATCCCGATTTCGCTTTTGATGTGATTCCTTTGAGACGTATGACTAAGATGAGATAATATGACACTAGTAATCTAGTAATGACGATGAATAGAATAAAAAATCGGGAATTTTAATGTGACAATTATAATATGAGGAATTGTGAGGTCTAGTGCCGAATCGTGATGGGTGAGAATGATGCTTGGTGATGATTAGAATAAGACGAATTTCGATGAATATGAAGTGATGCAGTTTTATGATGAATTGATGGTGATCCGTGAACGATGTGATAACATGATGATTTATGATGATTTGTGATGTATGTTGATAATATGTGACCATGATGATTTATGATGATTCATGATGTATGTTGATATTATGTGACCATAATGATTTATGATGTTGTGATGTTCTGAGGTTTTGATGCTGTGATATTTCTGATGGTTTACCATGATGTTCTTGATGATATTGAGATGATGACTTGTGATGTTTTGATGAATACATGAGGACATGATGACCATGATGTTTTGGTGAATGATGATGCACATAATGATGTTTTGATGATGATGATTATGACGTTGCGTATCATGCATTCATAGTATTTCTGTGTCGATGTTAGGACTTCGGTCCAGTGATGATGATGTTAGACTTAGGTCTATTTGTGGCTTCCATCCCATTGTGTGGATGTGAAGTGGATTATGACGTGCTCTGGTTCTTGTGTAGAATCGATCCAATTTAAAGGGGATCTTTGGAGGGTGATGGCCTAAGTGTCCATCGATTTATGACGAGTTGGTACCACATGCATGAGTCTTTGATGTTGCATTGAATATTGTGTGGCATTGCTTTATATTGACGTGATTGATGTGTTTTGACGTTGTGAATGACATGATGATGTTGTGCTTTATCTTTTACTTATATCTTATATATTGATTTTGTGATTACTCACCCTGCCTGTTTGAATGTTGCATCCACGTGGCTAACGTACAGATGACTCATGATTAGCTTTTGGCGCGTGAATAGTTTACTTGAAGTGCCTTTGGTTACTTTTGGTCGAATAGAGGGTCTTGCTCTGATATGTAACTTCGGGTCGGGGTGTTGAGTCGAACCATAGTGTTCTTGTAGTTGATGATATTATGACGTGTTGAGTTGTTCAAACCTTTGATGTTATAAATGATAATGAAGTTTTTATGAAATTATCCGCTGTGAAATATTTGATTTAATAATGATGTCTTTTGACAAAATGTGACGCCCTTGTGGGACTTTTACTCTGATAAAAATGGTGTTTTTATTCGTGATGTTTAATGGGTAGAATAAGGGTATTACAAATTCTACCTAACAACGCATTAAGCCATATAATGTTAATTAATTAATAAAAAATATTCTAAAATTAAATAAAAATTAGGCAAAAATATTGTCTAGGTCCTTTAAGTTATTTTAAAATATCAAGTTAGTCCCTTAAGTTTTTTTTTGTAACGCTTTGGTCATTTTTTAAAAATCTCTGTTACAATAAATTACAAACTCATATATCATTTGAACTGGTTTTTCGCGCTGATCATGAATATGTAATTAGTTTTGCGTTTAATTGTGTATTTTGGTCGGATCGATGATTTTTCATTATGTATTTCGTCCATTTTTACCTAATTCTCACGAACCGTAACTTGTTTGATAAATTTGATTGCATATCTGTGATCAACGCGAAAAACCAGTTCAAATGGTATATGAGTTTGCAATTTATTGTAACAGAGATTTTTAAAAAGGGATCAAAGCGTTACATAAAAAACTTAGGGGACTAGTTTGATATTTTAAAATAACTTAAAGGACTAAAACAGTAGTTTTGCCTAAAAACTATTATAATAATTAATAAAATATTATTATAAAAACCGGGGTGTTACACCTAGGCCTTGATGATTTTCCAATGGGCTTCTTCCAAGAATCCCAGATTATGGTTGGTAACAAAGTAAAGGAAATTTCTTAATGCACCCTATAAGTTTCTAATGCACCACGCGATTTTCCACAAATGCCCCTTGTTTCCGGAGATGCATCTCCGTACGCATTAAAATGTAAGTTAACGTTAAAATATTCTAGAGATGCATCTTCAGAATATTTTGGAGGTTAAGTCGCGCCAGACTCTTCTCCTTCCTCATTTCACAATTTTCTCAAACTCAACTCAACCCTCTCTAATTTATTCTCTACACCAAGACAAATTTCATGAAACAAATATCAGGGGAACTAAAAGGAACATCATTCTTCATTTGTAACATCATCAAACTTTATCAAAAATATCAATTTCTTGTAGTTTTTCGAGTTTTCGATAAATGTTTGAATATTGGTGTAAATGAGTCGAAATCAATTATTAGGGTTAGAAATGAGTAGAAATCACATTTAAGATAGTTTAAGCATAGTGTATCAGTTGTTTGTTGACTGAAAATGATGATCAAAATAATTTATTTTGACCTTGCATGTGGTACATTAGGCCATTGATGCAACTTTTGAGTTGCAGAAAATTCCGGAGATACATCTTCGGAATTTTTCAATGTTTAATTTTCTGCAGGAAATTCCAGAGATACATCTCAAGAATTTTTCAATGTTTTAGTTTCCTGGTGCTTCTAGAGATTCATCTCCGGAATTTCCTGCTATATTTTTTTATTTTCTTGCTTATGTGTTGTTTGCATGCACTAATGGTATGCCTTACATTAACTTACAAGCATAATGGCTAATAGACAGGATAGTCTGAGGCATGGCAGGGTTGCTCAGCACGCATCTGTTCGACGGGAGAAGAGTCAGCAGGTTCCAGAGGCTCCAGGTCCTTCTAGTCAGGCAGAGCCGTCTACTTCTAGGGCTCGTGCTTCTCCTCAGGCCACTCCATCTTCTTCTTTTTCTCATAGGAGACAAGATTCACCATTTGATGCATCACTTCCCCTATCCTCCCCCAGGCGTCAGGTTTCACCAGTGACACCTCTTACGAATGATGTTGTTGATCTAGTCCCACCTCCTACTGATGATGTTGTTGATCCAGTGCCACCTCTAGAGGGGGAGGCTACTGCGGATGCTGAGCCAGAGGCTTTTGGAGGAGGTCCATTTGATTTGTTCTTACTGCCTCTATATCTAGACCATACTACCAGACATATATGGGACGAAGAGGTAGCATTAGTTGGATTCTTTATTTATTTTTACATTAATTTTAATTTTGACATTATTTATTATTTTTGACATTAATTAGTTCTGAAATTGATTATTCCTGAAAATTTTCACGAGTGATCCCCAGATGTTTCTTAACCAAGGGAGGAAGATTGTTGCCTTGCCTCAACAGGATGCAGATCAGTTTCAGTTGATTCAGTCCTTATTTGTCCTAAAGGACTTGTGAATGACCGGTTACACTACGGTCAACCACAGGATGCTTAATGCATTCATGGAGAAATGGCACTCGGCGACGTCGTCATTTCATCTCCCGCATGGTGAGATGTCTATCACACTCGATGATGTCTCCTATTTGCTGCATCTTATGATCAGAGGGAGATTCTTAGATCATGAGAGGATTATCAAAGATGAGGCACTCAAGATGATAGTAGAGTATCTCGGGGATGATCCAGGAGAGGCGAAGAAAGAGGTGGATAAGACCAGGCGTGCTCATGCTAGATTTGAATTTCTGAAGATAATATATGATGATGAGATCCATAGAGCACAGAAGGCTAATGGTGATGCTAAGTAGGGGAAACTCCACAAAATGCATGCATTGAGAGCATACATGTTTTATTTAGTTGGTACTGCGATTTTTGTGGACAAGAGTGTCATTTATACAGACGTCGTCTACCTACGGTACTTCATGGGTGTCGAGTCAATCCATGAACAACTAGGGGTGGCTTGCTTGGTCTACCTCTATTCGAAGTTGAGAGAGGGTTGTATGTGAAAGACGAAGCAGGTCACAGGCAGCACGACACTATTGACGGTAATAATTATTGGTCTTTGAATGTCTTTTTATTTTCATTTCTTATTTGCAAAGCCATTACCAATTATTCATGTGTTCCAAAATTTTCATTTTAGGCTTAGATCCTCCAGCACTTCCCGCGCTTCTTTAGATGGGCGAGTGTACCTAAGTACACTGAGGATATGCCGCTAGCTACTGCTTTTATCCTGCTTAGAGGGAACCATGCGATCGAGCCTTTCAGAGTCTATCTTGACCATTTGGTTGTTGAGGACATACACTTTAACAGCTATGATGATCACCGTTCGACACCGCCATTTGACGAGATAGTGTTTTACTCTAGATGGTTGACCTGTGAATTGCGTCTCACTACTCTTCATCTGCCGGAGCGCTTCATGCGGAAGTTCGGCTATACTCGGACCATTCCCAGACACCCTGTTGTCTCTTCTCCTCCTGCCTTGACACATAGAAAGATAGAGGAGATGTTTGATGATTATGAGATTCAATTGGTACCAGAGGAGGCACGGGATACCATATTTGAGAGCGATTGGAGCTACGTCGAAGGGTACATCAGATGGTTCTTCAGGGTGTCACATCCATACATGGTGCATGCTGCTCTAGCAGATCCGCCGAGACTAGCTCATCAGGAGATATTAGAGAAGGAGCAGACACAACTAGATCATACTGATGATGTCTTGCCTAGGTGTCGTCGTATAGTGGAGATTGCACAGGCAGACATTGAGTCAGGTATCTTCCCTGATGGGTCTGATGTCAGGCGAGTCCTAGATGCCATCATGATGGAGGCATATGGGGCATTGTTGTACTGAAAATATCGCTGGAGGATAGGGGGATAGCTAGCAGAGGAGGTCGACGGGGCAGAGGAGATAGAAGAGAGCTTGTCAAACACACAGTAGTTGTCTCTTATTATATATATAGTTGTAGTATTATGGTCTACTTTATTTTGATAGTCTTACTACATTATTGATCTTGATTGTACGACATTTTTGACATATATTACTATTTTATTTTTGTATGACATTTTTTATCCCTTTGGAATTATGTACACCTATTTTTTTTTCAATTGTACGGTATATTTCACCTGAACACAGATAAACAACTTATAACATGAAGTGTCTGTTCTTATACATTTCGGAGATGTATCTCTGGAATATTCACGGAGATGCATTTCTGGTACAATTCAAATGTTAATGACTTTTGAGTGACATGTATTGAATGTTTTAAATTGTTTCGGAGATGCATCTCCGAAATATTTCAACGTTTATTCAGAAATAAATGCGTCCAAAAATGCATCTCCGAAAACTAAAGACATATAAATAATTTCGCGTCATAGTTAAGAAGTATTAAGGATGCATTAAGAAATTATCCAAATATAGAGGAATCCGACTAATATTTTTAATCCAAGGAAAACCGGGCTGTTACACCCAGGCCCTAACGGTTTTCCGGTAGGCTTCTTCCAAAAATCATGGAGTGTGGTTAGCAATTGATACTCAGATAGGTCTTCGACAAGGAGATCTTATCTCTCCATTAATCTTCGTTCGCTATATGGAAAAGTTAACCCACTTGATATTTGATGAAGTAGATAAAGGCAATTGGGACTGTATAAAAGCTGCAAGGAAAGGGCTTCGTATATCTTACCTCATGTTCGCCGACGACTTATTGCTATTTGGAAAAGCGATTGTCAAGCAAATGCAGATTGTTAAAGATGTTCTGGACAAATTTTGTGGTACCTCTTGGCAGAAGATCAGTTACAACAAATCAAACCTCGATTTCTCGAGCAATATTGAGTGTAGTTTAAAGAAGGAATATACTCAGGTGGCAGGAATTAAAGAATCAAAGAACCTAGGTATGTATTTGGGAGTGTCGTTTACTGGTAAATGCCGAAGAGCTGAGGATTTTCATCATATCATGGATAAAGTTAAGAATAAACTGTCAGTGTGGAAGGCAAAAAACTTATCCATGGTGGGAGAATAACTTTAGCTAAGTCGGTGATTGAAGTCATTCTAAAGTATTCCATGATGAGCAATAGGATGCCTAGAGAAACATTGAAAGAAATAGAAAGGATACAAAGGAAGTTTATATCGGGAGAAGTGGATGATAGCAAACATTTTCACACAATCAGGTGGAGCAACTTGCAAAAGTTAAAAAGGAAAGGGGCTTGGGCTGCCTAACCTCAACATCATGAACAAAGCATGTTTGGACAAACTTAGTTGGAAGTACTTCAAAGGGGAACATGTTATGGTGCAAGGTGCTTAAAAGGAAAATATGACGAATTCATATCCCAGAAAAAATTTGGTTACTCATCTGGATGATGCAACATGATGGATTAAGGACCAAAGTGACGCTTGCAAGCAGACACATTTCGGATCCGGTAGTGAGCAGGCGACCATACTCCATGCTATTAGAGACTGCCCTTCTATCAGGTACATATGATTAAAACTTGTGGAAAAAGATCATTGGGACATGTTTTTCAAAGTAGAAGCGCAGGAATGGATTCAGCAAAATCTGCATAGGAATTTCAGTAATCAGAAAGAGAACCAGTGGCAGGCTATATGGGTAGCTGCTTGCCATGTCATATAGTTCAGGAGGAATCAAAAAATGCATGTCTAAGATTATGTCATGCCTAAGGAAATCGTGCAGACAATCTACAACCGAGTCCAGCAATATCAAGCTAGCATGGAAATGATCCAGAAAGTGAAAATCGATACCAAATCAGTTCGAGTGCACAAGTGGAACCCTCTGGAGAGAATTGGATGGCGCTGAATACTGATGGGGCGGTGCTTACCAACCATATGGCAGGATGCTGGGCGTGATTCGAGACCACAAAGACAACTAGATTCATGGGTTTACAAAAGCAATAGGTCTATTTTGTTTTGTTTGCATAATTATTGGGTATCCTCGAAGGAGTCAGGGTGTTTAACATCATTAATAGACGGGGAAAGTTGATCATTCAAATGGAATCAAATGGACTCAAAGGAAGCTTACGAGGTGATCCAGTTGGAGCAACATAAGAAAGGCACTGGATAATCCTTTGTGCGACATATTTAGCAAGAGTTAGAGACAGTGGAAGAGTATATATGCATTCATGCTTACTGAAAATCAAACAAATGTGCGGATAGTTTGGCCAAAATTAAAGCTAAGCACAATTTAGGCATACCATACATAGACCATTGGAAGGTGCTGATGATATACAAAGAAGATATAATGTAACTCTGTGTTTTTGGGTTTTTGCCCTCACCAATCAAAATAAATTATTTGTTCAAATATTTTTAAATATAAATCAATTTATTGCTAAATAAAACTAATTAATTCAAACTAATTTCTATTACCAAATCAAACATACATTAAAATGTTTTATGTTTGTCTATATTTCATCGACAACTTAAGAAAAATCATAAAAGCAGAAAATTGACATACATAAAAGATATGTTGACATTGATTTTAACACCTACGCCGTATTTCTATGTATAAAATCTATTAATTTTATTTTTTTATTAATTTATTTTGTTTTGATTTGTGTGCAATGACATTTGATTTGGTATTTTTTTTTTTAAAAAGTGTCAAAATAACATGCCTGAATTTGTGGGCAAACTATTTTTTCTTTTATAATTTATTGACATTTTTTCAAAATTCATACGGAGTAAAGCTGAATCTATAAAAAAATTTTACTCAAATAACCAATTTTTTTAAATAAATACCTAAATTAATCCACTTTTCCACTTATTTTTCAAACTAACCCACTTTTAAAAAAATAAAAATTCAACAAAGAGAAGTCTGTCAATCCAATTGGCGACAGTGTCCACACACATAAGAGCAGATGCCAATCCAATTAGCTACAGTGTAAAAACACATATGGCCTTTGTATTGCTGAAACATTCGTAAAGATTATAAACATGTAATTATAAACTGCCAGGGCCTTGTATAAATTACTCAATTAATTTTTCTTTTAAATGTGATCCGCTAGACAAATAAAATAAAACAAAAGCATATAGCTTTTAGTTTACAAACGGATGCATTAAGCCAAAATTCTTTGGCACAGACTACTGATACATATATTCTAACTATTTATATCTTATCAAAACTCTTGTAAGAAACATTAAAATGGTACAAACATTTTATACAACTATACTATACTATAGGCTATAGTACCTAACTTTATATTTGCAATGATAATCAACATCTTGAATATCTTTTTACTAAAAAACTCTATGCACCTATGATATTGAACCTTAATCTGATTTTTGATCTGCATCTGCTGTGGCCTGAACTTGAGCTGCATACTGTAAATTCCATAGAACATCCTCAAAAGAAGGACGAGATGAAGATTCTTGAGATATACATTTGGTTGTTATAGATATTGCAATTGATAATGATTCTTGACAACATGTTGTCAACACTATTGGATCCACAATCTTTCTTCTTCCATCTTCACTTCCAAAAGATGCCTATCATTCACAACATGTTCATGTAAAACAAGTAAGAACGAAAACAAAATTTGATAATGAAAATTCCTCTGTAGCACAGACACCTCTGACAAAAATGTGTGTCTATGTCCGTATAGGACACTAACATAGGACACCGACATTTGTGATTAGTTTCAAGTGTCGTGTCCCGTGTCCGTGTATCTGTGTCCGCGCAGAAAATTCAACCATGTTCATATATATAGTAGGAAGATTTTTTTTATTAAGTTTTTTACTAACCTTTTCATTTAGGAAATATGTTTCACCTTTGTTGCATGTAACTGGTCCAACAAGTGACTCCAACATTATGAATCCGAAATTGTAAACATCGTTATCCGTTTTTGTCCTTTGACTGCAAAAAAAGTTACTAGATCTGTTAAAGTAAATACAAATCTACGTAGCACTGACACTTCAGATTGAAAGTGTGTTTGATATTCGACACATGTCAGTATCTGAAGGATTAAATTTAAGTTACACTATCATACCATGATTTTGACTTCTTCTCACTCTTTGTCTGTACACAAACATAGAAAGCCATAGAGTCACTCAATGATCATAATCATATCAGATTATGAAAAATAAAAAATTAAGAAACAACATTATATTAATTGATTAAAACATACCTCAAACTTTTCAATATCTTCTTTGATAATGGACATACCATAGTCACTTAGTTTAGGAATGCAGTGTTCATCAAGTAACACATTCTTTGTTTTCAATTCGTTGCTAAAACATCCCGGTATCACACCGGTATGTAAGAAATGAACTGCTTTTGCAACTCCAATCAAAATCGCTAGTCTGTCAGGCCACTTAAGTCCTTTCTCTGCAGAATATTCTGCATTTTTGTAGGAAACAAGATTAGAAAATTTCAGCTTGGATATGTCGGGTGTTATTGCTATAGTATCTGAATTAACCAAAATCATAAAAACATCCTCGAATGTGTCTTCTAGTAGTCGGTTTGGTTTATCAAATCACTATCAGAAGATACATTCAAGAATGTTTTAGTAATTTTGATACATTCAGAGTATACACTGACACTACACTGATCCGCTACAAATAATGTCGTATACTAACCTGATAGATGAGTATGATAATCTCCATTCGGCACAAATTCATACACAAGATGAAGTTTTTGTGTACTCAAATCATCTTGTAGGCCGCCATCAATGCAATGACCCAAAAGACTAACCAAATTCGGATGTTCAAGCTTCAAGAGTAAATCCAACTTTGCTTTAAGATTTTGAATTGAGCATTTCTTTGACAGAACAAATGATCTTATCACCACATAAGACCCATTCTCAAGTTTACCTTTATGCAGCTGAAATAAAAAGCACTTATAATGAGCATACAGAATAAGTTTGATGAATTTTCCCTATGAACCTAAGGTACCTTTCCTATGGAGCCATCACTAATACAAGTTAACAGATTAAAGTTTTTGGTAGCTTCCTTCAACTCTTGGATTGAAAATTGTCTAAAGATTGGACTAGTTTGTGTCCCTAGCTTCACTGCTTGAGAAATAAATCCTGAAAGAATAAGCGCTTATCATATACGTGTTCATATAAGACTAGTTGTTTTCATATAAGTTGTTTTCATAAACTATCATAAGCAGAGCCGTCTTTGTGGGCGTAGAAGGCGGGCTACCGCACAGAGCTCAAAATTTGTCACAGTTAAACCGTGATTAAATAGAGCTTAAGTAATTTATATACTTACTTGCATTTGCAAGAACTTCTGATGAAACGCCAGTTGCTGATTTATCTTGAACAATCTTTACTAACTCTTCCTTTCTACTTTTCTTCATCAAATGAAATTTTTTACACACAAAAACTCCAAACACCAAAACCACAAGAACAAATCCAAAAATGATAGCCACTAATGTAACCACTTTCAATATCTTGAATTTCTTCCATCTCGAACCGAAATCCTTACAATAAGAACTTCTCTGCTGATTCTGAGCTTCAACAGATAAACAATTTCTACTATATCTAACAACTCTACCATCCGAACTATTTGCTAAACACGAAGGAAGTAAACCACTTAACTTGTTGCTAGAAATATCGACATAACCGAGTTTTCCACCACAATCGAGTTTATCAGAAAACTCACCACTAAGCACATTGTTTGCTAGATTCAAATAACTTAAGTTTGACAGAGAGAACAACATCGAAGGTGGTGTTCCCTCAAGACGATTCGACGAAAGGTCTAAGTGTTGAAGATGATTCAATTCGCCGAACTTCTTCGGAATCTCTCCCGAAAACGAGTTATTGCTAAACAAAACCGTGACCACGGATTTCGGTAGACGCGGTAGGTCAAATTCGAAACGGTTTTCTCTCAAATCTAAAACATGTAAACCATTAAGAGAACTAAAACTAGGCAATTCACCTGATAGTTCGTTTTGCGACAAAGAAATAACTTCGAGTTTCTTGATTTTGCATAGCGAAAATGGAAATGAACCTTTGAAGTGATTTTTCTTCAAACTCAAGAAAGTTAGGTTAAACAAAGAATCAAACCAATTAGGCAAAGTGGTGTTGAAATAATTTTCATCAAGTGTTAGTGATTGAAGACTCACCATTGTTGAGATTTTTGGTGGAATTGAACCAAATAGGAAATTTGAACTCAAATCTAAAACTTGAAGCAAGGTAAAAGATTCATCAATCTTATTAGGAAGTTTCCCCCAAATCCCTAATGAAACCAAAGTAAGAACCTTTAGGGCTTTCAACTTTGTCAATGTGATGAAAAATGAATCAATTGAGAAATTCATGGATAGGGTTTGATTTGGAATTGCAAATCCATTGAAACTTGAGGAGGGTTTCAAAGATTTTTCACCAAAAATTTTGAGCTCAATTATTGAATTATCTTCACATTTAATGCTCAAATTTGAAGATGAAGGAAGATAACAAAAATCAGCATTGTAATTTTCCATAATTTGTAATGAAGAAGGAAACTCCAAAAACATTCTTAATTCTAACAAAGCTTGGTTTTGATCTTGTTCTAGCTCATGACTATTTGAAATGAACAATAAACACAATAGAATCAAAAGATCAAAGTAAAAGTATTTCATTGAATCACCACTTGATATAGCTATATCTGATCGCACGCAATTGCAGTTGCAGACCGTAATTTAAAAGTTCAAAAAAATTTCAAAGAGCAACATACATATAATTTCAAAAGGAAACTACTAGGAAGATAATTTTGTTACAAAAGATGAAACATTGCATCAATGGTTATGGAAAAATTGATGTTTTTTTAATGATGTGGTGAAGGAAGACAAGTGAAAATGTTGTACCATGGAAAAAGACAAAGGCATTTATTTTAGTTTTGCGTACAATGACAGAGGCATTTATATTAGAATTAATGGAGAATGCATCGTGGCCACAAATGGATAATGTAATACTAGTAATATTGTTGCATATAGATTCACCTCTTAAAATAGTATTTGGATTTTATTTTTGAAATGATCTGTTAAAACTTAATTTTTTTTATTCTATTTGTAAGAGAAAATTATTCTTTAAATTAACTAAATAATCAATGTATTTTATCAATAATACAGTGTAGATAGATTGATTATTAGTAAATAAATTTAAAAAATAATTTATTTTTATAAATAAAATTGGAGATAGTAAAAAAAAGTATGACTTTTATTTTATTTAAATTTGAATCATAGAAAAGGTGTTAAGCCAATTATTTCTTAATCATAGAAAGAAGGGAAAAAAACATGATCCATCATATTTTATGAATGACATTGAGAAATTCGAATCCAAGAAAAAGAAAACATTAGTAATAAAAGAAGCAAACATTTGACCGTTAAAAGGATGGAGTAATGGACAGCCTGTCGTGTAGTAGTATATAATTGACACCATGTGCTCTCTTTCAATTCTCATCAAAGTTTGAAATTCTCACTTTATTTTTCTTTTTCTTTATTCTCATTTTGTCCTTTTCTTTTTCTTCATTTGGTAAAGACCCATTTTGATATCTAAAAAAATATTTAATTCAATTTTTTTAAAATAAAAAACAAATTTGCTCATAAAAAAAACTTAATTGCATCGTAATATTCTTATATTTACTTAAATATAGAATTGTTCTCTTCATTTTAAAATTCATTGATTTTGATTTCTTTCTTAGAACTTTTTTATTTTAAAATAATGATGTGATATATTTTAAACTGGTAACTAACATGTGCGTTTACACGGGCATGTCTGTTCGAGGATTTTATGTTATGGACGCGTTGTTGTTAATCAATTTGAAAAAAAAAATGGTAAAATTATAAAAATAAATATGATTGAAATTTAAAATTTGTATTAGTAAGTACAAGAAATTGTTGTGTGTTGTAAAAGAAGGAATTAAATTAATTATTGATATAAATTCAAATAATGCAATGATGATTGAAAATATTAAACAATAAATATTAATGAATAGGTCGACCAAAAACAAATGAAACTAAAGAATAATAGTAAACTTAAGAATAATAATTTGATTAAAACTTAAGAATAATAGTAAAATTAAGTTGAAATAATAATACATGTAGAAGATGAAAGGTAAACAAAAATGTCAATAATAATAATATGATTAAAAAACTATTGAAAAGTAAAAGTGTGTCCGTTTATAACAATAGTATTTTTTTCGTATATAAAAAATTTGAATTAAGATTAAAGTTGTGTCCGTCTATAAAAATAATACTTTTTTCGTATATAAAAAAATTTGGACCAAAATTAAAGTTGTGTTCGTTTATAACAATAGTAATTTTTTCGCATATAAAAAAAATTTGAATCAAAATTAAAGTTGTGTCCGTTTATAACAATAGTATTTTTTTCGTATATTAAAAAATTTGAATCAAAAGTAAAGGTGTGCCCATTTATAACATTTGTATTTTTTTCGTATATAAAATAATTTGAATCAAGATAAAAGTTGTGTCCGTTTATAACAATAGTATTTTGTTTGTATATAAAATAATTTGATTCAAAATTAAAGTTGTGGTCATTTATAACAATAGTATATTTTCGTATATAATAAAAAATTTGAATCAAAATTAAAGTTGTGGCCGTTTATAACAATAATATTTTTTCGTATATAAAAAATATTTGAATCAAAATTAAAGTTATCTTCGTTTATAACAATAGTATTTTTTTCGTATATAAAAATATTTGAATCAAAATTAAAGTTGTCCCCGTTTATAACAGTAGTATTTTATCTTATATGAAAACATTTGAATCAAAATTAAAGTTATGCCCGTTTATAACAATAGTATTTTTTTCGTATATAAAAAGATTTGAATCAAAATTAAAGTTGTGTCCGTTTATAACAATAGTATTTTTTCGTATATAAAAATATTTGAATCAAAATTATAGTTGTCCTCGTTTATAACAATAATATTTTATCTTATATAAAAAAATTTGAATCTAAATTAAAGTTGTGTCCGTTTATAACAATAATATTTTTTCGTATATAAAAAATTTTAAATTAAAATTAAAGTTGTGTCTGTTTATAACAATAGTATATTTTCGTATATAAAAATATTTGAATCAAAATTATAGTTGTTTCCGTTTATAATAGTAGTATTTTATCTTGTTTAAAAAAATTGAATCAAAATTAAAGTTGCGCCCTTTTATAACAATAGTATTTTTTTCATATATAACAAATTTTGAATCAAAATTAAAGTTGTACTCATTTATAACTATAGTATTTTTTCGTATATTTCAAAATTTGAATCAAAATTAAAGTTATCCTCGTTTATAACAGTAGTATTTTATCTTATATGAAAAAATTTGAATCAAAATTAAAGTTGTACTCGTTTATAACAATAGTATTTTCTTCGTATATAAAAAGATTTGAATCAAAATTAAAGTTGTGCCCGTTTATAACAATAGCATTTTTTTTGTATCTAAAAATATTTGAATCAAAATTATAGTTGTCCGCATTTATAACAGTAGTAGTTTATCTTATATAAAAAAATTTGAATCAAAATAAAAGTTGTGTCCGTTTATAACAATAGTATTTTTTCGTATATAAAAAGATTTAAATCAAAATTAAAGTTGTACCCGTTTATATCAATAGTATTTGATCGGAGGTGATCAGACTGGATCGTCGTGGCCTTCGCGTAGGACAAGTGATGATGCTTGTAGGAGAGGAAAGGGGTGTACCTGCAAGGTACTCTGATGCCAAAGTAAGTTTGGGCTAGAGAGAAAGCAAGTACGCAAGTAAGATTTCAAGTAATTGATATTGAATACCTGACCCTCTCGAATGAGAGGGTATTTATAGAAGAACCTCCAGCGCGGGGCCAAGGTCTCTCAAGTGGCCAAAGCACATGGTCGACCAATGAGAGACTGCCAGGTGGAGGGCAAGGCGCATGACCCTTTGACCTGGTCCAACTGTCTCCGTGAGATCCGGGGAGACAGTTGGTTGCGTGAACTGTTAAGCGAGTGAGGGGGACATGCCCAACGGCTAGTTTCTGCCCAACGACTGGTTCTTGGCTATTGCGCCTGGCAAATGGCTGGATTGGATTGGGCCTTGCCCTTCTGGGGGCACAACGCCTGCCCAGTCTAGAACAGGAGCCCCCCAAGTCCTTGCTCTGGTGAAGAGTGAGGACTTAAGGTAGCCATGTGAACAGTTATCTTTGGATAGCATTCGGGGACAAGCCCTTCGCCTTCGCCAATACAGGGTGGTCGGCGCTGATGCTTTGATATGCCCGACCAGCCGTTAGTGCTCGGGGAGCATATTTGTGAAAAGGTCATTTTTTATGTCGGGGATCTGGGGCGAAGACGTGAGGTGCGTCTGTCGGCGAGGAGATGTGCCCGCGGGATATCAAGAGACTTGGAGCATGTAACGTTTACTCTTGGGAATGCCAAACGACGATTCTTTTTTGACACGTGGTGGTCATGCAGCCCCTGTCAGACCTAGAGTCGCTTATGCTATGATGGCCTTTGTGCTTCCCAACGAGCAAATGCTTATAAAAGAAGGGAGAAGGAGTTCATTTCTACACTTCACACAAATTTCTTCTCTCACCTCTTTTGCTCTGCAATTCGTCCCCTCGTCGGATTTCCTCTTCGTTGCTGTCGATCTTCATCGTCTTCGTCCATACCTCCATCTCCAATCCTTCATTCCCAAGTAAGTTGTTCATATTTTCTGCATTTCTAATGGCGTTCTTCATTTTCTGGGTGTTCCTCATGAATTCTCCGGCGACTCATGAGTTTTCCGATCGAAGATTCATGTGTTCTTCGATGAACACGTGAATTTCTGGAAATTTTTAAAGAACATGAAGAAAATGAAGAACATAGAATGAACGTTGGATTTCTTTGGTGTAGATTCTCCTAGATTCTTGTTAGGATTAGTTTTAGGTTTATAGTCGGGCACTAAGCCTGTTCGACGCAAAGCTCTGGCTTTGTGCGACGAGTTCGCTTTGTTGAGAGCTCAAGTCTTTTCGTTAAGTCGCGGAGACTCGTCCCCGTCGTAGGGGACAGTGTCGTCATCGTGTTAAGTCGCGGTCAAAGTGGGCTCGAGGTTGTCCTCGACTTCTTCCTCGCCCTTTCACTTGACTAGTGGTGGAAGGGTGGATTTGAACTTAGTCGTCGAATTCACTTTTTTTTCCTCTGCTTTTCAGGTGAAAATGGCTGATCCTCGTGAAGAAGTCGTGCCCGATGCCCAGGCCGCGCAAGAGGAGGCGGAGCAGGCCGTCGAATATGCTAAAGTTTAGGTTGCGAGGAGGGACCTTAAATGGATTTCCCATGAACCACTGCCGACGAAGTCGACATTTACTGAAGAGGAGGTTCGGGAGTTCCCCTACCTGAAAGATCGGGCCGAGGATGCACCAGTGCAATGGAGGGCCATTTGTCCGACCGAAAATGACAGGATCTACTCGATCTACCTGGGGATGTGATTCCCCATTGTCATACCCCAAATTTTGACCACCAAGATTTCCCATCATTGTGTAAATCATCATCACAATATGGATGTACTTTCATGCCTCATCAATCTCCTTAAAGATGGTTGAGTATTCACCACAATCAAGAATTAGGGTTTCAAGCCCTCTTAGAGCACTTAGACAAAGGATCAATCAAAAAATGACATGATCTTCAACTTTTCTAACCTCTCAAACACCTATAAAGGATCAAGAGGACTCCCACATCAAGAATCAAGCACAAGGTTGCAACATTCCAAGTGGATCAAGCCTCAAGATCGCCAGTGTCACCAAATTAGGGTTTTGATCGACTGAGGCCTCCAGATGAAAATTTTCATCTGGTCATGAGCCAATGCTTCAAAACATAACCCAAGATACTCCGAGGGACCTTATGGACCCAATTATCAAGTCAATTTAGCCTCAGGGGATGCATTTACCAAAAATCAGGAATTAGGGTTTCTTGACCTAATTCACCCCTAAGTTGACTTTTGGGACAAAGCATGAGCCAATACCTCAAGACATGATTTGAGGGCCTCAAATACACCACATTGATCCATTTGCAACAATGAATTGATCCAAGAAGCTTGACTTTTGTACCTTTGAGGGAAAAAAGTCAATTGTACCTTTGACTTTTGACCAAAACATGCTCCCAAACCATGGGACATGATTCAATACACCCTATAACACCTATGGAATCCATCCATTAGGTTTGATTTAGGTCAAGGACTTGATTTCACAAAGGATCGCACAGTTTGGATTTCATCAGATAAAAAGTTAACTGTGCACAAAATCAAGTTTGACTTTTTGGGATTTTCCACAAATATGGCTCCCTTAAGTAAAAAACAATGTTAATGTGTGATATTGATCATCATCCATCAAGAAAAATCAAGAAAAGTGAGGTTTTTTACAAAAGGGGCAACCTTGAGAAACCAAAATTTTTCTAAGTTATGGAATAAAAGTGGTTTTGGTATCAACTTCCAAGGACCATAACTTGAGATTCAAGCAACCATTTTGGGTGATCCAAAGCAGGATTTGTAGGTCTTGCTACACTCTACAAAAGCTTCAACTACCTCCAACTCCAATTCCTTATGAATTTTAAGTTATGGAGTGATCTGAAATTCTGGTATGATAGATCCCAGATGCCCTACAGGATGTCGAGACATCTGGTCTGTTACAGATAACATGGCAAGGTATAAACAATAACAATACTAAAAAGCATAAATAACACACAGAATTTGTTCACCCAGTTCGGTCTAACAACCTACATCTGGGGGCATATCAAGCCAGGAAGGAAGTTCACTATCAGCAGTATCAATTTATAGACCCTACAATCAACACACCCGTTGATGATCTACTCACTTAATCACTACCCAATGAACCTTCTACCTAAGTCCACCCTAGATAATAGACTCCATCTCACTTCCAATCATCGCAATGATGTCTAGCAGTCAACACCTCACCCACTGCATCAACAACTTGATTTCCAACAACTCTTCCATCACAGAAAAGTAACAGACACACTTCCATGACAATACCTAGACATGACACACATGACTAAGAACAATGCTTAGAGTTGCTTAACAGCTTCCTCCAAGAACAACACTCACTCTTGCTTAAAAGCTTCGAGGAGAACAGTGACCATCTCACAATCCGAGTGGTTCACACATACCAACTCTCCTAGAGAGTGGTTCACAAGAACGAAACCCTAATAATTTTACATCTTGGAATCGTTGCCAAATCAGGTTACAAACACTCCTATTTATAACCTACATCCCAACTGGATTTGGGCTTCAAATCACAGCATATCAGCTGCTACAAATCAGCAGAAACTTCTGCTATATAATAGGTCTTCAATCAAATATTTCCTAATATGTCTCCATATTTAGAAAGTAGTGAAAATCCGAAAACCAACACAAAATCTCAACTCAATTACTTTGGACGCCACATAGGATAACTAAATATTCACAGAATATTCAGTAACAAATAACAACTAACAGAATTTTCCTTTTAATCCAATAACATACGCGATGTTCTATGATCCAGGATGGGACATCTTTATCCGACATGTTGAATGCAGTAAATTAGAACATCATGATTAACCATCACATGACAGCAGAACAGCAACACCTTAAAACAACCATGCACTCATATCAGCTTAGTGCAACACAACATGTCAAGACATCACACTTGACATCTCCACAACCTGCAACTAATCTAATATGACAGATACACAAAACAGCATGTTAAAACAACTTTAGTGACATAAAGCTATCATATAGGTTTTAACAAAATTTAGCCAACACAAATACTGCATAGTTGCAGAACTAACAAACTCCCCCTTTGGCAAATTTTGGCTAAAACCATCATATCATATCAAATATATCAGCAGCAGAAGATAGTCACACACATCAGTAGCAGATAAGACAATTATCAGCACTGCAACACCTACACAAGCAGATCAGCACTCAATCTTCATCTGCACACATACACAACCTCACACAGCAGCAACTCCACAACAACATTTACCAACTAGCTCACCACTCACACTAGAAATCACAAATAAATGTTAGAACATCATATGGGACATCAGATATCAGCACATCATGCAATCACACACTCTCCCCCTTTTTAGCCATATTTGACAAAGCAATAGCACACCAGAGCAATATCCATACAACCTTTAAATAACACAACCAGCTCCCCCTCAAGGAAACAACCAAGGAACACTACTACTTCTTACTTCTCCCCCTTTTTAGACATAATATACCAAACCAAGCAATTATGCATCTAAGGACAATCAACCAACAGCAAGCAAGTCAGTAGTAGAACACATCCAACTCAGGAGCTTGTACAATCTGACAGTATACAGTACTCTCCCTGACATGGATAACCAATGCTCCATTGCAAGAAGAACACCCAAAATGAATGGAAAACACAAGACGCATCTTCATGTCTTCAAGAGCGCACCCTCTGTTCAACACACCTACTGAACACATTCACCTACTGCTTGACCCTTAAGCAAACCATGTACCACAACAGTACATAAATCAGATAGAAGCTTGTGTTCTCTAGAGACAAAAACCATAACATTCTGAACAGAATGTTCTGTCAGCAGATGTTAAGACATCAGTCTTGACATCATGAACAGAATCCATCTGCACTAACAAAAACACCATATTCCAAATAAAAACAGAATCTCCAAGCTCTCTCTTAAGCCAAGGGACCAGAAACAACCAGAACAAAAACACATCACATCACAAAAGATCACAAGAACACAGGAACAGTATTCTCTCACCCAACTCTCCAAAGGCAATCATTCCCTACCATTCTCCCGTATGATAATTTGGAATACTCCTGATCAGTTGATAAGTATCTTTACCTTCAGACTTTCAACCAATCAATACCTTATCTACTTCAGTCTTCTCTACATTCTCCATCCAAGGTAGACCTTCTACTTCATCATTCTCCCGTATGACTATGTAGACGCTCCTTAGGCACAATGTAGGCACCAAGCTCCAGAACCAGAGCATAATCATCCTTCACCAAGGATATCCAACCAGATAATGTCCCAACACAAGTTAGAACATCTGCCACACACCAAGACATCATCACCATGCTTCTTGATATGCTCCACCAACTGGACTTACTATAGCATAGTAATCCAAAGAACTAGAGAAATAAACTCTCATCCACCTTCAAGAAGAATAATCTCCTTGAGTCTTCAACTCATCACCCTTCTGCCCAAGAGTAACTTTTTCCAAGACAATCCTCAATAATAACCAGCTGCCACACTCTGATTATCTTGATTCTTCGAATCCACTTCTGAGATCAACCAAATGCCACAGTTTGATCACCTCATTCATGAATCCTCATATGAAAACAACCAAATGCCACATTTTGACCTTTTTCAAGTTTGTCAGAACTCTCACAAAGATATCTTGATCCACCAAGGAAACTTGATCTTCAAGTCACATGTTCCACTTGCTCAAAAGCAAACACACTTAGATTCCCTAAGCCATGGTCATGTAACATTTTCTCCTTCCTGCAGCTCCCGCAAACTGCCATGAGAACGATCTTTTTGAAGCATCCTATTGTTCATTCCTGTAGATCACCCTATCATTAGCTGATGTGCCACATCACCAACTGAGACTTTTGATGTTAAGCTAGATGTCAGAACATTATGACATCCAACTGTTGAATTCAGCTCTTCCTTCTACCACTCAGAAGAACCTCCTCCCTTTGCAGAAATAGATTTCCATGCTCTCATAGACTTGATTCAACAATCAATTTTAAGTAGACAACCTCCATCCTGCTTAGAAACTCCAAAGACTTCAAATCTGCCATATCTGAATCTTCAGAAAATAAGTAGTCCAAGACTACCCCATAGCCACACAATCTCATCTTTATAATCCCAAGCTTCTTTTAACCACCATGATAGTTTCAATATCATGTAGGACATCAACACAGAGTTCCTTGAACCCAAGATGATCTCCAAGGATCACACCTTCAGCAGCTAATTCAGGTCGTCACACACCAACACACCACGAAGAGAAATAAATAGCCACATAGAGAAAAGTAAATTCACAACACTTCAGCAGTCCTGCACTTTTACATCTGACTTATACATAGTCTCCCGTCAATGTATATTGTCATTAGTTGAATGCACAACATCTTAGATAAACACTCAGCTCCTGTCAGAGTATTCACTATCGGTTAGATGCACATCCTTATCAAAAGCAGACAAATACTCAACTGTTGTCAAGCTATTTATCATATGTGATAAGGTAACCTTCTCACACAAGGTACGACATTTGATCTGGTCTAACATTCTTTTCCTGCACCCTTGTGGCACTAGCTGATCCCTCATTTATTAATCCACACCACTGATCACTTCAGATTAGGTAAATGGCTTGACCTGATACTCCACCATGAGCACAACTAACTTTCTTTGGTTGAGGAAGCAATGAACTGAAATGATGTTTCAACATCAGTTCCGACATCAGTCTAAATCACATTAAACAACTACTATGGCTTTGGAGACAACATCCATAGTAATCCATGGACAAATCTTTGCAGGGGATACAAGAGTTCACCAGTAGCTGATCATCCTTTCTGATCAGACCATAAATACTTGCATGATACACACCATCAATACGTCTGTATCTTTTACTCTTCCAAGTGTTCATCATGTGGGGGACATCACATAGCTGAACCTAAGCTAGATGAAGACTTCCCTTGATCATCTTAAAGGTCTTCAAAACTAATCCAAGCTCCAGCAAAACTAAACAACAGCAAGACTCAGAGTCACTTTCCTAATTAGGTCGAGTATTAGAAAGACTCTTCTAGAGACCAAAATAAATGGCTCTATCCTTTCTTCAACAGATTTCTTGAAGAGTAAATCAACCACACACTATAGTGCCTTTAAGAGTGGACTTGAGAAATAAAACTCAAGTATCGTTGGCAACTTTACACAGTCTTGCATACACTACATCATCACACAACAACTCTTCTGAGGAGACCAACCCTACTGCCCTTCCTTTACTAGCAACACAAGGACCCCAGGGTTCCATCAGATACCATGCAGCGGAACACACAACAACTCCTCAACAACCTTCAGGCACGACTCAATAATCCTTGCACATCATCACCATAATCCAAGTGCCAACAAAATAGGTTTGAAAATAAATCAAACTACACAGCAGCTCACCACCAAAGCTACAAGCCTGATAACAATAGATAGGTCCAATACACACCCTGTCATGAACAGTCCATCCTCCACTTCTAGGGACCATTCAAACAACAAAATAAACTTCTCCAAGTTCAAACAACTTTTTAGTAGGTACCACCTACCTTGCCCATGACCAGAAAGTATCTTCCCTAGGATCTCACCCAGAAACAGAACAGGATGCCTGCTCTGATACCAATTGAAATTCTGGTATGACAGATCCCAGATGCCCTACAGGATGTCGAGACATTTGGTCTGTTACAGATAACATGGTAAGGTATAAAAAATAACAATACTAAAAAGCATAAACAACACACAGAATTTGTTCACCCAGTTCGGTCTAACAACCTACATTTGGGGGCATACCAAGCCAGGAAGGAAGTTCACTATCAACAGTATCAATTTATAGACCCTACAATCAACACACCCGTTGATGATTTACTCACTTAATCACTACCCAATGACCCTTCTACCTAAGTCCACCCTAGATAAGAGACTCCATCTCACTTCCAATCATCACAATGATGTCTAACAGTTAACACCTCACCCACTGCATCAACAGCTTGATTTCCAATAACTCTTCCATCACAGAAAAGTAACAGACACACTTCCATGACAATACCTATACATGACACACATGACTAAGAACAATGCTTAGAGTTGCTTAACAGCTTCCTCCAAGAACAACACTCACTCTTGCTTAAAAGCTTCGAGGAGAACAATGACCATCTCACAATCTGAGTGGTTCACACATACCAACTCTCCTAAAGAGCGGTTCACAAGAACGAAACCCTAATAATTTTACATCTTGGAATCGTTGCCAAATTAGGTTACAAACACTCCTATTTATAACCTACATCCCAACTAGATTTGGGCTTCAAATCACAGCATATCAGCTGCTACAAATCAGCAGAAACTTCTATTATATAATAGGTCTTCAATCAAATATTTCCTAATATGTCTCCATATTTAGAAAGTAGTGAAAATCCGAAAACCAACACAGAATCTCAACTCAATTACTTTGGACGCCACATAGGATAACTAAATATTCACAGAATATTCAGTAACAAATAACAACTAACAGAATCTTTCTTTTAATCCAATAACACACGCGATGTCCTATGATCCAGGATGGGACATCTTTATCCGACATGTTGAATGCAGTAAATTAGAACATCTTGATTAACCATCACATGACAGCAAAACAGCAACACCTTAAAACAACCATGCACTCATATCAGCTTAGTGCAACACAACATGCCAAGACATCACACTTGACATCTCCACAACCTGCAACTAATCTAATATGACAGATACACAAAACAGCATGTTAAAACAACTTAAGTGACATAAAGCTATCATATAGGTTTTAACAAAATTTAGCCAACACAAATATTGTATAGCTGCAGAACTAACATGATCAAAATGACAAAAACATGAAAATGACACTTTTTCCAACACTTAGTGAAAATCTGCCTAAGTTACCAGCCTTGAACATCAATGTTCATGAGGATTTTTCAGTTGGATCCAAATAGTTTCAAAACAAACTATGATCGCACATGTTTTGTATCATATGAGGGCTTTCTAAAAAGCACAAGAGCCTCTCATAAATCAACCTGAGCAGGGAGATATGAATCCCTCAAAATCACAATTTCCAACTGTCTTGGACAAGGCATATTTTGGCATATTTTGGCATTTTGCTCGATTTGGAAAAATTAAACAACTCCAAGCCTTGTCATCGATTTGGACACATCTGAGGATAAAACAAAAGGAGAATAATCTGATCCCCCAGCCTCCAAAGTCCAAGAATCTACATTAGCCATAACAAACCTAAAAAGGATAAAAAGGTGCCAAGACTCCAATTTTGTTTCAATGCATTTAATGGATACACCAAGGTGGCATGGACTGACACATTCCTAACTTAATGAGTCAAGGATCATCACTGAATCAAAGGATCATAGGCATGTGCCCTAACCTCAAGTCAATGGCTAGAGGAGACTTGAGATTCCTTTTGCTCAACATTGGCCAAAGGCATGCTGCAGCTGCCATTCACTATTGATGCCAAAACAAAATTGACACACTATAAACAGAGCTCAATTGTGATCAGTTTGAGTACACCAAAGTACCACAACACTTGCTTTCCTCACGATCTCTTTCTTTAGGCCAAAATGCCTTCTTTTGTAAGGTATCTCTGAGTTTTTGAGTTAAAGAGCAATTCCACCACAGCTCATGATCGAAACACCTCTAATATGTTGTATATAAGTTGTTTAAACACTCACTTGTGATCTGAAACACCAAAATCACAAAGTTCACTTCCAAAACCTCAAAATTGGACTTTTCTGCATTTTTCAAGCTATGTCTTGATTCAGTCACTTCCAAAACCAAACAAAGCCTCAAACACACTCCAAATATCATCCTCAAACTGTCCCAAATGGTTCCCCTCATCTGGAACACCATTTGAGAGAGTTGCCATATTGGTCACTTTTTCCCCTTTTGCAAGAAAATGCCGCAACTTGTTCCTGAGGATTCCAGTTGGTTCTAATCATTCTAAAAGCTTCTAAGGGATCAATTGAGAGTGTCCAAAGCATCAAACAACTTCTGGCACAAGGAACTTGGCAGATAGCACAAAAAGCTCCAAGAGGTAAGTGCATGACAACTTGAACTCTTTGAATTATGCATTCCTTTGATGTCCATTGATCATAAACATCTCATACATGTTGCATATGTTGTGTTTAAACCAATTTGTCATGTAATTCTTGCCTGTACCATGAGATAGCATAGAACATGCAAAAATAGGCCTATTTCAAAACCACTATCGGACTTTGAGGAGGAAACATTTTCTGAAAATTCCAAGGGCACCATTGGATTCCTCGTGAAATTCTAGGTCAGATGCACATAAATTTTGCCTCATTCCATGTAGAAATGAGAAAGTTAGCAGCTTCACGTAAATTGCCCAAAAGCTTGTCTTGCCTTGCCTTGCCTTGCCCAAACCTAGAAACAAGACATGCCTTATGAACTAATGGGGTGGTTTTGATACACGGATGTATCACCACCCCAGTGGTAGCGCGCATGTGTGTTTGGCTTGATGGTCGTGGGTTCAAACCCCACCCAGACCATTTTTTCCATTTTCTTTGTTTTTGCTATTTTTTTTCCATATTTTCATGTTTTTATTAATTATTGAAAAATTAATTTCTCTCTCAATTTTAATCATTTTTGGTTGATTTTTTTTAAAAACTCACAAAAACATTAAAATATTTTATTCCATGAAAGTTTTACAAAAATATTATTTATTTCATATATTTGGTATTTTTGTAAAGAATTATATTTTTATTTGTTTTTAAACATTAAAAATATTTCTTTCTCTTGGTTTTGCAAAATTCAAATGATTTTTAAATCATCCTATGAATGAAACATGATTTTCCAAATATAAATCCAAAATCACAACCTTTTTCTTCACATATTTGATTATTTTAATTGAATTTTTATTCAAATAAAATACATTTTAAAACCAAAAATTAGGGTTTTGATCACTATCACCCTAACAAATCTTTTCAAACATTGTGGGCCTCTAATAGATTGTAAGACCCAACCCCCTTTTTAAATATAAATAATTTTGGGTCTCAGTCATTGTATAAGTCCCACTGTGTTTTCAAAAATCTCGGCGTGATAAACATTTTCATCTGGGCCTACCCTTGTGTTGTAAGTCCCGTTTCTTTTCTTTTTCAAACCTTTGGGTCTCTCCTTGAGTTGTAAGACCCATCCCTCTGTATAGAAAACCTCTTTGGGCCTCAGTCATTGTATAAGCCCCAGTACATTTTACAAAACAACGGTATGATTACTATTTTTCATCTAGGCCTCTCCTTGAGTATAAGCCCCAACAATCTTTTCAAAAACAACTTCCCTCTTGATTTAGGTTCAAATCCCTAGTTGTTATCAAAACTTTCTTTAATTTCTTGAACAACTAACTATACAGCTGTTACAATGGAAGCTTGCTCGCCTATAAGTTTTATCAGCTTTCATTTACTTGCTTTCATATATATATATATATAACTGTATTGTTGGAAGCTTGCTCACCTGTAAGTCCTTCTTTCATTCTTTTAAATACATGTCATATATATATATATATATATATATATATATATATATATATATATATATATATATATATATATATAACTGTATTGCTGGAAGCTTGCTCACCTGTAAGTACTTCTTTCATATCCTTTTAAATACTTGTCATATATCAACTGTATATATACTTGTATATCTGCTTAGAGTTTTCCCCGGCAACTAGGTCTAGAACTAGGTAAAGCCAGTTGGTCACTCTTTCAATACAGTCAAAACTAGATCCCCGTAGGATTTCCAGATACAGTTTTGCCTTCTCTTGGGCTTAAATAATATGGAACAAAGAGAAAGGCATTATTCCCGGTGAAACTTTTCTCAGACTGTCACTATTAGAAATTGTCAAAGAAATTCATTCCCCAGAGAGGATTAATTCTCAGTGAAACCTCTCTTGAATTTCTTCAAACCCTAGAACTGTTCATTAAAAGAAAAGATTATTCTCAGTGAAACTTTTCTTGAACTCTTCTTAAGTTTGGACCCACGGGCTTCCTAAAAGCATCCCCGCCTCCTCTTGGACTTTGTACAAGGACCCTCTGGCTTCTTAGAAGTTCTCATGCCTTCTCTTGGGCTTAATACAAGGACCCTGAAGACCTCTTAAAGGTATAAGACAGAACTTAGTCATCCTTTGCTAGAGCAGTCTTTCTTGAGTCAAAACCTCATACCATTTTAGGGTTGATTCTCATTCCTTAAACACCTGCCTCCTCTTGGGCATCGTACAAAGATAGACTCTTCCATACCAGTAGACTTGGACATTCTAAAACCTTCTTGGATCTCAAAGACCTTATCAAGTTCCTTACAAACATAGGACAAACCTTGGTCATTTAATCAATCTCCAGTAGAGTTAAAACACATGGGTTCTAAACCCAGTCTTTATCCTAAATTACCCCCAGCCAGGGTCAGCTTACTATCAGTATAACACTATCCCAAATCAGAACCTCAAGGCATCTGATATCTCAACCCTTATGTAAACCCTCAGCAAGAGTTGATTCCTCATTTGGACCTGCCTCTGGATCTCAATAATCCTCAGTAAAGTTAGCCTCCTCTTAGGCTTTGTATAATGATTCTTCCTTCCCTCAGCAAAGTCAACCTCCTCTTGGGCTTTGTATAATAATTTCCCCCAGCTGAGCTAACCTTTTCAGAATCTCTTGTTGAGTCAATTACTTTTCAGACTCTCTTGTTGAGTCAATTACTTTTCAGACTCTCTTGTTGAGTCAATCACTTTTCAGACTCTCTTGTTGAGTCAATCACCTTTCAATACTCTCTTGTTGAGTCAACCCTTTTAGCCTCAATCTTGGGCTTTGTACAAGACGGATAAAAACACTCCCTTGTTGAGTCAATCTTTTTTTAGGCTCCTCTTGGCTTGGTATAATGATTTCCCTTAGCAGAAGTTAGCCTCCTCTCAAGCTGTGTATAATGATTTCTCCAGTTTGGTCAGCCTCAATCTTGGGCTTTGTACAAGACATATATAAGCTTTCTACAACAAAGTCAAAATCTTCATAACCTTCTCTTAAGCTCTGGAAAAATATCTTCCCCAGCGAAGTCAATCCCTCCCGGCCTTCTTTTAGGCTTTGAGATATAAATATCCCTAACCAGAGTCAATCCTCTTTTCAGCCTCAATCTTGGGCTTTGTACAAGACACCTAAAATATCCTCAGCTGAGTCAGTAAAGTCTCTTGTCAGCCTAAATCTTGGGCTTTGTACAAGACAGATAAAGATTTCTTTCACACAAAATCAGTATTCTTTTCAGCCTCAATCTTGGGCTTTGTACAAGACACATACAAACCCTCCCCAGCGGAGTCAAAATCCCTTTTAGCCTTAATCTTGGGCTTTGTACAAGACAGACAAAATATTTCCCCCAAAAGTTAAACTTTTAGCCTCCTCTTAGGCTTTGTATAATAATATCCCCTAAAGAGTCAGTCTCTTTTAGCCTCAATCTTGGGCTTTGTACAAGACATATATAAACACTCTCTTGTTGAGTCAGCCTCTTCCAGCCTCCTCTTAGGCTTTGTATAAGGACTTCCCCAGTGGATTCAATCAATCTCGTAGCTTCAACCTTGGGCTTTGATCAAGGCACACAAAAATCAACATCCCCTCAGAGGAAATCAAAATCTCTGTAGGAAAACACTTATCTGTGTTATCACATATCAAAATAGATAACTCAAAATAAACCTTAACCCCAGATAACCGCTGTAAGTGGCACACTTGTTGATTCAAATATCCAAGCTGTCGTCCATCTTTTATCCTAGAAAATCCTCTCTTTCACCTAATTGCTGTAAGTGGCAAGCCTATGGATTATTTACATCCACGCCACTGTCCCTCTCTTAGCATGAAATATTCCTAAGGAAAATGGCATTGCTCAACACTGAGTTAAAGTTTTCTCCTTCAGGACAAATCCCCTATAAAGGAAATTATGGCATTGCTGGATTCTCATATCCCAGTTAAAGTAATTCTCCTTTATAATCAGTCACCCAACAGTTGTGATAAACAGACGAGATGTCTCCCTTTAGAGATGATAAATTCTCTCTCAATCAAACCTTTTAGCTTCAATCTTAGGCTTTGAACAAGACACAAATAAACCTTTCAGCTTCAATCTTGGGCTTTGAACAAGACACCAAAACATATTTTCCCTCCCTTAGAATAGGAGGAACTACGATTGCTCTGATTTCCCTGTTTTTTTAAACGGGAATACGTAGGCATGAGATTGTGAAATCTTAGCGAGCATACCCATCAAAAACTTTAAGTCCAGTACCTTCACACATACTAATCAAAACTGAGGTCCAATACCTCACCAAAGTCATCAAAAACTCTCTCTCTCTCTCAAACAAGAAACTTTTCCAACCCATCAATAGATAAACACCATCAAGTATAAAAGCAGAACCTATTGCTAAAAATTTGTGGATAACCACATATAGGATGAGGAACTGACAACTCCCCATTGTATAACCTGACCCCGAACTCCCCGAATCTCTTTAAGCGTTTATTCAGTTAAGCATTCGTGTGCAAGGTTAGTTTTAGATAGCTTCCCTTTCCCTTCCAGCTTCACGAGATAAATAAGAAATCAGAAAGTAGCACCTCTTCCTCCTACCATTGCGGTGAGGAGGAACCCACAGCGATAAGGTGGTCGCGTCACCGACAAAAATCGCACGCTACAGATAAATGGCGACTCTGCTGGGGAGTCATTTTGTCTGTTTAGGATTATAGACTAGAATTCCTAAGAGGTCTAGGATGTTAGTTTTAGGAATGAGTATATATATATATATATATATATATATCGCTTTTCCTACTTGATATCCGTGTTTATTTTTCTGCTAATGGGAATGCGAGTGATGTCGCATGCGGAAAGTTTGAATGATACCTAAGATAGGTGATGACAGAGACGGGCGGTCTTACAGGGAGTGAATCCCGAATAAGCTGTCCCGGTAGACCATCAAATCAGTGGAGGTACCCTTTGCGGATTCAATGTCTAACGACTTTGGTTGTGAAAAAAGATTGTTCGATTGTGGTATCCATGAAACTGAGGATTTAGTAGACAGTAACCATGTGGCTATTTAGTTGTGCGGTAACTATCAGAAATAGTTGTCACGCGATACTACACTCAATTGAGATTACCTTAAGATACTACAGCTCGCTCAGGTGAACCAGCTTGCTGTTGTTATCCCAGGGGGGGTCAATTATTTTGAGTACAGGTACAAAAATTCACCGTAGTACAACCTTTGGGGATGGGTAGAGCCATGACTCCATGCTCGTGACACTGAAACTTTGAACCCATGTTTTTTCTATGTTTTTGTGTGATGCATTCATGCATTCATTTAAAAAACTTTTAAACAAAGAAAAATCTTCTTTTCTAGTCTCTCTTTTTCAAATTAAACTAAAACAATGATTGTAAATATTTGAGAAAAAGATTGCATTATGGATTTCGGTAGAAGGAAGACACACAAGTACACCTTCAAGGTTTCAAAACTAGAGGATTTAAGAGGGTTGGCAAGGATGATCACCAACCCTGATGCTTTCAGAGCTAAGTACGGAGGACTGCTGTCTCTGTTAAGGGTCCATGCAGTTGAAGGAATCCTGTCCACGCTAATCCAGTTTTATGATTCGGTTTATCACTGTTTCACATTTCTGGATTATCAGCTAGCACCAACACTGGAGGAGTATTCTCACCTGACTGATTTACCCATCACTGACCAAGCTCCCTTTTCTGGACTGGAAGAAATTCCAATGGATCAAACCATTGCAAGAGCAATCTATTTGGACGAGTCAGAAGTCAGGACTCACATGACCGCTAAGGATGGAATCCAAGATTTACCGGCCAAGATTTTAATAGAGAAGGCCCTGTACTTTGCCAGTATATGAAACGTTACTGCTTTCAAATATATCTTTGTTCTACTCACATACGGGTTGTTTCTTTTTCCCAACATCGATAACTTCATCGATATCAATGCCATTAAGATATTTCTGATTGGAAACCCCATACCAATCCTGCTCGCAGATGCTTATCATTCTGTACACTTAAGGAATTTGTATAGCGGAGGAATGATCACATGCTGTGTACCCCTGCTATACAAATGGTTCACTTCCCATTTACCCAAGTCTGCTGCTTTTTGGGATCATAAGAGTACTTTACGTTGGTCACAGAGAATCATGTTTCTTACCAACTCAGACATCGATGGGTACAATCGAATCTATGATGGGATAAGAATCATCGACCGTTGTGGAAACTTCCCTAATGTACCCCTCATAGCAACTAAAGGAGGAATTAACTATCATCCAGTTTTGGTTCGTCGTCAACTTGGATACCCGATGAGACATATCCCGTGTAATGTTCATCTGGAAGGTCTTTTCTTCAAGGAAGGATAAAATGACAGGGCACTAAAGACAGAAATAGTGCATGCCTGGAAACATGTTCACAGAAAAGGAAGAGAGTCTCTAGGAAAACCAGATTGTGCCTCTGTGGAACCTTATCTCCACTGGGTACAAACTAGAGCCCTCAAGCTGAGGATGCCTTACCCTCGTCAAGAAGTTCTTCCATTAAAGGAATCTGTCCTTTATTTTATGTATGATACGGAAAACTCCAGGTCGCTCTCAACAAAGTTCGACGGGAAAAGAAATCTTGGAAGAACAAATACCGTATTCTCAATGTGGAGTGTACCAAAATTCAGGAACTGTTAAAAGGAAAGGATGCTCTGATCGAGATTCTAGAACAACATGCTATAAAAGATCAAAGGAACTTGCTCGCTCCTTTCACTTGGCAAAGGACCGATAACCCGACAATGGCTCAAGAGCCCCGGTCAAAGAAAAGGAAAATACCAGAACCAGCACCTGAGATCTCCTCAGAGAGAACTCAGGATCCATAAGCTTAGACATTTCCTTTTACAGCACTTTTTAAAATACTGTATTTCCATTTCCGCAATCTTTCAAATTCAATAAAACGGGGTCTCCCCACTGTATGATATTGGCAATCTGTTTATTGAAGTTTCTTTTTGATTAAAACAAAAAAATAATATAAATATATCATTGCATTCATCATTCTCACATAACGCATTCTTCTTACCTTCGAATCTCACGTCTGTGTCACGATTCTAGAGTCAAACTGTCTCATTCGTACAATACTCGGGCCAATCGACAAAAGAAAATGGATGATATCAAGGAAGAGAACAGAGAGCTGAGAGAAGAAATCGACATTTTGAAGGAAGATATGAGGAAACTTCACAGTGACAAGCAATCTCTGGCAACATCTCAGAGGCAACAACAAAAGAATGTGATCTCGGAGATCACATCTACGCCCATAGTAGAGACGTAGGATCCTCGGTACAACATGCCTAAAGATCGTCCCTGGGGCATGCCTATTAACTTTATCCATGAAGGATATATTCTGCCGATCACGGAAGACCCGGAGACTGCAGCAGGAACCGCTGGGCCTGAAGGTTACAAACTTCAGGAAAGCGAGGATGCAAGAGTCATGACAGCAACTCCTGAAGGTTACAAACTTCGAGATAGGGAAGCACCAAAGGTTACAACCTGTGGTACACACTGTCCCAGAAGGACAGGTTCCACAAGTAATCTCTGGTGGAAGTGAAAGCATGTACGAAAGAATGAATGAGTTCCAGGAGCAATTTATGGAGATGCAGAAGGAACTGCATGCCATTCGCGGTCAGGATTTATTTGGAAAGGACGCCACAGACCTTTGTCTAGTCCCTAATGTGAAAATCCTGCAAAAGTTCAAGGTGGCCGACTTTGAAAAATACAAGGGCAACTCTTGCCCTCAGTCATTTGGTGATGTATGCTCGAAAGATGTCAACTCAAACAGAGAATCAACAGCTACTGATCCATTACTTTCAAGATAGTTTAACCGGTGTCGCACTCAAATGGTACATGGGTTTAAACCGCACCAAGATCGTCACTTTCAGAGATCTTGGCACTGCCTTCGTTCAGCAATATAAGTATAACCTGGACATGGCACCCGATAGAGATCAACTCAGAGCAATGTCGCAGAAGGACAAGGAAACCTTTAAGGATTATGTTCAAAGATGGCGTGAAATTGCCGCCCATATTTGTCCCCTTCTTGAGGAGAAAGAGATGAAAAAGATCTTTTTGAAAACCTTAAGCTCATTCTATTACGACCGAATGGTCGCCAGTGCACCCAACGACTTTATAGAGATGGTGAACATGGGAGTACGCCTTGAAGAGGCAGTCCGAGAAGGACGTCTGGTCAAAGATACAGGACCATCAAGCAGTACCAAAAGATACGGTAATGCTTTCCCTAAGAAAAAAGAGCAAGATATTGGTAATATCTCTCTCGGAAAGCAAAGGCGAAGGTATCAATCAGTAGCAGTAGTAATTCCTGTTATCAACCCTGCGCCTATTCCAACGTATCAACCTCAGGTTGCTCAGAGCCAACCGAATCAACAATAGTTTCAACAAAGGACACAACAACCTCTTCAGCAGGCTCATCATCAGTACAACAATAACAATCGTACAACGCGACCACCAGGGTTTGATCCTATACCGATGTTGTATGCATAATTATTTCAACTACAACTGGTCAAGGGGCACGTCCAAACCAGGTCTACTCTTACAGTACCAGAAAATCTGCCTTTTTGGTTTAAAGCGGATCAAACTTGCCCTTACCATCAAGGAGGACCGGGGCATAACATAGAAAATTGTCTCAGCTTCAAATCTGATGTGCAGAAGCTTATCAGGAATGGGGTTCTATCTTTCAAGGATACAAATCCAAATGTTCAGACAAACCCGTTGCCTCAACATGAGAAAACTGTCGTAAATTTGATAGGGGAAGAATCTAACCACAACTATCAAATTCACGATGTACTCCTATTAGGAACCAATCTCGTCAAGATGCATTGTAGACAGGGCGGATACGACCATGCACCATCACATAATTATCACCAGTGTGATATCTGCTCAAAGAATAATCAAGGATGTTCCGTAATGCAATCAACTCTACAAGAACAGATGGATCTCGAATGGATCCAAGATCACTGAATCCGGGAAGTCAATATAGCTCACGCAAATCCCAACATTGTCCAGAATCACAACATTCTGGCGATGAATGTCAACTTGGTGGCAATGCACTCAAGGCAAAGCCAACATCATGATCTGCCACGGCACGATTACAATTCCTGTCCGATCTGCTCAATAAATAATCAGGGATGCTCTTTTGTACAAGAGGCCCTCCAGCGTCAGATGGATCTCGGAAGGATTCAGGACTACCGTGATAGAAGTCATTATCAAGTTAATATGATTCAAATCTTTGATATTTGCTTGATGAATACCAACTTGGTAGGATTACACGCTAAGCAGGCCAGGCTCGGCTTTCTGGCTTCACATGATTATCATAACTGTAAAGTATGTCGTAAGGACGACCAAGGATGTGCACTTGTCCAAAGAATTCTTCAACACTTGTTGAACCACTGGTGGCTTCCGATCTATCTAGATGAAGACACACAACAGGTCAGTATGACTGACGGGAATCCTACTAGGCATCAAAGTTAGGATGTTCGATCAATGGAAACATACCTAATGAAGTTGCACTGCATACAAAGCGGACGTGGCCGGGTGCCACCACACAACTACGAGCGCTGTAGAGTTTGCTCAGAGAACAACTAAAATCAGTTGGACCGAAAAGAGATCCGACCATGTTCAAGCTCTGGTTCGATCAACGTAATGCAAGACTATCTTCCTGGTCAAAGCAAAGACGTTGTCTTAATCCCTAAACAAGAAGTGGCAAAAGATGTATGCGCCATAATCCCTCTACTCCATGAATCAAGAGTTCCTCTTGATAGTAGAAAGATTCTCAACCTCGAACCAATTGAGGCTAACTACGATGGTCAGAAAAATCAAAAGGCTCATATGGTTATCTATCTTCCAGGACCAATACCGTACAAATCTGATAAGTTTATCCCTTACAAATACGGTACAACAACAATCGAAAATGGAAAGGAAACTCCATTGCCCTCCGTCGTAAACATTGCCGATATCAGTCAAGTAACACGAAGCGGTCGGATCTTCAACAGAGGAGTTGGAGAACCCACCAAGGAAAATGAACCTCAAACAAAAGTTCCTAATCAACCAGTCGGGAAATCCAGTAATCCCGACCTTTCAAAGAACAATGATGAGATGCTGAAGCTCATCTAGAAGAGCGAGTACAACATTGTAGACCAACTGCTATAAACTCCGTCTCGAATCTCTATGCTATCTCTCTTGCTCAGTTCCGAAGCTCACAGAGAAGCTCTACATAAAGTCTTAGAGCAAGCTTTTGTGGAACAAGATGTGACGATAAGGCAATTTGACAGCATCTTCTCCAACATCACTTCCTGCAATAACTTAGGATTCAGTGATGAAGAATTACCGGAAGGAGGCAAAAATCACAACATGGCGCTTAACATTATAGTTAACTTCCAGGACGATGCTCTAGCCAGCGTACTGGTAGACACAGGATCAGCTCTGAATGTTATGCCAAAATCTACTCTGATGTGACTATTATTTCAAGGATCCCTGATGAGAGGCAGTGAGGTCATCGTCAAAGCATTTGACAGATCCAGAAAAACAGTTATCGGTGAAGTGGACCTTACCATAACTATCGGTCCTCACACTTTCCAAGTCATTTTCCAGGTCATGGACATTCGGGCAGCATACAATTGTTTATTAGGAAGACCTTAGATACACGAGGTTGGGGCAGTCACTTCGACACTTCACCAGAAGCTGAAGTTCGTCAAGAATGACAAGTTAGTCACAGTCTGTGGAGAGCAGACGTTAATCGTAAGCAACTAATCATTCACCTGTGTAGAACCCGAGGAAGTTGTTGGAACCCAGTTCCAAGCAATTTCGGTGAGCAATGAGAATCAATCAGAAAAAGGATCATCGATTTCCTCGTACAAAAATACTCTCAAAGTGATCAAGAGTAACAACGCAAAAGGATGGGGACAACTTGTTATTCCGACGGATAATAAGACAAAGAAAGGTCTTGGTTTTTCCTTAACCTGTACCCAGACTGCTTCCAGCGATGAAAGTTTTCATCCCATTCAGAACTTCTTCCACAGTGGAGGCTTCCTTCATCCAGTGTCTTAAGAAGTACATACCATCAATGAGGGTGACTCCTCTAATACAGATGAAGAGTAGAAGTCATATCTCAACGAGGACGGTTATATGTCTCCGGAAGAAACACATACGTCATTTTGCTATCCCACGCAAAGTCCGAGATATATACCGAGATCAGATGTCAAGATGATGTACGGAAATTGTGATCCGGAAGGATGTCGTGCTCTGCCTAACTCATTAGAGGAGGACACTCTGATGAAAGACTACTTCGACTATGACCCAATGGATGACTTTCCTATCTGGCAGCCATGCCCAGAGGACTTGGGGCAAAAGAGTCAGCCAAATAATGCATATCAACTAAGCATCATTGAAAAGAATACCTGCGTCCTCACCAAATCATGGGATCATTACTCAAGGCATTCAGAAAATATCCAGCATGACGATGAATCTGCAAAGATTGTAGGATAAGAGTTCATCAACTATGCTTTTCCTGAGGTCAACGTCATCGAGAAGGATGACTCCTCTAGTTCCACGGAAGTATGGGACACTTTAGGACAACTGAGTGGCAAGTATGACTTCTTGGTCAAGTACACCGCTCCTGAAAGCTCTCGTATCAGGCTCGAAGTCATCCAGCCAACTGGATGGGAAGATCCGCCCGAGAGTGAAAACATTGTGCAAGATACAATAGAAGAGTTCGTCTATGACAACTCTGCCTGGGATGAAGACTCCAACGATCCTGCTCCGCTAGAAATCAGCGTCATTTCTGAAGACAAGCCAAGAAAGAAGGTACCAGACTTTGTGATTCACCGAGGAGTTCGCCGCCAATGGGTTGATGTCGATGTCCCGAAAGTCATCCATAAGTCTAAGTAATTGCCATCTTTGTTTTGACCTTTCACCCTGCCCAGGTGAAATAGATGTTTTGATAGGGCTCACTTTCTGTAAGTGTCCCTCTTCGCTTCGCCCAAAGCGACAGAGTTTTGTTTTATAGGGCTGTAGTTTCAAGAATCGACTAGATCATCAATAAATAAACGTCGTTATGTAATTTACGCATTCTATTGCTGTTATCACTTTTTGATTTTTCAGAAAATGGTAATCCTAAAAATAAAAACAAGCATTTTTCAGAAAATACACTACACACACTCTTGCATTTCTCTCTATCTCTTCTAAAAAACGAATCATCACGTCATGCAGATTGCTTGTTTTAAACCCCATTGAAACATACGATCCAATGCCTTCTCCCAACTTTGAATTCCCGGTATTTAAAGCTGAAGAAGAAGAAGACGAAGAAATTCCAGAAGAGATCTCCCAATTATCCAGACAAGAGGAAAGGTCCATTGAACCTTACAAAGAGCCGTTGGAAACAGTCAACTTGGGTTCAGAAGAAGAGAGAAAATAAGTCAAGATTGGGGCACTCCTCAGTCCGGTTGTCAAAGAAGACTTGATAAAATTTCTCAAAGGTTTTCCCGATGTATTTGCTTGGTCCTATTAGGACATACCAGGATTAGATACCAGCATCGTGGAACATCATCTACCGTTAAGATCAGAATGTCCATCAGTAAAACAAAGGTTGAGAAGGACTCATCCAGACATGGCCATCAAAATAAAAGAGGAAGTACAGAAACAGATTGATGCAGGTTTCCCCGCCACATCAGAATATCATCAATGGCTAGCCAACATAGTGTCAGTTCCGAAAAAGAACGAAAAAGTCAGAATGTGTGTAGACTACAGGGATCTGAACAAAGCAAGTCCAAAGGATGACTTTCCCTTACCGCACATAGACATGCTAGTAGACAGTACATCCAAGTTCAAAGTTTTCTCCTTCATGGATGGATTCTCGGGCTATAATCAAATCAAAATGGCGCCGGAAGACATGGAGAAAACTTCGTTCATCACCCCGTGGGGTAACTTTTGTTATAAGGTAATGCCGTTCGGTTTGAAGAACGTCGGGGCAACCTATCAGAGGGCCATGACTACTCTATTTCATGACATGATGCACAAAGAAATTGAGGTATATGTCGATGATATGATTGCCAAATCTAAGACAGAAGAGGAGCATGTGACCCACCTATCAAAACTATTCGAGCATCTGAGAAAATACCAACTCCTCTTGAATCCCAACAAATTCACATTCGGTGTTCGTTCAGGAAAACTGCTAGGGTTCATCGTCAGCCAGAAATGAATTGAGGTTGATCTTGACAAAGTCAAGGCCATTCAAGAAATGCCTTCTCCAAAGACAGAAAAACAAGTCAGAGGGTTCCTGGGACGTTTGAATTATATTTCCATATTCATATTCCTCATGACCGCGACATGCGCGCCAATCTTCAAACTACTCAAAAAGAATCAAGACTGTGTATGGACAGAAGATTGCCAAAAAGCTTTCGACAGTATCAAAGATTATCTGTTGAATCCCCCAATTATATCACCTCAGGTAGAGGGAAGACCACTGATCATCTATTTAATAGTCTTGGAAGACTCTATGGGTTGTGTGCTTGGTCAACAAGACGAAACAAAAAGAAAAGAGTCTGCCATCTATTATTTAAGCAAGAAATTCACCGACTGTGAAACTCGATACACTATGCTCGAGAAAACTTGCTGCGGTTTGGCTTGGGCAGCCAAACGTCTTCGCCAATACATGATTTGCCACACTACTTGGTTAATCTCCGAAATGGATCCAATCAAGTATGTCTTTGAAAAACTTGCTCTCACGGGAAGGATCGCCCGGTGGCAGATGTTGTTATCAGAATACGACATCAAATACCACGCTTAGAAAGTCGTGAAAGAGAGTATTTTAGCCAATCATTTGGCTCATCAACCGATTGATGATCAGGAATCAGTCGGATTTGACTTCCCAGACGAAGATGTCATGTACTTGAAAATGAAAGATTGCGAAGAACCGCTACCCAGTGAAGGGCCAGAACCAGGTTCCTGATGGGGACTAATCTTTGACGGAGCTGTCAATAATTATGGAAACGGAATTGGGGCAATCATCATAACACCTCAGGGTACCCACATTCCTTTCATTGCCAGACTAACATTCAAGTGTACAAACAACGAGGCCAAATACGAAGCTTGTATCATGGGTCTCGAAGAAGCAATTGACTTAAGGATTAGGAACTTAGATGTGTATGGAGACTCAACCCTGGTTATCAATCATATCAAAGGAGATTGGAACACATACCAATCAGGACTAATTCCTGTCGCACCCTAATTTTTGACCCTAAGATCCCTGCCTTGTTCCTTGCATAGCATATTAGGTCAATCATTCTTGCATAACTAACCGTTTCACCTAGTGGTCTGTTTGTTTCATTTATGCGAGACAGATGCTGTTGCAGGAGGTTCAATAACTTGAAGGTTGTGTTGTGTGCGTGGTTTGTGGAAGTTCTCGGGTCTCTGCAGGCTTGTGTTAAGTTCCTGTGTGATTGTGTCCTTATCCTTGGTCCCTAATTCACTACCTAAGTCCTTACCCCTCTGTAAGCTCCTCAGATTCCAGAACATGTAGGAATTGATGTCAATATTTCCTACAAACTTCCAAATACAAAGATCAAGCAAGACTTTGTTCGCGTTCATAAGCTGGTTTTTCTGATCGTAAGAGTTCAATCTTTCTAGTTTATGACCATTATGGGTTAAAGTGCTAAACTCCATTGAGATGCGAAATTCATAATCATTTTCTTTAGGACTGCATTTCAAGTCACCTTCACTTTAATTTATCGGGCTTTATATAAGTTTTTATTAAGCATGGAAACGTATTTCTACAAGTGATGACTCATGTGCTCAAGTATTTGAAATACATCGCAAAACCCGCCACTTGCAAAAGGCTTTGAGATTTTGATTCTCAAGAAAATCATTTGTTCCTATATTAATCAATTACAAAGAATCATTATAGTACATTGACCTGCTTCACCTTGGGTTCTTCTGTAGCATTCGACTTCTGGAATATACCAAAGAAAAAAAACTTCAAAAGGGGATTATATCATAAACCTTCAAGATTTTCGACATGATTAAATTTGAAGATTAAAGCTACCAAAACTTCAAGATCTTAATTCCAAGTTTTTAAGGTGTACGGTTCATGTTCTACGTAAGTTGAAACTCAAAATCCAAGTTATTATGAAATTCAAGAACTTTCAAGAAATTTATGATTTTAATTCAAAATTTGAAGTTGAACTCATAAGTTAATTGTCTCTGCAAGACAAGCTCCAATTGTCTCCACAAATCTTCATAATGTACAAAATCGATTTCAAAGTCAAAAGTCCTTTACAAAGTACAAGTATTATTTACAAGATTCAAGTTGAAATACAAGGGGGGATTCCAACACTTATACAACCATATTAATCAAGAAGTGTGTAGGTATTCCTAATAAGAGGAGATTTAACGGTGATGTTTATCTCCAATCATCGCAAGTGGCATAATGAAGTAGTGATGAATTGGTGGGTTGCAATTTTTGTTTATACTTCTTGTATTCTCGGATAAGCTTCTACTGCACATGTTATGGTTTCCTGTTATGTGAGCTTCATTGACAGCAGGCACCGTTTTGCTCTGAACTGCCACCATGTCGGTGATCATGCCTTACACGTGCATGATCCATACGAAATACAAGGATATTAGGACATCATTGATAAGGGTTGATTACTCTCGCAAACAGAAGCAACAACCTGCAGTCATCATCAATCGTAAGGCACTATCATACGTATTTGGTCAACGAAAAATCAGAACATTCCCAAATATGTTCAAGCAATCAAATGTATTCAATATTTGATATCATGTTCAGACATAATCACAACGACGTTTCCGTTGCCAAGATAAAGACCAAACTGATTTGAATATGGATTCTAAAAGTAAAACCAATATCAAACTCACCCGAGAACGGATTCGAATTCAAAACCCTTAGCACTCGATCACCGTCGCCACTCAAAGAAGTCGTTTCATTGGCAAATCCCCCACCGTTGAACCTGCACATAAAAGAATCCAAAAGAAACAAATTACGAGCTATGCAATTGAAATTGATTAAGTCGCATCTAAGCTACATGACCAACAACATTTGAAGCCATCTTGCTGCTAGAAGCAAAACCTCACAACCATATTCAAACCATGCAATACCAATTTGCATCAAACCATGAGCATAAGGGAAAGAAATTGAGTCAAGGATTTGGTTACAGCATGCAATACCAAAATTTACATTCAAAGCAAATTGCTTCCGAAACCTGCATTTACAATTGAAAAAGGAACAAATCTTAGTAAACCTCGGGAGACATCGTCATCTAGCTGTACCTGAAATCATCAACAATAAGCATAAGAGAAAAACACTTAGAAAATTTACTCAAAAAAACAAACACACACCTCAGGGAGAAAGGTTACAAAAATCACACCACATGTCTCCCCGATGCACTCCTCATCATTCCATCTCTTGTAATCATTAGATTTTTTTTTTTTGCCGTGAAGGGAAGAAGAGGGAGTTTTTATCTAGGCTGCATCTGCAAATAACGCCATGTTTTCTCAGTACGAAATCAGTCCAAGCAATTAAACGTCAGCATTAAAACCAAACAGACAAGGAGAATTTGAATTGAATCAAGAATCAAACATATCCAGAAATCCGTTATTTTATTTCCTAAACAAGACCAAACAGTCCTAAACACAATCAAGTCAAAATGGCAAGTTTTCAAATGTAGTCAGGCAGCATTCAAAGCAGAAATCATGTCTTTAACGGTCGTGTCTTCTTTCCAAAGTCAGAATCGACATCAAATCTCCCATTCAATTTCACGATTCAAAAAATTAACTCACATATGACTACAAAAGCAACAATACTCAGGACACAATCCAATCAAATTAGGAAATAATTCATGATGGTATTTACAAGTTCAGACAACGTTCAGAAGGTTTCCAAATCATAAGTCATACATGTTTAGGCTAAAAAGGAAATAAGATCATCAAGAAAAATATGTTCCCACATATTTCAAAAACTTCCCCAAACCAATGCCAACGTATTCAATCCGCATTCAATCCAAATCAACGCGTCAAATTTCACAGAGCCTATAAAGTGGCAGCAATAAGAAGTGCAAAGGGGGGCATTCACAAAAAAACCAGTCACCATCAGAACTTATCAAACTCTAAACACCATAAACTTAAGACCTCCCTCTTATTCCTTACATCATACACAAACATATTCCTCATATCAATCACAAAACCAGGTCCTCACATCAAACAAAAATCATACAACATCAACCATCAGAAACACCACAGTCCCCACCACACGTACAAGAATATACCCATAACGCAGTTTTTCTTGAAGAACAACAACATACACACATCGCAGAGGAGGAATCACAAAGGACCATCACATCGGTGAAGAACGCATCACGCACGCAAAGCCAGGAACATCTTCACAACATACACGCATACAACAAAGAGAAGAGCGCAACAAATACAGAAAGGCAGAAAGTAGGAAGCTCATCTTTCGTCAGAGATCGTGAGTCCTGATTGTGCCTCTTCATCTTCAATCGTCGGCGGCGTCCCTCTCGTTTTGTTCTTTATTTTGAATCATTGTAATCTGTAATCAAATCATAATAAGAATTGGGGTTGGGATTCTATGGGATTTAGGGTAGATTTAGGTATTTTCTTGTTTGATTTTGTTTTGATTCGAGAGAGATAGATAGAAAAGGCGATTAGAGGGTGACGGTGAGGGAAATCGAGAGCGAGAGATTGGGAACGGCGGAGAGTTGAGCGGCGCCGACGTAATTGGGGGTGGTAAAAGACCTAATTTTTTTTGGGAGGGGAGAGAGTGAAGAAGAGAAGACGGAGGCGAGAGAGTGAGGACTGCGTTCCCTTGTTTCACTTTTTTTGATAATCACACACATGCACTCCACGACACACTACCGTGCACCCTCACCATTTTATCCGTCTAATCATCACTACACACACATCCCACGGTTGGAGTTGAAGCTCCACCATAGACCTTTTTTCGCAAACACTTAATCTCTCTGTTTTAATTAAATAACCTTTTTTATTGGTTTAACATCTTTTAAAATAATAAATTCATCTCTTAATCTTTCTTTTAAAATAACTAAAATATAATATAGAGCTTTTAGCAAAAAAATAACTTTTTTTAAAAAAGAGCATATTTTCCTTTTATTATTTTATATAGTAAAATATAATAATAACTTTTTCTTTTTTCTTATCACTTCTATTTAAATATAACCCAATTTTAATTAGAAAATTACCAAATTTTTTTTCTTAACTAGTAAAACCTTTTGAAAATAAAAAGCTCCTTCTTCTAAAGCTATTAAAATTAAAACCTTTTTTATATTAAAAACCTTTAACTTTTTTTTTCAAATTAATAATAATCTTCACCAAAATATCTCTATATAAAAATAAACCTTTTATAAAAGATAACTTTTTCTTAATAAACCTTAAAATCAAATCAACTCTCTTTTCTTAGTAAATCCAAACTCATTTAGAATCTCTTGCGCCCGAGTGAAACGCTTGCTTGTTTATCGTATCCTGATATCATGTCGTTGTATGTTTACTCTTGCCTCTTGTTATTATTTCTGTTCAAACCTTTTTAAAAAGTCTAAAAACTCTCGATCCAACGTCGAGCCAATTTTCCACCCATATAAGTCGATCGCCTTCGGGCATCGCATTCGACCTTTTGATCACTGGACACAAGTCTAGCATCACTTTGCTAGCACCCTCATCTAATATAATAATTTAATCGCATAAATATCCAAGGGAAAATCCCATGCATGATTACCATGTTATTGTGCATGGTGCACATCATTTGCATCATAATCAACACCCTTAAGATAAGTCAATTAGACAACTTAGGATAGATTTCCTAGGTTAGTCCCCCACAAATTTTGATTATTTAATCAAACTTTAGCCTACCTAATTCTCCACACAAGAGAATTAGATGTTAATCATCTCAAAGAAAGGGACATACAATCCCATACCCCACAAAATACAAACATTTTCAAAACTGTGGTGGTCTTTCTTAAGATGATGACTCATCTTCCTCTCCTAAACCTTTAAAACATTTAGTATCCTTAAATAAGGAACTACAAGTGCTCTGATTCCCTCCTGACAGGATATGTAGGCACAAGATGCGATATCTTGTCGAGCACACTTAGGATTAAAAAATGATAAATCACCTACTGTAATACCCCAAAATTTGCTCTCCCTTTTTGTCATCATAGCATGGCATTATCATTTATCATATCATATCCACCTCATTAACATTACATTGCATTTAACATAGAAAAATGAAGCATGGCATCCTTCTTACCATCAGGGCATGTGATCAGGTGGAAGGTGGATAATCAAGGAATCATTCAAAGCACAAAAAGGTCAATCAAGTTGGCTCTAGGCAAGCCAAGAGGTCTCTCATGTCTCATACTATCTCAATTGATCTTCCAAAACCTCAAGGAAGTGAGATTCAATGGGAGATTGAAGCACTACATCTTTTACTATGCAAGAGGTTCAAAAATTGAAGGAAAACCCTCCAAAGAGATAGCTCATTGATTCAAAATCATTCTCAAGTGGCATTTCTCATCATCCTTTAAGAGGATACACAACATACTCTGAGGAATTTGGATTTGGAAGATGTGCAATTTCCTCCTAACCAGAGAGGGTCAAAATTAGGGTTTCTAATAAAATCAGGATATCTCTAATTTTTTGGACAAAACTTGATGTCATGGTATTCCATATGTCCTTAAGTGTATGTATGTGGAAAATTGCATCTCAATTGGTTTTAGAAGTGGTTCAATTGGAAGAAAGATCAAAAATCAGGAAATTTGGGGCCAAGTCAAATAATCAGAGGAAAAAGTCAACTCTTGACTTTTTGAGCCCAAAATCATGAAATTCATGTTACATATGTCCAATGTACAAAATTTGATCAAGAAACTCCAAAGGAATCATGAAAAAATCAAGATGTGGAAAGTTGCCATTTTTGGATGAAGAAGGGTTACTAAAAATAGCAAGTTTTGGCCATTTTGCATCAGAATTTGAACCAAGGCCATTCAAATTTGGAGCACCAAATGAGAAATCCACTCTGCCTCAATGAAAGATCTTGTTTTAAGCTTTAAATCCATGTGTAGAACATCTCCATTGGATAAAAATTGAGAGAGTTATAGATGATCAAAGTTGAGGGAAACTTGGGCAAAATGCAAGTCAGCTTGGGCAAGTTTCAGGTCGCGCGCAGTCATTTTCACAAACACATGGTGGGCCAAATGTATTGATCAATTACTCATGGTTAGAGGTCTCAAATGAAAAATCTTTCAACATGAAAGTTGTTCCTCTATGTGAGATCTTCAAAAGTGGTGTTTATGATTTTTTCATTTGATCAAAGGTTGAGAAGTTATGATGGGTCCAATTTACTATGATCATGCTGAAAACCTAAGTGCCATGTTGCTTTGTCAAACGACCATGTGCCACGCCCTTATATCAGTTCCAAATTTGTGTGTTCCAATCCTTTTTTCAACCTATTCCAAGCCTCAATTCAATTCATTTCTCATACCAAAGTTGTTCTATTATGATTCTTCTTTCCAATGACCTCAAAAACACATCAAACCACCCATTGGGTAGAGACAAAATCATCACCAAAACCACCATATCTCCATTGTTCCAAACTGCCATAAAAAACCAGAAAAAACAAATGTTGTTGATGTTGTTATTACCCAGCTTGCACGTGCATTACTCATACCATTCATCCATTGCCCTTTTAAACCAAACACTTTTCATGAACACCACATCACGTGCCTCATTATACATGGAAATGGAAGGAGAAAGCTTGTAGAACAAGTTTATGTTGTTGCAGCATATATGAGTTTTCTTTATTCAATTAATCTCCACCATAACACTCTAAACATCCACCTCACCTTAGCACAGCCATTGATAACTCGTCCCCTAACTGACTTGACTCAGTTAGTTAGGATGGACTCACTTTAACCATGATAACTCACCACAACTCACTCACTTAACCACCTATGGTTCACTTCTAACTCACACTATAAAATCAAATCTCACTCACATTTCTCATAACAACACTCATTTCTCTCACTCACTTCAGAATTTTTCTCTCACTCTCTCTGATTTTGCTCATTTTCTTCTCCACGATCTCAACTCCATTGTGCTTCCATTGCTCATTGTTTTGGTGTGGTTGAATCAAGAACAACTAGAGCAACTCCATTTCTGCAAGATTAGCATCATTGCAAATCCATATCCATCATCGTTTTTCAAAAGTGGAAAGCCTTTATTTGGCCAAGTGAAGCTCAAGGAAGGAGCAGTTTCCTCTGGTATTCTTGTGTACTCAAAGCTTCATCAACTTCAGGTTTGAGTTCTTGAACTTTGATTGCACGATTTCTCTTCATTATCACTTGTTTCTTGTTGGTTTCAGCTCAATAGGAGCATTCCTAACTCCGGCTAGTTGATAGGCCTTTTAAAGGCGTAGTTGCAAAACTTAGGGCACAAATTCATCTCCTCTGTTCTTGCTATGAGTGCATGACATGTTGTTTTTGGGAGTGAATTCTTAACCTACATAAGCTCAGCTTCAATTTGGTACCATATTTGTGGATTTTTGTGAGATGTGAGAGTTGCAGGTGGTGGTTCTCGCCGGAGAAGGTGACCGGAGGTCCCTCTCCGGCCGGTAGCTTCGTTCTAGGGTTTTTCTTGCCAGTTGGAGTTACAGCCGTTTGATCTTGTTGATCCAACGCGTGAAACATTGCCAGCGCATTAAAAGAAGCATGCACCTCACGTGCCTATTTTCTGAATTCACTTATGCAACGTGTGGTGCAGTGCATGGTATGTTATGTGTTCCCTCACGCGTGTGTGTTGATCATGATTACGTTGACTGCTTGTTTGACTTGACTTGATCTCATGGTTGTGATTGCTTTGACATTGTGTTGACTGAAGCACATGGTTGTTAACATGTTATGCGCAGAAATGGACCTATTCAGATTGCTACCCACACCCCCATGTTTTCAAGCCCAATTGAATTGAACTGAATATTTGCTATGCTTGCACCTCCCTCTCTCATTTCATTTCTTTTATTGTTATTTGTTTTGTGCACATTTCATTTCTAATTTTTAAAATTTCAAAATTACATAAGAAAATTCTACAAAAATTCATGAACATTCTCAAGACATTTAGAAAATTTTTGACATTTTTATCTCATGATTTTATGACATTTTTACCCCTGTTCCATGATTTTCTTTGAATTTCCATTTGTGTGCTTTCTAATTGTGATACTTGAATTTGTTTAATTTTGTTCTTGCTCATTACCAACTGTTTTGACATGATTCTTTTTGCATTGATTCACTAATACATTGAAGCATGTTATATGATTTTTGTTTGATTTTTTAGGTCACTTTATTACATGTCTTGATGCCTATATTTGTACCACTTTGCATGATGTTTCAATTTGACCTAATTGCTTTGTTTGAAGTCATTTTGCTTTGAATTTTGATATGCTATTTTGATATGTGATTTATCTCTGATTAGTGAACTCCAATACCATGTTTTCATAATTTTCATGAGGACATTTGATTTTTGCTTGATGCATTTCATTTAAGGCATTATGACATGTTATATCATTGTAATCTTTAGTGCATGTTTGCATGAATTCTTTTGTGCATATTTGTATGAGCATTTGCATATGTTAGGAGCCATTCATATGATATTATAGGTCTTTGATACACATTATAGGTCATCTTTACATGTTCATTTCAATTTGAACTTTGTGCATCATTAACATGTATTGTTTGCACTTTCTTTTTGAACTTTCATTTCAATTCTTCTTATATTACTTCTTGAATGTCTTGAAGTTGATTCATAAATACTTTTGAGATGTTTATAAACCATTTTCCATTTTAGTTTCAATTCTGGTTGTTGATTTACATGTTCCATTTATGCATGTCCTCTTCATTTCTTTCCATCTTTTATCTACCCCTTCTTCTTGTAACATGTTTAAATGCTAATGGGTGATGATTGTTGCTTATTCACTTGCACTTGTATGATAATAACCATTGGTTTCCATATGATGCCCATTCTGGTTGTGGTTCTAGGATTTGTTTTCTCATTTAATTCTTTTGAGTTTTATGATGCATTACATGTTCTTTTACTTCTTATACTTCTTATACATGTTTACTAACCATGTAGGGGCTTTGGTAAGTTTCAATTGAGTGTGGATAAGGAATCCACATTCAACTTCTATCCTTTCTCTTTTACAATTCCATTTTGTGTTTTGTTAAGCACTTATGTGCTTTCTTTTAATAACTCATCACTTTCCCCTTGTGAGTTACAATTCATCTTCTACTTTAGAAGTGAATTGTTTAATTCTTTCTTTCTTTAGACTTTAGGTTGAAACCTCACAAACCTTTAGGATCACTCCCTTTAATCTTCAATTAGGATTGAGTCTTAGTCCATATAGGTTTTACCTTTTCTCCTCTCTTGAGTCTCTTTTCTCATCTCAAAGAAAATTCAAAACATATAATAAAGGTAGGCATTTATTGCATTTAGGCCTTTCATATAAAGAAAAGATTATAAGGGGTCTTCTCTTGTAATCTTAGAATGTGTAGCATATAGCCCATCTTGGGTCAATGTGTTAAACATTTGATCTTGTATGAGGGACTTAAATGCAATACTTGTTGAAGGTGCAAATAATAAAAAAAAAACACTTCTTCACTTCATAATCAACAAAACACTTAATAAACACAAGTACGCTAGTGTGTTTGAACCTTGACAATTGGAACTAAGTGTGGGGGTCTTCTTCACTCTTAGTGTGCTTTCTTACCCATTCCATCTTGGAATGTGAGGATGTACACATTCCAATGACTAAGATTCAGATACACTATCATATGCAAACAAATGAAAAAAACTCTTAAAAGACAAAAAACAAACAATAACGTCTTTCCTTCGGGAATTCTTTTCTCACCTCACTCACTCTCAGCGTACGAACGTGCTTCTACTCGTTCTCTTGCAAGATGGTAACGCACTCGGACCAGCGAGCCTGCAACACCTGAGCTAGAACGTCAGCCGTTCCTTAAAAAACACAAACGATCTTTCCCTTAGGTGAGGGGAACTACGTCGCTCTGATTCTCATGCTCCCGATGAGATACGTAGGCAGTGGGGTAGGGCCCATGCGAGCACTTCTTTTATTTTCCCTACATTTGTTTCCCGTTCCTTTTCTTTTCTTTCTCCTTTCTTTCTTTCAGTTCCCTTTCCAGTATCTCTTCTTTACACCCTTTGATCGAGACAAGCAAGCGTGGATCCCATCGGGTACGATGGACGCGAGGGGGTGCTAATACCTTCCTCTCGCGTAACCGACTCCCTTACCCACTTCTCTTGGTCGCAAGACCATGCTTTTCCTTTCTCTCAGGTTTACGCGGTGTTTCCTTTCCCTCTCTTGGGATAAATACACATTGCTGGCGACTCTGTTTCGGTGCCACTTTCGCGTTTGTACTTGGATGAAAATCCCGGGAGCGACAGCTGGCGACTCTGCTGGGGACATAAGGTTGACCTATTGCTGGTCCATCCTAAGCAAGTCAATCCTAGCGCTTGTCTGTTTTTCTTTCATTGGGTGTTTACTGTTGTGCTATATTTACCATTTTATTGTATGGTTATTTACTGCTTTACTGTACGTTACTGTATTTACTGCTTTTTAGCATTACACATCATATTATTACTGTTGTGTTGGACTGTGCTATTTTCTGTTTGGCGGGATGGGATTTCTGAGAGATAAGCCCATTACACAGGCTTGAGTATACACTTAGAATTAGAGTGGAGAGTAGTGGGACCTACGTGCCGTTTGGAGTGCGTTGGGTGTTCACGAAATTCACAGCTAGACGAGGCTATCTTGGGACACGTCGTGGCATGCGCATCTTGCGTATTCCAGGATGTAGATCTAGAGAGCTGTCGACTCTAGTGACCGATCATGAGGACCTTAGTGGAAATATCCCTCTTTAGTGGTGACAATGGCAGACCACATTCTGTGGCAAACCCATTCGCACCCGAGGGCCCACTTTGGAACTTGCATAGGATGACCTTTATTTTCTAAGGGGAGTCAGTGGACGACCTCTTTGATTGGCATAGCATTGTATCCTACGGGCTGAATGTGCTATTGCTTCTCAAACCTCCGAAGCTGACAAGCCTTATTTTCTAAGAACCACATGTGAGCATGGGCGGGATGTTTACAGGTTTGCAGGAAACCCAGCCTCCTACCTACCTTACTCGTGATTCTATGATGATTTTCAGACATTGTATCCTATGACAGTGATTTGAGTGTTCATCTCAGATATTGCCAGATTCGATACAGAGACACAGTGCACACAGTTCAATACAGACACAGACACTTGATTACCTGATCACATGCCCTTTTGCATTGAATTATCATATCATAACAGTTATGTTTGTCATTTTCAGGTGCATAATACATTTCTGATTCCAAACCATGGGTTCAACAGAGATCGTTGCCGAGAGAAAGAACAATGTGTCTTACAAGTTTCCAGATCCTGTTTTGGATTCATTGCTCAAAGTTATAGATATGGCTGGTCCAGGTATTCTTGATAGGTTTCAGAAGAGCTACGGGAATTTGGTTGGGATGGTCCGTACAATCACCAAGTATGAACATGATGCCTTGCACACTCTGCTGCAGTTCTACGAGCCTTCGTTGAGGTGCTTTCTTTTTTCAGATTACATTTTGATGCCAACACTGGAAGAAATCTCATTTATTTTGGGAATTCCGATCACGTCGGCAATACCATTCTTCTCTGGTAGTTCTCCCAGCGTAAAAGAAATTGCTGCTGCTTTACAAATGGATCAGGCAGTGATAAAGAGTGGTGTGAGCAGTAAAAATGGAGTTAGCGGATTTCCTTTAGAATTTCTGTCTGGACAGGCCCAAGAGGCTGCAAGTGCTAAAAACTGGACGGTTTACAATTCCATTCTGGCTCTCTGCATATATGGCCTAGTTTTCTTTCCCAATCAGCAAGACTTTGTGGATATGCAAGCGACAAGAGTTTTCGTTCTTAAAAATCCAGTCCCTACTTTGTTAGGAGATTTTTATCATTCCGTGCACTATAAGAATGAGAAAAGGAGGGGAGGATCTGTTAGTTGTTGTACTCCACTGCTGAGTCATTGGTTTTTCAAACATTTGCCTCAGACAGGTGCCTTTGTGGAAACCAAAGATGTGGCGAAATGGTCTAAACGATTGATGAGTTTAACTGCTGATAACATTGTATGGTTTGATCACCGGTTGTTGAGAATGGAGCTTGTCACAAGATGCGGAAATTTTCCAAATGTGCCTTTGATTGGCAGAAAAGGAGGGATCAATTATAATCCAGTTTTGGCCGTCCGACAGTTTGGGTATGCTTCCAGGGATCCTCCTACAGAGCAAGATGTGGAAGAATCTTTATTCTTTACAGGAACTAAAGATGCGAAGGTAGTAGAAGTAGTGAATGCTTGGAAAGATAAGCACAAAATTGGAAAAGCAGTTTTTGGAAAAGGAGATTGTAGATCTTATCCTGAATATGACAGGTGGATTGAGACGAAAGTAAAGGAATTGCTTTTACCCTTTTCAAGGGGACCTCTTTTATGTGCAGTACAGCCAGAACAACCCACTATGGTGGCTATTGAAGAATGTGAGAAGTGGAAGAAAATGGTCAGAGAGTTGCAGATAGAGAATTCTGGAATGAGCAGATGTCTTCAGAAAGCTCTAGCTGACAACAAAGAGTTGGAAAAGAGAGCCTTGAAAGCGGAAAAAACCTTGGCTGACAAAGAGGAAGATTTTGATGACCGAGCTCGGTACTTTCGGAAACTTACTTTGGGAGCAGATGACACTAGTCAGGCTCACAAGATTACAAAACAGGCTTTAGCCCGAAGCAAGGATTCATTAGCTCAACTTCGTCAAGCTTGGGATGAAGTCAGAATTGAAAATGCCGAGTTAAAGGATCAGTCGAAGACTAAAGACGAGGAGCTTAAAAAGGCACATGAGCAGAGGAGAAAGTATCGGGAAAGTCTTGGTAAAAGTCAAGAACAGTTAGAAGAAGCTAGAAGCCAGTTGAAGAATACCAAGAAAGAGCTTGAAGAAGTCATGATAGAAAGGGAAATACTCAAGACGCAAGCCGGCATAAAGAGACACAAAGGAGTGTGTGATGACGAAGCTCTGATGCTGCATATGGGTTCTTTAACTGAAGCTCTTGAGAAAAGGGATGTCTTGATCAAAGAGATGATTGAAAAGCCGAATCACCAGCGTACCCGTATACTTTTTGAGGAAATCAAGTATTCAAGTGATAAGCTGAAGGATGTGGAATTGTCAGATTGATGTTCTTTTCCCTGTATATTGTTGTTAATGGCTACCATCAGGCTTGTTGATGGATCCATTTTTTTTTCCTTGTATTGCATTTGCGGTTGAACCTTTCTTAAATGTACTTGAATATTTTGTTGAATGAGTATGAGCAGTTTTATTCAGGATTATTTCTTATCAGATAGCCGCACACAAGCACATGACCACGACACGTCTCTTTATATCACAATTTCTAGTCTTCAGATTTCTGTGGTGGGATTGGAATCAGGGTATAAAGCACCTCGGAAATGACAAACATGGCATTGCATGGCATTGCATATCATTTTGAATTCTTTGTTACTTGCTTTTCAGGTACTCGTTGCGGGGTCTCTAACCTTTATTTGGTTTCAGGCAGTATAGCGGAGAGTCATATTCACCGATATTCGACGCGAAGGAATCAAGTAAGAATCATGGATCAAGTGCAAAGTGATTTGGCGGAAATGAGGGCGCGTATGGACCAGTTCATGACCCTCATGACTGGCATGGCGCAAAATCAGGAGAGACTGAGGCTTCTGGTAGAGCGTCCCGACAATGGGCCCGAAGGTGATCATCATGACAATTCACAGGGACATGGCATTCCTCCCCCCGGTGGCAACCCTCCTCCTGGTGGTAACAATCGGGGTAATGGAAATGGTAGGCAGGCTGGTGTTACTCTTGAAGATACTCTGGAAGACCAATTTACTCTGCTGGATGCTGATGTGGGTAATCAAGGGGATCGAAGGTATGATGAGTTAGCAGAGAAGATCAGGGCCATAGAATGCAAGAACTCTATGGGTATTGATGTTACCAGCTTGGGGCTGGTCTCAGGAGTCAGAATTCCCCCTAAGTTCAAACCTCCCACTTTTGATAAGTATCACGGCAATGCGTGTCCCCAAACGCATCTTCAAGCTTACTTTGGGAAGATTTCAGCCCATACGGATGACGAGAAGCTATGGATGCACTATTTTCAGGACAGTCTGGCGGGGGCGTCTTTGACCTGGTACATGAAGTTGAGTAGAGCTGCTGTGAAGAATTGGAAAGATCTGGCAGAAGCGTTCCTGAAGCAATACCAATATAATATTGACATGGCGCCCAACCGCACCCAATTGCAGGGATTGTCACAAAATGCCAAGGAGAGTTTCAAAGAATATGCACAGAGGTGGAGGGAAATGGCTGCCCAGGTTCAACCTCCCTTGTCAGACAGAGAAATGGCAGATATGTTCATGGGCACCTTGCAAGGGGCCTATCTGGATAGATTAGCTGCTTGTCCGTCAACGGGATTTGCTGATATTGTGATTGCGGGAGAAAGAATAGAAAGTCTGTTAAAGCTTGGAAAGATCCAGGATGTGAGTGGGGCTGGCTCTTCGGGGACGAAGAAACCGTTTGCTAGTAACCAGAAAAGACGAGAAGGTGATACGAATGCTGTGTTTAGAGGACGAGGCAGAGGGCGTTCTCGAGCTTATTATCAGGTAGATGCTGTAACAATCCCCACACCGTCTGTTCAGAAACAACAACCCCAACAACAAGTTCAACAGCAACAACCTTTTTTCCAGCAAAGGTCTAGACAGAGGGATCGTAAGATGGATCCTCTCCCTATGACTTATGCCGCGCTGTTGCCCCGGCTACTCGAGTTAAGGTTGGTAGAACTCCGTACTATGAAAGCTCCGGTTGCTGGAAACCTGCCACCTAACTTCGATGCTAATGCTCGTTGTGAGTTCCACTCAGGTGCTCAGGGGCACTCCATTGAAAAATGCTGGGCTTTCCATCATAAAGTACAAGATTTGATTGATGCTAAAGCCATCAATTTCTCTCCCACTCCTAATATTACTCAGCATCCCATGCCTGATCATAGTGCAGCAAATGTGTACGCTATTGAAGATGGGAGGAGATTGAATCTGGTGACAGATATCCATCAAGTGAAAACTTCTTTGTTGGTGGTAAAAGATCGTTTATTGAAGGGACAGGTGTTCCCGGGCTGTAATCAAGATTGCTCTGAGTGCATGAATCAGGAGAACGGCTGTGATAAGTTGAAGATGGGTTTACAGAATCTGATCGATGAAGGATGTCTACAGTTCGACAGAGTCGTGAAAGACACTGATGAGATATCAACCGTGACCATCTATTACACTCCCGCTGAGATTCAAATGCCGGTCAATGCAGTTCCCGTGGCGAGTGTTGCGCCAGAAAGGCCCAGTCCTGTCACTATCACGGTGCCAGGACCAATTCCGTTCACGTCTACGAAGGCTATCCCATGGCACTATGGGGCAGATGTATATTACGAAGGTAAAAAGCAGGAAGTTGAGTCGTCAGTCAGCCCAAATATTGATAACGTAGGGGGTGTAGGGGGTTTTACAAGGAGTGGAAGGTTGTTCGCTCCCCCAACCTTGAGAAGTGATAAGGAGGTAGAAGCTGCAGCAAAGGCTAAGGGTAAACAGGTGGTTGAAAGTGAGCCTTCACCTGAAGCAGAGACAAAGATTACTTTTGATAAGGAAATGGAAGAATTTATGAAGATAATCAAGAAAAGCGATTATAAGATCGTGGACCAACTGAATCAGACCCCTTCAAAGATTTCAATCTTGTCACTATTGATGTGCTCTGATGCGCACCGGCAGGCGTTGTTGAAAGTGTTGAAGAGTGCGTACGTGCCACAAGAAATTACTGTTAATCAGCTCGAGGGCGTAATCTCCAATGTTAATGTTAGCCATGGCTTGGGCTTTACAAGTAGAGATCTAACGGTTGAAGGAAGAAACCATAATAAGGCTTTGCATATCACGATGGAGTGTAAGGGCGCAGTGTTATCTCATGTACTGGTAGACACTGGGTCATCACTCAATGTCTTGCCCAAGAAGGCATTAATGAAGCTGGAAGTTGACGGTTTGATCTTAAGGCCTAGTGAATTGGTGGTCAGAGCATTCGATGGAACTAGACGATCTGTGTTTGGTGAGGTGGAATTGCCCGTACAAATTGGGCCACAGGTATTCAAATCCACGTTCCATGTAATGGACATACAACCTGCATATAGCTGCCTATTGGGACGCCCTTGGATTCACGGAGCCGGGGCTGTTACTTCTACTCTACATCAAAAGCTGAAGTATGAGTTTGAAGGGCAGGTTGTGACAGTGTGTGGGGAAGAAGACATCTTTGTGAGTCACTTGTCTACGTTCAAGTACATTGAAATGGATGGGGAAATTCATGAGATGTTGTGCCAATCATTTGAAGCAGTCAATATTGACGATGCACCTGGGTTTTCTTCTGTACCAGTTGGGGCTGGTACCTCCATTTCATCTTACAAACAAGCTGTCGAAGTCGTCAGGGCAGGCAACGCCCAAGGTTGGGGCAGGTTGATAGAGACCCCAATGAAGGAAGACAAATTTGGTATTGGTTATCATCCCTCTACAACCTCAGATGCGGGGAGCAGGGGACCTATTACTTTCAATAGTGGGGGAATTATCTACATGGACCAGTCTTGTGCAGCCACGGAGGATAGTGTTGACAGTGATTGTGACCTGGACAACTGGGTACGCCCTCATGTTCCGGGACAACAAGTGCAAAACTGGTTCGTTGAAGAAGTCATCCGGGTTACTCTTCAGACAGAGTAATTTTTCTTTGTTTTTTCTAACCATAATGCATGACAAAATCTTGCGCTCTGCCCAAGGCGTATAGATTCATTTGTAGGGCCACCATGGTTGCATTTGCAATGTTTAATCATTAATAAAGGACGTTTTGCAATCAAATTTTGTTCTCTGTCTTTCAGTTTTTATTTATTTATTTTTTTTTTTTTTTTTTTTTTTGCACAAAAAAATATAAAATGGCAATGTTTCATTTTCTTTTGTTTTGCTTAAAAATAAATTCTAAAATAAGGCATGAACCCGTTCATGCAGACTTGATCCTCCGGATACCACTGATAACGATTTTGATATGGCCATGTATGACTTTGACAATCCGATTTATCAAGCCGAAGAAGGGGATGGGAAAGATTGTGAGCTTTCTGAAGAACTGGCCAGATTGTTGAAACAAGAGGAAAGGGTCATCCAGCCTCATCAGGAGACTGTAGAAATCATCAATATTGGTACCAAGGACGCCAAGAAAGAGATCAGGATTGGTGCCAGCTTGCAAGCAGATGTGAAGCAAACTTTGACGGAAATGTTGCGCGAGTATGTTGACATCTTCGCCTGGTCGTATCAAGACATGCCGGGGTTGGATACGGATATTGTCGTGCACAGACTGCCAGTAAGAGAAGAATGTCCGCCAGTCAAGCAGAAACTTCGTCGGACTCACCCCGACATGGCTTTAAAGATTAAGGAGGAAGTCCAGAAGCAGTGGGATGCTGGTTTTCTTGCTGTGACAAAGTATCCTCCATGGGTAGCCAACATCGTGCCAGTACCGAAGAAAGATGGAAAAGTGAGAATGTGTGTGGATTATCGAGATCTTAATAAAGCTAGCCCGAAAGATGATTTTCCACTACCTCATATTGATGTGCTGGTCGATAATACAGCTCAGTTTTCAGTGTTCTCATTTATGGACGGTTTCTCCGGGTACAACCAGATCAAGATGGCACCTGAAGACATGGAGAAGACCACGTTCATTACTCCGTGGGGTACATATTGTTATAAAGTAATGCCTTTTGGGTTGAAAAACGCAGGGGCAACGTACCAGCGGGCGATGGTGACATTGTTTCATGACTTGATTCATAAGGAGATCGAATGTTATGTAGATGATATGATTGCCAAGTCGAGAACAGAAGAGGAACATCTGGTTAACCTGAAAAAGCTGTTTGAAAGGTTGAGAAAGTTCCGTCTGAGATTAAATCCAAACAAGTGCACGTTTGGGGTGCGTTCTGGAAAGTTACTGGGTTTCATTGTGAGCGAAAGAGGAATCGAGGTTGATCCTGCCAAGGTGAAAGCAATACAAGAAATGCCTGAACCAAGAACAGAAAAAGAGGTTCGTGGTTTCTTGGGTAGATTGAACTACATTGCAAGGTTCATATCTCACCTAACAGCCACGTGTGAGCCAATATTTAAATTGTTAAGGAAAGATCAAACGGTCAGGTGGAATGACGATTGCCAATTGGCATTCGATAAGATAAAAGAATACTTGCAGGAACCTCCGATTTTAATGCCTCCAGTTGAAGGGAGACCGCTGATAATGTATCTGACAGTGCTTGAAGGTTCCATGGGTTGTGTTCTCGGTCAACATGATGAGACAGGTAGGAAGGAGCATGCTATTTACTACCTGAGCAAAAAGTTCAATGATTGTGAGTCCCGATACTCAATGCTTGAGAAGACATGTTGTGCGCTTGCATGGGCCGCTAAGCGATTGAGGCAATATATGGTTAGGCACACGACCTTGTTGATTTCAAAAATGGATCCTATCAAGTATATTTTCGAGAAACCAGCATTGACAGGCAGAGTTGCATGGTGGCAAATGGTCTTGACAGAGTATGACATTCAGTACACTTCACAAAAAGCCATCAAAGGAAGTATCTTGTCTGACTATCTTGCGCAACAGCCGATTGATGATTACCAACCCATGAAATTTGACTTCCCTGATGAGGACATCATGTTTCTCAAAGCTAAAGACTGCGAGGAACCACTTCCGGAGGAGGGGCCAGACCCTGAATCCAAATGGAGTTTGATGTTTGATGGGGCTGTCAATATGAATGGGTGCGGAGTTGGAGCAGTTCTTATCACGCCGGAAGGTGTTCATATGCCTTTCACTGCACGAATAACTTTCGGATGCACCAACAATGAAGCAGAGTACGAAGCTTGTATAATGGGGATCGAGGAGGCGATTAATCTACGGATTAAGACCCTTGATATATTTGGTGATTCAGCTTTGGTAATCAATCAAGTGAAGGGGAGTTGGTACACGCACCAAGCAAATCTAGTGCCGTATAGAGATTATACAAGGAGATTGCTGACGTTTTTCACAACAGCGAAACTGTACCACATTCCTCGAGATGAGAATAGGTTCGCTGATGCCTTGGCCACTTTGTCTTCCATGATCAAAGTGCAAGGATGGAACCATGTACCTAAGATTGAGGTATCCCGCCTTGACAGACCAGCATTTGTGTTTGCGGTAGATGCAACGTCTGATGACAAGCCATGGTTTCATGACATTAAGTGTTTCTTGAAAAGTCAAGAGTACCCGTCCGGGGCATCGTCCAAAGACAAGAAGACGTTGAGAAGGTTAGCTGGTAGTTTCTTCTTGAATAAAGATGGCGTGCTGTATAAAAGAAATTTTGACACGGTCCTGCTTAGATGTGTGGATAGACATGAAGCAGACTTGTTGATGATTGAAGTGCACGAAGGCTCTTTCGGTACTCACGCCGGAGGGCAGGCAATGGCTAAAAAGTTGTTAAGGTCGGGATATTATTGGTTGACTATGGAGTCAGATTGTTGCAAATATGCCCGCAAATGCCATAAATGCCAGATCTATGCAGACAAGGTGCATGTGCCTCCAAATCCGTTGAGTATCATGTCGTCGCCTTGGCCGTTTGCCATGTGGGGCATTGATATGATCGGAAAGATTGAGCCTACAGCTTCCAATGGTCATCGTTTCATCTTGGTGGCAATTGATTACTTCACCAAATGGGTTGAAGCCGCATCCTATGCCAATGTTACAAAGCAAGTGGTCGCTCGTTTCTTAAAACGGGATATCATTTGCCGATATGGAGTTCCCGAAAGAATCATTACTGATAATGGTTCTAATTTGAATAATAAGATGATGGCTGAGTTATGCCGGGACTTCAAAATCGAACATCACAATTCTTCTCCGTACCGCCCAAAGATGAATGGCGCGCTCGAAGCGGCCAACAAAAATATCAAGAAGATTGTACAGAAGATGGTTGTCACGTACAAAGATTGGCATGAGATGTTACCATTTGCTTTGCATGGGTATCGAACGTCGGTACGCACATCCACTGGGGCAACCCCATTCTCGCTTGTATATGGTATGGAGGCAGTGCTACCGGTTGAAGTAGAGATTCCGTCCCTCAGAGTTATGATGGATGTTAAGCTAGATGAAGCTGAATGGGTACGAGCCAGATTTGATCAGCTGAGCCTTATTGAGGAAAAGCGATTGGCGGCTGTATGTCATGGGCAACTATATCAGCGCAGAATGAAGCAGACATTTGACCAGAAGGTGCGTCCTCGGGTTTATAAAGTCGGAGATGTGGTACTCAAAAGGATCCTTCCTCCCAATACAGATCACAGGGGCAAATGGACTCCTAACTATGAAGGTCCATTCGTGGTTAAAAAGGTCTTTTCGGGCGGAGCTTTATTGCTTACAACCATGGATGGCGAAGACTTTTCATCCCCTGTCAACTCGGACGTAGTCAAAAAATACTTCGCATGAATAGACCCGCTGGATAATAAAAATAAAAAAAATCCAGGCAAAAAAGGGCATCCCGGCGAACCAAAAACAGAATAAGGTTCGGGCAAAAATTAGGGATATAATTGAAAAAAATTGTACACCCGGTAAGTTGAAAACCCGAAAGGGCAACTTAGGCAAAAAAGGGTATCCTGGTGGATCGAAAACCTGAAAGGGCGGTCCACACAAAAGAGGGATTTAAGCGAATGACTACAGTCTGAGTTATCTGTACCCATTACCGTTTGAACAACTGACGTTCTGAAGAATAGGAATCGGTCTGATCATTCCTCAGAAGGCAAGGTCGGGGAGTTTTGAAGACATACTGGTCATAACAGAATGGAAACTCAGTGGAATTCCGTTTTCACATTGCCATTAGGATAGTTTCTTTTCTCAATTTTCAGCGATCACCTCTTTCCAGGGATTGCTTCCGGATGTAATTGCCTATTCTGGGCTCTCAGTCAATAAATTGAATTTCAATAAAAAGTTTTCTATTTTTGTTTTATTGCTTTGTTTGCAAAAACGTCCTAATTTTTGATAAAACATTGCATTTGAAAACATGGCAGCCTTGCAATAACATGCGCAGAAAAAATATTTGAAATTACTTCGAATGTTGAATACTCCCGGATGGTGGATTCTAGCCACGCAATATTCGGGGCATGTGGGCATATTCTTTTGTTGCAGGTAGCAGGTGCAGATGATTTTAAGCACAAGACCAGCAATAAATCACCCCACGCAAAAGACTGGGGCAATTATGGGTAAGGAGATCGGCGTTCATCGTTCGGTCGACGGTCGGTCACGACGATTCGATATCAACGAATTGAGCTCAACTGGGTATCGTGGTATCTTATTAAGTCGATTCTCTTATTCAGTCCTTCCAACAGCTACAAGCTTTTCTGTGTCGATAACGGTCACAGGTTCCCCAAAAGAGTGGTCTCGTCGACACCGAAACTGATGGTCATTATCCCCAGCGAAGTCGCAGGAGTTTGAAGAGGCTAAATCTTCTGTAAAATCCTCTTATGACATCTTCTTCGGGGACAAATTGTTGGTTTGTCCAAGCATGGGGCATGTTTGTTTCCCCATCATGAAGTGTTGATCATCCCCAGTAGAGTTTGAGGACAGTTGGTCTTCTGTAAAATCCTCTCAAAAGGCATTCCCCAACACGAGACGCTTTAAAGCAGTTTTCTCCAGCAGAGTTTGTTATAAACTCGTCATCCCCAACGGAATCGTCCAAAGGGAAAGCTCGCCTAACATGGGGCATTGTGGTACTCATCCTAAGCTTGACAGTCATATTCTTCAGCAGAATACTGTGGATTTGCTTTGGGTTTCCCCAACAGATCTCTAAGGACTCTTTCTAGCAAGTTGCAGTAGAATGTTCTAACCAGGATTTGCATATCCCTGGCAGAGTAGCCCTGATACCCAGCAAGATCGTATCTCTGGTCATGGTATCCTCACAGAGGTCAGCATCGAATCTTGCCAGCAACTTCCAGCTGAGTTGTTGTTCTCTTCGCAGAGGTTTATCAGATCGACAGAATCTATTCCTCAACAAGGATGGTACAGCCTTTCCCCAGCCGGGTCAGAAGGTTGATAATCCCTATAAAGGATCTTGGGTTGAATAAATCCCCAAGCAGAGTTTTAATGGCTCATTTCCCCAGCAGGACGTCATTTAAAAATTCTCATCCCCAGCGGAATCGCTGTGACCAGAATTCGTTCCCCCAAACAGATGGAATAATTCCTGGCAGAGTCGTCATTCCCTCATATCTTAAAGTCCAATTTATTTTTGGCAAGCTTGACAATTCGAAGCAGACGGATTGTTCATCCATTCGCCAGCAGAGATATTATCCTTTTAGGAGTCTCCGAGATTAAATCATTGATTGTGGTTCCTCAGCAGAGTCGGCAGAGATGTCTGGCGCAGAGGCAGAGAGTAATTCGATTTTAAAATTCTAAAAGTCCAACAGTGGATTGGCAAAAGTCCGTCTTCGGGTGGCAAAAGTCCAACAGTGGATTGGCGAAAGGTCCATCTAAGGGTGGCAAATTCCAAAAGTCCAACAGTGGATTGGCAAAAGTCCATCTTCGGGTGGCAAAGCAGCTGAAAGTCCAACAGTGGATTGGCAAAGGTCCATCTAAGGGTGGCATATTCTAAAAGTCCAACAGTGGATTGGCAAAAGTCCGTCTTCGGGTGGCAAAAGTCCAACAGTGGATTGGCAAAAGTCCATCTTCGGGTGGCACGAAGCTGCAAAGTCCACCAGTAGCGTGGCAGGCCAGTAGTCGTCTGGAATTGCATAAAAAGACATTTCCAAAGTCCACCAGTAGTGTGGCAAGCCAGTAGTCGTCTGGCGTCGTTCAAAAAGACATTTCCAAAGTCCACCAGTAGTGTGGCAAGCCAGTAGTCGTCTGGCGTCGTTCAAAAAGACATTTCCAAAGTCCACCAGTAGTGTGGCAAGCCAGTAGTCGTCTGGCGTCGTTCAAAAAGACAGTATTAAAGTCCACCATCAGCGTGGCAAGCCAGTAGTCGTCTGGCATCGTTCAAAAGACAGATCTCTCCGACGTTTCATCGAGGATTCAATCCAGCAGTCTCGTTGGGTTTATATCCCTTTTCTTCTTCACCCAGAGCAAATTTTTGGCTACTTTTGGTATTCAATCACTATATACCTTGAAAGTCCGAAAGCATTTGCTTTCAGGCATTCAGGTCTACAGCGCTTGAATAGGGGCAGCTGTAATACCCCAAAATTTGCTCTCCCTTTTTGTCATCATAGCATGGCATTATCATTTATCATATCATATCCACCTCATTAACATTACATTGCATTTAACATAGAAAAATGAAGCATGGCATCCTTCTTACCATCAGGGCATGTGATCAGGTGGAAGGTGGATAATCAAGGAATCATTCAAAGCACAAAAAGGTCAATCAAGTTGGCTCTAGGCAAGCCAAGAGGTCTCTCATGTCTCATACTATCTCAATTGATCTTCCAAAACCTCAAGGAAGTGAGATTCAATGGGAGATTGAAGCACTACATCTTTTACTATGCAAGAGGTTCAAAAATTGAAGGAAAACCCTCCAAAGAGATAGCTCATTGATTCAAAATCATTCTCAAGTGGCATTTCTCATCATCCTTTAAGAGGATACACAACATACTCTGAGGAATTTGGATTTGGAAGATGTGCAATTTCCTCCTAACCAGAGAGGGTCAAAATTAGGGTTTCTAATAAAATCAGGATATCTCTAATTTTTTGGACAAAACTTGATGTCATGGTATTCCATATGTCCTTAAGTGTATGTATGTGGAAAATTGCATCTCAATTGGTTTTAGAAGTGGTTCAATTGGAAGAAAGATCAAAAATCAGGAAATTTGGGGCCAAGTCAAATAATCAGAGGAAAAAGTCAACTCTTGACTTTTTGAGCCCAAAATCATGAAATTCATGTTACATATGTCCAATGTACAAAATTTGATCAAGAAACTCCAAAGGAATCATGAAAAAATCAAGATGTGGAAAGTTGCCATTTTTGGATGAAGAAGGGTTACTAAAAATAGCAAGTTTTGGCCATTTTGCATCAGAATTTGAACCAAGGCCATTCAAATTTGGAGCACCAAATGAGAAATCCACTCTGCCTCAATGAAAGATCTTGTTTTAAGCTTTAAATCCATGTGTAGAACATCTCCATTGGATAAAATTTGAGAGAGTTATAGATGATCAAAGTTGAGGGAAACTTGGGCAAAATGCAAGTCAGCTTGGGCAAGTTTCAGGTCGCGCGCAGTCATTTTCACAAACACATGGTGGGCCAAATGTATTGATCAATTACTCATGGTTAGAGGCCTCAAATGAAAAATCTTTCAACATGAAAGTTGTTCCTCTATGTGAGATCTTCAAAAGTGGTGTTTATGATTTTTTCATTTGATCAAAGGTTGAGAAGTTATGATGGGTCCAATTTACTATGATCATGCTGAAAACCTAAGTGCCATGTTGCTTTGTCAAACGACCATGTGCCACGCCCTTATATCAGTTCCAAATTTGTGTGTTCCAATCCTTTTTTCAACCTATTCCAAGCCTCAATTCAATTCATTTCTCATACCAAAGTTGTTCTATTATGATTCTTCTTTCCAATGACCTCAAAAACACATCAAACCACCCATTGGGTAGAGACAAAATCATCACCAAAACTACCATATCTCCATTGTTCCAAACTGCCATAAAAAACCAGAAAAAACAAATGTTGTTGATGTTGTTATTACCCAGCTTGCACGTGCATTACTCATACCATTCATCCATTGCCCTTTTAAACCAAACACTTTTCATGAACACCACATCACGTGCCTCACTATACATGGAAATGGAAGGAGAAAGCTTGTAGAACAAGTTTATGTTGTTGCAGCATATATGAGTTTTCTTTATTCAATTAATCTCCACCATAACACTCTAAACATCCACCTCACCTTAGCACAGCCATTGATAACTCGTCCCCTAACTGACTTGACTCAGTTAGTTAGGATGGACTCACTTTAACCATGATAACTCACCACAACTCACTCACTTAACCACCTATGGTTCACTTCTAACTCACACTATAAAATCAAATCTCACTCACATTTCTCATAACAACACTCATTTCTCTCACTCACTTCAGAATTTTTCTCTCACTCTCTCTGATTTTGCTCATTTTCTTCTCCACGATCTCAACTCCATTGTGCTTCCATTGCTCATTGTTTTGGTGTGGTTGAATCAAGAACAACTAGAGCAACTCCATTTCTGCAAGATTAGCATCATTGCAAATCCATATCCATCATCGTTTTTCAAAAGTGGAAAGCCTTTATTTGGCCAAGTGAAGCTCAAGGAAGGAGCAGTTTCCTCTGGTATTCTTGTGTACTCAAAGCTTCATCAACTTCAGGTTTGAGTTCTTGAACTTTGATTGCACGATTTCTCTTCATTATCACTTGTTTCTTGTTGGTTTCAGCTCAATAGGAGCATTCCTAACTCCGGCTAGTTGATAGGCCTTTTAAAGGCGTAGTTGCAAAACTTAGGGCACAAATTCATCTCCTCTGTTCTTGCTATGAGTGCATGACATGTTGTTTTTGGGAGTGAATTCTTAACCTACATAAGCTCAGCTTCAATTTGGTACCATATTTGTGGATTTTTGTGAGATGTGAGAGTTGCAGGTGGTGGTTCTCGCCGGAGAAGGTGACCGGAGGTCCCTCTCCGGCCGGTAGCTTCGTTCTAGGGTTTTTCTTGCCAGTTGGAGTTACAGCCGTTTGATCTTGTTGATCCAACGCGTGAAACATTGCCAGCGCATTAAAAGAAGCATGCACCTCACGTGCCTATTTTCTGAATTCACTTATGCAACGTGTGGTGCAGTGCATGGTATGTTATGTGTTCCCTCACGCGTGTGTGTTGATCATGATTACGTTGACTGCTTGTTTGACTTGACTTGATCTCATGGTTGTGATTGCTTTGACATTGTGTTGACTGAAGCACATGGTTGTTAACATGTTATGCGCAGAAATGGACCTATTCAGATTGCTACCCACACCCCCATGTTTTCAAGCCCAATTGAATTGAACTGAATATTTGCTATGCTTGCACCTCCCTCTCTCATTTCATTTCTTTTATTGTTATTTGTTTTGTGCACATTTCATTTCTAATTTTTAAAATTTCAAAATTACATAAGAAAATTCTACAAAAATTCATGAACATTCTCAAGACATTTAGAAAATTTTTGACATTTTTATCTCATGATTTTATGACATTTTTACCCCTGTTCCATGATTTTCTTTGAATTTCCATTTGTGTGCTTTCTAATTGTGATACTTGAATTTGTTTAATTTTGTTCTTGCTCATTACCAACTGTTTTGACATGATTCTTTTTGCATTGATTCACTAATACATTGAAGCATGTTATATGATTTTTGTTTGATTTTTTAGGTCACTTTATTACATGTCTTGATGCCTATATTTGTACCACTTTGCATGATGTTTCAATTTGACCTAATTGCTTTGTTTGAAGTCATTTTGCTTTGAATTTTGATATGCTATTTTGATATGTGATTTATCTCTGATTAGTGAACTCCAATACCATGTTTTCATAATTTTCATGAGGACATTTGATTTTTGCTTGATGCATTTCATTTAAGGCATTATGACATGTTATATCATTGTAATCTTTAGTGCATGTTTGCATGAATTCTTTTGTGCATATTTGTATGAGCATTTGCATATGTTAGGAGCCATTCATATGATATTATAGGTCTTTGATACACATTATAGGTCATCTTTACATGTTCATTTCAATTTGAACTTTGTGCATCATTAACATGTATTGTTTGCACTTTCTTTTTGAACTTTCATTTCAATTCTTCTTATATTACTTCTTGAATGTCTTGAAGTTGATTCATAAATACTTTTGAGATGTTTATAAACCATTTTCCATTTTAGTTTCAATTCTGGTTGTTGATTTACATGTTCCATTTATGCATGTCCTATTCATTTCTTTCCATCTTTTATCTACCCCTTCTTCTTGTAACATGTTTAAATGCTAATGGGTGATGATTGTTGCTTATTCACTTGCACTTGTATGATAATAACCATTGGTTTCCATATGATGCCCATTCTGGTTGTGGTTCTAGGATTTGTTTTCTCATTTAATTCTTTTGAGTTTTATGATGCATTACATGTTCTTTTACTTCTTATACTTCTTATACATGTTTACTAACCATGTAGGGGCTTTGGTAAGTTTCAATTGAGTGTGGATAAGGAATCCACATTCAACTTCTATCCTTTCTCTTTTACAATTCCATTTTGTGTTTTGTTAAGCACTTATGTGCTTTCTTTTAATAACTCATCACTTTCCCCTTGTGAGTTACAATTCATCTTCTACTTTAGAAGTGAATTGTTTAATTCTTTCTTTCTTTAGACTTTAGGTTGAAACCTCACAAACCTTTAGGATCACTCCCTTTAATCTTCAATTAGGATTGAGTCTTAGTCCATATAGGTTTTACCTTTTCTCCTCTCTTGAGTCTCTTTTCTCATCTCAAAGAAAATTCAAAACATATAATAAAGGTAGGCATTTATTGCATTTAGGCCTTTCATATAAAGAAAAGATTATAAGGGGTCTTCTCTTGTAATCTTAGAATGTGTAGCATATAGCCCATCTTGGGTCAATGTGTTAAACATTTGATCTTGTATGAGGGACTTAAATGCAATACTTGTTGAAGGTGCAAATAATAAAAAAAAAAACACTTCTTCACTTCATAATCAACAAAACACTTAATAAACACAAGTACGCTAGTGTGTTTGAACCTTGACAATTGGAACTAAGTGTGGGGGTCTTCTTCACTCTTAGTGTGCTTTCTTACCCATTCCATCTTGGAATGTGAGGATGTACACATTCCAATGACTAAGATTCAGATACACTATCATATGCAAACAAATGAAAAAAACTCTTAAAAGACAAAAAACAAACAATAACGTCTTTCCTTCGGGAATTCTTTTCTCACCTCACTCACTCTCAGCGTACGAACGTGCTTCTACTCGTTCTCTTGCAAGATGGTAACGCACTCGGACCAGCGAGCCTGCAACACCTGAGCTAGAACGTCAGCCGTTCCTTAAAAAACACAAACGATCTTTCCCTTAGGTGAGGGGAACTACGTCGCTCTGATTCTCATGCTCCCGATGAGATACGTAGGCAGTGGGGTAGGGCCCATGCGAGCACTTCTTTTATTTTCCCTACATTTGTTTCCCGTTCCTTTTCTTTTCTTTCTCCTTTCTTTCTTTCAGTTCCCTTTCCAGTATCTCTTCTTTACACCCTTTGATCGAGACAAGCAAGCGTGGATCCCATCGGGTACGATGGACGCGAGGGGGTGCTAATACCTTCCTCTCGCGTAACCGACTCCCTTACCCACTTCTCTTGGTCGCAAGACCATGCTTTTCCTTTCTCTCAGGTTTACGCGGTGTTTCCTTTCCCTCTCTTGGGATAAATACACATTGCTGGCGACTCTGTTTCGGTGCCACTTTCGCGTTTGTACTTGGATGAAAATCCCGGGAGCGACACCTACCCTTAAACCCTTAGCAAAACAGATAACAAATAATAGATAACATAATAATCAAGAGGTTCCTGTAGAGTACTACAGATATCTAGGATGCTAACACCTTCCCTAGGTATAACCAACCCCCGAACTTAGAATCTTAGTGCATTTGCATTGCATTGTGGGAATTCGGTTTTTCTCCCTTCCCTTGGATAAAATCAAAGACCGGTGGTGACATTAAAAATGCGATCCTAGTTAACAAATAACTATGGTATCTAATTTTCATCGCGAAAATTCCTTACAAAGACTATGCGAGAAGGTTATTACCATTCTTCAACAGAATCGAGTTTCATCACATCCCTCGTGAAGAGAATCACATGGCTGATGCACTAGCCACTCTCTCTTCCATGATTAGTGTAGGTCAATGGAATGACATACCTAAGATTGACATAAGGCGCCTAGAACGGCCCACTTACATCTTCCTGATTGAAGCAGTCATAGACGACAAACCTTGGTATCACGATATCAAATGCTTCCTTCAGAAACAAGAGTACCCACCTGGGGCATCAAGAAAAGACAGAAAGACTCTCAGAAGATTGGCAGACAGCTTCTTCCTAAGCGGTGATACACTCTATAAGAGAAACTTTGACATGGTCTTGCTCCGATGCGTAGACTGAACAGAAGCAAACATGCTGATAAAAGAAATTTATGAAGGATCCTTTGGCACTCATGCCAAATGGAGAAAAAAATTCTGAGAGCAAGGTACTATTGGATGACAATGGAATCCGATTGCTACATGTACATGAGAAAATGTCACAAGTGTCAGATATACTCAGACAAGCTCCATGTACCGCCAACGCATCTCAAAGTTCTCTCTTCCCCATGGCCTTTTTCCATATTGGGAATTGAAATAATTGGCATGATCGAACCCAAAGCTTCAAACGGACATCAGTTCATTCTAGTAGCCATTAACTACTTCACCAAGTGGGTCAAAGCAGTTTCATACATCAATGTAACCAGACAAGTCGTGGTCCTCTTTATCAAAAACAATATCATCTGCCGTTATGGTGTTCCAAGCCAGGTCATTACTGATAATGGATCTAACTTGAACAACAAGATGATGAAGGAGTTGTGCGTTGAGTTCAAGATTGAACGCCATAACTCATCTCCCTACCGACTCAAGATGAACGGAGCGGTAGAAACGGCTAACAATAACATCAAAAATATCATTTAAAAGATGGTTGTAACCTACAAAGACTGGCACGAGATGCTACCCTTTGCTCTTCACGGTTATCGCACATTTGTCCGCACTTCAACAAGGGCAACCCCTTTCTCTCTAGTATATGGCATGGAGGCAGTGCTCCCCATAGAAGTAGAGATCCCGTCAATCCTGGTATTGATGGAAGCTAAGCTAACAGAGGCTGAATGGTGTCAAAATCGGCACGATGAGCTGAATCTGATCGAAGAAAAGCGAATAACGGCTTTGTACCACGGTCAGTTGTATCAGCAAAGAATGAAGAAAGTGTTTGACAAAAAGGTCCAACCCCGTGTCTTCAGAAAAGGAGACCTCGTGCTCAAAAAGATACAATCATTTCTCACTGATTCTCGAGGCAAATGGACTCCGAATTATGACGGCCCCTATGTGGTCACGAAAGCATTCTCAGGCGGTGCCTTGAGACTCACAACCATGGATGGAGAGGAGTTTTCCTACCCCACGAATGTTGACGTAATTAAGAAATACTTCACCTAAACTAAAAAAAACGTCTCGGTGGATTGAAAACCCGAAAGGGCGGTCCAGGAAAATTTAGAGACATAAGCAGAAATCATCCTGGTGGATTGGAAATCTCAAAGTACAATCCAGGCAAAAGTTAGGGATTAATGGCAAGTAACTACGTCTGGCGAGGTTAAATCCCCAGCAATAATGCCATCCATCAGGAAAACTTCAATCAAGGTCATCTTCGACAGAAACTCAAGATGTCCAAAATTCAAAGTTGGTAGACGGATAACGGTCGTTAAGTTTCAATGTAGCCCTTTTCCCTTAAACTACCATTGTAGCGAGCGATTTTTATCGGTGACGCGACCACCTTATCGCTGAAGTTGGGTTTTCCTCCTCGAGGAGAAAGGGGTGCTACTTTCTGATTTCTTATTTTATCCCATGAAGCTGAAAGGTAAAGGGAAGGTATGTAAAACTAACCTTGCACGTGAATGTTTAACTGAACAAACGCTTAAAGAGATTTGGGTGTCCGGGGTCAGGTTATACAATGGGGAGTTGTCAATTACCCATCCTATATGTGGTTATCCACAGGATATTAGCTTTAGGTTTTGCTTTGTACTTGATGGTGTTTATCCGTTAATAGGTTGGGAAAGTTTCTTGGGAAATATGAGAGAGAGATTGAGTTTTTTGTTGATGTTTTTGGTAAAGTACTGGACCTAAGTTTTGATTGGTATGCTCGCTGAGATCTCGCAATCTTATGCCTACGTATTCCCGTTTAAACGAAACAGGGAAGTCAGAGCAATCGTAGTTCCTCCTATTCTAAGGGAGGAAAAAGATGTTTTGGTGTCTTGTTCAAAGCCCAAGACAGAGGCTAAAAGGAGTATTTGTGTCTTGTTCAAAGCCCAAGATTGAAGCTAAAAGGTTGACTGGAAGAGAATTTGTCATCTCTAAAGAGGGATTGTTTTTTGTGTGCCTTAATCAAAGCCCAAGGTTAAAGCAAAGAGGTTGATTGAATCCACTCGGGAAGTCCTTATACAAAGCCTAAGAGGAGGTTGTATGAGACCGACTCAACAAGAGAGTGGATATATGGTGTCTTGTACAAAGGCCAAGACGAAGGCTAAAAGAGATTGAATTTTGGGGGATATCATTATATGAAGCCTAAGAGGAGGCTAACTCCGCTGGGGAGGTACTTATCTGTCTTGTATAAAGTCAAAGATTGAGGCTAAAGGGTTTGACTCTGCTTGGGAAATCATTCCTCTAAGCCTCAAAGAAGTCTGGGAGGAAGTGACCTCGTTGGGGAAGATATTTGTCCCCCAAGCATAAGAGAAGGTTATGACAATTTATGTCTTGTACAAAGCCCAATATTGAGGCTAAAAAGGGTTGACTCAACAAGAGAGTGTTTTTTTTTCTGTCTCGTACGAATCCCGAGATTGAGGCTAAAAAGGGTTGACTCAACAAGAGAGTGTGAAACGTGATTTACTCAACAAGAGAGTCTAAAGAGTGGCTGACTCAACAAGAGAGTCTGCAGAGTAATTAACTCAACAAGAGAGTCTGAAAAGGTGATTGAATCAACAAGAGAGTCTGAAAAGTAATTGATTGACTCAACAAGAGAGTCTGAAAAGTGATTGACTCAACAAGAGAGTCTGAAATGGTTAGCTCCATTGGGGAGAATCATTGTACAAAGCCCAAGAGGAGGCTGACTTTCCTAAGGAAAGGATCATTATACAAAGCCTAAGATGAGGCTATCTTCTGCTGGGAATTATGGAGATCTCGAGGCATGTCCAAGTGGGGAATCAACTCTTGCAGGGGAATATAGAAGAGTTGATAGATCAGATACCTTGAGGTTATGATTTGGGATAGTGTTATATGATGATAAACTGACCCTGGCTTGGGGATTTTAGGAGAGAAACTGGGTTTTAGAACCCACAAGTTTTAAATCTGCTGGAGATTAATCCAGAATCCGGAGTTTCTTCCTATGTTTGTAGGGAACTTGAGAATGTCTTTGAGACTCAAGGAGATTTAAGTTGTCCAAGTCTATTAGTGGGTTTATCTTTGTACAAGACCCAAGAGGAGGTCGGCTCGTTTAAGGGATGAGTATCAACCCTAAAATTGGTCTGAGGGATTTTGTGACTCTTTTTAGAAAGACAGCTCTAGCAAAGGATGACTAAGTTCTGTCCTATACCTCTAAGAGGTCGTGAGGGTCCTTGTATGAGGCCTAAGAGAAGGCATGAGAACTTTTAAGAAGCCGAAGGGTCCTTGTACAAAGCCCAAGAGGAGGTGGGGATGCTTTTAGGAAGCCTGTGGGTCCCTAAACCAAGAGAAGTTCAAGAAATGCAATTCACAGAGAAGAGATCATTCCAAGAAAGTTCGAGTATTTGGAAGAAACTCAAGAGATGCTATTCACGGAGAATAGATCAACTCTGGGGAGTAGAATTTCTTTGACAATTTCTAAGGGTGACAGTCTGAGAAAAGGTTCACCGAGAATACTGCCTTTCTCTTTGTTCCATATTGATTAACCCCAAGAGAAGGGAAGACTGTATCTGGAAATCCTATGGGGATCAAGTTTTGTTTGTATTTAAGAGTGACCAACATGGCTTTACCTAGTTCTAGACCTAGTTGCCGGGGAAAACTCTAAATAACTATACTAGTATATATACAGTTGATATATGACAATTATTTAAAGAAGTATGAAAGAAGACTAACCATGAGCAGCTTCCCACAATACAGTTATATATATTTGACATGTATTTAAAAGAATGAAAGAAGACTAACCATGCACAGCTTCCTACAATACAATTATATATATTAAAGCGAGTAAACGAAAGCGGATAAAAACTTACAGGTGAGCAAGCTTCCATGCTGTTTTGTTAGTTGTTCAAAGAAATTAAAGAAAGTTTTGATAACAACTGTATATTTAAATCTAAATCAAAAGGGAAATTGCTTTGAAAAGATTGTTGGGACTTATACTCAAGGAGAGGCCCAAGGTTTAACAGTGATCGCACCGTTGTTTTGAATATTGTATTGGGACTTATACAACGAGTGAGGCCCAAAGAGGTTTTCTGTACAAAGGTATGAGTCTTACAACTTAAGAAGGGGCCCAAAGATTATTTTGAAAAAGAAAGATGACACTTACAACACGAGGGTTGGCCCAGATGGTTTGTTTGAAAACGGCGATCGCGTCGAGGTTTTTGAAAATACAGTGGGTCTTATACAATGTCTGAGGCCCAACAAGGTATCTTATTTACAAGGAATGGGTCTTACACTCTATTAGAGGCCAAAAAGTGTTTTTGTACAAGTGATGGGGCTTACAACTCGAGGAGAGGCCTAAGTGATTTTAAACTGGCAATCGCGCCGAGATTTTTTATCGTGTCGGGACTTATACAATATCTGAGGCCCAAAATGGTTTTGGTTAAAGAGGATTGGGTCTTACACTCTATTAGAGGCCCAAAAGTGTTTAAAATGAACAAAGATGGGACTTATAGCTCAAGAGAAGCCCAGTTGGTTTTTTAAAAAAGGCGACGATCGCGCCGAACTTTTGAAAATATACAGAGGGACTTATACAATGTGTGAGGCCCAAAATTGTTTATTTAAAAAAAGGGGTTGGGTCTTACACTCTATTAGAGGCCCATGAGTGTTTGAAAAAGATTTGTGAGGGTGAAAATCAAAGAAACCCTAATTTTGTTTAAAATGTAATTAATTTTGTTTAAAAATTAATAAAAATTATTGAAAACATGTGAAAAATGAGTGGTGATATTGGATCAATGCTTCAAAAATCATGTTTTTATCCACAAAATGATTGAAAATCAATTAAGTTTGAAAAATCAAGAAAGAAAAAATATTTTAAATGTTAAAAACAAATAAAAATTAATTCTTTTGCAAAAATATCAAGTATATAAAATGAATAATATTTTTGGGAATTTTTGGTAAAATAAAATATTTGAACATTTTTGTGAATTATTAAAAAAAGAATCAACTCAAAATCATTAAAATTCAGAGAGAAATTAATTTTTGAATCAATTAAATAAAATCACAAAAATTCAAAAATTTGAAAATTTGAAAAAGGGCGCGAAGAACACCTTGGTCTTGCCCGCGTGCTCTGTTTTTGGCTGATTTGCGTTTTCTCATTAATCTCACTGAATACTTGATGAAATCACACAATCCACATATCAATATACTCGTTTTCACCTCACGATGATGTCTATGGTCTTTAATTTCATTTATTTTAAGCATGGAATAAGAAATCAAAGAGAAACCCCAAGAACCCTAAATTCTGCATGAAGCCTCAGAAATTCCACACACGATTCATACAAGGCAATTAATGGAGAGGAAACATTCTATGCATGATTATGAACATTTGGCAAAAGTATTGTGCGAGGAAATATGCATAGATTAAGAGATGACCAAGTTGAGGCTTACCTCTTGCAGCTGGTGATTGTGTTTTGTGTTGGAGGTGTTACAGCTTGGTTCCAATGATGTGGACAGCTTCCCTAGGTGCTATGGAGTGTGTCTGAATGCTTGGAGTGGTTGGAAACAAGCTGGAACTTAAGATGGTACCCCAACTGCAAGTCTGCTAAAAGCTTGAGCAGTTGGATTGTGATTTTGTAAAATTGGTGTTCCAGATGTTGTTTAAGTGTTTGGACCACTTCTATATGATTTTTATGAGGTGTGTGTGTGTGTGATTGATTTGGTTGGAATGACTCTCAAACTCAAAACCCGATAGTGACTTGCTTTAGAAAGCAAATTTAGAGTGAAAGAAGAGATTTTAAGGAAAGCATCAGTTTGGTTAGTTTGGTGTACTTAAATTGAGCACAAATGAGCTCTATTTATAGTAGAGCAAGTTTGTTTTGCAAGCAATAGTGAATGGCAACTGCAGCAGGCCTTTGGCCAATGTGGATCAAATGGAATCTCAAGTCTCCTCTAGCCATTGGCTTGAGATTAGAGCGCATGCCTATGGTTATTTGATTCAAGGATAAGGCTTGACTGAAGTGTTCATCTTTGCTCTGATACATTCCACCTCTAAGCATCCATTGAATGCACCAAAACAAAATTGGAGTCTTGAAGCATCTTTGGCTTTTTAGGTTTGGCATGCTACTTGTAGTTCCAAAGACTTGGGAGGTTTATGGATCAGTGTTTATCCCTCCTTGGTCTCCCCTTGAGGTGTGCAGATGGATAAACTTGTTTGTCGTTTGCAAAATTTGATCAAATCGAGCCATAATGCACAAAACTGCCTTGTCATGACAGTTGCAGCAAGGCATGTTGCAGCTGTCATAATTCTTAGCTCGGATGGAATTTGATGGAGTTCTTTGCCATTTTAGAAAGCTCTCATATGATACAACATATGTGTGATCATAGTTTGTCTTGACACTTTTTGGATCCAAGTGAAAAATGCCCCTACATTTTGAAAAAAAGTGAGGTGTAGTTGACACTTTTAAAGTATGTAATGAGAGCTACAAATCCATAACTAAAAATCCATGAGAAATTGGAATGAGGTGTAGTTGACACTTTTAAATTATGTAATGAGAGATACAAATCCATCTTTGGTTCATCCAAAATGATTGTTTGGATCTCAAGTTATGATCCTTGGAAGTTGGTACCCTAGCCACTTTGTTTCATAACTTAGAAAAATTCTATGTTTTTTTATGGCTACCCCTTTTACAAGTTATCTCACTTTCTTTGGTTTTTCTTGATGAATGATGATTCCAATCACACATTAACATCATTTTAGGGTTAAGGAACCATAATTGTGAAAAATCTCAAAAAGTCAAACTTTGACTTTTGTGCACAGTTGACTTTTGTGTAAAATTTCACAAAGGATCAAACAGTTTAGATTTCATCCGATAAAAAGTCAACTGTGCATAAAATCAAGTTTTACTTTTTGAGATTTTCCACAAATATGGCTCCCTTAAGTCAAAAACAATGTTAATGTGTGATATTGATCATCATCCATCAATAAAAATCAAGAAAAGTGAGGTTTCTTGCAAAAGGGGTAACCTTGAGAAACCAAATTTTTTTCTAAGTTATGGAATAAAAGTGGTTTTGGTACCAACTTCCAAGGACCATAACTTGAGATCCAAGCAACCATTTTGGGTGATCCAAAGCTGGATTTGTAGGTCTTGCTACACTCTACAAAAGCTTCAAGTACCTCCAACTCCAATTCCTTTTGGATTTTAAGTTATGGAGTAATCAAAATGACAAAACATGAAAAGGACACTTTTTCCAACACTTAGTGAAAATCTGCCTAAGTTACCAGCCTTGAACATCAATGTTCGTGAGGATTTTTCAGCTGGATCCAAATAGTTTCAAAATAAACTATGATCACACATGTTTTGTATCATATGAGGGCTTTCTAAAAAGCACAAGAGCCTCCCATAACTCAACTTGAGCAGGGAGATATGAATCCCTCAAAATCACCATTTCCAATTGTCTTGGACAAGGCCGATTTTGGCATTTTGCTCAATTTGGAAAAATTTAACAACTCCAAGCCTTGTCATCCATTTGGACACATCTGAGGATAAAACAAATGGAGAATGATATGATCCCCAAGCCTCCAAAGTCCAAGAATCCACATTAGCCATAACAAACCTAAAAAGGCTAAAAAGGTGCCAAGACTCCAATTTTGTTTCAATGCATTTAATGGATACACCAAGGTGGCATGGACTGACACATTCCTAACTGAATGAGTCAAGGATCAGCATTGAATCAAAGGATCATAGGCATGTGCCCTAACCTCAAGTCAATGGCTAGAGGAGACTTGAGATTCATTTTGCTCAACATTGGCCAAAGGCCTGCTGCACCTGACATTCACTATTGATGCCAAAACAAACTTGACACGCTATAAGTAGAGCTCAATTGTGATCAGTTTGAGTACGACAAAGCACTACAACACTTGCTTTCCTCAAAATCTCTTTCTTTAGGCCAAAATGCCTTCATTTGCAAGGTATCTCTGAGTTTTTGAGTTAGAGAGCAATTCCACCACAGCTCATGATCCAAACACCTCTAATATGTTGTATCTAAGCTATTCAAACACTCACTTGTGATCTGAAACACCAAAATCAGAAAGTCCACTTCTAAAACCTCAAAATTATAATTTTCTGCATTTTTTTTTTGGAAATCTTGGTATCCGGCCTTGCGACCGACTAATCCAAGAGGGACCAATACTCACCGTCCACTAGCGGGGGCCCCGTTTCAAGCCAGAGCAAAGCTCCGTATGGACTGGCCCACACAAGAGTTGATTGCACCCAGTAGGATTCGAACCTGAGACCTTGAGAGGAGCACACTCTCAAGACCCAAGCCTCCACCACTAGGTCAACCCTTAGGGGTTTTCTGCATTTTTTAAGCCATGTCTTGATTCAGTCACTTCCAAAACCAAACAAAGCCTCAAACACACTCCAAATATCACCCTCAAACTATCCCAAATGGTCCCCCTCATCTGGAACACCATTTGAGAGAGTTGCCATATTGGTCACTTTTGCCCCTTTTGCAAGAAAGTGCCACAACTTGTTCCTGAGGATTCCAGCTGGTTCTAATCATTCTAAAAGCTTCTAAGGGATCAATTGAGAGTTTCCAAAGCATCAAACAACTTCTGGCACAAGAAACTTGGCAGATAGCACAAAAAGCTCCAAGAGGTAAGTGCATGACAACTTGAACTCTTTGAATTATGCATTCCTTTGATGTCCATTGATCATAAATATCTCATAGATGTTGTATATGTTGTGTTCGAACCAACTTGCCATGTAATTCTTGCATGTACCATGAGATAGCATAGAACATGCAAAAAATATACCTATTTCAAAACCACTATTGGATTTTAAGGAGGAAACGTTTTCTGAAAATTCCAAGGGCACCATTGGATTCCTCATGAAATTCTAGGTCAGATGCACCTAAATTTTGCCCCAATCCATGGAGAAATAAGAAAGTTAGAGGCTTCACGTAAATTGCCCAAAAGCTTGCCTTGCCTTGCCCAGGCCTAGAAACAAGGCATGTCTTATGAATTAATGGGGTGGTTTTGATACACAGATGTATCACCACCCCAGTGGTAGCGCACATGTGTGTTTAGCTTGATGGTCGTGGGTTCAAACCCCACCCAGACCATTTTTGTCATTTTCTTTGTTTTTGCTATTTTTTCCATATTTTCATGTTTTTATTAATTAATTGAAAAATTAATTTCTCTCTCAATTTTAATCATTTTTGGTTGATTTTTTTTGAAAATTTACAAAAACATTAAAATATTTTATTCCATGAAAATTTTCACAAAAATATTATTTATTTCATATATTTGGTATTTTTGTAAAGAATTATATTTTTATTTGTTTTTAAACATTAAAAATATTTCTTTCTCTTGGTTTAGCAAAATTCAAATGATTTTTAAATCATCCCATGAATGAAACATGATTTTCCAAATATAAATCCAAAATCACATCCTTTTTCTTCACATATTTGATTATTTTAATTGTATTTTTATTCAATTAAAATACATTTTAAAACCAAAAATTAGGGTTTTGATCACTATCACCCTTACAAATCTTTTCAAACGTTGTGAGCCTCTAATAGAGTGTAAGACCCAACCCCCTTTGTAAATATAAATAATTTTGGGCCTCAATCATTGTATAAGTCCCACTGTGTTTTCAAAAATCTCGGCGCGATAAACATTTTCATATGGGCCTACCCTTGTGTTGTAAGTCTCGTTTCTTTTCTTTTTCAAACCTTTGGGCCTCTCCTTGAGTTGTAAGACCCATCCCTCTGTATAGAAAACCTCTTTGGGTCTCAGTAATTGTATAAGCCCCAATACAGTTTACAAAACAACGGTACGATTACTGTTTTTCATCTGGGCCTCTCCTTGAGTATAAGCCCCAACAATCTTTTCAAAAACAACTTCCCTCTTGATTTAGGTTCAAATCCCTAGTTGTTATCAAAACTTTCTTTAATTTCTTAAAAAACTAACCATACAACTATTACAATGGAAGCTTGCTCGCCTGTAAGTTTTATCAGCTTTCATTTACTTGCTTTCATATATATATAACTGTATTGTTGGAAGCTTGCTTAACCGTAAGTCCTTCTTTCATTCTTTTAAATACATGTAATATATATATAATTGTATTGCTGGAAGCTTGCTCACCTGTAAGTCCTTCTTTCATATCCTTTTAAATACTTGTCATATATCAACTGTATATATACTTGTATATCTGCTTAGAGTTTTCCCCGGTAACTAGGTCTAGAACTAGGTAAAGCCAGTTGGTCACTCTTTCAATACAGTCAAAACTAGATCCCCATAGGATTTCCAGATACAGTCTTGCCTTCTCTTGGGCTTTAACAATATGGAACAAAGAGAAAGGCATTATTCCCGGTGAAACTTTTCTCAGACTGTCACTATTAGAAATTGTCAAAGAAATTCATTCCCCAGAGAGGATTAATTCTTGGTGAAACCTCTCTTGAATTTCTTCAAACCCTAGAACTATTAATTAAAATAAAAGATTATTCTCGGTGAAACTTTTCTTGAACTCTTCTTAAGTTTGGACCCACAGGCTTCCTAAAAGCATCCCCACCTCCTATTGGGCTTTGTACAAGGACCCTCCAGCTTCTTAAAAGTTATCATGTCTTCTCTTGGGCTTAATACAAGGACCCTGAAGACCTCTTAAAGGTATAAGACAGAACTTAGTCATCCTTTGCAAGAGCAGTCTTTCTTGAGTCAAAACCTCAGACCAATTTAGGGTTGATTCTCATCCCTTAAACACCTGCCTCCTCTTAGGCATCGTACAAAGATAAACTCTTCCATACCAGTAGACTTGGACAGTCTAAAACCTTCTTGGATCTCATAGACCTTCTCAAGTTCCTTACAAACATAGGAGAAACCCTGGTCATTTAGTCAATCTCCAGTAAAGTTAAAACCCATGGGTTTTAAACCCAGTATTTATCCTAAATTACCCCTAGCCAGGGTCAGCTTACTATCGATATAACACTATCCCAAATCAAAACCTCAAGGCATCTGATATTTCAACCCTTCTGTAAACCCTCAGCAAGAGTTGATTCCTCATTTGGACTTGCCTCTAGATCTCTATAATGCTCAGCAAAGTTAGCCTCCGCTTAGGTTTTGTATAATGATTCTTCCTTCCCTCAGCAAAGTCAACCTCCTCTTGGGCTTTGTACAATGATTTCCCCCAGCTGAGCTAACCTTTTTAGACTCTCTTGTTGAGTTAATTACTTTTCAGACTCTCTTGTTGAGTCAATTACTTTTCATACTCTCTTATTGAGTCAATCACTTTTCAGACTCTCTTGTTGAGTCAATCACCTTTCAATACTCTCTTGTTGAGTAAACCCTTTTAGCCTCAATCTTGGGCTTTGTACAAGACAGATAAAAACATTCCCTTGTTGAGTCAATCTTTTTTTAGCCTCCTCTTAGGCTTGGTATAATGATTTCCCATAGCATAAGTTAGCCTCTTCTCGGGCTGTGTATAATGATTTCTCCAGTTTGGTCAGCCTCAATTTTGGGCTTTGTACAAGACATATATAAGCTTTCTACAACAAAGTCAAAATCTTCATAACCTTCTCTTAAGCTTTGGATAAATATCTTCCCCAGCAAATTCAATCCCTCCCAGCCTTCTTTTTGGCTTTAAGATATAAATATCCCTAAGCAGAGCAATCCACTTTTCAGCCTCAATCTTGGGCTTTGTACAAGACAACTAAAATATCCTCAGCCGAGTCAGTAAAGTCTCTTGTCAGCCTCAATCTTAGGCTTTGTACAAGACAGATAAAGATTTCTTTCCCATATAATCAGTATTCTTTTCAGCCTCAATCTTGGGCTTTGTACAAGACACATACAAACCCTCCTCAGTGGAGTCAAAATCCCTTTTAGCCTCAATATTGGGCTTTGTACAAGACAGATAAAATAATTCCCCAGAAAAGTTAAACTTTTAGCCTCCTCCTAGGCTTTGTATAATAATATCCCCCCAAAGAGTCAGTCTCTTTTAGCCTCAATCTTGGGCTTTGTACAAGACATATATAAACACTCTCTTGTTGAGCCAGTCTCTTCCAGCCTCCTCTTAGGCTTTGTATAAGGACTTCCCCAGTGAAGTCAATCAATCTTGTAGCTTCAACCTTGGGTTTTGATCAAGGCACACAAAAATCAACATCCCCTCAGAGGAAATCAAAATCTCTGTAGGAAAACACTTCTCTGTATTATCACATATCAAAACAGATAACTCAAAACAAACCTTAACCCCAGATAACCGCTGTAAGTGGCACACTTATTGATTCAAATATCCAAGCTGTCGTCCATCTTTTATCCTAGCAAATCCTCTCTTTCATCTAATTGCTGTAAGTGGCAAGCCTCTGGATTATTTACATCCACACCACTGTCCCTCTCTTAGCATGAAAGATTCCTAAGGAGAAATGGCATTGCTCAACACAGAGTTAAAGTTTTCTCCTTCAGGACAAATCCCCTATAAAGGAAATTATGGCATTGTTCGATTCTCATATCCCAGTTAAAGTAATTCTCCTTTATAATCAGTCACCCAACAGTTGTTATAAACAGACGAGATGTCTCTCTTTAGAGATGAAAAATTATCTCTTTGTCAAACCTTTTAGCTTCAACATTGGGCTTTGAACAAGACACAAATAAACATTTTAGCTTCAATCTTGGACTTTGAACAAGACACCAAAACATATTTTTCCTCCCTTAGAATAGGAGGAACTACGATTGCTCAGATTTCCCTGTTTCTTTAAACGAGAATACGTAGGCATGAGATTGCGATATCTTAGCGAGCATACCCATTAAAAACTTTAGGTCCAGTACCTTCACACATACTAATCAAAACTGAGGTCCAATACCTCACCAAAATCATCAAAAACTCTCTCTCTCTCTTTCTCTCAAACAATAAACTTTCCCAACCCATCAATAGATAAACACCATCAAGTATAAAAGCAGAACCTATTGCTAACAACCTGTGGATAACCACATATAGGATGGGTAACTGACAACTCCCCATTGTATAACCTGACCCCGAACTCCCCAAATCTCTTTAAGCTTTTGTTCAGTTAAGCATTCGCGTGCAAGGTTAGTTTTAGATAGCTTCCCTTTCATTTCCAGCTTCACGGGATAAATAAGAAATCAGAAAGTAGCACCTACTCCTCCTACCATTGCGGTGAGGAGGAACCCACAATGATAAGGTGGTCGCATCACCGACAAAAATTGCACGCTACAGATATATGGCGACTCTGCTGGGGAGTCATTTTGTCTGTTTAGGATTATAGACTAGAAATCCTAAGAGGTCTAGGTTGTTAGTTTTAGGAATGAATATATATATATATATATATATATATATATATATATATCGCTTTTCCTACTTGATATCCGTGTTTATTTTTCTGCTAATGGGAATGCGAGTGATGTCGCATACGGAAAGTTTGAGTGATACCTAAGATAGGTGATGGCAGAGATGGGCGGTCTTACAGGGAGTGAATCCCGAATAAGCTCTCCCGGTAGACCATCAAATCAGTGGAGGTACCATTTGCAGATTCAATGTCTAACGACTTCGGTTGTGAAAGAAGATTGTTCGATTGTGGTATCCATGAAACTGAGGATTTAGTAGACAGTAACCATGTGGCTATTTAGTAGTGTGATAACTATCGGAAATAGTTGTCACGCGATACTACACTCAATTGAGATTACCCTAAGATACTACAGCTCGCTCGGGTGAACCAACTTACTGTTGTTATCCCAAGGGGGGTCAATGATTTTGAGTACAGGTACAAAAATTCACCATAGTACAACCTTTGGGGACGGGTAGAGCCATGACTCCATGCTCGTGACGCTGAACCTTTGAACCCGTGTTTTTTTCTATATTTTTGTGTGTTGCATTCATGCATTCATTTAAAAAACTCTTAAACAAAGAAAAATCTTCTTTTCTAGTCTCTCTTTTTCAAATTAAACTAAAACAATGATTGCAAATATCAGAGAAAAAGATTGCGTTATGGATTTCGGTAGAAAGAAGACGCACAAGTACACCTTCAAGGTTCCAAAACTAGAGGATTTAAGAGGGTTGGCAAGGATGATCACCAACCCTGATGCTTTCAGAGCTAAGTACAGAGGAGTGATGTCTCTATTAAGGGTCCATGTAGTTGAAGGAATCATGTCCATGCTAATCCAGTTTTATGATCTGGTTTATCACTGTTTCACATTCTCGGATTATCAGCTAGCATCAACACTAGAGGAGTATTCTCACCTGACTGATTTACCCATCACTGAACAAGCTCCGTTTTCTGGACTGGAAGAAATTCCAAAGGATCAAACCATTGCACGAGCAATCTATTTGGACCAGTCAGAAGTCAGGACTCACATGACCGCTAAGGATGGAATCCAAGGTTTACCGGCCATGTTTTTAATAGATAAGGCCATGTACTTTGCCAGTATAGGAAACGTTATTGTTTTCGAAGATATCTTTGTTCTACTCACATACGGGTTATTCATTTTTCCTAACATCGATAACTTCATCGATGTCAATGCCATTAAGATATTTCTGATTGGAAACCCGGGTACCAACCCTGCTCGCAGATGCTTATCATTCTGTACACTTAAGGAATTTGTACAGTGGAGGAATGATCACATGCTGTGTACCCCTGATATACAAATGGTTCACTTCCCATTTACCCAAGTCTGCTGCTTTTTGGGATCATAAGAGTATTTTACGTTGGTCACACAGAATCATGTTTCTTACCAACTCAGACATAGATTGGTATAATCGAATCTATGATGGGATAAGAATCATCGACCGTTGTGGAAACTTCCATAATATACCCCTCATAGGAACTAAAGGAGGAATTAACTATCATCCAGTTTTGGTTCATCGTCAACTTCGATACCCGCTATATCAACACTAAGGCTCTCCTTGAGTGTGAAAATGACGACGTGGCGTTTCAGCTCCTCGGTACCACCTGCTCTTATGCCCGTTTTTGTTAAGTTTCTTCTAATTACTGACTTGTCTTTTTGTGTTTGCAGAGAAAATGGGCGACATGAGGGAACGATTGATGAGGTCCCAGGCTGCCAAAGTCCAGAAGAAGGTGGCCTCAGTGCCTAAAGTCGGGGCGACCAAGCAGCAGTCGACGCTTGAGAAGTTTGTGTCCCGCTCTGGTTCTGTTCCGGGGACGATATCCACACCGCCAACTCCGGACACATTTTATAAGAGGAAACGTGATGATATCGGAGCTTCTCCAGCAGGCTGCTCGGGTGGTCTCTCTGGAGGGAAGTTTGTGCTGCCCTCATGCTACCTTCAGGGGACGATATTTGATGAAGGGACCTCCGTCGTTGTCCCAGAACTTGATGCCTCTGCAATTTTGTCTGGAGATCCTCAGGTGCGGAGGAAGCTTCTCTGCCAGGATGTGGCTGGCAAGATCAGGGTATTGGAAGCGGCGCTGACCCTTGGAGATGCAGAGGTAGCTTATCGCTCCGACCTCAAGGAGGCCAAGACTAGGATCAATGACTTAGAGTGTGAGAATGTTGAAATATATAATGAACTGAAGAAGCTGCAAGGTCACGAGGAGACCAAAATACTGCTCCAAAAGGAAGTGACCTAAATGAAGGAGGAGGTGATGAGAGTCAATGATGAAAATGCCTGCTTGAAGGCGAGGATAGCTGAGCTAGAGGGGTCGTTGGCAGCGGGTGAGGACGAGACCGACGACGAGAAAGCCTTGAAGACGAGAAGGGACCTGATCGAGAGGATCCCTATCTTCGGGGAGGACAACCTGGGGGCAGTTGAGTTTGGCTTTAATGCTGCTTTGGAGCAGCTGAAGGCCCTCAACCCTGACGTCCAGCTGCAAACCGAGGGAATGGGTCTACTCAATGTCGTCGTCAATGGTGAGGTGGTCCCCCCGGAGGGTGTTAGTGAGGTCGTTTAGTTTCTCTTTTTGAATGTACATGTATTTTATGGGCCTGCGTGCCTTTTTGATGTAATGTTTGTCGGGCACCGCCCTTCTAATGTACACCTGACTTATTCCGGTCTTGTAGCTGATGTTATTAACATTATTCATTTGGGATTTTACTATCGCATTTATTTATGTATGCTTGTTTGAATGGATGTTTACTCGACTTGCTCTTGTTGTGCCCGACAGTCTGGGAAACCTGTCGAGGAGGGCAAAGTGGTTTCGCTGGTGATGGGACTAGGATCTCAGTTGAGGTATTAATCCCATAGGCTTGGATTGTTCCCATCGCGAGCTGGGTGTCCTGCCTAATTGGTGTGGCAATGGCGGAGCTCGATTGAGGTATCCCTTTTGTGCACAGTATCTGCTCGTCCCATAAGTAGAAACTAGTCGGCGTTGTAAAATGGATCGTGCTTACACCGGGGCACGATCCCATGACCGAGTCGTCTCCCCGTTTAGGGGGGATCTCGTCGGCAGTTAGTCCACCTCATATTTGGTTCTAATTATAGTATTATTTGAGCTTTTCAGCGTTCCATGGTCGAGCAAATGGTTCTCCGTCTAGAGTTTCTAAATAGTAGGCTCCCGTGCCCGTTTTGGACTTGGCCCTGTAGGGTCCTTCCCAGTTCGGGGCCAGCTTTTCTTCGCGCAAATATTTCTGATTTCTGTACAAGACTAAGCTACCAATGGGGAAGTCGCGCTTTATGACCCTGGCATCGTGGCGCAAGGTTATTTGTTGTTTTAGCGAAGCTTCGCAGAGAGCTGCTCCTGACCGTATTTCTTCGACCAGATCGAGCTCTTCTCTTAAGGCTTCATTGTTCATCTCCTCATCGATGGGAGCTTCTGTTCGTCTGGATGGTTCCCTGATCTCCACCGGTATCACAGCCTCGGTTCCTTAAGTTAGTCGGAAAGGGGTTTCCCCGGTGGTGGAGTGTGGTGTTGTTCTGTAGACCCAGAGCACGCTATGTAGCTCTTCGACCCATCTCTTCTTGGCGTCACCCAGCCTTCATTTTAGACCGTGAAGGATTACCCTGTTCGCGGCCTCTGCTTGCCCATTGGTCTGGGGATGCTCGACCGAAGTGAAGTGTTGCTTTGTGCCTAACCCGGCGACGAAGTCCTGGAACTTTCTGTCCGTGAATTGTGTTCCATTGTCGGTCACGAGGGCTTGGGGTACTCCAAATCGTGCGAGGACGTTCCTTTTGTAGAAGCAGAGTATATTGAAGGTTGTGATCTTGGCGAGGGCTTCGGCTTCAATCCACTTAGTGAAGTAGTCGACGGCCACGATCAGAAATTTGTTTTGATAAGACCCCATTGTGAAGGGCCAAGTCGAGGATAGAGTCTTCAATTCGTTGGGGGGTGCTAAGTGCATGTCCCCGTGGCGCTAGCACCAGTCACATTTTTGGACATGTTCCTTGGCATCGTGCTGCATGGTCGGCCAGTAAATCCTACTTGTAGGGCTTTTCGTGTCAGTGATCTCCTTCCCAAGTGTTGTGCGTTGATGCCCTCGTGGATCTCTTGGAGGATTTCAGGGACTTTGCTCTCCTCGACACATTTCAGGAGGGGGATGGAGAATCCTCGTCGATAAAGTTTGTCCTCAATCAGCACATATGAGCAAGCTCGTCGTTTAGTCACGCTATCCTCCTTGCTGTCCTCGGGCAGCTCCCCTTTGGTGAGGTAGTTATATACAGGGGTCATCCAGCAGTGGCTCTCTCCGATGGCGTTGACGTCGAGCAGCTCTGGTGGTTTCTCTATGCTGGGTCAGGCAAGTACTTCTTTCACGACGGATTTATTGCCACCCTTCTTTCTGGTGCTAGCCAGTTTAAACAAGATGTCTGCCCGCGTGTTTCGTTCGCGGGGGATGTGCTGGACTTCCCATGCGTCGAACTTGGCGATTTTCTCCATTACCAGCGTCAGATAGTCGACTAGCCGGTCGTTCTTTGCTTGGAATTCTCCCTGTACCTGGGACGCTACGAGTTGGGAATCAGTGTAAATCTTTACCTCCTTGGCGCCCACGTCCTTTGCCAGCCATAGTCCTGCGAGGAAGGCCTCGTATTCGGCCTGGTTATTGGACGTAGGGAAGGACAGGACTAGAGATACCTCGATTAGTATTCCTTCCTCATTTTCGAGGATGATACCTGCGCCGCTACCCGAGGTGTTGGATGCCCCGTCAACGTAGATGGTCCATCTCTGCGTTCCGCTTGGTGGGGACGTTGGAGGCATCATCTCTGCCATGAAGTCAGCCAGGACTTGTGCTTTAAGGTCCTTTCTTCCCTCGTAATGATGTCGAATTCCGACAACTCCAGGGACCATTTAAGCATTCTGCCAGCCGTATCTGGTTGGCAAAGCAACTTCCTGATGGGTTGGTCTGTGCGTACTACTATGGTATGGGCCAGGAAGTAGTGTTTGAGTCTTCTCACGGCAATAACGAGGGCAAGGGCGACTTTCTCTATCTGCACGTACCTGATTTCTGGCCCTTGTAGGGCCTTGCTGGTGACATATATGGGCTTCTGCTCGTCCGTCGTTTCGCGAATGAGTGCGGCGCTGATGGCTTCGCAAGTAACGGAGAGATATAGATACAAGGTTTCCCCGTACTCTGGTCGGGATAGTACGGGAGGCTCGGATAAGGCTTTCTTGAGATGGGTCAGGGTCTGCTCACACTCGTCTGTTCATTCAAACGCGGCCTTCTTTCTGAGGAGTTTAAAGAAGGGCATAACGTGTTGAGCGGACTTGGCCACGAAACGAGAAAGTGAAGCAAGCATCGTGTTGAGGGATTGTATAAATTTTTTCGACCTGGGTGTAGGGAATTTTGCGAATGCCCGACACTTGTCTGGGTCGCCTCTATTCCCCTCTCGGTGAGGTAGAATCTGAGGAACTTCCCTGCCCGTACGCTGAAGGTGCATTTTTCTGGATTAAAGCGCATTTTACACTTCCTGGCCTGGTCGAAGACCTTTTACAAGTGGGCCGTATGGTCGGATTCCTCTTGGGATTTTACGATCATATCGTCCATGTAAACTTCGAGCATGTCTCCGATTTCTGCTCGGAAGACCTTGTTCATCATGCCCTGGTATGTGGCCCCAACATTTTTCAGGCCGAAGGGCATTACATTGTAGTAATAGTTCCCCGAGGAGGTCATGAATGTGGTGTACCTCTTGTCCTTTTCGTCCATAGGGATTTAATTGTACCCCGAGTATGCATCCATGAAGGACAAAAGTTTGAAACCTGCAGAATTATCTACGAGCTTGTCGATGCTCAGTAAGGGATAAGCATCTTTCGGGAAGGCCCGGTTGAGATCAGTATAGTCAATGCACATGCACCATTTTCCACTATGATTTTTAACAAGTACAATATTGGACAGCCAGGTTGCATACCTGGCCTCCAAAATGAATTTCGCCTCTAAGAGGTCTTGTACAAGTTTTTCGGCAGCTTGTGCCTTTTCGTCGGATTGTTTCCGCCTGCGCTGCGCGACGGCACGAGCAGCTGGGTCGATGGTCAAATTGTGGCTTGTGGTCTCAGGGTCCAAGTCGGGCATGTCTGCGGCACTCCAAGAAAACAGGTCAGCATTGTCGTCCAGGCACTTCTTCAATTGTTGCTTGACCTCGTCGGGCAGTCCTACACTAATCTTCACACCTCTGTTGGGGTTATTGCTGAAGGCGATGACTTCGAACTCCCCGTCAGGAACTGGTCGCATGAGGGCTGATGTGGAGGAGCTTGTCGTCCCTGTTGACGTACCTTCACTGCTATCTTCCTCGCCTTCTTTTGAAATTCGGCTGTCAAGGTCGATAGTGTGTACAGGAAGTGCAGGTTTCTTGTCCGGTTGGCCGTCTCCAGATGGATGATCTTCCTCCCGTGCCCGCTTAGCTGCTTTGGGTGCTGCACCGATCTGGTTTTGTCCCCGGGTCGCTGCTTCGAAACATCTGCGGGAAGCCTCTATGTACTCGTGCAATGTCGCAACGTGACCCTTCTCCGTGTAATACTTCAGCTTGAGGTGGACAGTTGAAGGGACAACAACTAACTCTACAAGGGCCGGTCTCCCCAAGATGCACTGATACAGTGACGGGCAATCGATCACCAGGAATTGGGTCTTGATTGACCTGGACGCCTCTTCTTCCATGAATGTGACTTGGAGTTCCACGTACCCCCAGGGTCTGGTCGTGGCTCCGTTGAACCCCTGCAAATCGGATCCCACGTATGGTGAGAGGTTCCAGCTTGAAGGCCCGAAACAGGTCGGTGTACATTATATCCACCGAACTACCCTGGTCGACCAGGATTCTCCTGACGTCGGTGCTTGCCAGTCTCGCCCTGACGAGCAAGGGTATGTGTGAGTTGGGAGAGCCTTCGGGCAGTTCTTCGCGGTAAAAGGTGATCGGATGGGAACGCCCCTTGATCTTCTCAAGTGTGGATAGTCGGTCAGGGCTGCAATCAATAAGCTGCTCAAACTTTCGCTTAACAGATCCCACTGTTAGCTCATTGTACCCCCCGCATGAGATAACCATGGCTGCAGGGAATGCTTCCCAAGTGCTAAGCGCGAACATCTGTGATGGCTCCTCGAAATAATCTGGAACAGCAAAGTCCTCTGGTCGCGTGATAGACATAGCGACCTGCGGGGGAGGACTGGATGAGGGTGATTCTGCTTCCTTCTTTGGGTCAGAAGCCTCTCGCCGCGAAGATTCACCTTTCTTGATGTACTGCTTCAAATGACCCTCTTTGAGGAGGATCTCAATAGCATCCTTAAGGTGCACACAGTCCTCGATCGTATGGCCATGGCTGCGGTGGAAACGACAATACTTACTTTTATCCACGTTTCACTTGGACGTCGTGGGTTTGGGGAACCTGACACCTCCCTGCTTGAACTCTGTATTGATGCATTCGAAAAGAATGCGCTCACGAGGAGCGGTGAGCAGGGTATACTTCGTGAATCGGTCAGCGAGCCCTTTACCTTCCCGGGGGTGATCATCTTGTCGCTTTTCTCTTCCTTGTTTGGATGTCTCTGGCTCGTCTTTTTTGTTGCCCGGGTACCTACTCGATCTCTTGCTGTAGCGAGCGATTTTTGTCGGTGACGCTACCACCTTATCGCTGGGTTTTCCTCACTGCAATGGTAGGAGGGGGTGCTACTTTCTGATTTCTTATTTATCCCATGAAGCTGGAAGGGAAAGGGAAGTTATCTAAAACTAACCTTGCATGTGAATGTTCAACTGAACAAACGCTTAAAAGAGATTGGGGAGTCCGGGGTCAGGTTATACGATGGGGAGTTGTCAATTACCCATCCTATATGTGGTTATCCACAAGATATTAGCTTTAGGTTTCGCTTTGTACTTGATGGTGTTTATCCATTAATGGGCTGGTAAAGTTTCTTGGGAAGTATGAGTGAGTGAGTGAGTTGATGTTGATGTTCGGGTGTTTTTGGTAAGGTACTGGACCTAAGTTTTAATTGGTATGAAGGTACTGGACCTAGAGTTTTTGATTGGTATGAAGGTACTGGACCTAGAGTTTTTGATTGGTATGCTCGCTAAGATTTCGCAATCTTATGCCTATGTATTCCTATTTAAACGAAACAGGGAAATCAGAGCAATTGTAGTTCCTCCTATTCTAAGGGAGGAAAAAGATATTTGGTGTCTTGTTCAAAGCCCAAGATTGAAGCTAAAAGGGTTATTTGTGTCTTGTTCAAAGCCCAAGATTGAAGCTAAAAGGTTTAACTGAGAGAGAACTTGTCATCTCTAAAGGGGTATTGTTGATTTTTGTGCGCCTTGATCAAAGCCCAAGGTTGAAGCTAAGAGGTTGATTGACTCCACTGGGGAAGTCCTTATACAAAGCCTAAGAGGAGGCTGGGAATAATCGACTCAACAAGAGTGTTTATATCTGTGTCTTGTACAAAGCCCAAGATGAAGGCTAAGATGAGTTTGACTCTGTTTAGGAAATCATTCCTCAAAGACTAAAAGAAGGCTGGGAGGAAGTGACCTCGCTGGGGAAGATATTTGTCCCAACCTTAAGAGGTGAAGATTTATGTCTTATACAAAGCCCAAGATTGAGGCTAAAAGGGTTTGACTCAACAAGAGAGTGCTTTTATCTGTTCTGTACAAAGCCCATAATTGTGGCTGAACAAGCTGGAGAAATTATTCTTCACAACTTGAGAGGAGGCTAGCTCTAGCTAGGGGAAATCTTTACATCAAATCTACGAGGAGGCTGAAAAAATATTGACTTAACAAGAGAGTATTTTTGTTTGTCTCGTACAAAGCCCGAGATTGAGGCTAAAAAAAGGTTGACTAAACAAGAGAGTGCTGAAAGGTGATTGACTCAACAAGAGAGTCTGAAAAGGTGATTGACTCAGTAAGAGAGTCTAAAAAGGTGATTGACTCAACAAGAGAGTCTAAAAAGGTGATTGACTTAACAAGAGAGTCTGAAAATGATTGACTCAACAAGAGAGTCTGAAAAGGTTAGCTCCGCTGGGGAGAATCATTGTATGAAGCCCAAGAGGAGGCTGACTATGCTGAGGAAATGAAGGATCATTATACGAAGCCTAAGAGGAGGCTATCTTTCTGCTGGGGATTATTAAGATCCCTAGGCAGGTCCAAGTGGGGAATCAACTCTTGTTGAGGGTTCCATAAGAGTTGAGATATCAGATGCCTTGAGGTTCTGATACTGGGAGATATATTGTCCCTGGTTTATGGATTTTTAGAAGAGAGACTGGGTTTCTTCCTATGTTTGTAGGGAACTTGAGAATGTCTTTGAGACTCAAGGAGATTAGATTGTCCAAGTCTACTGGTGTGGAAGAGTTTTATCTTTTGTATAATGCCTAAGAGGAGGCGGGTGTATTAAGGGATGAGAATCAACCCTAAATTGGTCAGAGGTTTGACACTGGAAAGACTGATCTTGTAAAGGATGACTAAGTTCTTTCTTATACCTTTAAGAGGTCTTCAGGGTCCTTGTATTAAGCCCAAGAGAAGGCATGAGAACTTCTAAGAAGCCGGAGGGTCCTTGTACAAAGCCCAAGAGGAGGCGGGGATGCTTTTAGGAAGCCTGTGAGTCCCAAACCAAGAAGAGGTCAAGAAATGCTATTCACCGAGAAAATATCATTTAGTGAAAAATTCTGAAGTTTGAAGAAACTCAAGAGATGTTATTCACAGAGAATAGATCAACTCTGGGGAGTAGAATTTCTTTGACAATTTCTAGGGGTGGCAGCCGGAGAAAAGGTTCACGAAGAATACTGCCTTTCTCTTTGTTCCATATTGTTTAAGCCCAAGAGAAGGTAAGACTGTATCTGGAAATCCTATGGGGTTCTAGTTTTGACTGTATTTAAAGAGTGACCATATTGGCTTTACCTAGTTCTAGACCTAGTTGCTGGGGAAAACTCTAAATAACTATACTAGTATATATACAGTTGATATATGACAAGTATTTAAAAGGATATGAAAGAAGACTTACAGTGCGCAGCTTCCCACAATACAGTTATATATATATATATGAAAGCGAGTAAATGAAAGTTGTTTAAAACTTACAGGCGAGCAAGCTTCCATCCTGTATTGTTAGTTGTTCAATGAAATTAAAGAAAGTTTTGATAACAACATATATATTTGAATCTAAATCAAAAGGGAAGTTGTTTTGTAAAGATTGTTGGGGCTTATACTCAAGGAGAGGCCCAAGGTTTAACAGTGATCGCACCGTTGTTTTGAAAATCGCAGAGGGACTTATACAATGATTGAGGCCCACAGAGGTTTATTTACAAAAGGGTTGGGTCTTACAACTCAAGGAGAGGCTCAAGGATGTTTTGAAAAATAAAGATGGGACTTACAACACCAGGGGAGGCCTAGATGATTTGTTTTGAAATGACGATCGCGTCGAGATTCTTTTAACGCAGAGGGACTTATACAATATCTGAGGCCCAAAAATGGTTTAGGTTAAAAGGGGATTGGGTCTTACACTCTATTAGAGGCCCAAAAGTGTTTTTGTAAAAGTGATGGGGCTTACAACTCAAGGAGATGCCCAAGTGATTTCTATTTGAAAATGGCGATCGCGCTGAGATTTTTCATCGTGTCGGGACTTATACAATATCTGAGGCCCAAATTGCTTATGTACAAAGGGAGTTGGGTCTTACACTCTATTAGAGGCCCAAAAGTGTTTTAAAAAGATTGATGAGGGTGAAATCAATCAAAACCCTAATTTTGTTAAAAATGGAATTAATTTTGATTAAAAATTAATAAAATCATTGAAAACATGTGAGAAATGAGTTGTGATTTTGGGTCAATGTTTCAAAAATCATGTTTTTATCCATAAAATGATGGAAAACCATTTAAGTTTGGAAAATCAAGAGAAAGAAAATTATTAAAATGTTAAAACACAAATAAAAATTAATTCTTTGCAAAAATATCAAATATATGCAATAAATAATATTTTTAGGAAATTTTTGTAAAATAAAATATTTTAACTTTTTTGTGAATTTTGAAAAATAGAATAAACTCAAAATCATTAAAATTCAGAGAGAAATTAATTTTTGAATCAATTAAATAAAATAATAAAAATTCAAAAATTCAAAAGTTTGAAAAAGGGCGCCAAGAACACCTGCTTCTTGCCCGCGTGCCCTGTTTTTGTCTAATTTGCATTTTCTCATCAATCTCACTGAATACTTAATGAAATCACACAATGCACATATCAATCTGCTCGTTTTCAACTCACGATCATGTCTATGGTCTTTAATTTCATTTATTTTAAGTATGGAATGAGAAATCAAAGAGAAACCTCAAGAACCCTAATTTATGCATGAAGGCTAAGAAATTCCATACACAATTCATACAAAGCAATCAATGGAGGGGAAACACTCCATACATGATTATGAACATATGGCATAATTATTGTGCGAGGAAATGTGCATGAATCATGAGATGACCAAGTTTAGGCTTACTTGAATGTCGGGGCAGCAAGAGCAATTTGATTTTTGAGTTGGAGGTGTTACAGATGAGTTATGATGATCTGAACAGCTTCCTTAGGTGCTATGGAGTGTGTCTAAATGCTTGGAGTGGATTGAATTGAGCTGGAACTTAATTTGGCACCTCAACTGCAAATCTGTCAAAGGCTTGTGCAGATGGCTGGTGATTTTGAGAAATTGGTGTTCCAGATGTTATGTAAGAGTTTGGATCACTTCTATATGATATATGTGAGGTGTGTGTGATTGGTTTGGTTGGAATTGCTCTCAAACTCAAAACCCGATAGTGACTTGAGTTAGAAGGTAAAATTGGAGTGAAAGTGGTGATTTTGAGGAAAACATATGTTTGGGTGCTTTAGTGTACTCAAACTGATCACAAATGAGCTCTATTTATAGTAGAACAAGTTTGTTTTACAAGCAATAGGGAATGGCAACTGCAGCAGGCCTTTGGCCAATGTGGATCAAATGGAATCTCAAGTCTCCTCTAGCCATTGACTTGAGATTAGAGCACAGGCCTATGGTTTTCTGTTGTATGAGCTTATTTTGATCACTCCATAACTTAAAATCCATGAAGAATTGGAATGAGATGTAGTTGACACTTTTAAAGTATGCCATGAGAGCTACAAATCCATCTTTGGACCACCCAAAATGGTTGCTTGGATCTCAAGTTATGGTCCTTGGAAGTTGGTACCATAGCCACTTCGTTCCATAACTTAGAAAAATTCTAAGTTTTTTATGGTTACCCTTTTACAAGTTAACTCATTTTCTTTGGTTTTTCTTGATGAATGATGATTCAAATCACATATTAACATTTTTTTAGGGTTATAGAACCATGGTTGAGCAAGAATTCAAAAAGTCAAACTTTGACTTTTTGTACAATTGACTTTTTCAGCAGATGAAATCCAAACTGTGCGATCCTTTCTGAAATCAAGCCCTTGACCTAAATCAAACCTAATGGTGTTATAGGGTGTATTGAATCATGTCCCAAGGTTTGGGAGCATGTCTTGGTCAAAAGTCAAAGGTACAGTTGACTTTTTCCTCGAAACCTTAATTGTGGTTCAGATGAAATTGAAACTTGTGAATCAAGCTTCTTGGACCAATCCATTATTGGAAATGGATCCATGTAGTGTATTGGAGGCCCTCAAATCATGTCTTGAGGTCTTGGCTCATGCTTTGTCCCAAAAGTCAACTTAGGTGTGAATTAGGTCAAGAAACCCTAATTCCTGATTTTTTGTGAATGCATCCCCTGAGGTTAAATTGACTTGATGATTGGGTTCATGAGGTCCCTTGGAGTATCTTGGGTTGTGCTTTGAAGCATTGGCTCATGCCAGATGAAAATTTCCATCTAGAGGCCTCAGTCGACCAAAACCCTAATTTGGTGACACTTGCGATCTTGAGGCTTGATCCACTTGGAATGTTGCAACTTTGTGCTTGATTCTTGATGTGGGAGTCCTCTTGATCCTTTGTGGATGTTTGAGAGATTAGACAAGTTGAAGATCATGTCATTCCTTGATTGATCCTTTGTCTAAGTACTCTGAGAGGGCTCAAAACCCTAATCCTTTGATTGTAGTGGAGGTTCACCCATCTTTGGGGATATTAATGAGGCATGATGGTTCATCCATATTGTGGTAATGATTTGCACAATGATGGGAAATCTTGGTGGTCAAAATTTGGGGTATGACACTGTTGGTTGCAGAATAGGGCAAGCAGCAAAAATATTTATTTCTGGAAGAATTCCCTTCGGGGTTTATGTCGTGTCCAAAGAGATCGGTTCGAGGGAAAGAATGTCGTTAGACAGTCTCTCGCGTTAATGAGTTTGGGTTTAACTGGGTTTAAACATAAAACAGAAAAGTAAACATTAAAACATAAAACAAATTCATTTTTCAACAAGACAAACTTTTCCGGCATGCACATAACCGACTCCTCACAAACTTAAACTTACCGACCAGTTATACTCGACCTACAGTACTCCTCAATATCACCCAACATCGCTTACAACAAAGGTTATGTCTAACGTAAAGTTGAGAGAACAACTGTGTTACCCTCGCCGACACTCTCGCACGTGACTCAAGGCACGGAAGCATTAAGCTTCGACGCCTATTGAAGATTGTTAGCTCTTAAATCTATCTCTAGAATCCAGAAACTAACAGATAATCATCCCTAATCGAAGTTTGCGAGGATTATCTCTAACGCAACTCAAACCCCGCGCATAAAGCAAAAATCAGAGACAATCACCAATAAAGATTTGTAAAGCAAGTTTTATACAACGCCATGGGCGACAAATATACATGAGATCATAGTCAATACATATACAAAACCCAACAAAGAAGAAAAACACAAAGAATAAGAGAAATGAACCAAACATCTCACGGTTTGTCAGAGCCGATCGACGATCAATCCACCCCGGTTCATCCATATGCAAGCTTCCATGTTGTTTTCTAAGCTAATATACTGAAAATTGAAGTTTGATGGAGTTTGAGCAAGAATCCCCAAAACCATAACCTAAAAATGAATGAAAATAACATATATACACTTTTAAAATCTGTCACGTTCGCTTTGCGAACGTTTTACTCGCTAGGCGAGCCTAAAAAAATCGTACTTAAGTGCCTCTGAACAGCCAAACCGCCTATGCAAATTTCCAGAAGTTCGCAGTACGAACTATTTATTCGCTTAGCGAATACTCGCTGCACAGTTCACAAAGCGAACTTTGGTTCCTTTCTCCCCTGTCCAATTCTGGACTCCTTCCCTGGGGAACTCGCTAGACATTCGCAAAGCAAATGTTCGCTGGCTCCTTCGCAAAGCGAACAAGCTGAACTTTCTGGTTTTCTTCAGCTCCCTTTTATTGCTTCAAATGACACATTCTGGAGCCTTTATTCCTCATTGTTCCAACAATGCTTAATTACCCACAAAATGAATGGAAAACCATTAATCTTTACATAAATGAATCAAAAACACAAATATATACTAACTAACGTATTTATACACAAAGTGGGGTTTATTCGATCGATATTTACCAAAAAGTATCGATAAGTGCAACAAAACATATATACAAAAATAGTTACATTTTGCACTTATCAAACTCTCCCCAACTTAAACTTGTTTGTCCTCAAACAAGAATCAACTAGCTCAAGAAACAAACGCAAAAACCAAAGAGTCACGAATCAACAAGTTTTGAAAAACGGAAACAAATGTATGGTTCAAATGAAAAACGGTACACACAAAGTAAATACTTACCACCAAACTACGACGACAACATAGTCACAAAACAAATGCAAAATACAAAAATCATGCCAAACATCCTAAAACAACACAGGTTCAAATGTGAATCACACCTAGCAAAAAAAATCATCGGTAGATGAAAAACACAAAATGGGGTACTTTACACTCACACAACAATCTTGAAAACAAAAGACTAAATTATGCATTCATCCAACAATTCACATTGAACATAAAAAGGCAAGAATCACAAGGACTTTTCAAGGTTGTAGCGTGGTCGGGTAAACAAACAAGGGGAAATTTCTAAAGGTAATTGAAACAAAAACTTGCCTAAACCTAAGGGAGTGATCAACTCACAAAGACTCAAACACAAAATTCCAATCAACTTCTTCCAAAATCCCAAGTGTTACACAAAACACAATACTTATTTAGCACAATTATTTGAACTCTTTTTGTTTCCTTTCTCAAGGATTTTCTTTTTTTCTTTTCTTTTTCTTTGTCATATTTTTCTCATTTTTCTTTTCTTTTTCTTTCCTCATAGAATCCAACCAATGAGTAAACAACCATTCTCTCCCCAACTTGAATTCAACCACATCATCATGTGAATACTCCCTACTTTCTAAGGCAAGGCAAAAATTCATACAACAACACAAAGTTGAGGTCCAAGAAAAAACAAAATCCAATCAAAAATAAGTGAAGTAAATACTCATAGACAAGCATTAAGTTCAAATAAAACATGGATCAAAAAGCTCAAAGGGGTTACAAATGATCACACACTCACAAGGTGAATGACTATTTGGCTAGGTAGTTGTGCTCAAAATGAAACAAAATTGCCTTGATCCTTTTCATGCATTCATATAATCAACACAAACAAAATATTAAGCATAATAAAGTCCATTTAGAACAAGAATGTTGGTACTCCGTGCATGTATGAACAATGGAAAGCTACCTCATAAAAAGGTTGGGAACTAAAGTGATTCACATACGAACAAGTATACAAAAGAATGAATGGCATGGAAGTTTGTAAAAAGCCTAAGTATCATGAATATGCTAAAGTCAAGAAAGCGATAAACACATACCTTGGATGTGTACAAAACTTAACAATATCATTACCATACATCCGCAAGTTGAAATGATCAAACTTGGAACATCACCTTAAATTTCCACAAGCTACTCAAAACAAGCTCATTTACAACACAAGAATTATTAGTATAAACAAACTAAAAGACCGGGTGAAAATGCATTAAACAAGTTCACCACACTACCTAAGCTAAACCACAACAAAATAAAATAATACAACATGCTTGTTTTACGTCGTAAGCTCGACGCCTTTACAATGCTTAGCTAGCAACTTCCTTCCTTCATGTCATGGTGATGCCTCACCGCGCAAACCAAAAGCAAGTGCCCTAACCAAACATTTAAACAAACGTTACGGGAACAAAATGTATACAACACTTGAACAAACATAATGGAAATATAAAATATATACGATATATACAAAACTCAAAAACAAAGAAACTATCGCAATGCGATTCAATATCAAAACCAATCCCCGGCAACGGCACCATTTTGTTGGTTGCAGAATAGGGCAAGCAGCAAAAATATTTATTTTCGGAAGAATTCCCTCCGGGATTTATGTCGTGTCCACAGAGATCGGTTCGAGGGAAAGAATGTCGTTCGACAGTCTCTCGCATTAATTAGTTTGGGTTTAACTGGGTTTAAACATAAAAACAGAAAAGTAAACATTAAAATATAAAACAAATTCATTCTTCAGCAAGACAAACTTTTCCGGCATGCACATAACCGACTCCTCACAAACTTAAACTTACTGACCAGTTATACTCGACCTACAATACTCCTCAATATCACCCAGCATCGCTCACAACAAAGGTTATGTCTAACGCAAAGTTGAGAGAACAACCGTGTTACCCTCGCCGACACTCTCGCACGCGACTCATGGCACGGAGGCATTAAGCTTTAACGCCTATTGAAGATTGTTAGCTCTTAAATCTATCTCTAGAATCTAGAAACTAACAGATAATCATCCCTAATCAAAGTTTGCGAGGATTATCTCTAACGCAACTCAAACCCCGCGCATAAAGCAAAAATCAGAGACAATCACCAATAAAGATTTATAAAGCAAGTTTTATACAACGCCATGGGCGACAAATATACATGAGATCATAGTCAATACATATACAAAACCCAACAAATAAAAAAACACAAAGAAGAAGAGAAATGAACCAAACATCTCGCGGTTTATCAGAGCCGATCGACGATCAATCCACTCCGGTTCATCCGTATGCAAGCTTCCATGTTGTTTTCTAAGTTAATCTACTGAAAAATGAAGTTTGATGGAGTTGAAGCAAGAATCCCCAAAACCATAACCTAAAAATGAATGAAAAGAACATATATACACTTTCAAAATCTGTCACGCTCGCTTTGCGAACGTTTTACTCGCTAGGCGAGCCTCAAAAAATGGCACTTAAGTGCCTCTGAACAGTCAAACCGCCTATGCAAATTTCTAGAAGTTCGCAGTGCGAACGATTTATTCGCTTAGCGAATACTCGCTGCACAGTTTGCAAAGCGAACTTTGGTTCCTTTCTCCCCTGTCCAATTCTGGACTCCTTCGCTGGGGAACTCGCCAGACATTCGCAAAGCGAATGTTCGCTGGCTCCTTCGCAAAGCGAACAAGCTGAACTTTCTGGTTTTCTTTAGCTCCCTTTTATTGCTTCAAATGACACATCCTGGAGCCTTTATTCCTCATTGCTCCAACAATGCTTAATTACCTACAAAATGAATGGAAAACCATTAATCTTTACATAAATGAATCAAAAACACAAATATATACTAACTAACGTATTTATACACAAAGTGAGGTTTATTCGATCGATATTTACCAAAAAGTATCGATAAGTGCAACAAAACATATATATATATATAAATAGTTACATTTTACACTTATCAGACACTTGCGTCCCGGGCATGATATGTGGCTTCCTTCTCTTCGTACTGTATGTATGCTTCAGCTTTTCGGAGAAGTTCTGTCAAAGTTCGAGGGGTCTCGATTTCGACAGCTTTTCGAAACTCGCTTTTCGGTCTCAGGCCCTTCTCGAGGAGATACTTTTTCATATGGAACCGTTCAATATATACCCGCAGGGGCTTGTCTCTGCCCTGTATGATAGCTTCAAAGGTGGCCTCCGACTTGGGATGTCGTCGGGAGGCCGTAAAATGTCGGGCGAACCGGGTCTTCAAATCTCTCCAAGATGTGACCGACCCCCGGGGAAGGCGCTTGAACCAAGCCATAGCCCCTTTCCTGAGGGTGGTTGGGAACAATCTGCACTTTATGGCTCCACTCACATTGTGGTAGTGGAGCATTGCTTCTATGTTTTCTATGTGCTCGCTGGGGTCGGTGGTCTCATCGTACGTCCCCAGAGCAGGGGGCTTCTCCAACCCGCAAGGAATTCTGGTGTCCATGATCTCTTGTAAGAGGGGACTTTGGACGTCGTCATCACTGCTGGTGCTCGGAGAACGGGAAAAAGAATAGCTACGACCACAGCTTCTGCTTCGTCGTGGAGAATGCTTGCGTGATCGGTGATGCTCGTACTTTCTTGAGGGCCTGGATTTCTTCGACGCAGGGGAGTGTCTTGACTTCCGCTGAGGAGACCGGTGTCGCCTTCTTGCAAGGCCGGATGCGGGCTCTTCTGATCTTGATTGTCTTCTTGTCGGGGAGTGGCTTCTGGACCTGTCACGCCTCCGTTTCTAAGAGGGATACCGAGGACGTGGAGAAGGGCTGCGAGGTTTCTCTGAGGACAAGCGCTCCTGGAGGACGTGCTTGAGAGCGTTGATCTTTTCTCCTTGCTGGAAGATCAAGAGGTTTGACCTTTTGAGGGAGGCAATGAGGGCAGCTGTGTTGGGATCAGCATTTTGTGGAACCGAGATAGGCTCAAAAACGCGGTCAGCAGCGTGTGCCCGAGGTTTCACGTCACTGGGAGTAGGGGAGCCGGTCTTCCCGTCACGATGATCTGTCTCCGGGAAAGCAGCTCCGGAGAGGATGTGGTCGACGTTATCAGCTATAACGACGACGACAGACTCTTGACGGACAACATCATTCTTGGTGGAGGCCATGATGATCAGAAGGAGTTTGGAGAGCTTTGGTCTTTGAGGTGAAAAAAGAAGGGATCTTGAATCAAAAGACGGGGAAGCTAGATTCCCACAGACGGCGCCACTGATCGGAGGTGATCAGACTGGATCGTCGTGGCCTTCGCGTAGGACAAGTGATGATGCTTGTAGGAGAGGAGGGGGTTAGGGGTGTGCAAAATATCCGGTTATTAGATCCAAATCCACAACTAAATCCAAATCCATTTAAAATATCCTGATATACTTAAATGGTTATTAACCAGTTAATTATTAATGGTTGGTTATCCAACCATATTTTATTTTTGGATCCGGTTATAATCCAATTATTATCCGAAATCCAAATATTTAATTCAATTATATATTTTAAAATAAAAAATTGAAAAAACTTTTTTTTTTAAAAATTAATTTTTTTGGAAATAAAAAGTTAATTATTAAAAAAAATCAATTTTTTGTGAAAAATTAAATTAAATTTTATGTAAAATTATTTTTTGAGAAAAATAATGAAATTTTTTGGAAAAATAATTAATTTGCATAGGTCTATCACACTTTCACAAAACAAATGAGTGTATTATAGCAAACATATATATATATATATTCTTAAAATGAAACGGAGGAAGGACTCGATCTAGAAAACGAAACACAAATCAGCAGACCAAAACTAAGCTACTTTCCTAAAAAATGAGAACGATAAGTACCGCGAAGTAAATCCATGTTGAAGTTTGCAAGTGCGATCGTGCATATGAAGCGTATGAATTCACTGGAAACTCGTCGGATAATTCATTTCCGGCAACCGGCAATAGCGAATCTGAATACGTAGATCGAAGGAAGAATCAAAATGGAAGAGAAAAGAGAAAAGAGAAAAGAGAAAAGAGAAAAGAAGTGAAGAAACGGTTGCAGTTATAGTAGCAGAAGCAGCGGCAATAGAAGAATAAGAGTGCTAGAGGAAGCAACATACATAGAACTTCAACACGAACCATAACCAAATTTATAATCGGTTTTATAACCAGTTTTGATTGAAATATGGTTATGGTTATGAATCTAAACCATTTAATTGGTTTAAAAATGGTTATGGTTTGGTTTTTAAAAATAACCAACCATGCACACCCCTAGAGGGGGTGTACCTGCAAGGTACTCCGATGCCAAAGTAAGTTTGGGCTAGAGAGAAAGCAAGCACGCAAGTAAGATTTCAAGTAATCGATATTGAATACATGACCCTCAAGAATGAGAGGGTATTTATAGAAGAACCCCCAGCGCGGGGCCAAGGTCTCTCATGTGGCCAAAGCACCTGGTCGATCAATGAGAGACTGCTAGGTGGAAGGCAAGGTGTGTGGCCCTTTGACCTGGTCCAACTGTCTCCGTGAGATCCGGGGAGACAATTGGTCGCGTGAACTGTTAAGCGAGTGAGGGGGACATGCCCAACGGCTAGTTTCTGTCCAACGACTAGTTTTTGCCCAACGGCTAGTTCTTGGCTATTGGGCCTGGCCAATGGCTGGATTGTATTGGGCCTTGCCCTTCTAGGGGCACAGTGCCTGCCCAGTCCAGAACAATAATTTTTTCTTATATAACAAAATTTGAATCAAAATTAAAGTTGTACCCATTTATGACAATAGTATTTTTTCGTAAATTAAAAAGTTTTAATCAAAATACTACTTGTGTCTGTTTATAACAATAATATTTTTTTCGTATAGAAAAATATTTGAATTAAAATTATAGTTGTCCCCGTTTACAACAGTAGTATTTTATCTTATATAAAAAAATTTCAATAAAAAATAAAAATCTTCTTATACAAATATTATTTTTGTTTAGGTATCGTTTACAAAAATATTTGGATCAATAGTAAATTTTATTTGATATATAAAAATAACATCGTTTAGAAAAATACGTGGATCAACAATACATATTTTCTCCGTATAATGAAACATTTATTCAATCATTACTAAAGTATTATATAAAACTTAATAAATGATACATTTATTCAATTATTTTGTAATTATATAAATATCAATAAACGACATATATTTTTTTTTCATAAACATTGTTTGTAATGATTGGTTATCTAAAGTACAATATACAAAAACATTGTTTGTACTATCATATTTATAATAATATATTAAATGAATACATTTATGAATATAAGCTTTAACCCTTATAAATGGATAATATAAATGTATTGTTACATGAGCTACAAAATATAAAGGTGTTTGTATTATATAGTGTTTTACTTATTCGTATAATAGTAGTAGCTGGGACTATGGGTGGAAATAGGCTAGGGTAGGCTAGGCTTTATAAAGTCTGGGTCTGGCCTACAATAAACTTAAAAGACTTGAGTCTGGCCTATGGCCTATTATAGGCTCTCTTTTTTGGGTTGGCCTGACCTTTTTAAAAGTCTAGCCTGACCTGAAAGCTTATTTACAAGTCTTATTCTTATTATGGTTCTCAATTATTCCATATCACTTAAGAAGCTTTATAGGCTGACCTATATATACATATATAGGCCGACCTATTTAGCCTTTGTTCTAATATATATGCATATATAAGTATCTTTTTTTCTAATATATATGCATATATAGGACAACCTATTTAGTATATTTTTAATATATATGAAAATATAGGCCGACCTATAAGGCTTCATAGGTTTTTTTAATAGCCTAAGTCTGGCCTATTTAATTAAATATGCTTTTAAAAAAGCCTAAGTCTGGCCTTTTTATTAAAAAAAGTCTGATTTGGCCAGACTTTAAGTAGGTTACGCTATAGGCCCTTGTAGGTCGGTCTGGCCTATTCCCACCCCTAGCTGGGACCTAGAACAGTGGTATTTAAATATGTGTTTTTTGTTTTAAAAAAGACTATATCAATTTTAATTTTCTTGTCCATAATTTACTCATCTATCACATCAACTTTACGCATATTTCAAAGTCTTCCACATACTGCCTATTATACATTGTCAGTTTTTTCAATACATTTATAGTGATTTGATTAAAATTTATTTGAATAAAAAAATTGTTTCTTACTAAATTATTCAATCATTATTATATATATTTGTCCCACTTAAATTACTAATAAAATTATTTTATATATCAATAACATATATAAATAGTACAACAAATCCAAAGTCATTAAATATGGCAGATTCAACTGCATTTATTCTTATTTTACTCATATTCTTGTGCTTTTCTTCTTTAAATTCTATTTAATTCTATTAAAAAATATATTGAATAAGTATGAATTTTTTCTATATTTTAATATTCCTGCAATTTCAATTTTTTTAAATAAGTAAAATATTAAAAGCTAACAAAAATGAAATAAAATAAAAAGATTAAAATAACTACGTTGTTAACCAAGCGGTTGTGCTCCAGTGGCAAAGGAGCCCCGTCCAAGGACGTACCCGGGGAATACCGAGTTTGATTCCCAGATACGGAACAACATGCTTGGCCAGTGCGCATGCCTCTCCGCACGAGCTCTGAATTACTACGTTGTTGATTTGTTTTTCTATTTAGATCAAAATATCTCTCAGAAAGACTTCACATAACCCATATGAATTTCAATCTATCAAAATGTAGGTAATTATGACTATCCATTTTACACCACTTTACAGTAATTTACTATGTAATATCAAAATTTCAATCATCACAATTCTGTCTTGACTACATCAATTATCACCATATCTTATTCTCATGGGTCAATACAGATTTTATTCAGAAATCTTATCCTTCATCTCTCTTCATTTATTTATCTTAGTTAGCTGAAACAAAGGAGTAATAAATTAAAATTTAATATTTTTCTTTCCAAGATAACTTATTACTTGTCACACACCCCATCCACTCATACTCAAACTCTTATATCTCCTTTGATCTATCAATTTATAAAGCATGAATATCAAATTATGTTTATAAATTTTTCACATGAAATAAATATAATTAAATATTTATTTATTTATTTATTTGTGAGATCTGGAATATTGATAAAATTGACTTTTATAAAAAAAAAATACTTCTTACTTTATAAAAAAGACACTTTTAAAATATAAATAATTTTTCAAAAAAAGTAAATTACAAACAAATTTAATATTTTTCTTATTTACAGATCTGTGTTTTTTTTAAACGTTAAAAAAATTGATTATGACTATTACTTCAAATATGAAGCATATAATAAAATGTTTGTAAGAATTTGCAATTTTATTATTAATTCCTCTTTTTTTCGCGTCGATTTGTGTTTTTCCTAAAAATAGTTAAAGAATTTTTTTTTTAAATCTAAAATATTTCACACAAAACTTTAGCATTTTCGTTCTCTCTCTCTCTTTTTTAATTTTACAAAACATAAAAAGTCATTTTTTTCTCCACTCACTCATTATGACAACTACTGTTTATGACAAAATATATAAATTTGTCTCTCCAGAAAAAAAAACATAATAACTATGCCTATATATTTTATTTTTTCATATTTTCATAATATATATATATATATATATATATATATATATATATATATATATATATATATATATAATTTTTTTTAGATTTGAATAAAATTAATCTAAAATTTAATTTTTTTCTTTTATAAAACATAGGTAAATCTACAATCAAATAGATTAAAAAAAGTTTAATCATACTTAAGAACATATAAGAAGAAAAAAGTAAATGAATCATAGACTTACTTGTGTTATTGTTGTTCTTGTTTATGAGATATTTGAATATGTAACAAACCTGAAAAATTCACTTGTTAATGATAGAGTGAATGGGCATAATATAAAATATAATAAGAAAGAGAAAGATAGAATATAATAAGAAAGAGAAAGGAATTAATGAAAATACAAAAGAGAGAATGTGAGAAAAAAGAGGAAGTAATTAAAAGGGATACTCAGAAAAACCACTCAAGAAAGCCATGACCTGAAATGGAAAAGCTCATCATGATCCTCTCAGTTATACATTTATCTCATCATGATCATCTCAGCAAAACCACTCAAGAGTACCACACGTGTAAGTAACTGAAAAATTTCTTTTCACCTTCTCTAGACTACTCAAAAAAAAATTAATAAAAAAGAAAAAAGCCATATAATACGTTAACATTAAAACTTCGAAAGAAAAAAACCAAAAAAATGAGCATTAGACATTAGAACACAATAGCTCACCCAAAATATTAGTTAAAAATAATTAAATGTTTACCAATTTCAAAAAATAATTACTAAAACAAAATAGAATAGAAAACAATAATTTCCATAGAGAAACTTCAGAAATAGAAAGAAAGGGAAACTTTAAAATCAAATCTGCTTGAGGATTTTTTTCTACTCAAAAAAGAAACATGCTAGTTTATGGAGTGATGTCCAACAAAAAGGATCCAATTCCCAATTTACGTTGTAGAATGAAAAGTCATTAATGCAATTCAGTATAGAAAAAAATCAAATAGAAAAATAGTAATAATTGAAATTGAAAACTTCAATAACAAACATTTACCTTCAAGACTTAAAGATACCATATATTGAAATTGAAAAATATCACCCAAGTTTTGACAAATCTAAAAATAAAATTAACAAAATAAAGCAATAAAATTATATATTGATATTCTTATTATGAGGTGAAAAATTACATAGAAACAAAATAATCAAAACAATGAAATATTACACATTTGAAAATTATTATATAGCCTCTTAGTTATTTTGGATGACCATTAAGTACATGTACCCTTTATCAAACAGGTAGAATACAAAAAACTAACCTTTAACAACACCATTCTTATGCTTTCTTAGTTGTTGTATATCGAACCAAACTTAAATAATATTAAAAGAATGTTCAAAATACCGATTTTATAATTAGAAAGAAATAAATAATGAAGTTAAATAATCTTTTAGTGAAGAAAGATATAGAATATTAATCTATTTTTAAGTTTATCTATGGACTTCAATGTCTCTAATTTAAGCCATAATTCTCATCTTTCAACTTTTCTTCAATGTCTCTAATTTAACATCATTTCATTTAAATCAGTAAAACTTGTTTTTGAAATACTAACAGACCAAGAAAACAGTGAAAAATAGTACCTTAATTTTTTCAATAGTCACCTCTCTATCAAACACAGATTTTTACCATCATTGTTTCTGGTGTATGGAGCCTAAAATCTGTACATATATGTGTGGAGAAGAAACCCTAAAATATGCACATATAAAATACCAATTAATATATACACAAAATATATGCAGAAAGTTTGGAGTTTTACGATAGATCTACCACCGCGAAATCACACACCGCCGTGAAATCCCCGAAAACGACAGATCCGCCGTAAAATTCATGAATGAATGGGAATTTTTCATAAAAGATATACCACACTGCAACATAACAAAAACTCACTATGTAATTACTGTGATTCCAAACATGCCTTAACTTTAGGTTAACTTCTAAAATGAAAAAGAAATATTAATTCTCAAAATTGAAAATTAATTCTGAAGCAAACTATTGATGAGGTAAGAATGAATTAGGGTAAAGAATTAATATACCTGTAAGATCTTGTTGAGCATAGAGTGTTTTATGCATCTCAATAAGTTGTTCACAGATTGTTGCATAAACAAAAATTTGTTTCCTAAGAGTTTCCAATTGTTCATCATTCATGACTTTGACGTACATCGCATCGACATTCCCATTCTTAACTTGTTTTTGTCATTCCATCATGTTCACCATAGCATAGATTACGAAACTCTTTGGATTTTGATCGAAAGAGTGTGTGTGAAACAAAAGTCAATAAAGTTTTGGAAATAGTGTGAGAAAAAGACAAAAGAGAGAAACATTATTATTGAAGAAAATGAAGCATCATCAATCTCTAACCTTCAAAATCTACAAACAAATCCCATCAAACATCAAAAACTTCATCTCCATTTTTTCAACCATAAACTCAACAATCAACAATAATTAAAAACCTGTAAAAAGAAAAACAAAAGAAAGTAGAACAAATACAAACTAATCGCGATAACAATCGTAACTTTCAAGCAACATAAATACAGAAACAGAACAACAACAAAAAAATCACAAAAGAAAGAGGGAAAAAATTAAATCTATAGCAGTGACTTCCAATTGTAGCAGAAAAATCAATATCAATGGTTCCTCAATGCAGACATGAGCAGGAAACAAAAGAAGAGAAAACAAAAAACCAAAATATAGAAACGTTAGAAGCAGATCTATACAAATCTATACAAAATAAAAAAAAAATCTACAATCACATCAAGCGATTCAAGATATGTGATAAAACTTAATAATTTTGATTACCTTCTCCATCAATGGCTTCTGGAATTCCAATCTTAGCGAAATTTTTTGCATTTCCATAAACCTAAAAAATGAAATGTAATGTACAGTTTTTAGTTGTGATGATGATCTGAGCTAGAATCAACACAAGAAGATAGAACAAAAAAACCTCAAAATCAAAAGGTTAAAGGCAACTATATACAAATCTATAAAAAACCAAAAAATATGCAAATCTTGATTTGTTTTTCGGAAGAGGAAGATCTATACAATAAGACTTCGAAAGCGATATTGTTGATAACAAATCTGAATTTGTTTTTCAGAAGATCATCATTACGATATGTAAAAGAGAATAATGAAGAAAGAGAGAAAGAAGAAAGAAGAAGAGGAAGAAGGATGAAAGAGTGAAAGTACGATGAGAGAGAGATGAAAGAGAAGAGTCAGAAAGAAATGGTACGCATAAAGTAAAATTTTGGAAAGAAAAAATTATAATAGAATCATATGCCATCATCAATTAATTTCAATCTAACCATCAAAGGCAAAATACAATAAGTATGTAGTTGGGATAGAATCATGTGACATCATTAGTTGCATAAAGTAAATTTTGGACCTAAATTGCCCTCAAATTGGAGATGTGGCAAAAAAAGAGAAAAGGGCAAAGATGACTTTTCCAGAACATCAACTTTTCTTATATTATAGATGACATACTGTATGATTGAATATAATCATCCATAACTTAATTATTTAATTACTACTAGTTAAAATATAAAAATAATTAATTTTTGTCTTCTTTTTTTTTTCATATTCTTATTTAGGGTGGTATAGTGAACGGTCCGTCCAGTTTAGTCTCGTCCCGTTTAAGTCCATTCAAAAGCGCGATATGGTGGCACGATCTAACTTAGCTGTTCGAGTTCAAAAGTCAAATCTACCCCATCTATTAACAAGTTGTCGGGTTGGCGGATCGGCCCGCCAAAATTCCTTGTTTTTTACTATATAATTTATACAAAATTTAATCATTATCTAAGAGGTCGACGAATTTTTCTTTTACAAAACATAATAGAATAAGGAAAATTGAAATCAACTTACAATCGAGAAAATAAATAACAAAATATGAGTTAGAAATAGAAAAAAAGGAAATAACAAAAGTGTGGTATATGTTAATGGATGCTAACTTATATTTTTAAAAAGATAATGTATTGTACACAAATAAATTCTATTTACAATGTTAATGTTTTTGGAACACATTATTTTTATTAATAAAATATCATCCAATTATATATACCTAACAATTTGTTGGTTGCTGCTAGTAAAAGATCAATAATCAAATGTAAGCACGACAATAGATGTAACAAATGGAAAGAAATATAATTTTGGAAGGATGTAATAAGATTATATTTATATAAAAAGAGGAAACATTCAACTTTTTACCATTAAAGAGAAAAAAATAGTGGATTGGTCTCCTCAATGCACTGCCCAATTTTCAATTTAAATAATAATAAAAATTGAATAGAAAACATGCAGGCAAAACCTGCCGCCCACCTTGTTTTTTAAGCGGGTTAGGCGTGACAGGCCAACTTAAGGCACTTAACCAAAAACCTCAGCCCAGCCCACCAAAAATGGCGAGTCAAATGGATCGGACCAGCAGGCCCGACCAGTTTTATCACCCCTAATTCTTACATCCTTTCGCATTATTTGATTCCCTTCTCTCTTACAAAGTTTCTCCCAAGACTATAGTGGTTCATCTTCTTTATTCCTCGAAATTTGTAGATATCTCAAGATAAAAATTTCACCTTTTATATTTTTGGTTGTTTTGCGCTTATATTCAGAGTATGATGGCTATATGAAACTCAAGTGCTTTGATCCTGAACCTGATGAATGACAATGAATTTAGTGCCTTTACTAATATTGACATCAGGAAGGTTACAAGAAGGTTCACTTTCCCAACTTTGCATTGACCAAACCAAAAATAAGTAAATGATTTCAAGAACCAACGAAATGACCAAAAATATATTAGATCATATAGGCATGCTTTTGATTATGACCTTATTGATAATGAAGTCAGGTGGTGAATAAAATCACAATCATGTGCTCGTACTTTCAGTCGTTCTTTTTTATCTCTTGGCAGAGCGTCAATGGTGCGAGAGGGTCAGCAAAGTGATGAGACTCTCGAGGTCGTAGGCAACATCTTTGAATATATCAAGAGACATTGGAGATAGCCCTCGTTTTTGCCAACGAGCAAGATTTAGATATTGCCTTCACTGATGTAGGTCCTTCCTTGGATTATGGGGTGTTACCCCACAAAAGTGATAAAAGATAATGCAACATATATGTCGGATGTGTCCCCCCCCCCCTACACGAGTGTCTCTTCTCGCGAATCCTCCCTCCCCAAAGATATTACACATATCTTAAAAAGTAAGTATCATTGTAAATACAAGAATGATGGCCCCACTTTGACGCTTCTATTTTATCTCTTCAATATTCAATGAACTTCTACTAAGTCATACTGATGTCAAGGATTGCTCTCGTTTAGGCAAAGAAAGAATATGCTTAAAGTCTACATAGATAGCTCAAGAATTTCAAATATATGTACTACCTAGTCACCCATCTTAGTCGCATTGTCCGTGAGAGTAAATGTCAAATCACTTTGTGTAGCGAGCGATTTTTGTCGGTGACGCAACCACCTTATCGCCATTGGTTGGAATTGGGTGCTACTTTCTGATTTCTTGTTTATCCTATGAAGCTAGAAAGGAAAGGATCTAAAACTAAACTTGCACGTAAATTTTTTCTTTAACAAATACTAAGAGATTGGGGAGTTCGGGGTCAGGTTATACAATGGGGAGTTGTCAATTACCCATCCTATATATGGTTATCCATAGATCGTTTAGCAAATCTACTATTTTCTATTTACTGGTGTTTGTCTGTTGATTGGAAAAGTTTCTCCTTTGGGAATGTTTGAGAGAGAGTATTTTTGTTGATGTCGGGTTTTTCGATGTTTTCGGTGAGGTACTGGACCTAAGGTTTTTTATTAGTGTGGTCGCTAAGATTTCGCAATCTTATGCCTACGTATTCCAGTTAAAGAAAACAGGGAAATCAGAGCAATCGTAGTTCCTCCTATTCTATGGGAGGAAATTTGTTTGGTGTCTTATTCAAAGCCCAAGATTGAAGCTAAAGGGTATTTGTGTCTTGCTCAAAGCCCAAGATTGAGGCTAGAAGGTTTGACTAAGAGAGAATTTGTCATCTCTAAGGGGAGATATCTCATCTGTTTATCACAGTTGTTGGGTAACTGATTATAAAGAAGAATTACTTTAATTGGGATATGTGAATCCAACAACGCCATAATTTCCTTTATGAGGGATTTGTCCTGAAGAGGGAAACTTTAACTCAGTGTTGAGCAATGCCATTTTTCCTTAGGAATCTTTCATGCTAAAAGAGGGACATGGGCTTGGATGTAAATAATCCAGAGGCTTGCCACTTATAGCTGTTAGATGAAAGGGGATTTACCAGGATAAGAGATGGACTACAGCTTGGATATTTGGATCAACAAGTGTGCCACTTATAGCAGTTATCTGGGATTAAGATTTGTTTGATTTATCTGTTTTGATATTGTAATATACAGAGAAATGTCTTCCTAAAGAGAAATGTTGATTTCCTCTAAGGGGATTTTGGTTTTATGTGTGTGCCTTGATCAAATCCCAAGGTTGAAGCTAAAAGGTTGACTCTATTTAGGGAATTTTATATCTTTCTTGTACAAATCCCAAGATTGAGGCTGAAAAGAGAATGACTCTTTTGGGGAGATCATTATACAAAGCCTAAGAGGAGGCTAAAAGTTGACTTTTCCGGGGAAATATTTTGTCTGTCTTGTACAAAGCCCAAGATTGAGGCTAAAAAAGGGGTTTTTGACTCCACTGGGGAATATGTGTATGTGTCTTGTACAAAGCCCAAGATTGAGGCTAAAAGAAGATTGACTCTGCGGGAGAGTATGATTTGTCTTGTACAAAGCCCAAGATTGAGGCAGGAAAGAGGATTGACTCTTCTTAGGGAGATTTTATATGTGTCTTGTACAAAGCCCAAGATTGAGGCTAAAAAGAGGATGATTGACTCAGCTGAGGATATTTCAGGTGTTTTGTACAAAGCCCAAGATTGAGGCTGAAAAGAGACTGACTCAACAAGAGAATATTTTTATCTGTCTTGTACAAAGCCCAAGATTGAGGCTATTTTCTGCTGAGGATTATTGAGATCCAAAGACAGGTCTAAAATGGGGAATCAACTCTAACTGAGGATTACAGAGGAGTTGAGATATCAGATTCCTTGAGGTTCTGATAGTGTTATTTGATAGTAAGCTGACCCTAGATGGGGAAATTTAGGAATGAAAAGTTTAAACTCTGTTGGTGATTAATGAAATGATCATGGTTTCTCCTTTTCCTTGAGGAGATGAGACTATTCAAGTCTATTGGTATGAAAGGGTTTATCTTTGTATGATGCCCAAGAGGAGGCAGGTGTTTTAAGGGATGAGAATCAACCTTAAATTGGTCCGAGGTTTTGACTCTTTGGAAAGACTGCTCTAATAAAGGATGACTAAGTTCTGTCCTATACTTGTAAGAGGTCTTGGGTCTTAGTATTAAGCCCAAGAGAAGGCATGAGAACTTTTAAGAAGCCTGAGGGTCCTTGTACAAAGCCCAAGAGGAGACTGGGGATGCTTTTAGGAAGCCTGTAGGTCAAAACCTAAGAAAAGTTCAAGAAAGGTTTCACCGGGAATTAATCCTTTAGAGAACAGTTCTAGGGTTTGAAGAAATTCAAGAGAGGTTTCACCGGGAATTAATCCTCTATGGGGAAATGAATTTCTTTGACAATTTTCTAATAGTGATAGTCTTGAGAAAAGTTTCACCGGGAATAATGCCTTTCTCTGTTCCATATTGTATAAGCCCAAGAGGAGGCAAGACTGTATCTGGAATTTCCTATGGGGAACTAGTTTTGACTTTGTTGAAAGAGTGACAACTGGCTTGATCTAATCCTAGACCTAATTGCTGGGGAAAACTCTAAGCAGATAATATACAGGCATATATATACAGATGAAATATACACAAGTATGTAAAAGAGGGTAGGAGGACTTACAGGTGAGCAAGCTTCCAGCATTACAAACAAATATATATACAGGTATGTAAAAGAAAGCTGTTTAAAACTTACAGGTGAGCAAGCTTCCATTGTTACAGCTGTATGGTTAGTTGTTCAAGAAATTAAAGAAAGTTTTGATAACAACTATGAATTTGAACTTAAATCAAAAGGGGAAAGTTGTTTTAAAGAGAAGATTGGGGCTTATACTCAAGGAGAGGCCCAGATGACTTTGTTTTGAAAGAGGCGATCGCGCTGCGGTTTTGAAAACACAGTGGGACTTATACAATAACTGAGGCCCAAATTTATTTATGTACAAGGGATTTGGGTCTTACACTCTATTAGAGGCCCAGAGATTGTTAAAAGAAAAGAGAATGGGACTTACAACACGAGGGGAGGCCCAGATGAATTATTTTTGAAAATGGCGATTGTGCCGAGATTTTTAACGTATCGGGACTTATACAATGACTGAGGCCCAAAAAACTATTTTATTTGCAAAAGGGATGGATCTTACACTCTATCAAGACGCCCAAAGTTTATTTTTGTACAAGAGATGGAGCTTACAACTCAAAGAGAGACCCATATTAAAAACAGCGATCGAACCGTTATTTTGAAAATCGTATCGGGTCTTATACAATGATTGAAGCCCAAAAAAAATGTATGTATAAAGGGGGTTGGGTCTTACACTCTATTAGAGGCCCAAAGTGTTTGAAAAATGTTTGAAAAATCAAAATTTAGAGGAAACCCTAATTTTGAATTTAAAAGATATAATTTTCAAAGGAAATTAAACAAAAAATGATATAAAATACCAAATATATTTAAAAACAAGTTGTGAACTTTGAAAAATCATGTTTATTCACATGAAAGTTTGAAATTCATTTGGAATGAAAAGATCAGAGTGGGAATTTCATTTTAAAATGTTTAAAAACAAATAAAATGAAATTAATTACAAAAATTCTAACTATATTAAAAAAATATTATATATTGGATTTTTTTAAAATTAAAATAATTTAACATTTTTGTGAATTTTGAAAAAAAGAATCAATTCAAAAACATTAAAATTCAGAGAGAAGTTAATTTTTGAATCAATTAAATAAACATCAAAATTAATTAAATAATTCAAATATTTGAAAAATTGAAAATACGCGCGAAGAACATCATCTTCTTCGCTTTGCCACCAGATGCGGAATCAATCCAATCTGTCTTGTTTCTCAATGCAATTGGATGAAGTAAATATCAAACTTGCTCGCTTTTAAACAAGGAACAAGATGGTATTACTTAATTTCATTTAAATTAAGTGTGGAGAGAATTATCATGCACGAACCAGATGAACCCTAATTTGCACAAACCAATATGAAATTCCATACACAATTGATTCATGGCAATTAATTAAGGGAAAATGATCTATGAGCATTCGGAAACATAATGGTAACTTGAAAACATGTTTATGATGCATGCATTAATGAGTTTGAAAGTTCAAGGCTTACCTCTTGCAGCTGGTGATCGAGCTTGATGATAGAGGTGTTACAGATGTGTAATGATGATCTGGACAACTTCCTTATACCTCAAGGAATGTGTTTGAATGCTTAGAGTGGTTGGAACCCCTTTGGTTTGATCAGCTCGAACCCTTCTGCAGCAGATGGTGGATTTTGTGCAAATGGGGTACCACTTTGTGATTCTGATGTTACAGATGTTGTTTTAGTGTTTGAATCATTTACACATGATGTATGTGAGGTGTTTACATCATTGGTTTATACAGAAAGGATTTGGTTTTGAAATTCATGATTCTCTCTTTTGAAAATGTGAAAATTTGGAGCAAGAGCAAGAAGAGAGTGAAAACAAGTCTAGTATGGTTTTGGTGTGATCTGAATGAGGCAATGTAACCTCTATTTATAGGTGATCAAGTTTTGTCTTGGAGAAATAGTGAATGACTGCAAGATTGGATCACATTCAATGGCTTTGGCTTGGTGGCATTTCTTCTTATGCAAGGCAAATTGGCCCCTCCAAGCAACAAGGATATGTTTTGACCAATTCCACATTCCTCGGATGTTTTTAATGTTGTTTAAGCATGAATCTTGACTAAGAAGATCAACTTTGTTGAATATGCACTATTGCACATAAATGCACTTTGAACTCCAAGTCTTTGTTCAAAGACTCAATATGCCAAATGATGAACTTTGAAGCATCTTGGCCTAATTTTGCAGGTTTGATATGATTCAATCTGATCCTCATTGATTTAGGAAGATGAAAAAGTTGTCAAGATGACAAACTTGTAAGTGGAAATCGTGTGGTGCAAGAAAAGGTCTCAAAATCTGTCTTGAAGACAGTTGCAGCAGGGCAACTTGGGAGGATCATATCTCCTTGCTCACATGGAATCTTTGAGTGTTCTTGTACTCTTTGGAAAGCTGGGATAACATACTTCAACTTTTATGTTTACATATGGTTCTGAATCCCCTTGCATCATAGTGAAAAATGCCTCTACATTTTGGATTTTGGATTGTTTTTAACTTAGGCAGATTTTCACTAAGTGTTGGAAAAAGTGGTATTTTCATGTTTTAGTGATTTTGCTCCATCCATAACTCAAAATCCATGGAGATTTGGAATTTCTTGTAGTTGATATATTTGAAGTATGTCAGATGGAATTTCATTTGAGCTTTGAATGGGAGAAAAAGGCATTGTGGTTTAGGAGTTATGACCTTACAAAGTTGGGTAAAACCCACTTTTGTTCCATAACTTAGAAAAAATTTGGTTTCTCAAGGTTGCCCCTTTTGCAAGAAACCTCATTTTTCTTCATTTTTCTTAATTAATGATGATAAATATCATACATTAACATTGTTTTTGACTTAGGGGAACCATATTTGTGAAAAATTCCAAAAAGTCAAACTTGATTTTGTGCACAGTTGACTTTTTGTCAGATGAAATCCAAATTGTGCGATCCTTTGTGAAATCAAGTTCTTGACCTAATTCAAACCTAATGGATGGATCCCATAGGTGTTTTAGGGTGTCTTGAATCATGTCCCAAGGTTTGGGAGCATGTCTTGGTCAAAAGTCAAAGATACAGTTGACTTTTCCTTCAAAACCCTAATTGTGGTCCAGATGAAATTGAAACTTGTGAGTCAAGCTTCTTAGATCAATCCATTGTTGTAAATGGATAAATGTGGTGTATTTGAGGCCCTCAAATCATGTCTTGAGGTCTTGGCTCATACTTTGCTCCAAAAGTCAACTTAGGGGTGAATTAGGTCAAGAAACCCTAATTTTTTATTTTTGGTAAATGCATCCCCTGAGGTTAAATTGACTTGATGATTGGGTCCATGAGGTCCCTTGGATTATCTAGGGTTGTGCCTTGAAGCATTGACTCATGTGCAGAAGAAAATTTTCATCTGGAGGCCTTGGTCGACCAAAACCCCAATTTGGTGACACTGGCGATCTCGAGGCTTGATCCACTTGGAATGTTGCACTCGGGTGCCTGATTCTTGATGTGGGAGTCCTCTTGATCCTTTATGGGTGTTTGAGAGGTTATATAAGTTGAAGATCATGTCATTTCTTGATTGGTCCTTTGTTTAAGTTCTCTGAGAGGGCTTGAAACCCTAATTCTTGATTGTGGTGAATGCACAACCATCTTTGAGGAGATTGATGAGGCATGAAGATGCATCCATATTGTGGTGATGATCTACACAATAATGGGAAATCTTGGTGGTCAAAATTTGGGGTATGACACTTTGAAGATATGGGTACAGGTTCCCAAAGTTATGGCGACAAAATCACCTTTTTAGGGGAATAAGGTTGTATATATACTATCCTAATGACCTATCTCTAGAATAAAATATTTTAAGACTAAGTTCATCGCCTTTCAGGAAAATCTTGGCTTGTTGGAGATGTGGGATCTTCTAGTGCCATTTCTCCGAGGAGGAGGAAATGGTATATTGAAACTCGTCTATTGATTAAACTAACAAGTAAAATAAGACATTCGAAATATCTTTGGTGAGGTAATGGAAAGTGATCTTTCTGAGTTGCTTAGTTTAACCTCCGATAATCAATACACATATGTCATCTAGTAACTATTCGAGTTGGAATAAACTCCTTCTTATCATTTAGAATGACATTCATACCTCATTGTTTCAGAACAACATTCATTGGACTCACATAAGAACTCTCAGAAATAGGATAGATCATACCTGCTTTAAGTAGCTTCAGAACTTCTTTTCTCACCACTTCTTTCATGGTAGGATTTAGTGTTCTTTGAGGTTGAACCACTGGCTTGAATTATTCTTCTAATTTTATCTTATGCATGCAATAAGTTGGGCTTATACCTTTCAAATTAGTCACACTCCAACAAATTGCTTTCTTGTTCCCTCGTAAGACTTTCAAAAAAATTTCACCTTCCAAAACAAATAAGAAACTACTAATGATAGCGGGTTTCAATGGTTTCTCACCCAAAAAGACATATTTCAAGGCTCCTTCAACTCGGGATCCTTTGGGACTTGAATCAGACTATGTTGCTCATTACCATCTTAATTCTTCTATCTTTCTGGTGGTGGTTTTTTCAACATGAGTTGCTTGCAACTGAAGTAAACATTATGCTACCTCCATGTCGAATTCATCTTCAACCTTTTTGAATGAATTTATAATGACTCGGTCCACTCATGGTGAATGTGTTTCTTCTACAGTAACCTCTTGAATAATTTCTTCCACTATAATAATTATGTAGCACTATGGATTCTCCTTTTGATCTTTCATTGCTTCGAACACATTAAACGCAACTTTTCCTTTTTTAAATCTCAAGATTAACTCTCCCAAATCCATATCAAGCATATCTCTTCCTGTTGCTAAAAACTTTCTACGTGACAGTAGTAGTGTTTCAAATAGCATAAACTGACCTTTGTTTGAGAGCTTCACATAATGGAATGTTAACATGTATTTTTGTCAACATTTCCACGAACTTTTTGAATTGACCCACTTCTATTTCCTTATTTGGTGCCTTTTTCCAGATCGGGTAAGGTGGTTTGCTATAGTCTAGTAGCTATGGGTTAAGTTCATTCAGGATTTGTTTCTTGGTCATTCTCAAAGGTTAGTTTTGATCTATGAGTTTGTCAAGGGTATCCCCTCTAACTCCGTCTTTGTTTACTTCCTCAACTTTTCTCCCTCTAATTTTTTCTCAACCTCTTTTTCACTCTTTTTCTCACCCTCACTTGTTTCTTTTCTCTCATAACTAACCTTTGGGGTTTGAAGGTACCATTTATTTCCCAACTCAATGGTTTTGCAACTTTCATTTTTTGGGTTATGTAACGTATTTCCAACAAATCCCTCACTTAAACTATCATGCGCTTCCATTTGTCTAGATATCTGACCAATTTGCATTTCTAAATTTGTATGGAAGCTTTGGTGTTCTTTCTCATGGTGTCCTGGCTCTTGGTCATTTCTATCTAGGTCTTAGACATTGCTTCCTGATTCTTTCTTACTTATTCAAAACTTGACTGAGTAGGTTTCATAAAGTTGGTCGAGGCTTCTTCAAGTGATGATGATTTTCTTTATGGTGCTTGAGGAACCTGTGGAACTCCTTGATTTGAATTCAAAGTTGGATTATTGGTCCACTTAAAATTTGGATGATTTTTACAACTAGGATTGTATGTGTAGGAATAAGGACTATTCTTCTGAAAATTTGAATACTGAGCTTTAGCACTAGCCACCTTTGATGCATAGTTTACATTCGCATGTTCTTCCCCATATAAATGACACTTTAGTGTTTGGAACTGACTCACATTTGTCGAGATGAGTGTGGATGCAGATAACTGTTTCAAAATAACTTCAAGTTGGGTTAATACAAGCACGCCTTTTGGTTTAACTGTTCGATCACTTGAGCGATACTCATTCTGGCACATTATTTCTATCAGTTCTTTCACCTCATCTTCATTCTTAGTTTTTATGGTACCTCAAGCTAAGGCATCTAAATCATTCTCTCTTGAGCTTTGAGACCTCTGAAAATGTGTCATGTGTTCCATGGCACTTATATTATGATTGGGACATCTTCAAAGTAACAACTTGAATCTTTCTCATGCATTAGACAATGGCTCAAAATCACCTTGGTCAAAATTTAAAATTTCTACTTTCCTCTCTACAAACTAAGCATTTGAGAAAAACTTCTCTAAAAATTTGTATTTCAATTCCTTCCAAGTTTGAACCGTACTGTTGGTATATTGTGTAACTAATCCTTTGATCTACCTATCAGAGAAAAACCAAATAACTGTAATTTTACATGATCTTCAGTCACATCATTTGACTTGCACATTGAATAAGTCTCGTCAAATTTAGCCAGATGCTCCCAAGGATCTCTGATAGCTTTCCCGTTGAACGAGTTGTCTCTCAAACTTGAAAGCACCAAAATTTTTATATCAAATGTTACAGAGTTAGCCGGTTGAAAACCTAATGATATTTTTCCAGCATCAGTCCTCCTGTAATAATACCCCATCATTTGTCTAGCTGGATTAACCATCTCTTCTCTTTATTATTCAAGTTCTTATTTAGGTTATTGTGCTTCTCTTATTGCTTTCTGAATTGTTCGTGTTGTTCTTTTGATTTCTGAATCTAACGATGTCAGTGTCGAACTCAAACCTCGCATAAACAAACAAACAATACCTTAATAGCATTGCACTAGATAAAGGTAAATAAGAAAATAAAATAGAAATAACAATAATAAAATAAAATAAAATTAAAAATAAAAAATCACACAAAAATTTTCTTGTTGAAATTATCAACAATTCCTGGCAACGATGCCAAAAACTTGTGCAAAACTAGCAAGTGAACTAATTGTGTCAGAGTAATAAAATAAAGATCATCTTCATATGGATTGCATATTTTAACAATGTGAAATTCATGCCATTTGAAAAATAAAATCGGGAGGTTTTCTTAAGAGTATGTTGAAAAAGCTAAAACATGAATGGACTTTCAGATGAGAAAACGGCTAGATCTTATACGGATCCCCTAATTTTCCTTTGTTGATGACTATGCGTTATTTGAATCAAAATTACTTTATAATTTTACGACGAATTAACAATATCATTATACACAATCATTTGGTGTACATCTCACTAATTTGAACTACAATTTCTTAATTTCTTAGGTGAGTTGGATAGTAAAATTAGACGATCTAAGTGCATTAATTCCTTAGCCATAACTTATAATTCCTTATCCCTAGTTAATTACTAAGTTGAACGATTACTTTATTTCATATTGGTAGAGTTATGGGCAGTAATCCCTACTCATCTAAATTTACATTGTGAGTTCGTCAACACCTAAAGAGCAATAAGAACAAAAGTAATTGAATAGAAATTATATAATCAAATCGTGCAAATAACATCAAATAGTCATATAATCCAACAGAGTCAAATTAAGTTCATTTCCTATGACCTAATCAAGAGAAATCTAGCTACTCATAGTAATACAAGTAAATAACGAGAGTTTAAATGAAGAGTGCATAAAAATCAATGAAGAATATGGTCTCCAATGGCTCAAAACTCTAAAATCCATTACTTTAGAACTCCTTGTCGTCACTTTCTACTCAAATATTCGTAACCCTTAGAAAAATGGCTTATTTTTCCTTTAAACAGCAAAAAGTGTGTTTGTTAAACGCTTCATCGCAACCACGATATAAAGTATCATGATCCCGATCATTTCCATCGCGACAAAGATAGAGGCACCGCGGTCACGATAATTCATGTAGCCAAAATGCTTATTTTGTTTCCTTTTTCTTCTTTTTTTATTCGAAGTCCACAATTGCTTACTCCCTCTGTACCAGTTTATAAGCAAATTCAACTTTTTCACACTGTTTAATAAATTTGGTCAATATAATTAATTTCATGTTTTAATACCTAAATTGTCCTTATTAAACTATCTAAATACCAACTTTGTCCTCAGATAACTACAAACATCATAAAGTAAAACGTTCTGAATTCTTTTACAATAAATACAAAATATTCACATTTTTAATGCACAATTTTACATTTGGCGCACTTGATGTTTCATTTCCTAAAAAAAAAAGAGGTTAAACATTGGCGCCAGAAAATTTTCACAATTTTGTTGAAAGATTTTAAACAGTAGTAAAGTTCATGTCACTTCTATAAATTGAAATAAGAACATGAAAAAAATCTAAACTTGTGAAAACCTATAGTTCAAGATGCCTTTGAATATTGATTTGAATACTCCTTTGAATGACTTAAACACCACCAATCACCTCTCAAATGTGCCTTTGAATATTGATTTAAACACTAAAAACTGTAATCAACAGTTTTCAAAAAATTGCAACATTAAAAACTGTAATCAACAGTTTTCAAAAAATTGCATTTAAAAAAACTGAATTAATTAATGCTAGGGGTATATTTGGTATACTATCATTAATTATGAGATAAAAAGTGATTTTTGCTTATATTTTGGTACAATTAAAATGATCAAATTTTGCTTATAAACTGGTACGGAGGGAGTATCTTCTTTTATTCTTTCTACACTTTAGCTCATATTTTACTGGAAACTATATTGATTCTATAAAAAATGCTCGTAAATATTATACAATGATAGAGTGTCATAAAATGTTTTTTATTTGAATATTAATGAAATTGAAAAAATTTCAAAACTTTTATCTCTAATTTCTTCACTCTTTAGTGACCGATTTTATTTAGTTGTAACCGAATTGTCTGTCTTTATAATAATAATAATTATTATTATTATTATTATTATTATTATTATTATTATTATTATTATTATTAGATATGTACTTGGTCCCTCTAAATAATTCATAGTTCAATTTTAATCCTTATAAAAATTTTGTTCATATAATGGTTCTTAGAAAGTTTTATGTCCACAATTTTGATTGTTACCGTCTACTTCCTCTAACAGAATCGGCTGTGCCATGCCCACGTGGAAGATTCGATCAACATTACTACAAACTAGTAGGATACCCGTGCATTCGCACGGGTATTGGTATGTTACGCACATTTTTTTCAAAATATAATAAAAATAATATTAAAAAAATTAAGATGTTTAACCAAAAAGATACTATTTTTAAAAGATATAAGAAATTAGTGTCAATAATTCATTCCATATATAAAATTATTTGAATCAACAATATATTATATTTTATATAAATATTATTGTTGTTTTGACGTTATTTAAAAAAAATATTAGAATCCATATTATAACAATGATATTTTTTCCGTATATATAAATAAATTAATCAACAACGAACTTGATTCCGTATAAATAAATTAATCAACAACGAACTGGAGTCCGTAACTAAATATTATTTTATTCAATGACATAAAAAATATTTTTACCCGTAAAAAATTTGAATCAAGAATGTATTTTTGCCCGTAATTAATGAATAACGAACTTGATATCGTATATAAATATTAAGTTTGTTTTGACATTAGATATATATTTGAATTTGTATAAAAAAAATTTGAATCAAGAATGTATTTTTGCCCGTATCTAAAAATTAGATTTATATTTCATCATAAAAAATTGATTTTTATTATCTCAAATTATTAATGATCTTTTGATTGATAAGTAATTAAAATATTGATTATAATTAAATTAATAATGACAGTTGGATATAGAGACTACAAATATATTTGGATACTACATAGTACTTTTATAGTGTTTTTTCTATTATTATAATTAAAGTAATTTATGAGCATTCTTTTGAACAATATTTTTTTCGTATAGAAAAATATTTGAATCAACAATGTATTTTTTTCGTATATAAAATATTTTAATCAATAATATATTTTTTTCGTGTATTTAAATATAAATTTTTTTAAAAAAATTTATTAAAAAAAAATTGAATCAATAGTGAAGTTGTTGCCGTATATAAAAATATTTGAATCAAAAGTAAAGTTGTGCCCGTTTATAACAATAATTTTTTTCGTATAGAAAAATATTTGAATTAACAATGTATTTTTCCCGTATATAAAATATTTTAATCAACAATCTATTTTTTTCCGGTATATAAATATTAATTTTGTTTCGACACTATTAATAAAAAAAATTGAATCAATAGTAAAGTTGTTCCCGTATATAAAATATTTGAATCAAAAGTAAAGTTGTGCTCGTTTATAACAATAATTTTTTTCGTATAGAAAAATATTTAAATTAACAATGTATTTTTCCCGTATATAAAATATTTTAATCAACAATATATTTTTTCCATATATAAATATTGATTTTGTTTTGACACTATTTATAAAAAAAATTGGATAAATAGTAAAGTTGTTCCCGTATATAAAATATTTGAATCAAAAGTAAAGTTGTGCTCGTTTATAACAATATTTTTTCTCGTATATAAAATATTTGAATTAACAATGTATTTTTTCCGTATATAAAATATTTTAATCAACAATATATTTTTTCAATATATAAATATTAATTTTGTTTTGACACTATTTATAAAAAAAATTGAATCAATAGTAAATTGTTCCCGTATATAAAAATATTTGAATCAAAAGTAAAGTTGTGCTCGTTTATAACAATATTTTTTTTCGTATAGAAAAATATTTGTATTAACAATGTATTTTTCCCGTATATAAAATATTTTAATCAACAATATATTTTTTTCCGTATATAAATATTAATTTTGTTTTCACACTATTAATAAAAAAAATTGAATCAATAGCAAAGTTGTTTTCGTATATAAAATATTTGAATCAAAAGTAAAGTTGTGCTCGTTTATAACAATAATTTTTTTCGTATAAAAAAATATTTGAATTAACAATGTATTTTTTCCGTATATAAAATATTTTAATCAACAATATATGTTTTTCCCGTATATAATTATTAATTTTGTTTTGACACTATTTATAAAAAAATTGGATCAATAGTAAAGTTGTTCCCGTATATAAAATATTTGAATCAAAAGTAAAGTTGTGCCCGTTTATTACAATATTTTTTCTCGTATATAAAATATTTGAATTAACAATGTATTTTTTCCGTATATAAAATATTTTAATCAACAATATATTTTTTCCCGTATATAAATATTAATTTTGTTTTGACACTATTAATAAAAAAAATTGAATCAATAGTAAAGTTGTTCCCGTATATAAAATATTTGAATCAAAAGTAAAGTTGTGCTCGTTTATAACAATAATTTTTTTCGTATAGAAAAATATTTGAATTAACAATGTATTTTTTCCGTATATAAAATATTTTAATCAACAATATATGTTTTTCCCGTTTATAAATATTAATTTTGTTTTGACACTATTTATAAAAAAATTGGATCAATAGTAAAGTTGTTCCCGTATATAAAATATTTGAATCAAAAGTAAAGTTGTGCCCGTTTATAACAATATTTTTTCTCGTATATAAAATATTTGAATTAAAAATGTATTTTTTCCGTATATAAAATATTTTAATCAACAATATATTTTTTTCCCGTATATAAATATTAATTTTGTTTTGACACTATTTATAAAAAAAAATTGAATCAATAGTAAAGTTGTTCCCATATATAAAAATATTTGAATCAAAAGTAAAGTTGTGCTCGTTTATAACAATAATTTTTTTCGTATAGAAAAATATTTGAATTAACAATGTATTTTTTCCGTATATAAAATATCTTAATCAAAAATATATTTTTTTTCGTATATTAAGTTGTTCCCGTATATAAAATATTTGAATCAAAAGTAAAGTTGTATTATTTTAATAATAAAATATCAAAAGTAAAATTGTATTATTTTAATAATAAAATTGAGCACTTTAGTGTACAAAGACCAAATAAAAACCATTTTGATGAGGTGATAGAAAATCATGCAAGGGTATTTTAGACTTTTTTAAAACACATAGATTTCTTATATTATAGATATATGTTAGATTGGGGGAATCACAAATCTCCTTAATTGTTAAGTATGCAGAATTGAAGAAAAGTGTCATGTATCACTATTCAACCAACCTCCTTCCATTTTCTCCTCACTCTTATGTGAATTCTCAAATACCCCCGTCATGCATGTCAAGTCCATCCATACACATATTATTCAGAACTGTATATCCATTCAACACTTTCTTCCCAAAAATACTTATCAAATCATTTTTGCATACAATGTGTTTGATCAATGTTCTTTACAAAAACCACACTCGGTAATGATATAATGGGTACGCAATTGTGCTTTATTTGGAGTTGTTGCATTGCATTTGATATATTTTGCTGTTAAAACAAATAAATTGGGGAATTCTATGGTGGAGTTATGTTAAAAAAAAATCACTTGAAATACATAGAAATTCAATGTCACCCTTGTTTTTAAAGTACGAGAATGATCCAATTGGTGTCAGTTTGGCATAAACGAAAGAAGAAGAAAAAATGGGTTGAATTTTGAGTTGTTGGTAGGGGTGTGCATGGTTCTTAAACTAAACCAAATTGAATTAAATATATGGATCAGTTTGATTTTTAAAACCACTTTGACAAAACTGGTTTATTTTTCTAAAACCGGTATATGTTTTGATCGGTTTGGTTAATAACCGGTTTGCACCAACAAACCAGTTTTTATTTGGAACAATTTTAAAACTAAATTTTCTTCAAATTTATTTCACCTAAAACTCAATTTTCAATCCAACATCTTATTATTCACTCCATCCAACTGTTTTTTAAATCAATAATCATTCGTCGGCGATGAATCCTAGAATCTCGACCGAGACATTTTCTAAAATTACATAGTTTAATAAAAATGAATAAAATTAATAAGTAATAATTATGAAATAAAACTACTACAAAATTGAAAAAACAAGTTTTAATTTTCAATCAGGAAAAACAAAATTGAGTAATTCCAGAAGCAAAGTTTTAATACAAGTTATACTTCAACGGTTGAAAAAACAAAATGAATAAAATTTAATTTGAAAATTCATTTCGTCACTTATGACCATGAAACAAGGCAAGGTAAATAGTACATTATGTTTGAAAATGGGATTAACCATTTATATACTGGTTTTCAAAAGTGGGTATTGTGAATTTATATCTAGCAGGTCATTGTCATGAACTTTTACTTTCATTGGGTACTGTGAATTGTCATTGGAGTTTCGAGTGATTTTCAAGTGGTGGTTCACCAATCAAAGTTATCGTCCGACAAAGTAGATAATAAAAACTAGTGTTAAATATATAACATCCTCCGTGATATTAGCGAGATTTGATTTTAGTCTCTGGTAAAGTTTTTTTTTGTGTAAAACAACCCGGGCAATTTTCAAATTCCCTCGAATACCACCCTGTGCAGAAAATATTCTAATTTTTAGTGACTTGGCTGTCCAACTGGATTTTTATTTTATTTTTAAAAGCCACGTGGACTTTCTTTATTTTTTAAATAATAAATTTTTTTATGTTATTTTTTTTTACGTGTTTACTTTTCTTAAATTATTTTAATTAATTAATATTTTTTATGAATTATTTTTTTAAAGTATCAAAATATTATAATTGGGCTATCTCAAACATTCACAAGCCCATTATTAACTTAACAGCTTTTACATTTGTACTATTGGGTTTGAGTTATATAAACCCCTAAAATATTTGTTTCCAAACCGATGTGGGACTTCTTCACTAAAAACCTTTTGAAATTGCAACTGCTTTGAAACTGCAACCGCTTTTGTCATGAGATTTGATATTGTTGCATCTGCTTTTGCTTTGGAACTGCAACACACCACAAAACACCACCACCACACGGATCCTTCATTAATAATGCATCTGCTTTATGTCTTCCAAGAAGATTCAACCATTATACTCTTCTTTTTACATGACATGGTGACCTTACATTTAGTGCAGAAAAACAAAAAAATAGATGTAACAGTGAGTTTATGCTGTCAAATAGTTTTATATATTTTGAATAACGTGACCTACAACCACCATATAGTAATGAAAGTAACTTCTGAAGAGATCTAAATAAAATCATGTTGCTACAACTCATGTTTGTTTTATAGTACTTGAGAAAGAGATGGGAAAAAGAGGTAAATGGCTTAAGAATTTCTTGACAGGGAAAAGAGAGAAAGATAAAGAGAAATCTACAATAAACCAAAAATTTTCTAATGGAAATGAAAATCTAAGTACTCCGATTTCAAGTTCAGGTCCTGCAAAGGAGAAAAAGAGATGGAGTTTTAGAAGATCGTCTGCGACGGCTACACCAACAGTTTCTAAGGAGTTGAATAAATCTGAAGCTATTGCTGCGGCTGTTGCTACTGATATTCAGAATATTCAGAATGAGCAGAGGAGTCATGCAGCCGTTGTGATCCGCTTGACTTCTGGTTCGAATGAGAGTTCGAGAAATATTGATGAGGCTGCTGCTGTTAGAATTCAATGCGTCTTTCGATCTCACTTGGTATGGAGTTCTGTTGTTTTAAAAAATGGTTAAGAATCCTGTTAAAATAAACCTTACAGTGTCATTGATGGGTAGGGATTTTCTTCTTTTTATTTTCCCTTTTGGAAAAATGACAAATATGTGTGTGAATGGGAAAAGGGATTTTCTTTTCATAACCAGCGTGAACAAAGGGTAGCTTTGGATACTTTGCTTCTTGAAGATTTTCCGTCTGTTTGTCGGGTAGCTTTCACATTATTTCTTGAACACAGATGGGATTTCTTCAAATTTTAGTAAAGCGAGAATCTTTGTAAATAGCAAGTGTGTTAATACTTGTTCATGGAATTGGAGGAAAAGAAAAGGAAGATAACACTTCCAAGAATATCAAGAATATATTAGACATCCACCATAACAACTAATAGTTTTTGTTGCAAAGATCATTCTAACCATGCAAGCTAAAATCGACTCTACACTTTTGAAAGCTATTCTCACTAGTTATGTATCGACAGAAAATGTTTCTTCTGGTAGTAACAAGTAACTGATTTGCATGCATCTATACCTTGGGAATAAGAAAGTCTGTACTTAGCCAATCACTTCCCTTTCATGAGCATGTTTCAAACTGTAAAAACATCTGCATTGAAATATCATTATTCATGATACCACCAGCAATACATGCAGAATGGAGTATTTGTTCAGATGGAGTATTTGTTCTTATGTTAATGCTTGTAATCTAACAATAATAACATTGCTTTGAGTCCCACATTGAAAAAATTTCACCAAATGAAAGAGTTTATATATCTCTTAAACATAACACATTGTAAAACTTTAAGTCTTGGACTTCCAAATAATTGGGCTTTAAGCCCAAATTTAATATTTTAATATTTAATTTAATATTTTAATATTTAATTTAAATTAATATAATTTCATAAAAAAATATTAATAAAAATAATTTAAGAAAACCTGACAAATTAATAAAAAAGTAAGTAAAAAAATTAATATATATATTAAAAAAAATAAAAAAAAATAATAAAAAATATTAAAAAATATTAAAAATGTCACGTGGACTGTCACGCAAACAATAGGAAAGAATCTTTGCTGCAATATGGCAATCAGAGGCCTAAGTGAGGGAATCTGTATATTAAGAGGGGGTGTTTAAAAAAAATTTTACAGGGGCTAACATGGCGGGGGGTTTGTATATTTAACCCTAAAAACTAAAATTATGAACGGAAAATTTTACAAAGACCATTATTTAAAGGAAATTTTTTATAGGAATTAAAATTGAATTATGAGTTATTTAAAAGAACGAAAAATTTATTATTATTATTATTATTATTATTATAACATATTCATTAAAATAATTTTTGTGATCCCATCTTGAGGTGATTTTTGTGATCCCATCTTGAGGTATTTGTACTGATTCTTCTTCTTTGATAATTTTAATCTCATTTGATGTTTCATGTAAATTATTAAAACAACTCATATCTTCGTATTTTAGTATTGAGTTAGGTTTCCAACACTAGACCTTAAATCTTGGATCCTTGTTAGATATACAATTTCTGGAGAAATAAAATATTGCCAAGATTTTTAATACTTGAGAACCATATTTGAAGATGTATTTCATTTTTAATTAGTGTCTCTAGTTCTTTGTCAAGTGTATTCGTCGTTTCTCTTTTGATTTCAATATAACACTCATAAATCATTTTAAGGGTGTTCCGTACTTCTTTGGCACTGCTATAGCTAGAAATATAATTATACTCTCTAATGCTTAACACATTTATCATCAAGTACATAACTTTAAAACCTTTTTGCACCTTTTCTTTTTCTTTTGTGATCCATAAATTTTTTGGTTTGTTCACTATTTCATTGTTAATGAGATGGGTAGGAACAAATGGACCATTTAAAGTAATCCACAAATCAAAATCAATAACATCTAAAAATATTTTAATACTTAATTCCCATATGGTAAATCCTTCACCATTAAACAGTGGGGCTTTGTTTACATAAATAATTTTGTTTGAAGAAATGTTTGAAGTCACCATACTACCTTCTGAGACTATTAGTATGACATGAAAGATTCAAAATCCATGTCTACACATAACTTTAAACCTTCTAATTGATATAAAGGCGAACAAGGATTTTAGATCGAGATCACCAAACACATAGGTATAATAGGATATTTGCTTTACTTAACAGCAATCTAACCTAATATTATATTTAGTGTGTGTGTGTGTGTGTGTGTGTGTACGCGCGCGCGTTAAATTTTAAGTTTCCCCGTGAGAATCCCACTTTAAGACCGTTATTTTAAGGTGCCTTAACGAAACATTAAACTGTGGTCTTTTATTTCCTAACGGAAGTGAATTTAGCTTAGTAGGTTTCTATAATTCTAATTTTTCATGGGGCAACTCAGATAAGAAGAGTACTAACGATAGCTGTCACCTATTTAGAGATTGTTTGGTTTCTCGACACAACAAGAAACAACACAACATTGATATTTCTACCATTGAGCCAAATATGTACCCTTTGGTAACTATTATGAACAAGTCTTTTGGATAAAGCAACAACTACTAGATTATGATTTAAAACTTGGCTGCGTTCTAATTAAGTATGATAACACTAGTGCAATTAGTCTCATTAAGAATCCAGTTTTGCATTCACGCACTAAGCATATTGAAATTAAACATCATTTTCTTAGGGATCATATGAAAAAGGTGATGTGATTTTGAATATATGGACACTAAAGATCAGTTAGGTGATATTTTTATAAAAAATTGTCCATATAACAATTTTATAATCTGTGGGAATTAGGGATCCTTGATCCATCTTGCTTTAAAGAAGCTTTGATTCTATTATTATTTCTTTTATCTATATATTTTCTTATATACTAACATTTTGTTGTATAACAATTTATATTGAATATGAACTCTACTGATATGATCTCTCTAAATGTATATCTCTTAGCTATTTAACTTTCTTATTAGGTCAATCTAAGGTTATGTGATGTTATCTACTATGATGCTTATCTTTTTATCTTGTAGCTACTCTGTGACTAGTTGTGTTGCATTTAAAACCCCTTTAAGTGCATTTGTATCTATAAGTATGTTTCTTTATTAGTTTTTCATTATGCATTATTTATTTACATTCTTTCATCCTATTTGTCTTGATGATAATTGATCTTACCGGTTGATCAGAACCTGAAGTGGGCCAGAGACTTCGTCTTCGATGCTGGAATCCAAGGAGGAGGACGTGTACCTACAAGGCACTTTGATGCTAAAGTAAGAATCGGGAGAGGAGAAGACAAGTACAAAGTAAGAATGTCTTAGGATGATTTTTGAATACCTGACCCTCTCGAAGGAGAGGGTATTTGTAATGCCCCAACGCTTGGACATTGGTCCCTATTTTTGGGCCGAGATATTCGCTCCCCAAAAATGGGTAATTGCTAGAAACTAGCCGTTGGGACGGGCGGACATGCTCGGAACTAGTTGTTGCTTCGAGCAGAAGCTTGGTTGCGGGCAAGGCACGTCATAGCCATTCCTGGATGGTTGAATCGTGCATGACGGGAAGAGATATGACGAAGAGCAGCTGATCCTGGAGGTTAGCTAGTCAGCCTTCCTCGGCTGAGGGGCAGAAGAAAAGGTGATTTCCCTTGCCCTCAACTGGTAGGGCTTAGGCTATTGGGTCGTTCTGGGTGCAGAAGTGGATTGGGTCAGTCTGAAACAGGAGCCCCCCAAGTCGTTGCTCCTGAGTATAGGAGTGATGACTTAAGGGCAGCCCGTGGTCTCGAGGAGGAGTAAGCGTGGTCGATGCCTGTTACTGAGACGGGGTCGTTTCGTGGTTCTCGAGGATATATGCGCCCGAGGAACCTGAAACGTTGTCTTGCGTGTCCGGCAAGCGGGGAGCCTAACGGTTAATGGGACTTGAAGGGATGGAGTGTCACGCATGCATCGAGCCACGTGCCGCAGTTAATGCGTAATGATGGCTCTGCTAGGGTGATAATGATGCCCCTACGCTGCGCGTGCTCATGCATGTGCTTCTGACTTGTCTATAAATAGAGGGAGGAAGCGTTTATTTCCACTTTTCGCTTCTCTCTCTTCTTCTGCTATTGTCGTCGCTCTCCGCCGTCCACCGCCGCAACACAGCCGCACGAGCACCGACCACAGTTCTTTTCTCTTCGACCATGTAAGTTTCTGATCCTTCTTTGTTTTACGTAAGTTTTAATCTCATTTTGCTTAGATTTGCATACGGCTAGGATGAAAAACTGGGTAGAGTATGTGCATTCCGGCGGATGTCGGTGTCTAGCGGTGGTTGAGCCATTTTCTATCGTCTGCGGCATCATCGGAGTGTTAGAAACTTATGTTTTTCTGTTGATTCCTACGTCGTTGCAACTGAAAGCTCCTATGGTTTGACAGAATTTTGGTAAAACATATTATTGATAAAGATGAAGAAATTTGGCCATGAACAAAGATGTCGAAGAAGATGTACCAACTTGTAGACATGACATCCTGGAGTAATACACTGATTTAGCATGTTTTAAATCTGTAACACATCTGCCCAAGAATTGATGCGCTTTCTAGGAATGGATCAAGGACCAAAGATATGAAGCCTAAGACTGCTGAAGCCTGTATAAGAGGACTTAGATCTAAAGTTTTTGACATATACCTTTTGTAACTTAGTTCTTGTATAAAATATAAGGGTTTAGGGTTTTGAGAGTCGCTGGCTCTCTAGGCTTTGTAAGCCTTCCTTTGTGTCATTTGATGCATTGTGATAGGCATAGGTATCACACAGATTTAGATGCCTTTAGGTAATGAATTGTGTATTGTTCTTGGATGAAGCTTTGAAGCAAATTCGAGTTAGCTTGTTGGTCAAGTATGCTTGACAGAATTCTGTATTGACAAGGAGTGTTTAGATATCACAGTTTGTGATTAGGGGAAGTGAGTAGTGGTTCTCATATCAAAGAAGGTGTCTTTGATAAAGATTTCATTGGGTAGTGATTAGGAGATAAAGTTGTAAACGAGGGAGTTTAGCTTTATGGTAATAATATAGATAGTGGAGTCTTCTTTCTGGATTAGTATCCCCTAGAGTAGGTGAATTGTACCGAACTAGGTTAACATTTTCTGTGTTCTTTTATCATTCTGCAGATTTACTTATTCTGTTAGTGTTCTTGATAAACATGTTGAATCAGATGTCGAAACATCTGTGTTTCTGCAGTTACTGATATTGAAGGTATTAGTCTGTCGGTCTGTTCTTGTTTAAATAATTATGCAGTACAATGTCTTGACATGTGTTAGGACATTTGTTGTCTGCATTGCCATAATTTCAATTGGTATCAGAGCAGGCATCCTGTCTGTTTCTGGATGAGATCTTGGGAGATACTTTCTGGCGTTTAAACAAGGAGGAGTTTTGAAGATCAGATCAATCAACTCAGACATACTCAAGGGTATTAATGGATGGGATGGATGTTTTGTATCGAAGGTGACAACCCCGTGGTTGTTCATGTTGCTGAGGAGGTTTTACAATAACTGCAGGATAAGTGGCTAGTTTTCTTGTTGGGGTGTCTTATAAGATGTTCTGACATCTTATTAGGGCAAGCTGAATTTGTTCCTTGGTGGTTCTGCTACATATATTTCTGATGGAAGAGCTCTGGAATTTATGGGGTTCTGGAGTTGTTACTGAAGACAGATGGTGGAAGATCTCAATCGCCGGCCTCGATATTTGAAGATATCTGCATATTTTTATTCCAAAGTCGGGAGCGATGGAATGAAGAGAGTTGCTGGAAGATATTTGTTATGGTGACTTGGTACTTGGAAGCTTGGTTCCATGGTGCAGTTTGAAGTCAGTTGAAGAGGAGGGGAGTTTAGTTTAGGTATATCAAGTTCATGCTCTAGGAGTTTGATAAATTAATGATCGGCTAAGTTGTCAAAGATACTTGAGAATTCTCTCAAGTCCACTCATAAAGGCGTCTCAGTCGTGCATCTGGAGTCTTCTAGTTTATTCTTCTGACTAGAGGGTGTTTTTGTGAAACAGAAACCTGAAGAAAGTGGAGGTGATTTAATTTCACCATCCAAAACTGTAAGGAAGGATTCATCTCTCTTAATCCTAAGTGTGGATCCAATCTGAATGAAGATTTCAGAACTGTTGAGGTGAATATGGTTCGTTCAGAGAGAATCTTAGTTACTTGAGTCAAGGGTGGCAGCCTTGGTATCTCAACACTTTGTTTATCAAAGAAGATACTTGCAAAAGATTGAATACTTGTTAAGTGTTCATGAAGTGATCTGTTGGAGTATAGTTTCAACAGTGAAGCAGGGTTATTGGACAAGGATTTAAGATCAATTTCTATTTGTGATATTCACAAGTATTTAATTGATTATCCTTGTATGTGGAGTTCAAGATTATTGATGTTCAACACGATGTTGGAACATCTCTTCATCTGGTTTGTGCAGAATCATGGGAGGGGTACTGCATAAGCTTTTAGATCTATTTCTCTTGGGTGTTGACCTAAGAATCTGCTTCAGTTTGGTGTGGCAGAAGTATCTGATCTCTGGAGAGTTTCCTGGCAAGAAGTTGGTCTAGACAATGGTGATATGGAAGATAAAGAATAAGACATCATAATCTTGATGCATAATTCTTGGATCAATTATTTCTGATCTAGGAGTATTGAAGTGTAGGGGATGTGTTCCAGTTGTTACTTAAAACATCTGATGTTTATCTGGAAAGTGTCCTGGTAAGAGACTTGTCCAGAATATGGTGCTGGTGATGGCACAACTTGGGTCAGTTTATTTCTGATCTAGGTACATAGGAGTATGTGATCTTTCTTATCTTGAAAGTCAAAGTTAAGTGGCGGTTATCTCTGACTCTCTACAAACTGCTCTACTCAAGGAAAGTGGCATCCTTTAGTATAGTTATGGTGTAGTCTAGGACTATTTTTTCTTCTGAAGAATCAAACGTGGCAGGTGTGATTTCTTTGAAGTTTCAGAGCAGATATTCATCAAGGTGTGAGCTTGGTTGGAATACCTTTAATAAGATTAAGCAGGATGGAGGTTGTCTACTCAAACTTGGTTGTTGAATCAAGTCTATGAGAGCATGAAACTCTTGTTCTATTAAAGGCAGGAGGTTCTTCTAAGTGGCAGAAGAAGGAGCTGAATTCAGCAGCTAGATGTCGTATCAGAATGTTCTGACATCAAGCTTAACATCAGGATCTCAGCTGGTGATGTGGCACATCAGCTTAAGATAAGTTGATCTACAGGAGAATGGAAGTTATGGATGCTTCAAAAAGGTCTATCTCATACAGTTTGCTTGAGCTGTGGAGGGAGAAGATGTTACATGTCTAAGGCTTGGTGGATCCAAGATGGCTTGCTATGGAGCAAGTAGTTCATGTAACTTGAAGATCAGATTTCATTGGTGGATCAGTGTATCTTGTGGGAATTCTGAAGAAGGGTGAGATCACTCAAAAATTGGCATTTGGTTGGTTTCATATTTAAATTCAAGAACGATGAGGCAATCAAAAGTGGCATTTGGTAGTTCTCATGTATAGATTCGAGAAATCAAGATAATCAAACAGTGGCATTTGATTACTCTTGAAGAGTGTCTTGGAACAAATTACTCTTGGGCAGAAGGGTGGTTGGTTGAAGACTTGAGGAGGTATTAATTCTTTTCTATCTTGGAGCTTGTGGCAGAAGTTCTCAGTTTATGGAAGATTACCTTCTTTTAGTGGATGAGAGTTTATTTCTCTCTTTGGTTATCTGGAGTTCTTGTTGATCAAGCTAGTGGCACAATGTTATTTGAAGACCTTTAGTTGGATTACTATGCAGGTAGTAAGTCCATTGGTGGAGCATATCAAGAACTATGTTGATTGGTGTCTATGATATATAAAGAATGCCCTAACTGATGTCAGAACATCTTCTGGGTTAGTTATCCTTGGAGTAGGATTCTTAGTTCACATCTTGTCTAAGAGGTATTTATCTTATCGTACGGGAGAATGATGGGTAAAGGACTGTCTGGGAAGTCTGACGTGAATATGACATGCTAGAAGTGGATCAGTTTGGTGCTTGTGGAGCAAATGGGCTGAGGATTTCTGGAGCATGTGTTTGATGTCCTTCAAGTGTGAAGAACATCTGGGCGAGCTAGCAAACTCTGGGGCTCTGTATGTATCTTTGAGGAATGTGAAGTATTCCAGATTCAATTGGGTTGTATCTTAGGGAACAAGGAGATCTATACATGAGTATTCAGGAGGAATTTGTGTGGTGTATAGATAGTTTCTGGACGAGAGAGATAAATGGAGCTTTGATCTCAATCCAAGAGTTTGTTAGTTACGGTACAAGGATGCGTTCCTGGTACTCTCACTGTATGATCATGAAGTTGTCATGGGATATCATGTGGTGATTTTGAGGTGTTTCTTGTTGAAGGTCAAGCATTAGGTGAATGCGTTCAGCAGGTGTGTTGAACAAAGGGTGCGCTCTTGAAGACATGAAGATGCGTCTTATGTTTTCCTTTCATCAACATAAGTTTTCATTGGAGGAGCACTGGTTATCTTAGATAGGGGGAGTTGCTCCTTGATCTAAAAAGTATTACTGCAGAGGTGTAGTTCTGAATCCACTTTGTTTGGAGGTCAAGCAAACTGTGATTAATTTGAAGATGAGATGCCAAGAAGGATGTCTTGACATCGCTCTGCTGTTACAGGTTGTGGGGGTATTGATCAATACAGAAGTTTTTGGTAGACAATGTCTGACATGATGTCAGAACATTGTTAAGAACATGTGATAAAAATAATTTGTCTTGTGGTCGGTGGAGAACATGCGCGTTCATTGTAACTTACATTATTTTTGGACAATTTTCTTCAAAGAATAAACACTATTCTTGGCCTGTGCGCATTGGTTTTTGGTGAAGTTACATTATTCTTGGCCTGTGCGCATTGGTTTTTGGTGAAGTTACATCCTTGGATTAATGACCTCATTGAATTGACCATTGTTATTTTCAATGGTTCATTACATTCGAAGGGAATTTCTTGGGTATTTAAGGGAGCTCTTAGAGTTGTTTGTCTCAGGTCGTGCTTCCTTTGTGGTGTGTTTCAAATGTCTTTTGTTCAAGTCTGGATAAGTATTGGTTGGGTATGGGAATGTCTTGGCTACTTTTTCTAATTTTTGGCTAAAAAGGGGGAGTGTGAATCACTGGTATAGGGAATGTGTGCATTGTTTTTGCAGTTGTTTTGCAAGAACATTGAACAAGGTGTTTGTTTTATCATCTTGTCTATGTTTCTCTTGTGTCTTGTGACCTGAGTTACATGCTTTGTGTACTCAGAACTATGAAGTCTACAACTGATCTCTGGAAAGGGAGTGTGTTTTATAGGAGTGTCCAGTGTTTTTGTGTTTCAGACTTCCTTTGTGTTTCTTTAGGAGTCTTAACTTTCGGGCCTTTTTCAACTTCAATCACCCTGGGATTATTCTTCATCACTGGTGGGGTTATATGGACTCATAGGAAAGAGGGAGGTTTTGTTATCTTCCTCCTCGTGTACACCAACATGATTTTGGTATGCACAGTATTCCAATCATAACCGCCACTCTGACTAAAGATTAAAATAAACTCAGGAGCATCCTGGGTTTATTGCTCAAAAGGAGTTTTAGCCAAATTTTGTCAAAAGGGGGGATTAATAACTCTTATGGTTTGACAGAATTTTGGTAAAACATATTATTGATAAGATGAAGAAATCTGGCCATGAACAAAGATCTCGAAGAAGATGTCCCAACCCGTAGACATGACATCTTGGAGTAATACACTGATTTAGCAGGTTTTAAATCTGTAACAGATCTGCCCAAGAATTGATGCGCTTTCTAGGAATGGATCAAGGACCAAAGATATGAAGCCCAAGACTGCTAAAGCCTGTATAAGAGGACTTAGATCTAGGGTTTTTGACATATACCTTTTTTAACTTAGTTCTTGTATAGAATATTAGGGTTTAGGGTTTTGAGAGTCGTTGATGACACTGAATTTCACCGTATTTTTGACTCTGATTTCGCATGCATTCTTAGTCTTTTAATGTCATTTTATTATGTTATTATTATGTTTTTCTTTGTTTTCAGGTTTTTAGTCTAATCAGAGCCCCGAGCAAGAAAAGGAGCGAAAAGGAAGTCGAAATGAGCTAAAATAGAGAAAATCAGCATTTTACACTTATGGCATCCACTATGGCGGCCGCCACAGGGTCTTCCATGACGTGGCCATGTCTCAAACTCCTCCCAACTGTTTTTCCCCACGATCTCCAACTGCCCAAGCAAGTTTACACTCATGGCGGGCGCCATGGTGTTGTGGCGGGCGCCACAAGAACAAAACGAGTTCCCTCCCAAATTCAAATGCTAGGGGCATCCTTGTCTTTTCCACATGTTTCCTTGCCTATAAATAGGACTTTAGATTTTCGTTTTTCATCATCCAAGCTTAGTTGTTCATAAGCATATATCAGTGTAATAGTGGTAATCGCTTCACATCGAGGTGTTACTACATTCGAGAGATCGAGTCTGTAAGAGCCTGTGAGATTGAGTCTTGGAGCACTCTGGAAGGAAGTTAATCCTGCCGCCATTTTACTTTCAGTTCGCATTTTATTCAACCACTCCGATTGGAGCAGGTTTTTATTACTTTACCTTTTGTCAACTTTATTTCTTGCATTGTCTTTTAATTTCATTTACTTTCCGCACTCGCATTACTTTCATTTACTTTCCGCACTCGCACTACTTTCATTTATTTTCCGCACTGCTTTACTTTCATTTACTTTCCGCACTCGCACTACTTTCATTTACTTTCCGCACTCGCACTTAAATACTTTTTTATGAAAAATCTAAAAATGAACTTTTACTTTACCATGTCTGGCTAATTTTATAAAGGTTAGAATGTGAAGATCATAACCGAACCGATAATCTGTACAATTGTTAGTGGAAACACTTAAGGGCTATTTTAACTTTCAATATAAGTTTTCCTGTTCTTAAATTCCGTTGGGTAAGATCGAAAGCCGTCCAATGCCTATCTAAACTTAATTGTTTTTAAACTATTTCGAAAACAGCGAAAGCGCTTTGTTTAGTTTATTAGGAGTTTTTAATTTAAAAAGAAAAGAGATTTTAAAACCATTTTCGGACGCGTTAAGAAGTTTAAAGTCTGGTTCGTAAGGACCTCTTTTTTTTAGAAAATCCAGGTTAAAATACTTTTCAACTTGGTCAAGATACTATATTTCTTAAAAATAGGTTTACTACTCTAACGCAATGCGCGCCTTTTTATCCGTGACAATAAGAGGGTTTGATTAGGGGGTACAACTCGGTTCTGAATACGCGAAAGCGACAGTTCCTGTCAAATTAGTTCTTTTCAAAGTAGAAAACATTGCCCGTAAGTAGTTCTATTAGCAAGTACTTGGATTATCAATTGGTTGTGTGAATTGCATTCGAACCTGTCTTTATCAATTAATTTTAATTACTTTATTTACTACCGTGCACTCTTCAAAACTACTATTTTCAATCACCTTAGATACACACCTTAACAATAGATAGCGATAGATTGACACTTGGTCTCTGTGGATACGATAATCTTTTATATTACTCTGACGCGTTCGTACACTTGCGAAAAAAAAACACGCATCAAGTTTTTGGCGCCGTTGCCGGGGACCAATTTCGTCAAATTTCGTACCCTGTTGTTATACCGTTTAGACTAAGGAAGTTACCCGCCGGTCAATGCGAAAAACTCGTAGTACCGGTAGTTTAGTAGACCCTCTAGCTGAACCAGAACATTACGCTCGCACACGTTTATATTTCCGTAAACTTAGGAAAGCTATGGCCGAAGATCAAAATCAAAGACCTCTTAAGGATTTCGCCCAACCATCCAACGAGGAACCTAGTTCTAGTATAGTAAATCCAGCCATACCAGCTAACAATTTTGAACTTAAACCATCCCTGCTGCAGTTAGTACAGCAGAGACAATTCGCAGGTCTTGCTACAGAGAACCCAAACCAACATTTGAAAAACTTTCTCCAACTAGCAGACACCTTTAAAACCAATGGAGCCCCTCCTGAGACGATTCGCTTAAGATTATTTCCTTTTTCCCTCAGAGATAAGGCCCTATCTTGGTTAGATTCCCTTCCACCAAATTCCATAACAAGTTGGGAAGACCTTAGAAAAGTATTCCTTGCCAGATATTTTCCCCCGAGTAAGACCGCTGTTCTTCGAAACCAAATAACTAGATTTACCCAAAACCAAGGAGAATCGTTGTTCGAAGCCTGGGAGAGATATAAAGAGCTGTTAAGAGCATGCCCACATCATGGTTTAGAAAATTGGTTAATCATTCAAACCTTCTATAATGGACTTCATTATAACACTAAGATGACCATCGACGCCGCCGCAGGTGGCGCACTGATGAACAAACCTTACCCTGAAGCTAGTGCCCTTATCGAAGATATGGCCCAAAACCATCAATCGTGGGGAGTAGAACGAGCGACAGTGGAAAAGAAGGAAGCCCAAGGAGGAATACATGAGTTAAGCTCTATAGACATGATGCAAGCTAAAATGGACGCATTGGCCCTAAAAGTTGAGCATATGTGTACAACCCCGAATACTGCAGCCGCAGTTTCGTCAGATTGTGAGATATGTGGGACGAAAGGACACCAATCCGCAGAATGCAGTCTGTTAAACGAGACCAGCTCTGAACAAGTGAACTACACCCAAGGAAACCCATTTTCAAATACCTATAACCCTGGATGGAGGAATCACCCAAACTTTTCCTATAAGAATAATAACCCTATCCAAAATACTGCCCCTCCGAGACAATCAAGTTATCAAGCCCCAAGATCAAATCAACCTATGCAACCTGTACCACCAAAACCGAGCCTTGAGAAAATCGTGGATAATTTTGTCGCTGCTCAAATCCAACAAAACAAGGAGTTCATGAACCAAAACGTTCATGTTAACGAACTAATTACCCAGTTAGGAACCAAGGTTGACCAAATAATCACTCACAATAAGATGCTTGAAACCCAAATCTCGCAGGTAGCTTTAAACCAAGCCCCTCAGACCACACCTGGAGGACAATTCCCTGGACAACCTCAACAAAACCCGAAAGGACAAGCAAATGCCATTACCCTACGAATTGGGACCGCTTATGATGAACCTTGTAACCCGAGGTTGAGTGATCCCAAAACTTCTAAGGAAGATGACAACATCCCAGATAAAAAGAAGAAACCAGAGGAATCTGTAAACCAGGAAAGTCAAGAAAAAGGATAAAGATCCTGGAAACTTTTCCATTCCTTGTACTTTGGGGAGTCATGTCATCGAAAAAGCTTTTCTAGACTTAGGAGCTAGTGTGAGCTTAATGCCCTTAGCGGTTTGCGAAAGGTTAAATTTAGGAGAGTTGCAACCTACCAAGATGTCACTTCAATTAGCCGATAGATCTGTTAAATATCCGATAGGCATACTTGAAGACGTCCCTGTTAGGATAGGTCAGCTGTTTATCCCTACTGATTTTGTTGTCATGGACATTAAAGAAGATGATGACATACCAATTCTTCTAGGTAGACCATTCTTATCGACTGCTGGAGCCATAATAGATGTCAAAAAGGGGAAGCTAACCTTTGAGGTAGGGAACGAGAAGATAGAATTTATACTTTCAAAATTTCTTATGGCACCTGTGATAGGAGATGCGTGTTATGCGATAGATATCATTGATGAATGTGTTAGGGAGTTAGAGCAAGAAGAAGTCATTGAAACAATTAAGCTGCCATCAACTCTTATTTTGGAAGATGACAATTATAAGAAACCCTACATCGATGATAACCTTTACGAATGTTTATCCCTTACCCCAGATCCTATGCCTTGCCCTATTAAACCAGCCTTGGAACTTAAGGAACTACCTAAGAACCTGAGATATGAGTTTCTTGATGAAGAAATGAATCGTCCGGTTATAGTTAGTGCTGCCTTGAGACAAAAAGAAACAGATCAACTCTTGGACGTTTTACGAAGATATCCCTCAGCCTTAGGATATAATATCTCTGATCTGAAAGGTATAAGTCCATCCGTATGCATGCATCGGATTTCGCTCGAAGTAGATTCAAAACCTTCCAGAGAGCACCAGAGAAGGATAAACCCTATACTGAGTGATGTTGTCAAAAAGGAAGTTCTGAAGTTGCTTGAAGCAGGTATAATATATCAGATCTCGGACAGTAAGTGGGTGAGCCCTGTGCATGTGGTACCCAAGAAGGGAGGCATCACAGTTGTGCAAAATGAGAAAGGTGAACAAATAGCAAAGCGGATAGAAGGAGGTTGGCGTATGTGCATAGACTATAGAAAGTTAAATAAAGCAACTAGGAAGGATCATTTCCCTTTACCGTTCATAGACCAGATGTTAGAACGTCTTGCCAGACACTCTTACTTCTGCTATCTAGACGGGTATTCGGGATTCTTTCAAATACCTATACATCCAGAAGATCAAGAAAAAACTACCTTTACATGCCCTTTTGGAACTTTTGCCTACAGACGAATGCCTTTTGGACTCTGTAATGCCCCTGCTACTTTCCAACGTTGCATGATGTCAATCTTTGCAGATTATCTAGATGGAATCATGGAAGTATTTATGGATGATTTCTCGGTTTGCGGTTTTGATTTCCAAAATTGTCTTATCAACCTTGAGAAAATCCTGGAAAGATGTGTGGAGGTGAACCTTGTGCTGAATTGGGAAAAATGCCATTTCATGGTGACTGAAGGAATTATTTTAGGACATATAATCTCCGAAAGAGGTATAGAGGTAGATAAAGCAAAAATAGAAGTTATAGAGAACCTAAAACCCCCCAAGACTATCAGGGAAGTTAGAAGTTTCCTTGGACACGCTGGATTCTACCGCCGTTTCATCAAGGACTTCTCCAAAATAACAAAACCTTTAACTGGCCTGTTAATGAAAGATGCTGAATTCATCTTTGATGAAAAATGCAATGAAGCATTCAACCTTTTGAAGCAAGCATTGATTTCAGCACCCATTATGAAACCCCCTGATTGGTCTGAACCGTTTGAGATAATGTGTGACGCCAGTGATTACGCTGTAGGAGCCGTTCTAGGTCAGAGAAAAGATAAAAGATTACATGTAATATATTATGCCAGTAGAACCCTAGACGCCGCCCAGCTCAATTACGCAACAACCGAGAAAGAACTCCTAGCTGTAGTTTTCGCTATAGACAAATTTAGATCATATCTAGTAGGAGCCAAAATTATAGTTTACACCGATCATGCTGCCATCCGTTACCTACTAAGTAAAAAAGATGCTAAACCCAGGTTACTTCGATGGATTTTGTTGCTACAAGAGTTCGACTTAGATATCCGAGATAAAAAAGGCACAGAAAATGTAGTAGTCGATCACCTATCTAGGCTAGAATACCTGAATCCTGAATTAGTACCCATAAATGATGATTTTGCCTATGATAGATTGATAGCCCAGTTGGAAACCATTGAAGATAAAGAACCAGACCCTCATGAGCACTTCCAAAAATCCTTAGCTGTAAGTAACGTGCCCTGGTACGCTGATTTTGTTAATTACCTAGCCGCTGATATCATACCCCCTGATCTCGATTACCACAAGAAGAAGAAGTTCTTAAGTGATGTTAGAAATTTCTATTGGGATGAGCCACTTCTTTTCAAGAGAGGTAAAGATGGCATTTTCCGCCGTTGCGTTCCAGAAGACGAGGTAGAAAGTATAATTCAGCATTGTCACTCTGCACCTTATGGTGGACATGCAAGCACCTCTAAGACCTACGCCAAGATTCTTCAAGCTGGCCTATTCTGGCCTACCATGTGGCGTGATGTCCATGCTTACATTGTCAAATGTGATACATGCCAACGCACAGGAAATATATCAAGACGCGACGAAATGCCTTTAAGAAACATCCAAGAAGTAGAACTCTTCGACGTATGGAGTATAGATTTCATGGGACCATTCCCACCATCTTTAGGAAACAAGTATATCTTAGTTGCAGTAAACTACGTGTCTAAGTGGATTGAAGCGATAGCTGCACCCACAAACGACACTAGAGTAGTGATTAAATTATTTAAAAATTATATATTCCCCAGATTTGGAACACCCCGTTTAGTTATAAGTGATGGAGGATCTCACTTCATATCAAGAATATTTGATAAGCTTTTAAGCAAGTATGGAGTTAAGCATAGAGTAGCAACACCATATCACCCACAAACTAGTGGCCAAGTGGAAGTATCTAATAGGGAGATTAAACAAATTTTAGAAAAAACTGTCTCTGTATCCAGAAAAGATTGGTCGCAAAAGCTTCAAGAGGCTTTATGGGCCTACAGAACCGCTTTCAAAACCCCTATAGGAACAACCCCCTACCAACTAGTCTATGGAAAATCTTGTCATTTACCTTTTGAGTTAGAGCATAAGGCCTATTGGGCCATTAAAACTTTGAATTTGGATTACCTAACTGCTGGTGAGAAACGTATCCTTGACATCCACAAATTGGAAGAACTCAGACAGCAAGCCTACGAGAATGCCATAATATACAAAGAAAGAACAAAAGCTTGGCACGACAAAAGAATCGTAAGAAAAGACTTCAACTTAGGCGACCCTGTTCTCCTGTTCAATTCTAGGCTACGACTCTTCCCAGGAAAGCTCCGTTCAAGATGGACTGGCCCCTTCAAAGTATCAAAAATTCTGAGGTCTGGAGCTGTTGAAATCAAAAACGAGACATGTAAACCATTCATCGTCAATGGACAAAGACTGAAGCTCTACGAAGGAGGAGACATTCCAACAACCTACTCCAGCCACACTCTAAGTGATCCACCAATCCCGACAAGAGATGTATAAGTTCCAGTCGTCAAGCTAACGACGTTAAACAAGCGCTGCATGGGAGGCAACCCATGATTTTCTTACCTTATTTACTCTTTCTACATTTTGTTTTATTTTATTTCTTGTTATATTTTGTCAGGACTAATGTTTAAAATGTTTGTGTTTTACAGGACTTTCTTCCTAACTCTGTGCAGAATGCAGAACTTTGACGACATGCATGTGACTTTCAGGAATGACGCCCAGAGAGAGCGTTACTTTGTCCACTTCAGACGTCCTATGGCACCTACGAGGTACCCAGATCAGGCTTGCATGGAGGCTTTAGGCATTGAGCCTAGTGTCAGATTCTTATGCCACCAGCTTCAATGGGACCAGTTCGACGACCTGAACAACGCCTATAGGAACCTCACTTTGGAGTTCCTCAGCTCGTTTTCTTATGACCCCTGGGCCGGACCAGATGGATGTGCTATTTTCAGGTTATTTGGGACTGAGTACTCCTTCACTCATAAGGAGTTTGGTGATTTATTAGGTTTTCAGACGACCCCTGATGCTATTCCTGAGACACCTATGGGATACTTTCTGAGTAGGGAAGTGGAGAAGTTCTGGAGTGATATCTCTGGTGGAGGGAGTCAGGATCCTTCCACCCAGTTCTCACATGTTATCCACAACCCTGCATTGAGGTATTTTCAGATGATCATAGCACACTCTTTCTTTGGATTGCCAGATGCTGAGACCTTGCTTAGTGAGGAGGAGATCTTTCTACTGTTTTGTGCGTCCCAGTCACGTCCTGTGGCATGTGGGAACTTTCTGCTGAAAGGTCTTAGCAGTATTGCCAGGTCATCAGTAGGTATTATTCATGTGGGAGGTATTGTTACCCAGATTGCTGCTGCTTTAGGCCTTTCGCGTAAGTTGTTACATCTCAGGGTTTTCTGTGAATACACCACCATGGACGTTGATTTCTGCCTAGACAGAGGGTTGATAAGGAGAGCCTCTGCAAACCCCAACCAGTTCAGATTGTTGATCGACAACGAGGTTGTTCATTACTTTTTGCTGCCTGATCCGATGATGACCAGTGTTCATGACCCAGCTAATTGGAGATATGCTTTGGAGGGTTATGGAGAGACTATTGAGGAGCCTAGATCGCCTCCTATTGCTGAGTACACCCCTACACCTCCGTCTCCCAAAATCACTGTATTATCTAATAATTTGTCTTTGCAGCCACCCGATTTATACACCCAGGTTGTTGAGCTCCGCAGAGAGACTGTCAAGCTCAAGCAGGAGGTAGCTGATCTTGCTTTGCAGATTGAGGTATCTGATCTCACTCATGCTACTGAGGCAGACTCTTTATACCAGGAGATCGGAGAGCTTCGTCGCGAGATCGTTGAGCTTCGTGGATCCAGCCAGGCAGAGGAGCCAGCTGATTGATCATATTGCCCTGACTTACTACTCTATTATTTACTATTCAGTATTTCTGCGTTTTCTTTACTTTTTAGCATATCTGGACACATTTCGTATTTTCGCATTTCCTATATTCCCTATGTACTTTGATTTTATATATATATATATATATATATATATATATATATATATATATATATATATATATATATATATATATTATGTGTGTTTTTATTTTTCCTTTTATATATATATATCCAATAATAATGTTATTTTTCTCAATATTTGATTTTTATTTCCACAAAAATTGTGCAAGTCCCGTGTTGAAGAAGAAAGCAAATGAGAACGCTATCGGGACCCCCGAGACGCAAAAGGTAAGAGAGGCCCATTCCAAAATTCAAAATTTTGGCCCAGGTCCGAAAATGACCTTATGGCGCCCGCCATAGCCTTATGGCGCCCGCCACGGCGTCCTGGTAAATACGGGGGAGAACTACATCTTCCACCATTTTTGAACCTCTAAACTCCCAAAACCCATTTTTCTCCTTTTCCAAAACTCCATTAAAACTCACAAAAGCTCCCACCTTTATTTAATACCCACTATCCATTAACCCTTTCAAACTTCCATTTGAAATTCCACCAATTAAATTCCATAAAAATCTCACCTTTACCAACTTATATTTAAACCCATCTTCACTATCTTCAAATCAATTCAAGGAGCAAGCTATGGAGTTCGAAGGATATATTTTGCGAGAAGGAAAACCCGGGGATAGGCAGAGGAGGAATATTCAAAGGCTTCAAGGTCGAGAAATTCTCTCGACGAGGTACGTGGACGACAACTGTCTCTATACCTTGGGTATTTATCATAGTGTTTATCATTTACTTGATTTTTTGGGACTGCACTCTATTTTTGAAAACCAAGAACCAACCTTTGAGAAACTGACAATTGAGTTTTTAAGTTCTTTGATCTACACTGTCCACCCTAACACTGCTAGCACAGTCGGTACTGTCCAATTTAGAATGTTTGGAATAGAATATAAGTACAGTACCGACGAACTAACAAGTCTGTTAGGGATTCCTCTTTGGGAAGGTGCTATTTGTGAGACCCCTTTGGATGACGGATGGTCGGTCGATGCATTTTCTTTTTGGCAGAGATTGTCGAATAATTTAATAACTTCTTTTGAAGGAATTCTTGCATCGACCATCCACAACCCGGCCATCAGAGTTTTTAGATACCTGTTGGCATGTACTATTTTTGGCCGGGATAATCCAAATAAGGTTAATGCTAAAGAGCTTCAGTTTTTACAAGGAAGTCTCACAAATAGAAGAATCAATCCGGTCCCGTTTATGCTTTCTCACATGTCTGTTACTATTAATAAAGCAGGACCGATTGTTTTTGGAGGACTAATTACGTCTATTGCTCGGGCACTAAACCTGAACAATGAGATAGCCACACTAGAGCCCTTAACTCCTCGCACAATCAACCTAAAATTTCTAAAAGATATGAAATTGTGCCGAGCGAGAAGAGAGGGTGGTTTTGTATTGATGATCCATGGTGTAGCTATCCCATCTGTTGCCTTGCCCTGCAGTAGACGTACCGATGTACGTAATGAAAGGAACTGGACCTATGATTTAAATGCTCCACCTGTTCTAGGTCCACTTCCTCCTAATATTCCTGATACGGAGGGACACGACACTGACGAAGAATTTGAGCGGAGAGATCAGTCTCCCACACCTCATGTGTCCCCCCCATCATCCTTCACCACCACACACCGCACCCTCTTCCTCTAACCCTTTTGCAGGTTCAGTCCCTGGATCCTATGTCACTGAGGAGATGTGGCGTGACCTTATGGCTAGAGAAGAAAGGCGAGATGACCTTCTCTCTACCATTCAGCAACAACTGACGGATAATATGAGCTTCATGGAAGAATCACGGCGGAGGACAGATCGATCCTTCGAGTCCGTTTCTCAAACCTTGCTTTCGATAGCAAACGAGCAATCCCGTCAGCAAGACTTCAACCGCCGGCATTACGAGCTTATGGAGGCTACTCAAGGTTCCGTTCTAGGTAACCTTCGACAGGTCAGAGATGCCCAGGCGGCCTTATCAGCCCGATTGGACCGGATAGACCAGCATCGTAGCAGATCCCGTCGTCCCAGGCATTCCCAGCAGGACGACGAGGGCACCAGTGGTCCGCATCAGTAGTTTTACAGGTTACTCTCCTTATCTTATTTCGAAACATTGGGGACAATGTTCGATTTAAGTGTGGGAGGGGATTTTATTGCTTTCTATTTCCATTTTTTTAGTTAGTTGTTTATTTCTTGTTTTTGTCTATGTCTTTTTTCTAGAAAATGCATGAGTCTGACGAGTCACCAGTACAGTGTATCCCTAGTGCACCCTCATTTTTCCCCATTTCTTTAGCCCTACACAAAAAAAAAAAAAAAAAAATTTATTAATAAGAAAACATTGTTGTTCTACACGTTTTTTGGGCTTTAAGACAGGTTTGGATTAGGATGTGGTGACTTAGGTGAACTTTTTGAAACATTAGTATCGTTTTAGCACCATAGACTTCACGAATATAGGAATCATTCCAAAACCCCATGTACCATGGCCTTAATTATCATTTCCAAATTTGTCCTAAGTAGTTTATTTCAGCAGTCAGCTCCGGCCTAAGCATGTTCTACGTAGGGGACCGATGAACATAAGTGAATGATCCAGTAAAATAAATAAAGAATAAGGCAAACTCCGGATAGATGACCCTCACAAGGTCGTTTAACCCAAAAAGTTGAATTGTTGCCACAAAAAAAATATATAATTTTAGCTCACCCATTGTTAGTTGGTTCAGAGGTATCTGGCGCTGAACTCGGTAGGGCGGATTACGATCCGATCCCCCACAACTGCATTTGGGTTAAATAAAAGGGTTTACACAGTCTTATGTGCCAGAAACCCTATGTTTTGGATCAGAATCACTAACAGGTCACTCTACTATGAAACATGTACGGATAACGGGCTTAATGTGATTGCGCCTGAATGAAAAGGACCCAAAAAAGAGATGAAGAGGTAGGCCTAGTTATTGTGGGATGGTACGGTTGATTAATATAAGAATGAAGTTTATGTCCGCCTCTGCGGATAAGTGTCATTACGATACCCTTGGTTCACTTAGTACCTGTCACTGCATCCTGACTTGAACTTAGAAGCCCTTTTTGCCCGAATCACGTGTCAGCACTAGTTTTCTTACTTTGAGCTTTAAATGTTTTGCTTGAGGACAAGCAAAGGTCTAAGTGTGGGAGAATTTGATGACACTGAATTTCACCGTATTTTTGACTCCGATTTCGCATGCATTCTTAGTCTTTTAATGTCATTTTATTATGTTATTATTATGTTTTTCTTTGTTTTCAGGTTTTTAGTCTAATCAGAGCCCCGAGCGAGAAAAGGAGCGAAAAGGAAGTCGAAATGAGCTAAAATAGAGAAAATCAGCATTTTACACTTATGGCATCCACTATGGCGGCCGCCACAGGGTCTTCCATGACGTGGCCATGTCTCAAACTCCTCCCAACTGTTTTTCCCCACGATCTCCAACTGCCCAAGCAAGTTTACACTCATGGCGGGCGCCATGGTGTTGTGGCGGGCGCCACAAGAACAAAACGAGTTCCCTCCCAAATTCAAATGCTAGGGGCATCCTTGTCTTTTCCACATGTTTCCTTGCCTATAAATAGGACTTTAGATTTTCGTTTTTCATCATCCAAGCTTAGTTGTTCATAAGCATATATCAGTGTAATAGTGGTAATCGCTTCACATCGAGGTGTTACTACATTCGAGAGATCGAGTCTGTAAGAGCCTGTGAGATTGAGTCTTGGAGCACTCTGGAAGGAAGTTAATCCTGCCGCCATTTTACTTTCAGTTCGCATTTTATTCAACCACTCCGATTGGAGCAGGTTTTTATTACTTTACCTTTTGTCAACTTTATTTCTTGCATTGTCTTTTAATTTCATTTACTTTCCGCACTCGCATTACTTTCATTTACTTTCCGCACTCGCACTACTTTCCTTTATTTTCCGCACTGCTTTACTTTCATTTACTTTCCGCACTCGCACTACTTTCATTTACTTTCCGCACTCGCACTTAAATACTTTTTTATGAAAAATCTAAAAATGAACTTTTACTTTACCATGTCTGGCTAATTTTATAAAGGTTAGAATGTGAAGATCATAATCGAACCGATAATCTGTACAATTGTTAGTGGAAACACTTAAGGGCTATTTTAACTTTCAATATAAGTTTTCCTGTTCTTAAATTCCGTTGGGTAAGATCGAAAGCCGTCCAACGCCTAGCTAAACTTAATTGTTTTTAAACTATTTCGAAAACAGCGAAAGCGCTTTGTTTAGTTTATTAGGAGTTTTTAATTTAAAAAGAAAAGAGATTTTAAAACCATTTTCGGACGCGTTAAGAAGTTTAAAGTCTGGTTCGTAAGGACCTCTTTTTTTTAGAAAATCCAGGTTAAAATACTTTTCAACTTGGTCAAGATACTATATTTCTTAAAAATAGGTTTACTACTCTAACGCAATGCGCGCCTTTTTATCCGTGACAATAAGAGGGTTTGATTAGGGGGTACAACTCGGTTCTGAATACGCGAAAGCGACAGTTCCTGTCAAATTAGTTCTTTTCAAAGTAGAAAACATTGCCCGTAAGTAGTTCTATTAGCAAGTACTTGGATTATCAATTGGTTGTGTGAATTGCATTCGAACCTGTCTTTATCAATTAATTTTAATTACTTTATTTACTACCGTGCACTCTTCAAAACTACTATTTTCAATCACCTTAGATACACACCTTAACAATAGATAGCGATAGATTGACACTTGGTCTCTGTGGATACGATAATCTTTTATATTACTCTGACGCGTTCGTACACTTGCGAAAAAAAAAACACGCATCAGTCGTTGGCTCTCTAGGCTTTGTAAGCCTTTCTTTGTTTCGTTTGATGCATTGTGATAGGCATAGGTATCACACAGATCCAGAAGCCTTTAGGTAATGAATTGTGTATTGTTCTTGGATGAAGCTTTGAAGCAAATCCAAGTTAGCTTGTTGGTCAAGTATGCTTGGCATAATTCTGTATTGACAAGGAGTGTTTAGATATCACAGTTTGTGATTAGGGGAAGTGAGTAGTGGTTCTCATATTAAAGAAGGTGCCTTTGATAAAGATTTCATTGGGTAGTGATTAGGAGATAAAGTTGTAAATGAGGGAGTTTAGCTTTAACATAATACTATAGATAGTGGAGTCTTCCTCCTGGATTGGTATCCTCCAGAGTAGGTGAATTGCATTGAACTGGGTTAACATTTTCTGTGTTCTTTTATCATTCTGCAGATTTACTTATTCTGTTAGTGTTCTTGATAAACATGTTGAAACAGATGTCGAAACATCTGTGTTTCTGCAGTTACTGATATTCAAGGAATCAGTCTGCTGTTATGTTCTTGTTTAAATAATTATGCAGAATAATGTCTTGACATGTGTTAGGACATCTGATGTCTGCTATGCCAGAATTTCAGCAACGACAAACGAGTTTGTCGTCGGTGGAACTTATGAAGTTGACGGTGTACTCATGAGTTTTCTGGTGTGTAGCGGCAACAAATCGTGAGTGTAAGCTATTGATTAACTTAACTTAAAAAGCAAGAGTTGCCACCGCACTTTTATTTTATCCAAAAGGAAAGGAAAAAGAGCGAACAAAACCTAAACAAGTTCTAAATAAGAACAAGTAAACAGAGACTGGGTAAGGGGGTTGGTTACGCTAAGGGAAGGTGTTAGCACCAAAAACGTCTATAGTACTCTATATGAACCCTTTGAAATATCTACGCTTTTTGGTTTGAAAAGGTTTGTTTGAAAAGAGATTGATGAGATAAGAAAAGAAGTATTTTTTTTTAAATTTTTGTGTTTGGAGAGACTTGTCGCCTCATGCCTACGTACCCACAAAGTGCAATATAGGATCAAAACCTCGTAGTTCATGGTACAAAGAATGAAATTTGTTTGTTATGGTTGATTTTAAATGTAAAGACAAGTCGCCATTTCCAAGCGAATAATTCCGCTTAAAGAGATGAATCATGTCTAAACTTATGAAAAAGTTTTAAAGGAAAAGTGCATAAGGCACGAAAAGAGTATGGTCAAGTATGGTTAACATTGATTGACATTTATTAAAGAAAAGGAAGTTTGAAAAAGCACTTGACAAAAGTCAAGTTTTATTGTAAAAGAGGTTCAAGCTTTGAAAGCAAGAAGGTTTTGAAAAAAGAGAGAGAATTTGAAAATTGAAGAATGGGTGGAGAAGAAGAGACTATCCTAAAGCATAAAGTAAAAGCTAAGGATAAGAAAGATCTAACCACAAATGTAGCTATATTCACCATGAACCAAGCAAAAGCACAAAGCTCCAAAGTCTTCAAACCATAATTCCAAAGCGAAGGGAAAAGGTCCTTGTTCTAAGTCCAAGGATCCAAGAATATCATTGAAGTCCAAGGTATAGGTCCAAAATTCCATGTTCAATGCAAAGAATAGTAGCCATAGTCTATGATTACAAGCACAAGTTTTTTAGAGGTTTTGGCCTTTATAAATGTTTTTGATCCAATGGGACAAAGAGAAAAAGGCATAAGCATAAACATATGGTCCAAGTGGCCAAAGTGAAATGACGGAAGTATAAACAAGATATGATATGATGTAATGACATAAAAATAAAGAGAGATAGGGAGCAAGAAGGAAACATAAAGGTAAGGTTAGAAGTTAGTGATTAGTTGTTAGAACAAATGATCAATAATGATTGAATAATGCAATTAAGTCAAGGTTAATGAGAACTTATTAGATGATTGATAAGACCAAAGCCTCCTAACAACAAGTCTCATAAGTATTGAGGCAAAAGAAAAATAATCAACCATCATTGGGCTTACAAACATAAGTTTGGACCACAAATGATCATTTTCCAATGCGGGACACATGTAGCGCTATGTTAAGCAATCATAGCACAATCTATGAGAAAGATCATACTATGGGAGGCTGGTCAATGCACTTTACGTGTTAATGCATGCGAGAGACATGATATGTAAGTCGTTCTCCTAAAGCGATGTCACACGAAAAGAAAAAGTAATAACGGTTTCGTCTTTAATCGAGAGTCTTGACAATTAATCGAGAGCAACCTATCCACATCTAAAAGTGTCGAGATCGATAATTTATCAATCAATAACAGATTTGAAATGCGGAAGATTCAACATCATCGAAATTGTCACTCATTTGATCATTTAAGACTTCATCAACCAAAAATCCAATCGGGTTCAAATGAAACAAAATAAAGGAAAATTAGATCAACAAGATATGATCCACATAAAAAAAATAAAAACTATTTTAAGAAATTATTAAAGAAAAAGAAGAAGAAATAGGTGAAGATAAATTTTAATTAAAAGGAAATAAAAAGAAAGTTTAAAAAAAAAGATGGAGGTTTAAACAAAAAAAATGGTGGTGATGGAGCAAAATCTATCCGTGTAGGCCCAGCCCACTTGCTCATCAACACATTAAAAAATTAGAACAAAACATCAGAAAAAATAAAAAGGAGAAACGTGATCTACTTCTTCAACTCATCACGACACTATTCACACAAAGGTAGCAAAATAGAGCTCCCCCGAATTGGAGCGGCGGAGCTCAGAAGTTACACGGTTGTGATCAAAATCAAACGGAGGTCTCAAATGTTCAATCAATTTCATGTTATGGTGCTTGAATGAATCGAATCGGAACCGCAAAGTTTCGTCACCAAACTCCAAATTACCTTCGAATTCGGATTTGAAAACGTTCGAACACTCTTCCTTCTTCTTTTTGATTCACGAGCTGCTACTGTTGTATTTTGAAGCTGAAGTTTCGATTTGAATTTGCAAGTTGTTGACGTTGAAATTCGAAGAAGGATTGAAAGCGGGATGGGAGAAGCTTATGGATTGAAGCTTGTGCAGAATTGACAAAGGTTTGGAAATTATTCTCTTGAATTTTGCAAGATGACGATGGTTTGGATTTGAAACTTGGAGTTTATTTTTTTGAATCTTGATTGAAATTTTTGCAGGGGTTTTGTGGCTGTTTAAGCTTGGAGAAAATTGAATGAATGAAGGCTTTATTTATAGTTGAATGCAGAATGAAATTGGAGTGAGGATGATGCCGTTTTGGAATTTCACCTGCGTTTGGTTCGTTGTAATTTGTGTGGTCTTGCTGCGTAGTTGCGTATGCCGTTTTGCTGTTTTGATGTCGTGTGGTCTTGCAGCGTTTTGCTCGCGTTATGCATGCCTGAACTTTTAGTGTCGTTTTGTAACTTTTACTTGCAGCTTGTATGAAATAGCTCACGTGTGTAGGTAATTTACTTTGGTAGCAGCTTGTTTTTGAATGAAGTTCATGGCTCGTACGGCTTGAGGGTTGCATAATATTAACAATATCATATGAGAATATGTAGTAGCAAGTTGTGTGGGGATTGGTGAGTCATGGCTTGTCACGTTTATTTGGTTTCATGAAGTAACGACTTTGGAAAGCAGCTTGGTTACGGCTCGTGTTTGGAGCTTGCGTAACATGAATCAGCTTTTTTTTTGGTTTTGTCTTCTTTTACAATTCAAATTGTAGCTTTATGACAATATGGTATATCACTGAGACGAAGAGGTGGATTCAATGAGACAGTGGTATCCTTGTTTTAGAGCTATAACGTGAGGTTGGCTTGTTTAATTCATGTGCCAATGGCTTAGTGAAGCATGAGGTGCTTGGTGTAGCATGTATGGCTTGAAGTTTTGAGTGACTTTGGTGGGCCGTGTGGCATCCATGAGTCCAATTCCAAATCTAGTGCAGCATTGTAATCCTTGACCGCCTCTTTGTATTGTCCAACAACATGGTAGCACAAAGTGGTGTAGAATTGTCAAGTGGAATGGCTCAAATAGCTTGTGCTTCTTTTTTTTTTAATTTTCTTTGGGAATGCAATTTGTAATGGACTTAAATGGACATTGTATTGTATATGGGCTTTATTTTGAATGTGGTTTAATTTGTGATATGGATATATGAATTGAATTGAAATGGAATTTTGGAATTTGGATTTAAATAAAAAATGGGGTTTTGAAAATGATTTGGACATTTGAATTGGAAATATGAATTGAATTTGAAATGGTTGGAAATGGTCAATGGATATTTAGGAAATTGGTTATGAAGAAATGGATTAGATAAAAGATTTATAAATTGGATAATGATAATTGTATAATTGGGAAATGGAAATGGATAGTTGGAAATTGGATATGGTTATTTGAAAATGTGGGTATTTGGTTTATTGGGTTTAAAAATGAATATTGGAAATGGATATGGTTGAATGTGGATAGTTGGATAATGATGTAAATAAATAATGAATGAAATTAGGAAAATGAAATTGGTTAAAAAAAAAGAAATGGTTTATGAAGTGGATATGAACTGATTTTATGAAATGAACTGGCTACTACTGATACGCACACGACCATGAACCCTCAATCTTTGATCACAACCAACTTGCACTATTTCCCACAATTTATGATTAAATGACCACAACTACCACTAAATAATTCGCAATTAAAACAATGGTCATCTGAATCAATCATCCTCTGAATCTCTGATCAAATGAATCCTGATGGATATCACCACACAACAACTTGACAGTCACTGCTTGAGAAATAGCCCACTGAAACAGATAACTTGCACTTGAAGTAATCTCTTGATGGTTTAACCAAAATTAGGTCAAACTGGATCATTAACGAATAGCCACATGTAACTCAAAACCATGTCCTTGCTTTGACAACCCTGCAAAACCCTAAACACACAGAGAGAGAAGAACATGCAGACTGTAGCATATTTTTGGTATTTAGTCAGAGGTTAGATAAACATGAACAAATAAAAAAGAAAATAAGAAATACACAGATACTCGGGAGAAACATAGATTGTGATCTTGTTTGTAGTATGAGATGCAAATGAGATGTGTGAAATATTATGGGTAAAAATTAGGGTACAACACGGTGGATCTTCAATGGAATTCTGGGTAAAGTGTCAGGGAGGATCTCCCCGTGAGGGTTTAAGGGATTGCCCTGGAGAATCTCCTCGCACCTTCGTTGCGTTGTTTGAGTAAGGGCTTAGGTCGAGGACGTTGTCCTCGGGCTTTCATGCGCCCTTTCACTTGACTAGCGGTGGAAGGGTGAATTTGATTTTGCCATCGAATTCACTTTTGTCATCTGCTTTTCAGGTAAAGGAGATGTCTTGCAATACCGAGGATGGTGTTATACTCGAGCAAGAGCTGTCCGAGGAGAGCTCTTCAAGGAATAGTATTTCTGACAAAACCGTTCCAGGGTATCCCGGGGAGGAATGGATTGCCTCCGAGCCTCGGGAGCACGCCTCACTCTCGCCTTCAACACCCAGGATGCCTTCACGACGGTGGGGCGAGGAAGATTGGAGGGTCCATTTTCTCTGGGAGGATGATCGGATATGCTCTGCTTACGACGTCGAGCGTTTTCCCATGTACGAGTACGTTTTTAAGGAGATTGGGCTAAGGCTGCCATTCACAGACTTCCAAGTGGCAGTTTTTGGTCATCTGGACTTGACACCCTCTCAGCTCCATCCGAACTCGATTGTCTTCATTCGGGCATTTGAGATCACATGCGAGTACTTGAAGATTGAAGCCACTCTCCCTCTCTTCTTCACTGTCTTCCACTATTTGAGATCACGATGGTGTTCATCCCTTTTGAGGCTGCCTCAAAGCACCTTCTTGCTCCTTCTATGTCTCCGTGTAGGGTGGCGACGAGCTCTTTGGAAGTGTAATACTTCATATTTAAGTGCACTGTGCAGGGTATAACTATCAATTCAGCCAGCATTGGTCGTCCGAAGATGCACTGGTAAAGGGATGGGCAAACAATTGCCACAAACTGGACCTTGATGGATTTGGTCGTCTCTGCAGCCTCAAAGGTGACAATCAGCTACACTTATCCCCATGGCTTCGTTACTGAACCATTAAAGCCTTGTAGATCCGAGCCTACATAGGGGAAGGTTTCCCAGGGTCTGTGTGCAGCGAAGTAAAGAGGGACATCGAGCCCATCGGGGACAAAGAAGTCTTCTGGTCGTGAGAGTCTCATGGCGACCTATAGACTGGCGTCGTCCGAAGATGGTACTTCTTCTTCTTCAACCTTCTTCAATTTATGGGTGTCTTGTCGAGGAGCGTATTTCTTCTTTGCAAACTGCTTCAGGTACCCATCCCTGATCAATATTTTAATTGCATCCTTGAGATGGATGTAGTCGTCCTTCATGTGCCCATGGATCTTATGGAACTGGTAGTACTTTGTTTTATCCGTGTTCAGCTTGGCAGATATCTGCTTTGGGAAACAAACCTCTGCCTGCCGAAACTCCGAGTTCGCGTATTCGGAGAGAATCTTCTTGCGCGAGGCAGTCAGTGGTGTGTACTCGTGGAAGCGACCAGATGACCCTTTGTGATCTCGGGATTCCCAGAAGCGGTCATCCCTTCTTTTCTCTGCTCCCCGATGAGTTGATAAGGAGTCGTCGTGTTTTGAGGACCTGGCGTTCTCTTGGCGCCTTGAGTCCCAGGCAGTGTTTACCGCTTCTTTTTCTTCATATTGGATGTACGCCTGAGCCTTGAGGAGGAGGGCGTCCAGTGTCGCTGGGGTCTCGATGTCAACCACCTTGGAAAAGTCGCTGCTGGGACGGAGCCCTCATTCGAGCAAATATTTTTTCATGTCGTCAGTCGTGGAGACTTGAACGACTTCTTTATTGAATCTTTCGATGTAAGCTCGAAGAGATTCGTCTTTTCCTTGAAAGATAGCCTCGAGGGAGGCTTCTGTCTTCGGATGACGGCGAGAAGCTGTAAAATGTCTTGAGAACATCCTCCCCAACTGCCTCTACGAGGTGATAGATTCGTAGGGGAGGCTCTTGTACCAGGACATTGCTCTCTTCCTCGGTGTAGTCGGGAATAATCTGCATTTGATGGCACCTCTGATGCCACGGTAGTCGAGCAGGGCATCGATGTTCTCGATGTACTTAATGGGATATGCCATGCCATCATATGTGCCCAGGGGTGGGGGTTTCTCCAGCCCTTTAGGTAATCGAGTGGCCATGATCTCCTAGGACAACGAGCCTCGAGGCTCGTCGTCGTCGTTGTAGCTGCTCGACTGCGAACGAGAGCGGGCATTTATGCCAGGGTGAGAACCGCGATCTCGATAGGGAGAAGGAGTTCGCGACCGACCCTTGAATCTAGGCAGAGGTGAACGCTAGTTTTCTGCCCGCAGATCCCTTCTTGTTCTCTTGACCCCTGAGGAGTGTTGGCTCTGGGGAGGAGTATAGTCGCGTTTCCTCATTGACAGGGATTTTGGCTCTACTGGGATTCGGCGATTTCTTCCGCGTCTGGGAGAATGGCTCCGAGATCTCCGGTGCTCGCGCCTTGGTGGAGGAGATCTTGGACGGCGGGTCTCTTCCAATGCTCTAATTCTTGCATTCTGCTAGAGGATCAGAAGGTTCGTCTTGTTAAGGGCTTCGACCAGGGCTGCCATGGTCGGGTCTGTGTTGGGCGTAACAGGGATAAGCTGATGGTCCTCTGAGGAATGGATCTCTACATTGTTGGCACGATACGGGGAAGGAGACGCGGTGACTCCGTCCCTCTGCTGATGAATATAGTCTCCAAGAAAGGGGTTTGCCCCGTCATTGTCTGTCTTGTTGACGGGGAAGATGACGGTGTTGCACGCATCATTGACATTGTCATGGCTGGCCATGATCGGAATCTTGAAAAACTGCTTTGATCTTTGGTTTCTTGGGAAAGAAAGACAGGGAGAACAGAAGTTCCCACAGACGGTGCCATTGATCTTACCGGTTGATCAGAATCTGAAGTGGGCCAGAGACTTTATCTTTGATGCTGGAATCCAAGGAGGAGGGGGTGTACCTGCAAGGCACTCTGATGCTAAAGTAAGAATCGGGTGAGGAAAAGGCAAGTACAAAATAATAATGTCTTAGGATGATTTTTTAATACCTGTCCCTCTCGGAGGAGAGAGTATTTATAATGCCCCCAGCGCTTGGCCATTGGTCCCTATTTTTGGGCTGAGATATTCGCTCCCCAAAAATAGGTAACTGCCAGAAACTAGTCGTTGGGACGGGCAAACATGCTCGGAACTAGCCGTTTCTTCGAGCAGAGGCGTGGTTGCGGGTAAGGCGCGTCATGGCCATTCCTGGATGGTTGAATCGTGTGTGACGGGCAGAGATGCGACGAAGGGTAGCTGATCCTGGGGGTCAGCTGGCCAGCTTTCCTCGGCTGAGGGGCAGAAGAAAAAGGTGTTTTTCTTTTCCCTCAACTGGTAGGGCTTAGGCTATTAGGCTGTTGTGGGTGCAGAAGTGGATTGGGCCATGTCTAGCCATTGGGTCAGTCCGCAACAATAATGCTTTGTTGGTGTTCTTATTCATGTCATTATTACATATGTTGTATTTGGAACTTTTTATAAGTTCTTTATTTCATCATTTTATTCTTCTATAGTTTATGTGTATCTTCTTCTCTAGATACTTTAGATTAATTTCTTCTAGAATTTGTTTTATGATGTCATTTGTGCTAGTTGTTTGGGTTTAGGATCTTATCTCCCTATCTCTTTTTTATTTTGTCAAAGGGTGATAAGTTGTAATGAGTCTATATGTGTCTATATATGTTTTATGTGTTTTATGTAATTGTTTGTAGTGTAATGTTTCAGGGGGAACACATGTGGAGCTTTGATCATACTCTACTTATGCTGACTCAATTACAATGCTATAGTTGCCAAGCATTAAAGGGTGGGGTGGGGGGATGAAATTACTCCTAGTGTATGTGTTTTAGTGTTTGTCTTGAATGTATTTCTCCAGTAATTAAGTCCTTCATCATTAGTTCTTTTCACATCTCTTAGAAAAGAGTCATTTTTGCCCAAAAAAAAGTCTTTTGCATGTATAAATCAAGTATTTGACTAAAAGTCAACACAAGATTATTCAAATAAAAAATTTGTAATTAAAATCAATAAGCTCATGTAGACATGATTTGAATCATGAAATTCTTGACTTCAATCATGAACTTTTAATTTTCAAAATTCTTTATTCTATAGTCATGACTCGAATCAAGAAAATCCATGACTCGAATCATGAGAAAGTTATAGAAATTGGATTTTGGATTTGGATGCATGACTCAAGTCATGCCTTTCTTTGACTAGAATTATAAGGTGTCTTACTCGAATCATGATATGTTTGACTCATATCATGAACAAGTTTTTCAATTTTGAATTGCTCTCGGAAGTGTGACTCAAATCACACCTTGGTTTGACTGGAATCATGTATGAATTTTCAATTTTGAATTGCTCTGTGGAAGTGTGACTCGAATTTCTCCTTGGTTTGATTCAAATCAAACATGAAAAAATCTTATTTTTTTCTTTTCTTAACTCAAATCATTATCTCACTAGATTTGAATCATCATTTTTTCGTTTACTCGAATCAAAGTGTCATTTTTATTCTATTTTAATGTCTTATCTCTAGCAGATATAAAACTTAAAATTTTATATCTCTAGTTCACATCTTGCAATAACTTGTATAATCTATAAATTAAACTCTGGAAAACCTTGAGTGTTCATTAACCACACAAAGCTCTCTCTCAGATTAACCTTGAAGAAAAACTTTTTTAAGAGTTGATTTCTTGAATTTGGAAAGTTGTTGTGTTAAATTTTTTTGAAAATGTTCATCTTGTTCCTTAAACTAAAAACACCATTGATGAGTGTTTCTCAACTCTAGGAGAGAAAGTGTGAGTTCTAAGTTTGAAGAGATTCGTTAGGTGTTCTAATGTTCTTTGGAAGATTATTTTTGAGATGGAAAAATCAGGTTGTGGATATATGGATATCGACATCCAATATAGAAAAAGAAGAATTTTTCTCCAAGTGGTCTTGGAATTTTTAGCTCCTTAAGCAAGCTAAATACTCCAGCAAGAGAAGTCTGGTAGGATCGAGTCGCCACAGACAAAATCTTGAAGTGTTTTGGTTCTTAGAAGGTGGATTGATTCGAGATTAAAGATCTTAGAGGTTTTGCAGCTTAGTGAGTTGTGTGTCGCTGAAGGGAAATCAAGAATAACATATGTGTAACCTAACTGTTTGAACTATGTTTTCAGTATATGTGATTATCATCTCTATTAAAAGGCATTGTTTAAAATTTCTATTAGTGGAAGACTCAACAATTTCCAATGGCTTACCATTGAAGGCTCAATTAAGTGCAAGTGAGGATGACACACCAAACCAGTATAAATCTTGATACACATTTTCTCTATCCCTCTATCTTTTTAATTTATGTATAGTGTTCTATTGCAGAAACAAAATGGATTGGTGAATTGGTGGTTAGGATGGATAATGCTTGATTTGAGCTTCTGATGCTGCGGAGAAGGGGCTAACCTACAAGATTAGCACTCTGACGCTCAAGTCACTATGCGAGGGAGAAGACTGAATGAAAATTGAATTTGAAAAATGTGTACATGAATTATTCGCGCCTATCTTTTATATAATGGGGCGGTTATAACAACTTGATATTTATTAGGCGTGCGATATGGGGAGCCCTTGGATATATCTTGGATTTGGATTGCATGTACAATTCCATATGGTAGTTCTCTTGCAGTGTGAGTGCTTCAAACAAAATGTAACTCCCTCATAGTGGTCGGCTAGTGACCATTCTGATCGGCCTGAAACATATAGAATCCGTATGTTCTTATGTTTTATTTGCTTTCAAGTTTGCATGTGGTTAGACTTTATTGTTAATGCTGGTTTAATGTTTAATCTTAGGTATGTGTTAGATCTAGTCAGCTAAAAAAATTAGTGATTATTCTGGAAAATTGTGCTTCTAAATTGTTGTATCAATTAACTTGTTTCTATTCAAACGTCTTTGTTTGAATCTGATCTTGACGGCTGATCAGAACCTGAAGTGGGCCAGAGATGACGTCTGCGATGCTGGGTGTGAAAGATGAGGAGGGGGTGTGACTGCAAGGTACTCCGATGCTAAAGTAAGAATCAGGAGAAGAGAAGGAAAGTACAAAGTATGTGTTTCATAGCTGCTGTTGGTATGTGTTTCTCCTTACTCGTCTTCTTCTAGGTCTTTCTTCGTTATTTATGGCTATCTTACCACTTCTAAAGTATGTGTTTCTCCTTACTCGTCTTCTTCTAGGTCTTTCTTCGTTATTTATGGCTATCTTACCACTTCTTAGTCTCATGCAACGAAGTGAAGAAGGCTTTTGTAAGAATGTCGTAAAAACAAAGGTTTTATATTGTTAATAGCACAAGGTCCCACTAGGCGTGCCAATTTGTTTGCCTTGAAAATTAGCAAACAACCACTGGTCTCCTAATTTGTGAAAATTAGTTTACTTGCAGGATCGACCATACAAATCCTAGGACAATGTGCTTTAAGAATTTTGACAATTTGTATAGAAATCAAACCTTTTATTCGTTATGTTCATCATTGTTTGTTTTATAAATTGATGTGGTTTGGACATGAATGATAAAGTTTGGTTCTTAAAATAAATAACGAAAACGTAATAAAAGTGCAGGAATGAAATTGCATAAATGTAGAATAAATTGCAAATGAATAACTTAAAACTTCATTGAAATGTAAAGAATAAAACTGGTGTTTTTCCAAACGTACATTTTCTCAATGCTAACTGTTTTCTCTCACACGGGTACTTTGAGTATTTTTGAGTAACTTGTACAAATTTTGAATACACACACAGAAATCTAACACTACGACTCCCTATTTATATACAGTCGAAATAACCGTCAACAACGGCCATTTCTCCTAATGACGACAAATGGCATCCTACATGCCTTCGCCTCTTAGATGCATTCCACGCGTCTCCCTTTCAAAATAACAATTCCCTCCTTTATTTGAATTTTAAACCTTCGCGTCGAACGTCACTTCCTAGTCTTCATTCGAAATATTCCTCCAAACTCTTAAATATATTTCTAAGTCTTTTGAGTCTTCTCTTCTTAGCAAGAAGATAGCTTTCGACTAAACCTCCTTATAACCATGTTTCTGTCGAAGCTTAAAAAATACTTCAAATATTTTCTCTCTTAGGAGAGACTCTTATCCCAACATCAAGCGTCGAAATTAGGAGCCAACAGTGGGTAAATCTGATTGCAAAATATATTCTGATAATGGTGATGTGTAATTTGGTCTTCGCAGGCCAAAATTTACCCCATTTCGCGCCATAATCCTTTCGACCATGGTTGCTAGATTGTTATCCACTGCCATATCATCACGTCAAATTTGTTGTATAACATTGTCAGCGTTCTGGTTTCTATTCACCATCACTACTCTTGGTTCCTCTTCTATTGGAATTTGTGGTTGATTACTAGGGGGTTCGACTCTAGGCTGTTTGACTACCTCTCCCTGGTTCACCACGTTCGCTCGGGGTGTGTTCCTTTGGTTTTGTCTGACTTGGTTAATAGTGACATCGTCTCCAAAGGCTAAACCTTGATTTTCCACTATATACTCCCTCTGTGGGTGTCGAGGAGGCTGTGGTACACCAAAAAAGTCCGCAATGCCCATCATTTGCGCGACCATTTGTTGGTTGGTTTGGGTAGCGTTTTGGATTAGAGGATTAAAGATTGTCCCTATTATTTGGGCAAACATCTTGACCATTTCGTGGTTACTTTCGTCTATTTGCTACCTAATAACCGCTGCAAAACTATTGGTTATGCTTGGCATTTGGATGGAAACACCTATCCCTAAAGGTTGGCCATTTCGACCCATATTATTAATCCCAGACCCTGACCCCTGTAATGGCGAAGTTATATTCAATACAGGTTATGAAAATGTTGACCCGACATTATGTAAGTTCGCCATCATGGATGTTGGCATTCCATAAGGCTGTTCTCGACTGCTTAAAGGCATAGAGAAGCCTGGAGACATAAAGGGTCTGTTAGAAATGTTCCTTATTGGTGGGGGGTTACTGTTAGGTGCGGATTTGACCTAAAAACTAACTATCTTTCTTTGCACTTTTTCCACTCTTTTCTCATGTTTTCATTGGTTTTGCTAATGATTGTTGTTATTCTTCTAACCTTGAGAATATACCTTTGGTGCTTGTAATGTGTGTGTTATTGTGCAGGAAAAGGCATAGATTGAGCAAAGTTGTAAGACACAAGAAATGGTGCAAGTTGCCAAAGAAATGAGGAAGACATTAGTTAGTTCGCTTTGCGAACATGAAAGCGAGTGCCAGCGAAGGTTCGCTTTGCGAACTCTGGCGAGGTCTCCAGCGAATGGTCCCAGAATTTGGCAGGGCCTAAAGATAGTAAAGTTCGCTTTGCGAACGGGAAAACGAGTGTTCGCTTTGCGAGTGATCCTTCGCATTGCGAACTCACGAGAATTTCTGGGGCGGTTTAACTATTCAGAGGCACCTCAGGTGCCTATTTTAGACATTCGCTGTGCGAATGAAAGGTTCGCTTTGCGAACTGTGAAATTTTTGATTGCATTATAAATAGAACTTTCCCACTTTTTTAGATTTAGTTTTTGGATATTTGATACAACTTGTAATTAAATATCAGAACTTGATATTTCTTCTTTCCAAGGGAGAAAAGGTAGGATCTTTGATCTCTTGTTGGATGAGGATGTAATCTTTTGATACCTATTGTATTTCATCTAATGTATGTTTGTGAATATGTTTTGATTCTCTATTGTTGTTGTCTTTGATTGATTATTTGTGGTCTTGACAAAACCTTTACAAATCCTTGATCTTAGATTTTCATCTGTCAATGAACCAAACTTTTGACATGGTTTTGTGAATTGATATTCATTGTATCTTTTGTTGTATTGTGTTGATTAAGTAGCATGGCTAGCATGAGTAGGATCGATACGATATTGCGAGGATGCATGATAATAGTGATGAAGAACGGTATTCCCATTCATTTGGCAAATTAGTTGAATACATGTAAAAAAAGGTTAAACGTATATACGTATTCTGATCGTTGGCATTTTATATGAAGCAGTCATTTATCTGGCGTGGGTGTCATCTTTGTTTACCTGTTTATCTTTGATTTGAACCGCTATAGACATATACTCTTCAGATCTGGATCTAAAATGATTATCTGTTTTATTCTAAACTCTAGAAATAGATTTAGGCTTAACAGTTGCGTGAGTATCAGCTCTTAATGCTCTGTGTCGGTTTTTGTTGCGTGAGACATCACCAATGACGCAATACGGTCGATCTCTCGATGTTGCGTTAGACATAACCTCTGTCGTGGGTGATACGTGAGGATATTAGGCGAATGATTGATTTATGTATAATATGATTAGAAGAATGTATGTGTTATCAATTAATGAGATCCAATTCCAACAAGGCTCTGTTTATAATTCAATCTTTATTTTATATTTTCAGTCTTTACATTTTCCGCATTTGCTTTTGGTTCCGTCTTAAACCAAAAATTTTGATCCATAAGCTTAGAAATGTAGATACCGTCGAATGGCATTCTTTCCCTCGCACTGATCCCTGTGGAGAACGACAAAACTGGGTTACTTATATATTTTTGCTTACTGTTATTCTAGCTTCAACAAAATGGCGCCGTTGTCGGGGATTGGTGTTTAGATATTGAATCGCATTGTGATAGTTTCTATATTTTTGAGCTTTGTACATTTGTATATATTGTTTGTATTTGTTTTCTTTGATGTTTTCTCTAGTGTGATCAGGAATAATGAGAACTCCTTTTAGATTGGTTACTATTTGTATAAAAGTATTCAATGAAGCTTCGACCGAGTCTGGATGGATGTTGAGCTTTGAAGTTGGTATGGTAAATTGTACTGCTTTATAGAATGTTAGATTGATTTAAGAATTTTGTGCTTTATGCAAATGTGTATTCTTGTTTCATTTTTCAACTTGTTTGAATGCTTGTTTCACTTAGGTCCAAAAGCCACAAATTGTGAGAAACCTCCATTGTTTACTAAATGCTTGGATGACTGATAAACACTGTTTAATTCGTTTGATTCATGCTTTATCTTTTGATTATTGTGATTTTGTGGAAGCATTAGAAATGATTAAGGCATTTGTTTATATTGAGCACAACCGTATCCAAACGTATCTTACCTGTGAGTAGTGTGAATTCGTTAGCCCCTTTGAGCCTAAACAGTTTAGATCTCATTTTAGTGATGAGCTTTGTGTTGTACATAATGTGAAAGTGTAGTTCATCATTGAATTTTATGAGTTTCTAAAAATTTCTTCTTGACCCTTTGAACATTGTTTTAATTTGATTGCCTTGCCTTAAAAAGCAAGGAACATTCACTTGAGGTTTGGTTGAATTCAAGTTGGGAGAATGAAAAAGAAGATTGGTAAGGTGCTATAAACTTTTGAAAAAGTTCAAACAAGCATGAGAAGAAAAAGTGTGAATATGAATGTGAAAAACAAAAGAAAAAAAGTGTTTGTTTGAATGAGAAAAATAGAGAATGAAATAATTGTGCATAAGGAAGTTTGAGAAGGTTTGTGGCAAAGGAATGAGAATGGTGAATGAAGTTGTAATGTGTAAATACCATGTATAGTGATTGTTTCTTTTTGCATCGACAATTTTAATTAAATGGCCTTTAGAAATATCCCTTTATTGTTAACCTGACCAAGCTACAACCTTTGAAGCCCTTAGTTATCTTTTTGCTTCCATGTTTTCATTTTTGATTGTTAGATGTTGTATGAATTGGATTGTTATTATCATTGTTTGTCAGGTGAGTGAAATTGCCCCGTGGTTGCAAACGCATTAATTTCTTCATTCTTATTTTGAAGAGGAGTGTTAGAGTGATTCAAGTATGAAAATTTAGTTGTTCTTTGAACCATTTCATGATATTTTCTTAAGAAATTAATTCTTTGTCGTTGTTCGATTCTATTGAGTGGTGAACGTTGCTTGTGCGTATTTTCATGCTTGACTTTGGTTGAATTAAACGCTTGAGCAAATCCTCTTGTTTTAATGAGGGGCATACTTTGCTTGAGGACAAGCAAAAATCTAGTTGGGGAGAGTTGTTAGGTGCGGATTTGACCTAAAAATGAATTATCTTTCCTTGCACTTTTTCCACTCTTTTCTCATGTTTTCATTGGTTTTGCTAATGATTGTTGTTATTCTTCTAACCTTGAGAATATACCTTTGGTGCTTGTAATGTGTGTGTTATTGTGCAGGAAAAGGCATAAATTGAGCAAAGTTGTAAGACACAAGAAATGGTGCAAGCTTCCAAAGAAATGAGGAAGACATCAGTTAGTTCGCTTTGCGAACATGAAAGCGAGTGCCAGCGAAGGTTCGCTTTGCGAACTCCGGCGAGGTCTCCAGCGAATGGTCCCAGAATTTGGCAAGGACAAAAGGAAGTAAAGTTCGCTTTGCGAACGAGAAAGCGAGTGTTCGCTTTGCGAGTGATCCTTCGCATTGCGAACTCACGAGAATTTCTGGGGCGGTTTAACTATTCAGAGGCACCTCAGGTGCCTATTTTAGACATTCACTGTGGAATGAAAGGTTCGCTTTGCAAACTGTGTAATTTCTGATTTCATTATAAATAGAACTTTCACACTTTTTAGATTTAGTTTTTGGATATTTGATACAACTTGTAATTAAAGATCAGAACTTGATATTTCTTCATTCCAAGGGAGAAAAGGTAGGATCTTTGATCTCTTGTTGGATGAGGATGTAATCTTTTGATACCTATTGTATTTCATTTAATGTATGTTTGTGAATATGTTTTGATTCTCTATTATTGTTGTCTTTGATTGATTATTTGTGGTCTTGACAAAACCTTTACAAATCCTTGATCTTAGATTTTCATCTATCAATGAACCAAACTTTTGACATGGTTTTGTGAATTGATATTCATTGTATCTTTTGTTGTATTGTGTTGATTAAGTAGCATGGCTAGCATGAGTAGGATCGATACGGCATTGCGAGGATGCGTGATAATAGTGATGAAGAACGGTATTTCTACTCATTTGGCAAATTAGTTGAATACATGTAAAAAAAGGTTAAACGTATGTACGTATTCTAATCGTTGGAATTTTATATGAAGCAGTCATTTATCTGGTGTGGGTGTCATCTTTGTTTACCTGTTTATCTTTGATTTAAACCGCTATAGACATATACTCTTCAGATATGGATCTAAGATGATTATCTGTTTTGTTCTGAACTCTAGAAATAGATTTAGACTTAACACTTGTGTGAGTATCAGCTCTTAATGCTCTGTGTTGGTTTTTCTTGCGTGAGACATCACCAATGATGTAATACGGTCGATCTCTCGACGTTGCATTAGACATAACCTCTGTCGTGGGTGATACGTGAGGATATTAGGCGAATGATTGATTTATGTATAATATGATTAGAAGAATGCATGTGTTATCAATTGATGAGATCCAATTCCAACAAGGCTCCGTTTATAATTCAGTCTTTATTTTATATTTTCAGTCTTTATATTTTCCGCATTTGCTTTTGGTTCTGTCTTAAACCAAAACTTTTGATCCATAAGCTTAAAAATGTAGATACTGTCGAATGACATTCTTTCCCTCGCACTGATCCCTGTGGAGAACGATAAAACTGGGTTACTTATATATTTTTTCCTGCTGCTATTCTAGCTTCAACAGTTGCTGGAGGACCCCGTGGCCTAATGTAAGTTAAAATGGGCTTACTGTGGGCAATCGACCGCGTCGGTGTCGAACTTGCCGTGGTTGGTATCTGTCATACCCCAAATTTTACCCTCATATTTGTTGATCGTTGTCATATTACCATGAGTCAGTCATTTTTGCACTAATCATCAATCATGCACTTTTTGTCGATTTTGTCATTCCACTTTGAATTTGTTTTCTTTATTTTAGATTTATTTAGAAATTATTTAGTTTAAATCTAATTTAGTTTACCCTTTACATAGTTTGTATTCAATTTAATTTATTTCTAATTATAGCTTAATTTCTAATTTTAGCTTATTTTTAACTTTAATGTAGCTTTTACTTTTATTTTTGAATAATTTTAATTTAGTTTACTTTTAATTTTAATTTGATTTAATAAGTAGATTAATTTTATTAATTTAGGTTTGGTTTAATTTTAATTCTAATTCTAATTTAAGTTTAGTTTCTAATTAGTTTTCATTTTATTCTTAGTTTTGTTTATTATTTTATTATTATTATTATTATTATTATTATTATTATTATTTTACTTACCTTTATTATTATTATTTCATCTTTTTTTTTTATTATTATTAGTTCACGGTTTTTTTTTTGTTATTCTTTTGTTACAAATTCACGGTCAATGTCCAAACCCTCTGACCAATCCATCCCTTACACACGCCATAACAGTCCAAACCTCCAGCCACAACAGCTAAAACCTGATAGCTGTGTCAAACACCATCTGCTACAAACCTGCCATGAAGCAACATTGACTTCTCATAACATTTACACCAAAAAAGAACTGCAATCATGCTCTCACTACACTCTAAACCATCAGAACACACTTTGCCCAAGCCATGTAAAGAAGCACAGGCCTGCAACGACACAACAAACACAACCATCCCAAAATCGTACAAACACTTCTACATCAAATAGACAAAAACCTGCTTAATCCTGCTGTTTGACCTCTGCAACGCCCTGCCATGAAAGGGACATAGCACCAATGTTCAAGAAATCAAAAAAGGAGATAGAGGAAATAAATTTGAATTTAAAGAGAGGCAAAGAGAGAAATCAATAGGGGAGAACAAATCAAAAGGGAGAGAGGAGCCTGAGCATGATTACACTGTTTCATCTTTTTCCTTCAGTCAACAATACCTTACCAACTTAGAAGCTCCACCATTGATACACACACAACCCTCAATCCAACGCCTCACTCCATGAAAACAACATACATCATTTTGGTCTTCACACATTTCCTCTTCAACATTGCCTTTACAAACCATTAAACTCCCACTCATCATCAATAACCTTCCCATGTCTTCAATCTTTCTCCCATAAGACTACTTTGTTCCACGCGAAACAACAACTTCAAACTTCAGACCACCTTCCTTCAATTTTTCATTATTTCAACAAGCTGCTCAAATCCAAACACACCACCATACCATATACGACCTCCATTGTTTCTGTTAAACCATCGAAACACCACTATCAACAGCCTCAACCTCGCGTCTTACAGAATAACAACTCCGACACCATCAGCCATTAAAGGGAGAAACGAGAACCGCGCAAAGTGAAGAAAAGAGAACCTGACTACATTGCAAGGTAAGTCTTTCTGACCCAATCCTTGTGTTGTATATTGTGTTAATCATGAATCCATTGTGAGACTACGGCGACACGGAAGCTACGAATCCAAAATATGAAGCACGATTTAAGACAGAGGTGCGAGTGAAATCCTGTGTTGTTGTTGCTGTTGTTTGCGAGAGTGAGATCGTGAGAAGAGGGTGCAATTGAGTTCTGTTGTCTGAGTGTGTTCATCATCTCCATGACTGTGCATTCTCTTTCCCTTTATTATCTTGTTGATCGTGATTTTGAGGAGAGGCCGTGCTGGTAAGGTTTGAATCGTGAGAAGAAATTTAAGAGCAGGTTTTCGTTTTCTTTTCAGATTCGAGTTGGAGAAATCGTGAAATGGCGTTTATGAGGATTTTCCCTTTTCATTATTATATCACGATGCGTTGGTCAGCCTATTGTGTTTCGTTTGGCAATAGGGTTTCTCCAACCCTCTTTTTTGTTTGACGTCTTTGACTGAACCGGGCTTTGGACCTCCAAGTGGTCCGACCCGGGTTGACTTGGATAGGCTTGGTCCTATTCTTTGGATTTGGCCCAACGACATGTTGTTCTTTTTTTTAATTTTCAAAGTTCAGTTTTTTTTTTTTTTTGAGATTTTATGATTAGTAAGTTTAGATTAATAAGTATTTTAATTTCAGATTTATTTATTTTGATCTTAGGATTAGTAATTTAAGATTTTAGGATTAGTTTAGAAATTAGTAATTAATTATTTTAGTTAGAATTAATTAGTTCAAATTAATTTCTATTTTATTAGTTATTTCATTTTATTTAATTAGTTATTTTAGCTAGTTTTTTCTTTTAGAATTAATCATTTAGTTTTTATTTATTATTTAGGTAATTAGTTTTAATTAAATTCTAACCTATTAGTTAAATTAGAAATTTTAACTTAACTTAGACTTTTACTTTTAGTTTAAACTTGACATTTTATTTCGTAATATTCATTTTAATTTAACCCTTGTTACATTCACTGTATATATGTTGTTGTTCATTCTATTCTTGATACTCGAGGCTTCCTCGTGGTTCTTCCGTTTCTTACAGCTCATTCCAAAGGAAAGATCCAACCCAGTTGACTGCCATGTCAGTTAGGATAACCTTGTCCATCATTCCATTATCTCACACCGCACTACACGTAGGTGTCTTGCTGTCAGACCCTACTTTCCCGTGAATACTTCTTCCCCGTTTAACCTAGCCCTAGGTTTGGAGTCGCCGCACTCCACGTAGGTGTCTTGTTGTCAGACCCTACTTTTCCTTGGAACCTTGACCAAAGTCAAGAGTTCTTCACCCCCGTTCAGGGGAACTACGGACGCTCTGATTTCTCAAGTTCACCTTGAGAATACGTAGGCATAGGATTGCGAGATCCTAGCGAGTCACCTTTTTGTTTTTCTACATTTTCTTTTTTTTTACCTTTATATCCGATGCCTTCTCGGATTCCACCCTTTTTACCTTTACATCCGATGCCTTCTCGGATTCTACCTTTTCTTTTTTCCACCTTTTCTTTTTTTCTACCATTTTCTTTTTACACCCTTTTACCCCGTATTGAGGGGAACTACGAATGCTCTGATTCCATTCCCGTCAGGATACGTGGGCACGAGATGCGATGTCTTGGCGAGCATACTTAGTGTATATACCCCTAGGTCTTTACCTTAGCATTTCCCTTAGCAAGCAACTTTAGCATAACACAAATACTAACAAGAGGTTCCTATAGAGTACTACAGATACTTAGGGTGCTTATGCCTTCCCTTAGTATAACCAACCCCCGAACCTAGATTCTCTTATTAGGGTTTTCGTTCTTTACCCTTTCCTTTGGATAAATCAAAGCTCGGTGGTGAATTTTATGTTTTGTTATTCAAGTTAATTCAATAGCTTGATATCTGATTCTCACCGAAACAGAAATGGAGACTTCACTGGGGACAGTCTCCCCTAAGAGGGTTAAGCACACCTTGTTTGTATTTGTGTTATTTATATGTTTGTTTGCTTGTACATTTGTATATTCATATTTGTATATATACCTGTTGTGCTTGGGCTTTTTCTGTGTGCAGGGTTGTTACTTTGAGTGGTGAGATAAGTCCTATACCCGGACTTGAGTGCACTTATTATAGGATGATGGTATATTCAAGGAGGCTTTGAGGGAGTCGATTCCTGAAAAAGTTGACTTGAGACACCATCACTCAGTTTAGGCCCTCTTGAGAGTTTAGTCATGTTGAGCGAGTCTATTCGTGAAAACGTGCTACTCTCGACATAGGTGCCATCGATACTGAGAACCTTAGTTACCTTTAACCCCACTTGGCCTCTTAGGATGTAGTGCGGTGACCATGAGGGAGTCTATTTCTGAAATGGTTGTCACGTGATACTACACTCAGACGAGATTCTCTTGAGAATTTTATTGATTACCGAGTCATTCGGGAAGTCGATAAAATCCGAAAGATGGGTTGTCGACTCTGGGAACTTCTTAGAACCCTATTTTACAGATACAAGAACCCTAGTACACACCCTTGGATTGGTTCTTTACCCAGACTTCATGTTGTAATCTCGAACCTTTGATCCTGTTGCATGTGTTTTGCATCGCATTGCATATCATTTGCATCTTTGCATGATTCATTGCTTACGTCTGTTTATCCAGCTACTCATTTCCAGTAGTCTCTATCTTCCAGTGTCATCTGTGAGTCGTCAAGCTGATTCCTTGACACCGATACAGGACTAGAGCTAATTTCAGACGCAGAATGTCAAGAACAATCATCTGTCAGGCGCGGCAAGTGAAGCTTCAGTCGACTTCAGCCCAGACTACTCGAGCTACTTTCAAGAACTCTCTCTATGAGCACAATGCTGCCAGATCACACCAAGTGAAGCTTTAGTCGAATTCAACATGATATCCTCCTAAAAGCCAGTGTTTCAGATAGGACAGCTCATCCTTGTGTTGATTAGTCACTAGGCCTTTGTTTCTTGTTGTTTGCACTTTATTTATTTTGTAATGGTTGTTTGCTTTCAAATTATGTTTGTACTTTCACAATTAATGAAATGAGCATTTGCAACTCTTTGATTCAATTCATTTGTGTTTGCTATTCACTTCTTAATGCTTCCTCTTTCATGAAAAATAAAATAAAAAAAATTCTCTTGTCCACTTTCTTTTGATTATGCAAAGATTGGAGGGAGGATGATGAAAACTTTATACTCATAACTGCTGTTGGTATGCTTTCAAATCAAGACTTTGCTGACGATGTAATGCATTGTTTCGATTCCCAAACACTGGAGACATAAGGAAGATAACCCCTCGTCAACCCCTTTGAGCCTTGAAGTAGGAGTTTCTTTTCTTTACAAATAAAAATCCGCAATCATAACCTGGGGCAGGGTAGTTCTCAGTTAACTTGGTTGTGCGTTCATGCAAGACGCCTTTCAACAAAAGTTCACAAACTTTCCTTCGCACACAACAAGCAAGTGTCGAAGATGTCTTTCAAGTCAAACGCCAATGATGGTTCGCCGTAATCATTAACCCAGACGTTCAAAACCTTTCAACTCTTCCAAATTTAATGAATACATCTAGTACAAGTTGTTCCCAAACTAATAAATGAAGAAGGGTCATCAAGAAATACCTACTCAAAGAAAGAGTCGAGTCCCTTTCGAGGCAAAAGCTAAGAAAGGTGTGAAGCTCATGACCTTACCTTATACAAAGAGAAGAAAGAACAAGCTTGTATGACAACCAAAAGTTGTAAGGAAGCAGTGATCGACATCTCAAGTCCATTGAATTTTGAACCATCATCATTACTATCATCAGTGCAATTCCTAACCTATGGGAACCTGAGTGCGTAGTTTGAGTTAACTGAGCATAGGACTGAAGTTCATCACGTAGATTGGGTGGGTCACAAATAAATTTTGAGCCTTTATCTTTTGTTTCTTAAACCGTGAACCAGACCACGTTATAACCCTCAAAAGACCTAATTGAAGCGAGGTTATTTTGAAAGCATACTACAGCAAGGTTGTGTAAACTAACTCCAAAAGATCTTTGCAGATCATTTGTTTTGGAAGCACGCCTTGTGCTTTAACTCTCATTTTTAAATGTCTTGAACCACCGTGTTCTGACTAATGACTCATATACTTTGCATCTTTAAAAAATGATTGATTTCAAAAGTTGCATGAACTTTGCATTTACCATGTTTGTACAAGTACTTTTGTTTGCGAACTGGCTTTCCTCTCAAGGAATTTTCAAACAATTAAGAAACTTGGTCGATGATCCAATCAGGGGCAAGTTCCTTCCATATCCTGATGAGAATCAGTTCAAGATTTGTGGTTTAATGGCGACTTCTCAGAATTGGTTTATACAGAAGATTTTTCAAGACTCATACTGGAGCAAGCTTTCCCAGTGTACAGTAAAACAATCATTTTTAGGACCCAGACTAGGGCAAGCTTTTCAAGTGTGCCGTGAAATAGTCATTTCAGAATCAATCAAGTTGAAGCAATGATCAGCTCGTCTACAACAATAAGCTAATATGGGGCAAGTTACTTGAAGAATCCCCATGCAACTTTCAAGTAGTTTTTCATCCTTCCTACAAGGATCATCAATTTGGATACAGTTTACCAGTGTGGCAATGATGTGTTCAGCAGTAGCATCTCTAGTTCCCAAGCAGAATGGCAGTGATCTCCGTGTTGAGGAATCCGTCTTCCAGTTTTGTCTTCTCCACAAAAGAGTCGTGTCGTGTCGTCGACATCTACATTTGCATTTGCATTTGATCGCATATCATCTGCATAATTCATATACCATATACATAGCATGGGTGTTTCATCCTCATTTGCATTCTCCATAGGTCGTGTCGTTGTCCACGTCTTACCTTACCAAAACGTTACATGTCCTTTCCATTCAGCGTCATTCCTGAAAGTCTTATTTGTCCATTCAGTGCCATTCCTGGATGAGTTTTCTCCTTTGCATTCAGTGTCATTCCTGGATGTCTTTCTCACTATCATTTGATGCCATTCTTGAATATAGTGATTTGCCTTTACTTTCAGTGTCATTCCTGAAAGTTCTTTCCTCTTATCCAATGCTTTCTTGGGTATTTCTTTGTTCAATGCTTTCTTGGACGTTGTTCTTTCTTTGTATCCAATGATTTCTTGGGTATATCTTTGTTCACATTCATCTAAAGCCATTATTAGATATTGTGAGTCATACCTTTCATTCAAAGCCATTATTGGATGACTGGTTTCTTTGCATTCAATGTCATTCTTGAATGCAGTCTTTGTTCACACTCATCTAAAGTCATTATTAGATGTTGTGATTTATACCTTTCATTCAAAGCCAGTATTGGATGTTCGGTTTCTCTACCATCTGATGCCTTTCCGGATGTATCTCTCTTTCTGATGTTTTTCAGATCGAGTCTTTGTTCACTTTTATCTAAAGCCATTATTAGATATTGTGATTTATACCTTTCATTCAAAGTCATTATTGGATGTCTGGTTTCTGTATCATCCGATGCCTTTTCGGATGTGTGTCTCTTTCTGATATTTTACCAGATCGAGTCTTTGTTCACTTTTATCTAAAGCCATTATTAGATATTGTGATTATACCTCTCATTCAAAGCCATTATTGGATGACTGGTGTTTTTTACATTCAATACCATTCTTGAATGTAGTCTATGTTCACATTCATCTAAAGCCATTATTAGATGTTGTGATTTATACCTCTCATTCAAAGCCATTATTGGATGACTGATGTTTCTTACATTCAATGCCATTTTTTAGTGTAGTCTCTGCTCACACTCATCTAAAGCCATTATTAGATGTTGTGATTTATACCTTTCATTCAAAGCCATTATTGGATGACTGGTTCCTTTATGTCTAATGCCTTCTTGGATTACCCTCTTTTTACCTCATTCTCATCTGATGCCTTCTCAGATATTATGAGTTTACCTTTCATTCAAAGCCATTATTGGATGTCTGTTTTCTTTTGACATCTGATGTTCTTCCGGATGTGCCTTTCTCTTTATGATGTTCTTCCAGATTGAGTCTTTGTTTTCTGATTCCCCAGTGGAGACCGTCTTTCCGGTGCTACTTCCATTGAGGATCTTGTGTTATCTCTTCTTCCTAAAGTGTCAGCCGGCCACACCTGAACCAGTTGCTTCATCACCTTAGATTATTCCCCAGTTTGCTTCAGCTTCCCCCAGTGTTGTTGTCATCCCCAATGAGTGATTGCTCATTGTGTGGACTTTGTCCCTTCTGCTTTCGTTCTGTCTGCATTTTTGCATTTATCATTCCATCAGTTTCATCATATTAGAAATCATGGCATGTCAGCATTTTGTCCATAGCATTGCATGTCGGCGCATCTAAGGGCAAAATTTTCGGTTATCTATATTTAAATACCTTTCACCATGATTTCACGAGAACTATCATCACTCATTTCATCCGGTGAAGATATTTAAATAGGGGCAACTGTCATACTCCAAATTTTACCCTCATATTTGTTGATCGTTGTCATATTACCATGAGTCAGTCATTTTTGCACTAATCATCAATCATGCACTTTTTGTCGATTTTGTCATTCCACTTTGAATTTGTTTTCTTTATTTTAGATTTATTTAGAAATTATTTAGTTTAAATCTAATTTAGTTTACCCTTTACATAGTTTGTATTCAATTTAATTTATTTCTAATTATAGCTTAATTTTTAATTTTAGCTTATTTTTAACTTTAGTGTAGCTTTTACTTTTATTTTAGAATAATTTTAATTTAGTTTACTTTTAATTTTAATTTGATTTAATAATTAGATTAATTTTATTAATTTAGGTTTGGTTTAATTTTAATTCTAATTCTAATTTAAGTTTAGTTTCTAATTAGTTTTCATTTTATTCTTAGTTTTGTTTATTTTATTATTATTATTATTATTATTATTATTATTATTATTATTATTATTATTTTACTTATCTTTATTATTATTAGTTCACGGTTTTTTTTTGTTATTCTTTTGTTACAAATTCACGGTCAATGTCCAAACCCTCTGACCAATCCATCCCTTACACGCCATAACAGTCCAAACCTCCAGCCACAACAGCTAAAACCTGATAGCTGTGTCAAACACCATCTGCTACAAACCTGCCATGAAGCAACATTGACATCTCACAACATTTACACCAAAAAAGAACTACAATCCTGCTCTCACTACACTCTAAACCATCAGAACACACTTTGCCCAAGCCATGTAAAGAAGCATAGACCTGCAACGACACAACTGTTAGTTCTTTAATTTTTTGGAGTTGGCATTAATTTTGTAAAACAAATAATAGCAGCAATATGGTAGATAGGATATTTTATCTTGCTAAAGAAGAACAAGTTGAGCAAGAAGCCCTATTGTGCAATGGAACATGTTGAGTTGAAGTGGTTTCAACATCTGGAACAACATGTCGTATTAAGATGTCCCATGAAGGTCCATTCGACATTGCGCCAGAACTGAAGTGAATTAAAGATTCTGTTATGTCTTAACAGATGCAGAATATTCAGGGAATACTATGCAAATTCTATGTGACGCTGAATTAAAAGGTCTGAAGATTCAAATTTGAAATTGAGAAGAATATTGAAAAATATACACTTTCAAAATATGGAGACATATTAGGAAATATTTGATTGAAGACCTATTATGTAGCAGAAGTTTCTGCCGATTTGTAGCAGCTTATTTGCTGTGATTTTGAAGGCCCAAATCCAGTTGGGAATAGGTTATATATAGATGCATTGTAACCTAGAATTGTAACTCAACCAAAGATGTAAAAGTTCTATTATTAGGGTTGGTTCCTGTACCACTCGACATGTGAGTTGGACAATTTGTTAGTGTGATCCTCGAAGCTGTTAAGTAAGAGGAGTATTGTTCTTGGAGGAAGCTTTTAAGTAACTATAAGTTGTGTCTTGGAAGTGTGTCTTCCGTGTTGAATTATTGTATAGGTAAAGAGCCGTTGATGCAGTGGTGGAGTGTTGACTGTTAGACATCATTGCGATGATTAGGAGTGAGAAGGGTTTCTCATATCTAGAGAGGATCTAGGTAGAAGGGTCATTGGGTAGTGATTAAGTGATAAGCTGTAAACAGGGAGTTTAGCTTTGAATTGATACCGCTGATAGTGGACTTCATCCCTGGCTTGGTAGCCCCCAGAGTAGGTGTGTTAGACCGAATTGGGTTAACAATTCTGGTGTGTTCTTATGTTTTTTTCTGTACTGGTTTTAATTATTTATACCTTGCCATGTTGTTTTGTTCATATCAGATGTCCAAACATTCTATAGGACATCTGTAGTCTGATATACCAGAATTTCAATTGGTATCAGAGCAGGTCATTCTGTTCTGTATCTGGATGAGATCCGAGGGAAGATACTTTCTGGTTCATGGTCAAGGTAGAAGCTTTCTACTGAAAAGTTGTTTGGACTTGGAGAAGTTCATATAGTTGTGAGAATGGTCCCTAGAAGTGGAGGATGGACTGTTCGTGACAGGCAGTGGCATGTGCTGAAGGCTTGGAGTTTTGGTTGAAAAGCTGCTGTGTTGTGGTTATGTTAGGTTTGATTTATTTTCAAACCTGTGGTATTGTGGTGTCACCTGGATTATGATGATAGGGCTGATATGTGACACCTGAAGGTTTTGAGGATTTTGTACGAAAACTCCTGAGGTTGTAACTGAGAAGGTTGTTCTTCTCTGAATGTATATCCTATGGTGATGGGATATATGCAAGACTACTTCAACTTACTTTGTCAATGATACTTGAAGATTATTGTTCAAGTCCACTCATAAAGGCATTGATAAGTGAAGTTGTAAGGAAGAGATCTGAAGATAGTGAGAAGTAATTTACTTTTGCTTCTATTCCTAAAAAGGCTAATCTCCAGCCTTTGATCTCTTGGTGTGTTCCTTGGAATGATGTCCTATCTTGTGTTAGAATATCACGTCAAAATTGTGCAGAATTCTGTTGTCTAAAGGAACGGCATAGCAGATGCTCTGGGTGCTAAACTAATGTGGTTTGATCACATGGGCTTAGAACCTACTCCTGATCTGGAAGAGGAGGCATCTGGGTGGTATATCTAAGAAGTTTCTGGCCCGGGAACTTATCTTAGATGTGTGAGTTGGTCAAGGTGTGATCAACATGTTATTTACTCCTGAGGTCAGTTTATTTCTGGTCCTTGCTGCAGGAGTGGAGAACCTGAGATTCAAGAAGTATTATCTCTAGTAGACTTCTTGGACATGAAGGTCAAAGATCAAAAAGTCATGATTTTTCTCTGTTATTTGGAAGCATTATCTGAATGATCTTGTGAAGCTAGATAAGTATTGACTGTGTGTGCTTAAGGATTGATATGATCCAATCACAGTCTGTGCTGCTATTAAAGGGGAGAATGTATGATTCTCTGAAGTGCTCTTGGCAGATTCTGAGGGAGAGTACCTGATGTTTTGGAAGACCTTGAAGGTATGTCTTGACATCATTGTATTAAGAATCTATTTTCTCAAGCTGTCTGGATGATGCTTCTCTGATTCAGGATGAAGGTTGTTTACTCAAACTTGATGACAGTTATCAAGTCTATGAGAGCATAGGACTCTTGTTCTGGTGTAGTGGAGAACTTTCAAGGGTTAAGCACTGTGGAGTTGAATCAACTGGTGGGGTTGATTGGTGACTATATGCTTGGTGTATCATCCAAATTGTCTGGGATGAGTTTGGCTGAAGGATTAGAAGAGGCAGATTGGTTGTGGAATGTTGATGACATCCAACATCTCAAAGTCAGACAAGATGCTGTGATTTAAGGAGAAGACTCTTGAGATGTTCCTGCTGCTGAATGTGTTTGTGATATGACCTGGAAGCTTGATCAACTACTAATGGTTGATCCTCGTGTGTTCCCCTGCTAGAGCTTTACTATAGATGATATCTTTAGAAAAGCTCTGTGAAGACGTGTGACTGAGATTGATGTTGGAACATCAATTCAGGTGGTTGTTGCTTGTTCAGCCAAGGTTGTTTTGTGCAGAAAGAAGTCCAAGATCAAGCCACTGATCCAAGTTAAAGTAACTTGTGAATAAATGTCATGACAATTTGTCATAAAGAAGAATCAGAAGTTGTCAGACGTGTACAGAAGAAGATGTTAAACAAATTGTCATACCTTGTGTGAGAAGGTAATCTTATTCTGACTAATAGTAGATACTGTGACGGGAGACTAAATATTTGTCTAGAGAATTATGCAAGTCTGCAGTCTGGATATTATGGTTCAGGAATTTATTTTTTCTGAGTGGCTGTGATTGATGACAACCTGAGGTAGCCTTATCAGCTGACTGTATCAGAAGTGTGTGAATGAAGAAGTGAGCATCATATGTTGTTTGTTTGTGAATCTTTCTTGGATAACATTTACCTTGTCGGGAGCTAGGTATGAGTCTGCTGGAGATGTGTATGTGACTGATGGTAAAGACCTTGTTGGGAGCTTGGTAGTTATCTGAGGTGTGGATGCAATTCAAATTTCTGAATTGTGTGAGAGTTTATTTCTCTCTGTTGTGAACAGGTGGTTGTGATTACCTGAATAAAATGCAGAAGGTGTGTTCTTTTATCTTATGCTGATGTCCTACATAATGTTACAACATCATTGTTTGTTGTGTATCCTGGATGAAGGTCTGGGACTGTGCTTGTGGAGTTAGAAGAAGCAGCATTATTGTCTGAAGTGGCAATTCTGACATAATGTGGATTAGAATGGGCAGATTCTGATCTTGATGTTAACTAGTTTGGTCTGGCAATACAGACTTCATTAGGTGCTTGTGAATGTAAGGACAGAAGGTTGTTGTCAGTGGTGTGATCTGATCAGAATGGCTGAAGATAAGGAGGTTTCTTCTAATACAAGTAAAATGTGGTGGCAGTCCTTATCTTGTGTTGCAAGTTATCTAAAGACATTTGTTATGGAATATGTGAGAAATTCCAAATCAAGTGGGCTTTTATATTGGACTTGGCAGACCATGTATCTGAAATAAACATGGTGAGATCATGCTCAACAAATATAAGAAGTGGCAGTTCTTAATGTTGAGAATGTGGCAATATCGTTGTGCTATCATCTGGTGTCAAGTGTTTATCTTCATAAGGAGCATTGGTTGTTCATGTCAGGGGGAGTTAAGGCTGTTGTCTATGGTCTATTACTGCAAGGGTGCAGATTTTTGTGAAGTTTGCGTTGCTATCCAAGTTTGTGCAGAGTGATGTCAAACAACATGATGGGACATGTACTACTGAGTGTGGTTGGGTGTTCCTAAGGTTGGTGTGCTATCCTAGCTGCGTGAAACTAGTGCTTATGCAGGAGGAGTCTGAAGAGCAGAATTGTTGTATCTGGGAGAATTTATTTTTCTCTGCTGTTCTGAAGGAATCTAGAAGGGATTGTGAGTTGTGCTGGTCGATAGAAGTCGTCTCAGAATCCAACAGAAAAGAAAATGTGCTTGTGTTTTGGAATGTATAATTTTCTGTGGAGTCTTGGGTTGATAATGTTGTGAGCAAGCAGACATTGTCTGATAAGATGTCAGAACATGGTACAGGACATGTTTTTTCTTGAGCCAAACAAGGAATTATTCTGGACGGTGGTGTAAGGATAAGGTGAAACACGTGTCTTTGCCTATGCATGGAACGTTATTGGCACAATTTATGGTAAGAATCAGTTGAGAAGCAATAAAGGCGGTCAAGACTGTTTTGGACGGTATACATTGAATATGGATGGAGTTTTTAGTACCTAAAATAGCGTTTCTTTGACCAAGAACTTTGACATATTCAAAGCTCGTTAATTCCAAAGTAACTGGTCAGCTATTTATAAGGGTTATTCTTTTCTCCTTCAGCCAGTGAGTGTTCTTGTTTCATAAGTCTTATGGCGTTTGTTCGTTTTTGGGTGAGCACTTCTTGGGTCTGGTTCTGTGAGGGCTTTCTTTGCCAATTTTTGGCTAAAAAGGGGGAGAAAGGGTATGCTAAATGGTTTGCGCAAATGCTATGTCTGGAGTCTGCAGTTCCATATGTGTTTCAGAGATGTCGAAGAAGGTGTCCTATCCTTAAGTTGGTGTTGGGTCTTTGTGACTTGTGTCCTGAGTTATGAACACAGTTGTGACTTGTGTTCTGAGTTACCTGGGTTGGTAGATTGGCACTTCTTAAGTTTCATCTTATGCCACAGGTCGACTAGAGGCGTCTGATCAAATAAGGTGTGCAGAAATCTCTTATGCCACCATTGGTCTTTTATGTCAAGACAGGTGTTTCTTTTCTGGAGGAGTCTTCTACATTTGTTATGGGTCTGTCCTGGAAGGAAAAAGAAATGTGTTGTATTGAGGGGGAGTGCCAGATATCTTCTTCCTCATGTGCACCAAATAACTTCAGGACTTTCTACTTCTTAGGTCCTAATGTGCTGCCTGAAGTTGTTGTGCTGTGATGCTCGGAGGTGATGTTATGGAGCTCATAGAGTATGCTGGAAAGAGTTGTCAAACATGATGTCCTAACATCATTCAAGATTTCCCAAGAAGATGATTCTCCATGGTTACTATTAGGTTCAGTAGTTGCTGATGACTACTGACAGTAGTATAGGGTTGTAATTGCTGCTGTGATCTGAGTTGTAATGTTTATATATTTGTTTTAGCCAAAATTTGCCAAAGGGGAAAAATGTTAGTTCTTTAATTTTCTGGAGTTGGCATTAATTTTGTAAAACAAATAATAGCAGCAATATGGTAGATAAGATATTTTATCTTGCTAAAGAAGAACAGGTTGAGCAAGAAGCCCTATTGTGCAATGGAACATGTTGAGTTGAAGTGGTTTCAACATCTGGAACAACATGTCGTATTAAGATGTCCCATGAAGGTCCATTCGACATCGCGCCAGAACTGAAGTGAATTAAAGATTCTGTTATGTCTTAACAGATGCAGAATATTCAGGGAATACTATGCAAATTCTATGTGGCGCTGAATTAAAAGGTCTGAAGATTCAAATTTGAAATTGAGAAGAATATTGAAAAATATACACTTTCTAAATATGGAGACATATTAGGAAATATTTGATTGAAGACCTATTATATAGCAGAAGTTTCTGCTGATTTGTAGCAGCTCATTTGCTGTGATTTTGAAGGCCCAAATCCAGTTGGGAATAGGTTATATATAGATGCATTGTAACCTAGAATTGTAACTCAACCAAAGATGTAAAAGTTCTATTATTAGGGTTGGTTCCTGTACCACTCGACATGTGAGTTGGACAGTTTGTTAGTGTGATCCTCAAAGCTGTTAAGTAAGAGGAGTATTGTTCTTGGAGGAATCTTTTAAGTAACTCTAAGTTGTGTCTTGGAAGTGTGTCTTCCGTGTTGAATTGTTGTATAGGTAAAGATCCGTTGATGCAGTGGCAGAGTGTTGACTGCTAAACATCATTGCGATGATTGGGAGTGAGAAGGGTTTCTCATATCTAGAGAGGATCTAGGTAGAAGGGTAATTGGGTAGTGATTAAGTGATAAGCTGTAAACAGGGAGTTTAGCTTTAAATTGATACTGCTGATAGTGGACTTCATCCCTGGCTTGGTAGCCCCCAGAGTAGGTGTGTTAGACCGAATTGGGTTAACAATTCTGGTGTGTTCTTATGTTTTTTTCTGTACTGGTTTTAATTGTTTATACCTTGCCATGCTGTTTTGTTCAGATCAGATGTCCAGACATTCTATAGGACATCTGTAGTCTGACATACCAGAATTTCAACAACAAACACAACCATCCCAAAATCGTACAAACACTGCTACATCAAATAGACAAAAACCTGCTTAATCCTGCTGTTTGACCTCTGCAACGCCCTGCCATGAAAGGGACATAACACCAATGTTCAAGAAATAAAAAAGGAGATAGAGGAAATAAATTTGAATTTAAAGAGAGGCAAAGAGAGAAATCAAGAGGGGAGAACAAATCAAAAGGGAGAGAGGAGCCTGAGCGTGATTACACTGTTTCATCTTTTTCCTTCAGTCAACAATACCTTACCAACTTAGAAGCTCCACCATTGATACACACACAACCCTCAATCCAACGCCTCACTCCACGAAAACAACATACATCATTTTGGTCTTCACACATTTCCTCTTCAAGATCACCTTTACAAACCATTAAACTCCCACTCATCATCAATTACCTTCCCCTGTCTTTAATCTTTCTCCCATAAGACTCCTTTGTTCCACGCGAAACAACAACTTCAAACTTCAGACCACCCTCCTTCAATTTTTCATTATTTCAACAAGCTGCTCAAATCCAAACACACCACCATACCATATACGACCTCCATTGTTTCTATTAAATCATCGAAACACCACCATCAACAGCCTCAACCTCGCGTCTTACAGAACAACAACTCCGGCACCATCAGCCATTAAAGGGAGAAACGAGAACCGCGCAAAGTGAAGAAAAGAGAACCTGACTACATTGCAAGGTAAGTCTTTCTGACCCAATCCTTGTGTTGTATATTTGTGTTAATCATGAATCCACTGCGAGACTACGGCGACACGGAAGCTACGAATCCAAAACATGAAGCACGATTTGAGACGGAGGTGCGAGTGAAATCCTGTGTTGTTGTTGCTGTTGTTTGCGAGAGTGAGATCGTGAGAAGAGGGTGCGATTGAGTTCTGTTGTCTGAGTGTGTTCATCATCTCCATGACCGCACATTCTCTTTCCCTTCATTATCCTGCTGATCGTGATTTTGAGGAGAGGCCGTGCTGGTAAGGTTTGAATCGTGAGAAGAAATTTGAGAGCAGGTTTTTGTTTTCTTTTCAGATTCGAGTTGGAGAAATCGTGAAATGGCATTTATGAGGATTTTCCCTTTTCATTGTTGTATCACGATGCGTTGGTCAGCCTGTTGTGTTTCGTTTGGCAATAGGGTTTCTCCAACCCTCCTTTTTGTTTGACGACTTTGACTGAACCGGGCTTTGGACCTCCAAGTGGTCCGACCCGGGTTGACTTGGATAGGCTTGGTCCTATTCTTTGGATTTGGCCCAACGACATGTTGTTTTTTTTTTTTTAATTTTCAAAGTTCAGTTTTTTTTTTTTGAGATTTTATGATTAGTAAGTTTAGATTAATAAGTATTTTAATTTCAGATTTATTTATTTTGATCTTAGGATTAGTAATTTAAGATTTTAGGATTAGTTTAGAAATTAGTAATTAATTATTTTAGTTAGAATTAATTAGTTCAAATTAATTTCTATTTTATTAGTTATTTCATTTTATTTAATTAGTTATTTTAGCTAGTTTTTTCTTTTAGAATTAATCATTTAGTTTTTATTTATTATTTAGGTAATTAGTTTTAATTAAATTCTAACCTATTAGTTAAATTAGAAATTTTAACTTAACTTAGATTTTTACTTTTAGTTTAAACTTGACATTTTATTTCTTAATATTCATTTTAATTTAACCCTTGTTACATTCACTATATATATGTTGCTGTTCATTCTATTCTTGATACTCAAGGTTTCCTCGTGGTTCTTCCGTTTCTTACACCTCATTCCAAAGGAAAGATCCCACCCAGTTGACTGCCATGTCAGTTAGGATAGCCTTGTCCATCATTCCATTATCTCACACCGCACTACACGTAGGTGTCTTGCTGTCAGACCCTACTTTCCCGTGAATACTTATTCCCCGTTTAACCTAGCCTTAGGTTTGGAGTCGCCGCACTCCACGTAAGTGTCTTGCTGTCAGACCCTACTTTTCCTTGGAACCTTGACCAAAGTTAAGAGTTCTTCACCCCCGTTCAGGGGAACTACAGACGCTCTGATTTCTCAAGTTCACCTTGAGAATACGTAGGCATAGGATTGCGAGATCCTAGCGAGCCACCTTTTTGTTTTTCTACCTTTTCTTTTTTTTACCTTTATATCCGATGCCTTCTCGGATTCCACCCTTTTTACCTTTACATCCGATGCCTTCTCAGATTCTACCTTTTCTTTTTTCCACCTTTTCTTTTTTTCTACCATTTTCTTTTTACACCCTTTTACCCCGTATTGAAGGGAACTACGAATGCTCTGATTCCATTCCCGTCAGGATACGTAGGCACGAGATGCGATATCTTGGCGAACATACTTAGTGTATATACCCCTAGGTCTTTACCTTAGCATTTCCCTTAGCAAGCAACTTTAGCATAACACAAATACTAACAAGAAGTTCCTGTAGAGTACTACAGATACTTAGGGTGCTAATACCTTCCCTTAGTATAACCAACCCCCGAACCTAGATTCTCTTATTAGGGTTTTCGTTCTTTACCCTTTCCTTTGGATAAATCAAAGCTCGGTGGTGAATTTTATGTTTTGTGATTCAAGTTAATTCAATAGCTTGATATCCGATTCTCACCGCAACAATATCGGTTCAGAAATAGGTGCTGAAACCATTGTTCCCCTTGTCGAAGACGTTGGGGTAGGTTCTCCATTGTTATTTGATGTATTTTGAGGATTTGAATTGTTTGGCTGATTTTGGCTTGCCATTCTCTTCGTGTATCTTCTCCTTGATCTATCTTGGTTAGTAGCGCCTACTTTACCACTTCTCAATAACATACAACGAAGTTTCGAAAGAGAGAGACAACAAATACGAAGAACTTAGTAAACAATTTCAAAAGAAAAATTGTAAAATAAGTCACTAGCACAGTCCCACTGGGCGTGCCAATTTGTTTACCGTGAAAATTGGTAAATAACTGATGATCTCCAAATATTGGTTAACTTACAAGATCGACCAGTGAATCCTAGGACATGTGCTAATGATTTTTAAATTAAAGTCTGAGAAACTATGAACACTTCGACAGTATTCATGATTTGAAAATAGTTTACTTTGAAAATATAAAAGAAAGTATATTTCAAGAAAGTAATCGAAAGATCAGTAAAATGCGTTAAAAGTAACTTGTGCGAATAAAGAAAATAAAATTTTGGGCAAAAGCATAAACTGAATTTGATTAAAATGTTAGAAAATGGTGTTTCATCAAACATACATTTCTCAATAACTATTTTCTCTATACAGTGGGTACTTTGAGTAATTTGAGTGATTTGTACAAACTTGACTACACATGAAATCTTAACACTAAGACCTCTTATTTATACTAAATCAAAATAACTGCTTCTAATAACCTTTTTCCTAAATCAAGACAAGTGGCGCTCGACATGTCTTCATTTCTCCAACGTGCTCCACGTGTCTTTCTCTTGAAACTGGATAAGGATGAAGTTCCCTCTTTTATTCAAATTCAAACTTCGGATCGAAGACACCATCAATAGCGTCCTTGTCGAATTACATCTCCAAACTTAGAAAAATTTCTTAAGTCCAACCAACCCTTACTCTTTGCACAAGGGTAACTTCGACTGAACCTTCATAATTATACTGTCTCGTCGAAGTCTATCATAACTTCACAGAAATTCTAATTTCCTTATTTATTCCATTAGCTCAAACCAGACATCAAAATCACGAGCCAACACCAACCCAACACATAAAAATCCTGCCATTGATCCGTCATAAATTCATGATAACCTAAAGATTTTTCCAACATTTAAACATCCCAAAAGGACGGCGACCCCAGTTAATAACCACATCAATCAACAAATTAATCTGAGCAATGGTTAAAAAAACCCTTTAAGAGTAGTCTGTTGACAATAATTAGGTTAGATATTACACCACTCTTCTAACAAATAATATCTAATATTTTTATAACAAATAATAAAATATTTAAAAAACATTTTATAAAAAATTATTTACATAAATTTTTTTATTTAAATTTTTTATAAATTATTATTCAACAAAAATTCGTAACACTATAAAAATTATTTTAAAAAATTGAAATAAACAAACTCTAAATATCATTTTTTTCTATTGTTAAATATTTAACAAATAAAAAATAAAGTTAACTATTTAAATTCCTCCCTTCAACCAATATCGGCCCACAAGTAAAATCCCCATCTTTTCTCCACTCCTCCGTCGAACTTACAACTGCAAAACTTTGAGTAATAACGAGCGAAGAAACCGCCGAGTTCAAAACTCGCCGTTAGAACGAGTCGAAGCGAGTCACAACCCTAGCATGGATCCTCTGGAAGCAATAGTTGCTCAAATCCAAGGGTTATCGAGTTCCTCCTCCGACATCGCTCGCCTTCACACAATCTTGAGACAGTCCGATGACTCGCTCCGTTCTGACTCAAATCGTCTGTCTCCGGTTCTCTCTATCATTGATCCTTCCATTCACTCCCTCGGTTTTCTCTATATCCTGTATGCAATTCGTTACTTTTCCTTAGTTTTTTTTTAACAATAGCAAATTATTTGTTAGAATCTCTTGAATGAATTATCATCTTTTAGGGTTTTTTTTGTTCCTGTTGTTGGTTATATGTTAAAACCCTAGTTTCTGGACTCTGGAGCCTAGTATTAGTAGTTTTTGTTTTGAATTTTGTACCAATTTTGATTAGATTCTAGTATTGTTATGACCTGTCTGGATAAACAACTGAGTTAAATGCTTATGTATAAGCTATTTCTATTACTAAAAAGTAAAATAAAATGAAATTGTTTCATATAAGCTATAAGTTGTTCTCATAAGCTGTCTTAAGAGAGCTTATGGAAATAAGTTGATAAAAATTTACGGAGAGTTGTTCTCATATAGGAAGAGCCTAACAAGAAACGTAAGTTGTTCTCATAATCTGTTTTAGAGAGTTTATGGAGATAAGTTGAAAATAATTTATGGACATGTTGTTTTCCGGAGCTCTCTCAAAAAGTCTAATAAGTGTTTATGCCCGTACATAAGTTCAAATAAGTCAATCTAAAATTATTCTAGTAAATGAGATTCCGCTTGTCTAAAGTCAGTTGAGAGTAGAGTAAGAAAAGATAGTTGAAAATAGACTTAGGTGGTGTGGACATATAGAGAGAAGACATGTAGATTCTGTGGTAAGAGTAGATCAGATGGAGAGAAGTCAAACAACTAGAGATAGAGGAAGACGTAAAAAACTATAATAAGAGAATTCATTAAGAAAGATCTCGAGATTGACGATTTGGATAGAAGCAGGGTCTTGAATAGAACATTGTGGCGAAAATTGATCCATGTAGCCGACCCCACTTAGTGGGATAAGGCTTGGTTGTTGCTGATGTTGTGGTTGATATTGATTACTTTAGACTCTAATTGCTTACTTTAAAGGAGTTATATACTAGAATACAAGTGTTTTTCAATTAAAATGTGAATTTAATTGAAATACACTGATAGTGTAAAAGAATTTTACATAGTCATTTAATCATAGACGTTGGATGTTGGGAAGAGTTTGACTTTTATTTTAACCATTTATAAAGAAATGCAAACGGATGATGGTGGGGAATTGACTTAGTAAAATCTTTTACACTGACAACGCATAATAATTAATCTCTTAACATATATTTTGTATGTTTTTATTTGTGAAAATGTATTTATAACTTATGAATACCACGGCATTGGTATGTAGACACCAATTATAATTTGAGAAAATGAAAGTGATTGAATGTATTCATATGCATTGGTGTCGTGTTGGTGTCAAACATCAGACACACCTTCCATCTGAAGTGTCGGGGCTACAAATATAACTTTGAAGAAATAAATAGAGAAGTTCATTAAGGAACTTTCTGAAAATTTGTGGTAGAGTTGAATTTGAACATATAGGAAAAGAGAGTATTTTATTTTTTTATTTTTTTTTATAAAAGTTGATATGGGAGAAAGAAAGTAATTTGAACATATAGGAGTGCCTGCGTTGGAGTTTATCAAAACTGTTCTTTAATCTTGTTCAAGTGCCTGTTTAGTTTGTTATGGAACAGTGAATATTTTTCTGTTTTTATTTAATTGGAGATGTGCATTTATGGTTACAGAGATGCATTCACAGCTTCTCCGGCTTTGAATCAGCTGCAAGCTGAGGAGATAGTTCCGATCATAACAAGATTTATCAGTGCTTGCAGCGTGGAGCAGATTCGGCTGGCGCCAGAAAAATGTACTCTCTTTTTTTGTGCTTAAATAATGGAATTCAAATCTTGCCTCATTGAGTTTGTTTACTATTTACCCACAGAAACGTGTTTGACCATCTTACCATAGCATAAACAGGTTTTAAGAACAAACATTATGATGTGGAAAGATGGTGAAATATGTCTGGATATTTGTGGAAAATTTGTATAGATGTAATTTAGTAGTTGTTTTTGCGTTACTGTTTCCGTCCATGTCTGAGACTCTTTGAATTGAATGTTGACAAACTTGTTTGAAGAAAAACTGACATCAGATAAGTTATTTTAAGAATAAGAAAGAAATTTTTAGAGTTTTCATTTGAATTGAAGGGACTAGAAAGGGGACAAGTAAAGTGACACAATTGGTTTTCTCTTGAAATATATTTGAAGGAACACACAGTGTCTATTACTCACAGTCAATTAATTTTCTTAGATTATAACAACTTAAACACAGGCTTTGATGTCTTTTTATTAATATTATTTGTATTTCAATGTATATTGAGTTCTTGATTGGTTATACTTATAGGCATTATATACTCATACAAGAATTACTATTTCTTTTGAGTGATTTTACTTTTTACTTATCGTTTTTGGGCTGTTGTAGTTATATCTGTATGCAAGAGGTTGAAGGACCAAGTAATGCTGCTGGAAGCTCCCATACGCGGGGTGGCTCCTTTGTTAACTGCTCTCCGGAAACTTCAAGTCTCCACTGAGCATTTGACTCCCCTGCATGCAGAGTTTCTTCTGCTTTGCTTGTTGGCAAAATGCTACAAAACTGGTCTATCCATATTGGACGATGATGTTTTTGAAGTAGACCATCCGCGAGACCTTTATCTCTACTGTTATTACGGGTACGTTACTTTCTTCGTCTTTATCTCTTTTGAGGTGGAAAAAAATGATAGATGTAGGATTTGTTGATTTGTTCACATTTCAGTATTGCATTTTTGTAATAGAAGATACTGTAATGTCTTCCACATTTTCAACTTGTTCTTTCTCTATTAATTACTAGTTCTGTTTTTCACATTAGTATAGTGTTTGTGGATCTTTTATATGTCATTTCACTTGAAAGTTAATGGCAGTTGGAACTTGGAAGAGGAAGAAGTCAAAAGGAAATTAAAGGGGAGGAACGAGTAGATTATATAAATTTAAGAAATAAGTTTCTTTCTCCTGTTTGGATATTTTAAGTTCTCTTCCCAAGTCCTCTAAATTGGTTGAATTTTAAAAAGTAAAATGCTAACAAAAACTGATGGGGCTTTGATTTCTCTGCAAAAGTGGATTTCAGAGAACCCATTATGCTCCACAGCCCTGGTGCTCAGCTGAGCTGGCTGCACACTAATTCTTATGTCAAATTCCAGGGAACAATGCAATGCTGGTGTTGTTCCCTGCATATTGAGGAAGGCCTCAACCTTCAATACCAAATTGTTAGTAGCTCCAGACTGAGATATTGTATTATTTTGTTTCATGCTTCTTTGATTTTCATCATAATCTCATTGTTCTGTTCCACCCAACCGCTTTTGAACATGATGGTTTTAGGACAATATAAACCAACTTATCTAGGTTTTTTGTTCTTCTTGCTGAAATTGAGTACCCATTTTTGAAACACAACTGTGTTGTATTAAGTAATGGTGTAAATAGAAAGAGCAAAAAAAACCCAACACACTTTCTAGATTTAAAAAAAAAAAACTTGCATCAAAGGTAGAACTGGTATTTTCATATTAACTTTACATAACTCGAAACTTACCAAACCTTACATGTTTGAGTTTGAGCAAGTGTATCTGTATGGTAGATCAGAATATATTATTGAGCTTAGATACTATGTTATCATTTACGACCCAGAGTAGCGCAGATCAGTGGGTAGCCAGCCCCATATGCGGAGAATGCACGTGCTGATCTCTATCATTGACTGAAGCCAGTGGTCTTTTCTTTTTGAACTGTATTTTTGGAAGATTCTTATTCCAGTTTGAAACCCACGGTCATTTCATTGAAATAGTTAGCATATGCATTGACTTCCATTGCAGTTTCTGGTCTTCATTTGATCTCCATCTTTTAGACTCTGTAGCTTACTGCCAATGTATTCAAATGAAATGAGATTTGATAGCAAAACTATTCTCTTATCTACATTGAATAGTCAACCCAACATTTAGTGATTCAGGTTATGCTGTTTCACAAGTTCTTAGAGAGGAATTTGCATATATACAGACTAGGTGTCTTTTATTTAGAATGATGACAGAAGATGTTGTCTGACTGACTTTTGACTTTCTTATTGTTGTTAGAATATTATAAAGTATCTCATAGTATCTTTTATATTATTCTTGAATATCTTATTTTACTTCCTAGGATCTTGTATAACCTCAGCTTCTTAAATTTTCTCTTAGTATTAGTTTTTATATTACTTAAATATTATTTTGATTTGGCTCTTGATTTCCCTATTTAGGACTAGAAACTTGTATCCCTTTGAATAGGGGTTGTTGTTTAGTCTTCTTTTTTAGTCAATGTCAAACACATTACATTATAATAATATTTCTTGTTATTTTCTCTCCTTTCATCTAAAATCTCACAACTTAAACACTTACAGGGGTATGATTTGCATTGGACAGAAGCGCTTTCAGAAAGCATTGGACCTTCTGCATAATGTAAATAATCTAAGAATAACTGCAACTTGTATATCCCGTGTTTTGTGACTTTGTTCTAATATCAACCGTTTGGTTTGGCGATGCTCTTAGTAGCTAATGGGTAACATTTTCTAGGTTGTAACTGCTCCCATGACTATGATGAATGCTATAGTTATTGAAGCTTACAAAAAATATATATTGGTTTCTCTCATTCGTCATGGACAAGTAAGTTTTTATATTCTTTCTTGCTTTGGTGACAGCTTAATGATGATATTTAACCAGAATTTTGCTTACATAAATATTGAGAATTTTTTTTATCCCAGAAAATAATCATGAGAGAAATTTTAAATTATTTGTCTCATTTCTTTAAGAGATTATCCTGGAATTATTTCCCTATGAATGTCAATCAAAATGCTGTCTTTAGTATTATAAGGCAGTTTGTTCAAAGATGGAATTTTTCTCAATTTGACTAATTTACACATTATATTGTATGCTCATTCTTATCTTTGTGGTTAATCAGCTAACTTTATATATGTTGTGTGGCAGTTCTCTACCAGTCTTCCCAAGTATTGCTCTCCACTTGCCCAAAGAAATCTGAAAATCTTTTGTCAGGTATGACTTCAATTCAGTTGAGGCAAGAAAAATATAAAAAGCCTTTAACCTTTTTCAACAAAATATTCACATTGCTGTTCTTTTATAAGATGTTTTGAGCACATTTTTAAATCATGCAACGGTAGGAGGATATTAATCTTGTTAATGGAAGGAAGTGATTGCTCTCTTAGCTTTCTGATTTCCCCTTGGTATTTGTTATCCTCAAACTGGAATGTGTCTGTTGTTGGTAGATGTGCTCTCAACTTTAAATGTCTGAATATTATTGGTTGATGAGTTCGGGCCCTAATATATAAACTATTGTACATGAATCCTAATAATGCTATTTACAACATTCACTTGGCTGCTTCGATTCTCTAACTGTATTTGACAACGATAGCTTTTTTCTCCCTCTCTTCCGATTAAAGGCACTTGCAACTGGTTTAGTTGAGGCTTTGGAGTTCTCAATGGAATGTGGACAAGAAACTTTGTTTGTTCTACTATATTTCTATTTTAGATTTGAACACATATTGTGAGTGAGGTGCAATGATATTTCTGAGTCATAAGAGTTTGGTTTGTCCAATCTCTTATATTGTGGAGACTAAACATTATCTGACCTGCGTACATAGGGTTTTGAAATCTGTCATCATTACTCATTACCAATGATTTGCTCCTACCACAATAAGCCTGCTTCAGTATTTCCTCTTTCAGGTTGCTGTTTGTAGAAACCAATTTAAGATTCCATTTGTGGCTTCCCTCAGTTTTCTCTTATTCATAATTTTGATTATTTAGTTTTAATTTTGTTGCACTGTCAACTTGAAGAGAAACACGACTTATCATTAGCTAGTTTGGTTTATTAATTTGAAGCATGTTTATGAATATAATTTGTTTTGCCTCAAGAGTATATTTGAAGTTAATCACTTTAGCCATTTTGACTTCTATTCATTTTTTCTCCCATTTCAGAACCCTTACATGGAAATAGCACATACTTATAACACTGGAAAAGTTGCAGACTTAGAGGCATTTGTCAATGCAAATGCTATCAAGTTCGAATCTGTAGGTTCTTTCTCATACTCATCCTTTATTTGAAGCATCTAGCATTGAGATTAGAAGCTTGGCTCTGCACTGAGTCTAACTTCCGGTTCTAATCTTCTACAGTATTTAACAAGCTTTCTCTAAAGCTGCTTGCTTTATGTGTTATACCGATAGTTTTATTTGAAAAAAATGTATTTCAGGAGAACAATCTTGGACTGGCTAAGCAGGTTGTATCATCTATGTATAAGCGGAATATTCAGAGATTGACACAGACATACTTGACCCTTTCTCTCGAAGACATAGCCAACACAGTGCATTTAAATAGTGCCAAGGAAGCTGAAATGCATGTCCTACAAATGGTTGTCCTCAGAATAATAAATTTTTTCCCTTCATTTTCATGTTGCATCAACATTTTTAACACTAGTAACTTCTGAACTACAGATTCAGGATGGTGACATATATGCAACAATCAACCAGAAGGATGGAATGGTGAGGTTCTTAGAGGATCCGGAACAATACAAAACCTGTGAAATGATTGAGCATATTGATTCATCAATCCAGAGGTATGACTTTTGTTATATTTTACATTAAGATGATTGAGTACAATACCTTTCCTGTACTACCTGATATTTACAATCAGCAACTTTCACCTGAGAAATTCAAATGAAAACAAGCTGGTCAAGAAGTTTTTGATTAATTGGTTAATTAATGTCCAGAATAATGGCACTGTCGAAGAAACTTACCAAGTCGGACGAACAAATTGCATGTGATCAGTTGTACTTGTCCAAGGTGAGTGTTCAACCGATTTAATTCTCTTATCTGAACATGTATATAGAAATATAGAATGGTTAAATATTTAGTTCCAAAAAAAATTACCAACTTTCTATAAAATTTGTCTTAGACTTTTAGTCCCTAAAATATTTTCTATCAACACTTTGATGACTAACAAGAGTTGCTCTCAGGTTGGAAGAGAGAGACAGAGATACGACTTTGATGACTATGATGTTCCACAAAAATTCAACATTTAAAGCTAGGCTACCTGTCCATAAGAGAGCTTGTTTGGTGCTGTGAATGGTGCAAGAAGATCTATTTCATTGACCTTTTCCTTTTACTATTACTTACCTGGGTTCTGTTAATTGGGGAGCTTTTTATTTTGCTCCCAAATGGATTTGTCCAACTTATTCAAAAGCTTATTCTCTTGTGAATTAACTTAGTGGATGTTGAATTGTCTTTAGTTGTCAATTTCTTGGAAACTTTAAAGCATTTTTGCACATTCATGTATGCTCTATTCTTGGCTTTAGCATGATGCAGTAATTTGAAACAAAATACACTAGTAGTAAATATTCAGATCTAATACATAAAGAGAACAAGTGCTACATAGAATAATATATCATCATATAGTTGAAGACAACTTGAAACACATTGGTTCATTATTTGAACTTTATTTATTTAAAACATAATTGAGACAAATTAGAAGTTTGTCCCTTGTTCAAACACTTCCTTTGATCTGAGAACTATATTTAGATGTTATATCATGAAACCTATCCCATATCATTACACCTCCATACTTAGGTGACCTAACAATAGGCAGCAATTTATTTATGAGATCTGGTTGTGGCACAAAACCATTCTGAGAAGCATCTTTTGAGGCAGGAAGTCCAACAAAAAAGTTTTTAGCAGTGATAGAATTGATCCACTGGTTCCATGAATTCTTAAAGTTAGTTGGATTGTTTGCATCAAAGTTGCAAATAGGATTGTTGTAAAATTGAACCCAAACATAGTCAAAAAGGCCAGTAGAAAGTGCCATCTGAAGTATATTATTTTGAAAGGGACACATTGGTGCGGCAGTTAAGTAATACTTTTTTCTAGAATCTGAATTATAATGATCATGTAGCTTTTTAGCAAGTGTTGCATAGTGGAGGTTACTACCTCCTTCAATATCAAAATCCACTCCATCTAATATAGCATCACCAAAAGGTCTAGAATCTGAATTACCTCCCAAAAAGTTGTTCCAAATGTAGTCTGCAAGTTGCATAGCATCTTCTGGTGATGAGAAAGAGTATGTTTTTTTATATTCGCCACCAATGGAAAGCATAATCTTAATGCCTTTATTTTGACAATTCTTTATGCTGTTTCTCAAATTTTGGCATTTGTTTGGAACACAATGGCCAGCTAGATTTAACTGTGGTGGACGACTACTTCCAAAAGTTGAAAGGAAGGCTATGTTTACTATTTGGAAGAGACCAGAGTTACATGTGTCTATCAAAGATCCATCACCATTGTTTTGGCCCCAATAAACCACTAGACTACCTGCATTTGTTGGTTGGAAGAACAAGGCAAGTGATATTGAAAGGAAGAGAAGAACAGGGTAAGAAAGTTTTTTGTCCATGACTCTTGTTAGAAGTTCCATGTTGGAGATATACTAATATATAGAAACTTGAAAATTAGAAGGAGGCGTACCCAAAATGTCTTGCTCTCAATAATTTTCTTGGTGGTGGGATCCATGACACTAGCAAGAGTGAACTCTTCCTTGTAACACGACAAAGACCAAGACTTTTAAGACTTTTGATTAAGGGTGACAAAAAGGGTCTGATCCGTTAGACATGACCATTTGGTCTCTGTATTTTTTTGAGTGCAAATTAAGATATTATATCCTTACTCTCTAATATGTCTGCTTCGTCTCATTCGGCTTTATTGCGGGGCGGACATTAATATAAATTATGCAATTTTTAAGCTTAAAAAGTACCGTGTTTGAGAGTCTGCCTTACCTTGTTGATGTCGTCATATTTTTATAAGACGAACCAAAATTTTAGGCCTGCGTCCCTGACAATGCCCACCCCGACTCACTTCATATTTTGTGACACGGATCTAAATGGACTTTATTTTTCTAGAACGGACCTAAATAGGATAGATATTTCCGTTTGTCACCTCTACTTATAAATATATGAGTCACTGACATTTTAAAAAAACATTAAATCAAATAGGATTTTCTAGACTAGTCATAGGGGTAAATAAAGAACTCTAGTTTTTTTTTAGTATTATCTCCATCTCAAAACAATGTCATATTTTAACATATTATTTGTTCTAAGTAAATTTTGCTTTTAATTTATTATTCACTCACTTAATGATCACTAGAATATACAAGATAAAATTAATATTCTCTCATTCATTTATCATATTTCTTTAATCGATGGGAAATACTCAAATCTAACACTTATTGAGACGAAGGGAGTAACAATTATAATTAAAAGGTTAATATGGTAAATATTTACATATTAAAAGAATTAATTTGTTCCGTAAAAAACTAGTAACTTCTTAAAATCATTTAGTTTAAAGGAGAAGATGATATATTTGGTATACTTTTATTTATAAGTTATAGTTTCTTTTTCTCTTTTTTCTTTCTCAAAAATAGAGATAAATTTCTAATAATTTATCAATGGGTGAATTTATGAATATTTTATTTTAGTTGTTTTGTTGATTGATTTTAAGATTATGAAATACTAGTCGTACAAGCTATATTTGCATGAGTACGTTATACCGAGTTACTTAATAATAATAAATTTTTGTAATTTAAAAATAATTAAATATATTTTATGAATATTTTTTGTATTACTTGTGCTTCTAATTTAAAACATAAGGTAACCAATATTTTTGCTAAGAAGAAGACACTTTTGTTGAGACAAACATTTTTAGTGCAAACTATATATATTTTTAGCATTTTTAATTAACTAATTATTCATTTTAGTTATAATTATAAAAAATCTAATTATAACAAAACTTTTTTATTTGCAAAGAATAAGCCACCAAAAAATTGATTCATTTTTGTATATACACCCCTCTCATACTCATCGCTTCAAAATCGTCAGAGCGTCATTTTTTATAAATTCTTTAGATGTTGTATTTTTAATCAATGTGATATTTAAATTTTTTTAATAGTAGTTAATTATGATATATTTAAGTAGTGATTTTTGTTAGAATTTAATGTGATTTTTAGCGCACATTTGATATGGGGTTTACAAATGAGAGGGAAACTTGTTTAAAAGGACGAAGACCAAGACCTTTTACTAGTCGTCTCGTTCTAAAAGCCAAATCAAGATGAATTATTGTCGAACAAATACAATGCCCTTAATAGACACAGCCATGTGAGTGTGGAAAATTAGTGTGGTGTCTAAGTAGGAGACAAATAGCTCATTGTGTTTGAAATGTATAAATTGTCATTTTGTAAATTTGAAGGACTATATTTTTTAAATTTTATAAATTAAATGATCAAAATCTCATTTATTTGTTTATTTTTAGATACATCTTAAACCTTTTGTTTGTAATTGGATGATGAAATTCAATATTATAGGATATTAGTTTTTTTTTTATAAATATTTATTGTTTTAATTAAATTCTTCGTATTTTAAAGTATTAGGTATTGAAACATAAAATGATAAAAGATTGAGGATGACCATCATAGATCAACTTTCACTATGGTGTTTATGGTCTCCGATGAACTGAAATGGGTACCTGCAAAGTTATCACTTTAATACTCAAGTTAATATTTGAGAGAGGCGAAATTATGTAAGTGTGAATGAGAGTAATACCTAGGTGTGACTCTGAATCACACTTAAATATAGGAGCATTTAGAATGGTATTCGATTGACTCGACGTGGATTGCGGACGACCGTTGGATTCAAATCAACGATGGAGATGAAAGCTACATGTGCTTCAGTGAAGTGCGCTATAGTGGAGGTACACTTGTTCGTCATCAATTGAAGTGCTTCATTTGGATTAGGCCGTTTAGTTGGGTCGGTCTTGTTGTACCTTTGACTATCCTTGAATAGTTGTCACCAACTTCTTGATATCACTAATGTAGCGAGGAATGTTAATGTTGAAATTTGTGAGGTTGATCCAAGCATGAATTTCATTAAGGGGAATAGTTCGTTGCACGGATTGTGGGAAGATAATGAGGTTTTGTTGCGGTGTTGAGTGGGAGTAGGTGGCATTAGGCACTCACATATTTAATTCCCTTTGTGCCATTGAAACTTTGGCTAAAGTCACCACGTGCCGTCACGCGTCGAGGGTAGGAAGACACATTTAAATAACTTGAGTGTCGTTACGAGATTGAAGCCTCATCCTTAGTGTTGGTTGTAGCTTTTGATTTTCACTTGATTCCCTAAAGTTGAAACCAATATTTATTTCATCTTTTTTCTCCTTTGAACACTACCAACTAAACTACTTTTTTCTTTATGATTCTAGCGAATATTGTTGAGATTTTTTTGGGTTTCATATTTTGTGTACCCCATTGCTTTGTTCTTCGTTCTTCAATCCTGCAAAAAAATATTCAAGGTACTTATACTTTACCTTTTTTCTCTAATTTGCATTAGTTTTTGATGGCCAACATAAAACATGTAGATTCCATTCATCAACATAGGTAGTGATGTTGAAACTAGTAATGTGCCATCTCAGGTTGAAATGGGTGTAATAAATCTAGTAAACCCAAATGTGTCATCATTAGAAGAAAGAAACCTTGAAGTGAGTGTTCTCTAAATTAGAGAGTTTGTTTCCACTGGGTTGGATATTAAGGAAGTTGGATGAGGGTTTTCCTTTTCTAAGATTTGTATCCCAAACCTAAAGATTATGAGGAACCCCAAGGATGAACGAGATGTGGATTTATGAGCTTACATGTATAATCATCAATTCATTTTGATGTTGGTAATTGATAAAGCAACTTTAAAGATGACAACTCTATAAATCAAACGAGTTTTTGATGTTAAGAGTTCTTTGTGATAGGAGAGTTGATTTAGGTTGTCAAGTAAAGCTCGTGATGATGACACATTATCAAGAAGATATCTTAAGCCTCATCAGTCAAACAATTCAATAATCCAATTGAAGGGATAATCAAGTTGATGAATCAAGGATAGGATTTTGAAGTCTGAAAGAGAGAAAGTATGAAAGCTCGCTAGGTCATGTGCTAAGCGTTTTAGAGTGATCAATTTAATTGTAAAATGTAAAGAGTAAGTCTTAAAGTACTAAGGCAATCACTCATTCACTCACTCACTTGTTAGCTCCCAATTTCGATGCCTGATATTGGATTAAGAGTTTTATTCTAAGAAATGAGATTTCTGAAGTTTTGGGATACTTCGACAGGAATGGCATTTTTAAAAGATTTAGTCGAAGACGTCTTCATGCAAGAGGGAAGTATTTTAGGAGTTAGAAATATTTCTAATAATTTGGAGATGTTCTTCGACCGAAGGCTGGTGGGTGTCGTTTGATTCAAGGATTCAAATTTAAATAATGGAGGGAACTTTGTCCTTATCCATTTGAGAGAAAGAGACACGTGGTGAACATCTAAAGAATGAAGACATGCAGAATGCCATGTGTTTCGCTCTGATTAGTAGGCCGTTAGTGGGTAGTTATTTTTTACCATTATAAATAGCAACTCTTTGTATTAGGATTTGTGTGTGTTAAAGTTGTACAAATTTCTCAAAATTACTCAAAGTATTTGTGTGTAGCGAGAAAAGAGTTTCTGAAGAAATGTACGTTTTATGTAACACTATTTTTCTTATTCAATACAATCCAATTAATTTTCACTCATAAGTTTACCTTCTTTCCTTTATTTTGTTAAGTTACTTTCCAATGCATTTTTAATTATTTCATCGTATTACTTTTCCTTTAAGTATTGTCGAAATACATTTGTTTCCAAATATGAACGCCGTCGAAATGTTTAGCATTGTTCTCATATCTTTTTAAATTATTTTAGCACATGTCCTAGGATCTAGTTTGGTCGATCCTGCAAGTTACTCATTTTTTCTTATAAAATTGATAGACCAGAGGTTGTTTGCTATTTTTTTCAGTAAACAAATTGGCACGCCCAGTGGGACAAGTGCTAAACGAATTTCTTGTGTTTTCAAAAGAAATTTATAATTCTGCACTTTGATTATCTTTTCTTGTCGAAAACTTCGTTGTATGTTATTAAGAAGTGGAAAAGTCGCCACCACAAACGAATATAGACCAAGGAGGAGATATACGAGGAAAATGGCAAGTACTAATCCGCCAAATAGTTTGAATCCTCAACCTACGCCCAGTATCAACGTATAACTAATCCCAGGGTCTTCGACTGGAGGACCCACGATTTCTGCGCCCGTATCTGAAGCCATACCATCTATGGCAAGTTCGATCCCTACACATTCGATTGCTCATACTCAGCCCATTCTGAGTTATGTTGGATCAAGGGGTCCACCAAGGACTCCCCCCAGTGGGAAATGCTAACTTCCAACCATTTATTCCCCCTGGATTTTCTATGCCTTTGCCTAGTCGAGACCCGCCTTATGGGATGTCAACTTCGATGATGGCGAACTTACAGAATGCTGCTCCAGTATTTACATAACCCATAGTGACTTCACCTTTACAAGGGTCAGGATCCAGGGTTAACATGGGTCGAAATAACCAATCCTTAGGAATGGGATATTCAACCCAAATGCCAGGCTTGACAAATACTACTGCAGCATATTTAAGGCAACAAATGGATGAAAGTAACCATCAAATGGTCCAAATGATGTCCCAAACTATGGGAGAAATCTTTCAGCCTCTAATTCAAAATACCACCCAGACTAATCAGCAAATGGTTGCGCAGATGATGCGCCTTGCAAATTTCTTTGGTGTACCTAACCCTCCTCGACACCCTCAGAGGGAGTATATCGTAGGAAACCAAGGGGCAGTGTTCAAGGAGGACCCTACTATTAACTAGGGCCAACAAAACCCAGAAATCTACCTCAGGCGAATTTAGCAAACCAGGGAGTAGTCGAACCCCTAGGAATCAACCACAAATTCCTGCAAGAGAACAACCAAGGGTGGTTTTGGTAAATAGAAATCAGGACGCTGACAACGTTATACAACAGGTTCGACGTAATGATGTGGCAGGAGATAATAATTTGGCAGCCATGGTCGAAAGGGTTATGGCCCAAAATGGAGCCAACTTTGGCCTGCGAAGGCCAAATTATACATCTCCACTGTCAGAATATATTCTCCAGTCGGAGTTGCCCCCCCAGAACAAAAGTCCCTAAGTTCACTAAGTTTTCTGGGGACACCACTGAGTCCACTATCGAACACGTGGCCATATATGTGATAGAGGCTGGAGAAATTGCGAATAATGAGAATCTTAGGGTAAAATACTTCCCAAGTTCTCTGACGAAGAATGCCTTCACGTGGTTCACAACTTTGCCACCAAATTCGATCCACAATTGGACCCATTTGGAACAGTTATTTCATGAGCAGTTCTATATAGGACAAACCAAGATCAGTCTAAAGGAGTTGGCTAGTATAAAACGAAAATTCACTGAGCCAATAGATGACTACTTAAACAGATTCCGACTGCTCAAGGCTAGATGTTTTACACAAGTGCTAGAACATGAGTTAGTTGAAATGGCCGCTGGAGGCCTCGATTATTCCATTAGGAAGAAATTGGATACACGATATCTAAGGGATATGGCTCAATTGGTTGATAGGGTTCGACAACTAGAACGTCTGAAGGAAGAAAAGGCTGGGGAAAATAAGAATAAAAGGGTAGCCTACGTCAAAGTTAATTATGAAGATGAAAAATATTATAATGATCCAGTAAGTTTCGACGAAGGCGAGATTGATCTTACTGAATTAAAACAAGGCCCACCTTATTCTTGTAAGCTGTTGGCCCATTCAAATGGAAAAAACCCTGTCGAACCAGAAAATAATGATAAATTTCCTAAGAAAACTTACTCTTTCGACGTTACTAAGTGTGACAAAATTTTCGATTTGTTAGTTATGGACGGTCAAATGATAGTGCCACCTGGTGCTAAAATTTCTCCTTTAGAACAAAGAAAAAAGAGAGGTTTTTGTAAGTATCATAATTTCTTGGGCCATAAGACTTCTCAATGTTTTCTTTTCAGGGATCTTGTCCAGAACGCTATCCAAGAGGGAAGGCTCAAGTTTGGTGAGAAATCTAAAAGCCAGATGAAGATTGATGTTGATCCCTTACTGGTGGCTGATGCTCACTACACAGAGCCAACGAAGGTTAACATGTTCGAGGTTGCTGAAGGTCTCGACAACAATATCAACATGGTCGAAGTCGCTGATAACTTCAACAATGGAGCAGTCATGGTCACGATCACTGAAGTCTCGACCAAGAATTCTTAAAGAGTTTTGCTAATGAGGCTGTCCAAAGTTTCACCAAAGACACTGCTGATGGTGTCGACACAGGGGTTACTGAAGACTCTGACGAAGGAATCACTGAGGATTCCTAGTGGATGATGATAACTAAAGAAACCGTTGATGGTTTTGTTCAAATGGATAAGGATGCTGAGGGCCTTCATATGGAATTACGTAAGCTTGATATCAATGAGGATCTCAAAGTGGAAATCAACATGGTGGAGATTTCGCAAGAGACACCCATGGAGGTCGATGACGAACGTCGATAGGAAGAATACAACAAGTTGGCCTTCCCAAAAGAGGAGGAAAACCTGATTGACTTTATACACAGGTGTCAAAAGAAGAGGTCAGAAGTCATGTTGTGCCCCAGATGTAGCGCTGTATTTGACAAGAAGGCAGCGTAAAATCTCGAGGGAGTTTGAAAGGCCAAATAAAGGCCTGAGGAGAAAGCCCTTCATGGCCAGCTGGGTTTCGACCCAAGGAAATCTGCTTCGAAGCAAGACCAGCCAAAGACTAGAGTTCCAAGGGCAATGCCCGCTACCTTTACACCATTTGCAGAACTTTCCAATGGCAAGTGGGTAAAACCAAATGAAAATAAGGAAAAGAGCCAACAGAAATGGCAGAGTTTTGATGTAGACAGAGGCTCTTCGATGGCCTCAAAGAAACCAGCTTACATATCAGAGAACTACAAAGGGAAAAACCCATGTCTAGGTCCCAGTGGAGGAGGGAACAAAGACGAAGGAAAGCCCAGAGAGAAGCTAAGGCGAAGGTAGAATCCAGCACAAACATGCCAGTCAACAGGAAAGAGCCAAACCCTGTCGAAAAGGCGCCTGTCGCTACACCAGAACAAGCAGGCAAGGAAGAGCATGATTGAAAGGTTGTTGAGGATGAATTACTCACTGATAATTTTGATTCAGGATCAGAGCAGTCTCTCGACATTTTGGTCAACGTGGTATCTGTCCTACCAAGGTAATTCGACCAGGTATGTGAGGTCGAAGATACGGCGGATAACATTGATATAGAAATGGCCACACATAGGCCAGTTTGCTATTATGTGATGAATAACGGGTGTGTCGAAGAGCAAAATGCATTCTTCGAAAGACCCAGTGAAGCTATGAAAATCCATCTGAAGCCTCTTTTCATCACTGGGAAGATTGAAGACGTACCAATTAACAAAATTCTGGTAGATTGCGGCGCAACGGTAAACTTGATGTCGCACTTCATGTTGAGAAAGATAGGAAAATTTGATACTGACACCAAACCCCACAACATGGTGTTATCCAATTATGAAGGGAAGGTTGGCAACACGTTGGGGGTAATCCAGGTTGATTTGACGGTAGGGACAGTCACAAAGTCAACTATGTTTATGGTTGTAGAGACGAAGGCCAACTACAACTTGTTATTAGGACGAGAATGGATTCACGGAATAGGATCTGTGCCATCTTCGATGCACCAGAGAATTACCATCTGGCGAACAAATGGTATTGTTGAGAACATTGAAGCCGACCAGACCTAATTTTTGGCTTCGGCTAACCATGTCGATAGTCGAAACTTCGACAGGAATATGGCTAACATCGCTCCATGTAACCCAACCAATTTTGCGTTCACTCCAGACGACAACGCGTACTGTTCACTGTACCTACATCCAACAAATGGGTTTCAGTGGGATCGGGAAGTTGTAGTAGAAGATAACTTCGCTTATGAAGGGACATCCGAAGTTAACCCCATAGGGTGGGGAAGTGAATTCGACGATGATGCCTGAGTTTGAGCCGCTCGAAAGGATTTCGGCATACATAGCCGAAAATAAACTACGAGCGGCCCTGGAGGCCGAAGTTAAACATATGGTTGTTAAAGCCAACAAAGAAGTAAATCAAGAAGGTCATGGTAAGGACTTCGATCCAGAACCACCTGATAAGGTTCAGGACGAAATGCAAAATCAGAGGCTCGACGCCATTTATGATGATGAGCCTTTGGGTTTCGAGAAGGATCCGTTGGCAACCAACATCACAATACCAGCGCAAGATCCTTTGGAAGAAATCGACTTGGGAGAAGGGGCAATGGAAAAACCAACATATATCAGTGCAAATATTAGCCCACAACTCAAGGTCAAAGTAATCCAGTTGTTAAAGGAGTTTAAAGACTGCTTTGCATGGGATTACGACGAGATGCCTGGCTTAAGAAGAGAGCTGGTTGAATTGAAGCTGTCAATTAAATCTAGAAAGAAGCTAATCAAGCAAAATCCAAGGCGGTTTGCACCAGCAATTCTCTCGAAGATCAAGGAGGAAGTCGAAAGGCTTCTTCGTTGCAAATTTATTCGAACGGCCAAGTATGTCGAATGGCTAGCAAATATTGTGCCTGTTATCAAGAAGAATGGTACTTTTAGGGTTTGCATAGACTTTAGAGATCTAAATGTTGCGACCCCAAAGGACGAATACTCAATGCCTGTGGTAAAAATGCTAGTCGACTCTGCCGCTGGCCATGAATACCTTAGCATGCTCGATGGGTATTCTGGGTATAACCAAATATTCATTGCTAAAGAGGATGTCCCTAAAACGACGTTTCAATGCCCTGGGGCCTTAGGCACTTACGAGTGGGTAGTTATGCCTTTTGGCCTAAAAAATGCTGGGGCAACATATCAAAGAGCAATGAATACAATCTTCCATGATTACATAGAGACTTTTATGCAAATTTACATTGATGATATTGTTGTAAAGTCTGTTTTAGGGAAGAATCATATCGACCATCTTTGACAATCATTCAAAAAGATGAGAAGCCATGGTCTCAAAATGAATCCTCTCAAATGTGCTTTTTGTGTGCAGGTGGGAGATTTCTTAGGCTTTGTGGTCCATAAGAAAGGAATCGAAATAAACCAGAATAAGACCAAGGCCATTTTGGAGGCGAAAGCGCCATCTACAAAGAAGGAATTGCAGTCACTACTGGGAAAAATCAATTTCTTGAGAAGACTCATCTCGAATCTCAGCGAAAAACTCAAGCCTTTTCACCTCTTCTTCGATTAAACAAGGAAAGGTTCGAATGAGGGCAAGCTCAGCAGGAGGCTTTCGACAAAATCAAAGAGTATTTGAGTCATCCTCCAATTTTAGCACCACCTTATAGAAATAGGAGCATGAGACTGTACATATCTGCGTCAGACAAAACTTTAAGGAGCATGTTGGCTCAAGAGGATGAAAATGGCGTCGAAAGATCCATTTTTTACTACCTTAGTAGGGTTTTGAACGATGCAGAAACTAGGTATAACATAGTTGAAAAATTATGTTTATGCTTGTATTTTTCTTGTACAAAGTTAAAACATTATATAAAACCAGTTGATGTTTATGTTTTGTCTCATTTCGATATCATTAAACACATGTTGTCTAAGCCAATTTTGCATAGTCGAGTTGGTAAATGGACATTGGCTTTAACTGAGTATTCCCTAACCTATATGCCTTTGAAGGCTGTTAAGGTACAAGTGGTAGCTGACTTCATTGTCGACCACTCTGTAAACATAAACATGTCAAACTATCTTGAGCTTGAACCTTGGAAATTGTATTTCGACGGTTCTAGTCATAAAGATGGTACAGGTGTAGGAGTCCTGATCATTTCTCAAAATAAAATTCCAACAAAATTCAAGTATAGAGTCGAAGGTATTTGTTCGAATAATGAGGCTGAATATGAAGCCTTAATAGCCGAACTTGAAATATTGTTGGAATTGGGGGCAACTCGAGTCAAAATAATGGGAGACTCAGAGTTAGTCATAAAACAAATTACAAGGGAGTACAAATGTGTTAAATAAAATCTCATTATGTACTTCGTGATAGCCAATCGATTACTGAAAAAGTTCAAAGTAGTGAATATTCGACACATACCTCGATTGGAAAATCAAGTGGCAAATGACCTGGCTCAGATTGCTTCTAGATATAAGGTTTCGAGGGAAAAATTAAAAGATGCAATCGAAGTTAGAGGAAGAGTTGTATCAGCCAAATTGTCCCCATCAGATTTAGAAACCACAAAGCTAGGATACGCTGATAAAGAGAACTTCAAAATTTTAGCAGTGGATAGCTTAACAGACGAAGACTGGAGAAAACATAGTTGAATATCTGCAGAACCCAACGGCGTCCGCTGATCGGAAAATCAGGTATCGAGCTTTAAGTTATGTTCTTTTGGGTAACGAGTTATTTAAAAAGACTCCTGAGGGAGTATTGCTTAAGTGCCTTAGTGAGTCAGAAGCATACTTAGCCCTTTCGACTGTTCATAGTGGGGCATGTGGGGCTCATCAAGTAGGCCACAAGATGAAATGGCTTTTATTCCGACAAAGAATGTATTGGCCTACACTGTTAAAGGATTGCATCAAATATGCTAAGGGATGCCAAGAGTGCCAAGTGCATGCAGGTATACAACATGTCCCTGCGAGCGAATTGCACTCTATAGTTAAGCCATGGCCCTTTAGAGGTTGGGCTTTGGATCTGGTTGGTGAGATTCGACCAGCATCATCGAAAAACCAAAGGTACATTTTGGTGGGCATTGACTATTTTACGAAATGGATCGAAGTTGTGCCATTACCAAATGTTGACCAAGAAGACGTGATCGAGTTTATTAAAAAACACATTATTTATAGGTTTGGAATCCCAGAAACCATTACAACAAATCAAGGATCAGTGTCTACTGGTCGAAAAATGCAAGAATTTGCTAAAGAATTGGGTTTCAAACTTTTAACCTCTACACCTTATTACGCCCAGGCTAATGGTCAGGTCGAAGCAGCAAATAAAATGGTGATTAGCTTAATTAAGAAACATGTGGGAAAGAAGCCTAGAATTGGCACAAAACTTTGGACCAAGTTCTTTGGGCATGTCGAACCTCTCCCAAAGAGGCGACTGATTCTACACCATTTCGATTGGCCTTTGGCCATGATGTAGTATTACCAGTTGAGATATACCTTCAGTCGGCGAGAATCCAGAGGCATCATGAGATCCCATCTGAGTCATATTGGAATATGATGCTAGACGAATTGGTAGACTTAGATGAGGAAAGGCTTAATTCTTTGGAGCTATTGAAAAGGCAGAAGAAGAGAGTGGAGCAGTCTTATAATAAGAAGGTTAAAGTTAAGACTTTTTCGCTTGAGTTGGTTTGGAAAGTAGTTTGTCCTATGGATCGAAAAGGTAGATCTTTGGGGAAATGGTCTCCTAAGTGGGAAGACCCTTTCCAAATCACACAAGTTTTCTCGAATGGTGCTTATGAGATCATAGAGTCAGATCAAGATAAGAGAATCTTGAGGGTAAATGGGAAGTATTTGAAGAAATACAAGCCTGCACTTCGAGAAGTAAAAATGGCCAGAGTGTAATTGGTTCGCCATGGTCAGAAACTTTCCAGCAACTTGCAGTGACTTCGAGCAGAAGACACATCGTGACAGCCACAGAGCTAGGAAAGCTATATGTTCGACGTCCGACACTTTCTCTCTGCTCTTATCATGATAATGAGCTATGTGGGTCGAATAAGCTGCCTTAGAGGTAGTAAAACCTATGCTATCCTCAGCCATAAACTCAGGGTCGTAAGTATTCCCAGTAGGCTTGAGCCATGTGATAGCGGCTATGTCGAAAAGAGTGGGTGTCATCATGCCACATGGCAGATGAAGAGTGTAGTGGGTGTGTCGCACCTCAAAAAAATCGCTTCATCGAAGACACGACCCTCGCGCGAAAGGCGCAGAAAACGGTTCGACAGAGTCGCCACCGAACTTTATTTATCCCAAAAAGAGGGAAAGGAAAATATCGAGAAAACCTTTAAAGAGAGAAGAACATGGTCGTTGCAACCACATTCTGGGTTCGGGAGTCGGTTACGTGAGAGGAAGGTACGCGCACCCTCTCACGTCCGTTGTACTCAACGGGAACCTCTTAGTTCGAATTGTGATGAACGTTATCTAAGCTTGTTTGTTTTCTTCTCAACGATATATGCGAAAAGGTAAAGTAAAGGGTTTCGATTACTAAGGTAAATGGGGTGGTTTTAGGATAGGGTGCTCGGCAAGATCATCGCGACCTCGGGCCTACGTATGCTCATTCGGACGAGAATGAGGAATCAGAGCAATCGTAGTTCGACTACGGGAAGGGATAGAGGGAAGACGGAAGATGGAGGGAAGGTAGCTCGCCAAGATCATCGCAATCTTGTGCCTACGTATCTTTACTTAGACGAGAATAAAGAATCAGAGTGGTCGTAGTTCGTGGTACGCCCACGAAAAGAGGGGTTAGGGTTTGAATTTTAGGAGACGAAAGATTGAATGATATACAATCCAAGGGGCGTGCCTCGAGAGCAGTCACTCAAAAATCCAAGGAATGCGAGACTCCAAGAACTCAGTTCTTTCGTGATTGATTGCAAAAATGTTTGATAATGGTTAAGTGTTTTAAGACGAAAGGGTGAATGGACAACAACCCAAGGGCGCGCCTCGAGAGCCATTCATTCGAATACCCACGGAATGCTAGACTCCAAGAATCTCCTCCTTTCGTAAGTTGATTAAAAAAGCGTTTGAAAAAGATCGGATCGGATTAGTTGAGAAAAGAGGTGAGGTTTGATACTAATCCCTAGGGGTGCTCCTAGTAACGAAACCTCGAGATGTGCGAGTGTGAATTTGATGGCGAAGCAAAAGGCATTCGGCTTACGATTGGACTCGACGACGAATCGAGGATTAGTTTAAAAGTGATTTGGTTTGTTAAATGTTTTAGGGAGAATGGCGATTATTCGATAAACGAGACGTCGGCCTCGCAACCAATTAATCGGGGAATTATTGGGATGCTAGATCCCAACGACACCTTTTTCATTCGATTGATTTGTGAAAATATTGTTTGATGAACAACGAAAGTACCACGTGGAATGCTAGACTCCAATGGTATTTCTTTGTCCAAATAGTTAAGGTGCGTGTCTTAGAAACGAAAGGTCGAATGACACACCACCCAAGGCGTGCGCCTCAATAGCGGTCACTCAAGAACCCAAGAAGTGCTAGACCTCAAGAATTCAGTTCTTTCGTGATTTAATTAAAAAAAATGATTTAAATAGGTGTGTTGAGTGTTTTAATTGAAAATTAAGTGTTTAAGAGTTTTGATAATTTTAGTGTGGATTAATTGTTTTTTTAGAAGCGAAAGACGAAACAGTCACAACCCAAGGCGTGCGCCCCAAGAGCGACCGTTCAAGAACCCAAGAAGTGCTAAACCTCAAGAATTCACTACTTTCGTAATTAATTAACAAAAAAAAATAGTGCGTAACCTTTATCGGAAATGAATTCGAATTGTGAGTTATTAATAAAACAGCATGGGGTGCAGGGAATAATAATAGGTGTATAATTTCTAAGGGGCAAATTCCAAGGGCCCAAAAGGCCCAAGGATTACCATCAGCCGAGCCAACCCTATATTTTAGCCAAAAAAAATAACAAAAAGAAAACCAATTGTATTCATCCTCCCCCCACTGTATACGCATGGTAAGCGAATGGTCCTAGAACCATAAAGAGTAGTAGTAACAGGGGACACGCGAAAACTTCTTTGGGAATAATAAAAAAAACACCTGCTAGCAATTAATAGTCATGATGATGACTAGGGAAAACAAAATAGGTAAATAAGGAAGCTCAATAATCCACCGCCCCCTTTACGTCACTCAACAGCGTCCTTTTAAAACCTTAAATAAATATATACTATTCAATTTTGAACAAAGAAAATTAATTAAGAAAAAAAACAATGCTAACAAGAATAATAAAATAGGCATGGTATTGAAAATGGGAAAAACAATTAGTTCCAATGCCTATATCGAGATTGACTGATTCAAAGTTAGAAAAATAAACCGTTCAAAATCGACATGAGCATTTAATGATATTAAAAAAAGAAAAAGAAATAAATGTGTTCCTCTTGTTAGAATTAAAACTGAGTCTGAATATTTAGGGAGAGAAAACAAAACAACAACAATCTCAAACCTGTTCTTTCTCTCCATAATCTTCTCACCTCTAGCTATTTCTCTCGTTTCAAAATTCCAACGAGTTTCGTCCCAAACCCAAACCCTTCTGCATTTTAACTCATTCATACCATAGTTTAGTTTTAAAATAGAAATTCAACATGTATCCAACAATTATCGCAGCACACATCGAAACATTAAGCGGAATGGTTCAGGAACCCTAACAGATCAAGTCAAGGGCTTATATCAAATTAGCAGGTGATTTCAAGGGGATTTTCTTTCAACATGATGTAGGAGCAAATTAAATAGAAGAAGAGAGAAAAGTAATACCGATCTGAAGCATTGTGCGCTTTCCTGGTTCTGATGACTCTCCCAACGAATCTTCACTGTAAGCCTTAATGTTCTTCTTGCAACTCTACTCTCCTTTGGACTTTCTCTATGCTTGCTTTTGTGTTGTTGTCGCGTTTGCTGAAAATGCCTTGCTATGAGGGTGCGCGGGTGTATCTAAGCTCACTATCTTAGAATTTCGATGTGAAACTCTAAGAAGTTTTCTGAAATTCTGAGCTTTAGGTAGGGGTTGGGATTGGAATTTAGCAGAGTAACGATAGGGATTTTATGGGGTCCTTTTCACTGATGATTAATGTTATATTTATAGGGAATTTTGAGGCTTGGTTGGTACGTGTGATTCAAGGAATTCTCAGAGGAATATCCTCTAATTCGTGTGAGTCTGAGCTGGAAATTTGCAATTCCGTTAGAGAGGATCCTCGTAGTGGGATTGTGTGGGACCAAGGCTGATGGTGACTCATTTTGGATTTGTCTGTAGTGAGCTTCTAGTACTTGTAATTTTTCTGATTTTTCACTGTGTAAATGTGATTTTCACTGCTGAACATGTGAGTTGATTTTACTGCACTGCTTCTTATTTTTGCCGCTGTGAATTTCACTATTGCAAGTGTAAATGTACATACTGTCATGTTTATCTTTCCCTTTTTTTGAAGATACTCTGATAGTTCCATGAATTGTGTGTGTTGTATTATGAATGTACCATAAATGACATGATCCCTATTTTCTTTTTTTAGTTCTGTCAGTTCTTGCCAAGATGTTTGAACCTTTTGGGCTTAAGATTATATGTGACTTTGTTGTGCATAATTTCTTGTTCGTGTATACTATTATTGGTCTGTCAACTCTAATCATCTTTGTTTGTGTGTATTCCAAAAACTCAGTGCGAGGAAATGGACCGTCTTGAAGGTTGCAACTTGTGAAATAATATGGTTTTGGTGGTGATCATATTGCTTGGGAGGTGATCAAAATCTTCATGCCGGTATGAACTTTGTCAAGAGTGGTTTGTGTGAATTGTCAAATATTTTCTCAACAATGATAATGACTTTTGGAACCTTAGAATAACTCTATTTCTTCCCATCATTATGCATAACTTTTCACATGACCAAGATACTTGCTTTATTTGAATTGCAGAAGATGTTTTAAAGGCTTCCTAACTTGAGTCCTTTTCTGTATGTTGATTTTCGAGGAGGTTTCTACCAGTTTGGCATCATACCGTTACGGAAACCTTGCAACCAAACGCGAGCCTGCCATCTTGAACAAGCCTCAAAAGATACTTGGTGGAGATCATGAATATTTGACGAATTCAGCATATAATGTTAACCTCCTAATCCATGGTAAGCTTTCTTAAATCCAACTCTGTTCCATTAAATTTCTACAAAATCTCTTAAATTGGCTTTTCTCGTAAAACTTGGCCTGAAATGACTGCCACCTTGTATCACCCTGTAATTTAATATGTGGAGATCCTTTATTAAAATGAATGCAGTTTGCTTGGTCCTTGTAATTTTGATGAGCTTTTGGATTAATGATTTATCTTTAGTGATGAATTTGTCTAAATTGAAACTTAGGAACCAAACTCTATGGGTTATTGCTGCTATTACTTGGACTCTTTTGTAGCTTTGCCTCTCTTGAATGTGAAGATTGTGTGTGAAAACGATTCAGCATAATTCCCTTTCTGCTTGTATGTTTATGTGGAATTTACACTGTTGTGGATGAATAAAATTAAGTTTAGGAAGGTTTTTGCAGGTTGGATGGTTTGTTATTGTATCTTGTTGTTGCAGGCTTTATTGCAGTTGTGGTTGGCGCCGAGTTGTGTAATGGTTGCTGTGAAAGTCATTGGAGAGAGGTTTGGCTTGTTGTTGTTTTTCTTGTGCTTTGCATGATGCATCACTTAGAGTTTTGGTGATGCTTGAAGGTGAAGAAGCCGTGGCGTGGTGATTCGTATGGCAAAAGTAGATGAATCATGGCAGCTTGGTATGAAGTATGGAGCTTGAAGCACTTGGTATTACTAATTGTAGAACTTAGTACTTTAGGTCTCGTGATTTGTACAAACAATTCTTGGTGTTGTAACATGTATTTGGAATTGTACTCTTGAATTAAGGGTCTGCTCCTATTGTTGCATTTGTGTATATCACGACCTTTGCTCCATGGCATTTATGGCTTTTAAAACTTTAAACGTGTCTTGAAGCCATCTTGGCTCAAAATAGTATCAAACAAGTATCATTGCTCCAACTCATGGCCTTTAAAACGAGTTCAAACATGTTTTGAAAATTATCCACATATAACTTGACATGGCCAAAATTACCTTGAATCCACTTGAACTATAATTTAAAAGGCATGGCTCATGCTTAAAAAAAACAACCAACTAAACATAATTTTGACACGACTTGAGGACTTAATTCTATCGCCACTTGAAAGTTTGATCTTCCACATGACTTAGATGAGCACGTGTTTTGTTCATGAATTAGTTATGCCATGAGCTTCCTTGAAACTTTACTTGCATACGCCCAAAATCATCAACCCATTTTTGAATCAATTCAAGCTTGGATTAAACAAGTTCAAACAAGATCACATGATATTAACAAAATTTGTCATAAGACCTCCAAAACAAATGATCATGCCCTGAAACGAACCAACCCTATTACTTGGGTTGTTGATCTTGAGACAAAATCTTGTTTGACCAAGATTAGGTCAAACCAGATAAATTGAAACATTACTGCACACATCAATGCCATGGTAGCCTCAAATGAACCTAACTTAGGAAAACAGAAACAACTTATTTTTTGAATTTTCTGAATAATGGTTAGTGGATGGATGTATAAATGACAGGTATACACATGTAGGACAAATTTGGGGTATGACAGATGCCCCTATCTAATTTGCTTGAACAGTGTAAGATGAACTGCTACGACGTTCATTCTTTCAAGGTAGAAGACAATTAGATATGAAGAAGACCACGAATTTGTTCGAGAAGAAAGAAAATGCTTGGGAGGCAAAATGGTGATCAATGTCAACCCTCGAGTAGACACTGAGAAACTTGTAAAGGTCATTATTACCAAAAGGATGATAACATAAAATCTGACACCAAAAGGATGACATACCTATCACCAAAATGATGATAGTAAACTCACGCACGCAGACCCATCACCAAAAGGATGAAAATGAGGCCCCAACTCGCTATTACCAAAAGGATAATAGTAAGCCCATAGATTCCCGACACCAAAAGGATGACTAGTCTATCACCAAAAGGATGATAGTGAACATACACATACAGACCCTTCCACCAAAAGGATGGAAATGAGGTCAAAGCCTGCTATTACCAAAAGGATAATAGGGCACACACACAGCTATCTGACACCAAAAGGATGACAGACCTATCACCAAAAGGATGATAGTAACACACGTACACAGACCCTTCCACCAAAAGGATGGAAATGAGGTCAAAGCCTGCTATTACCAAAAGGATAATAGGGCACACACACAGACCCTTCCATCAAAAGGATGAAAATGAGGTCAAAGCCTGCTATTACCAAAAGGATAATAGGGCACACACATACAGACCCTTCCACCAAAAGGATGAAAATGAGGTCAAAGCCTGCTATTACCAAAAGGATAATAGGGCACACACACACAGACCCTTCCACCAAAAGGATGAAAATGAGGTCCAAGCCTGCTATTACCAAAAATATAATAGGGCACACACACACAGACCCTTCCACCAAAAGGATGAAAATGAGGTCACAGCCTGCTACTACCAAAAGGATAATAGGGCACACACGCACACAGACCCTTCCACCAAAAGGATGAAAATGAGGTCAAAGCCTGCTATTACCAAAAAGATAATAGGGCACACACACACAGACCCTTCCACCAAAAGGATGAAAATGAGGTCACAGTCTACCATTACCAAAAGGATAATAGGGCACACACACACAGACCCTTCCACCAAAAGGATGAAAATGAGGTCAAAGCCTGCTACTACCAAAAGGATAATAGGGCACACAGGCACACAGAACCTTCCACCAAAAGGATGGAAATGAGGTCAAAGCCTGCTATTACCAAAAGGATAATAGGGCACACACAGACCCTTCCACCAAAAGGATGAAAATGAGGTCAAAGCCTGCTACTACCAAAAGGATAATAGGGCACACACGCACACAGACCCTTCCACCAAAAGGGTGGAAATGAGGTCACAACTTACTACTACCAAAAGGATAATAGCAAGCAAAATGGTAACAAAGGCTGTCATTCACCAAAAGGATGATTCACATACCACAGGTTCACGGATCGGCGACACCAAAAGGATGACAGATCAATTCAAGCTACTACCACCAAAAGGATGATAGGAACTTCCCACTTGCGAGGACCAACACCGAAAGGATGCAGGTTGGGTTGATATGACATGAACGGCTACCACCAAAAGGATGATAGGAAGTTTCTGATTTTGAGAGTTACCAACACCAAAAGGATGTAGGTTAGGTTGAATTGACAAGGTTTGGCTATCACCAAAAGGATGATAGTAAGGCAATTGACAAAAGGTTAAAATTGCTAGGTATATGATGAGTGAGATTTATTTGGAGACACCAATAAAAGGTTGAAGAAACGATTCAATGAGGAACGCCCACTGACTCGGAGGAATGTTTATTGGTTGGGCTGAGGATGACAACTTCATCAATGAAAGGTTGAAGACTTCATGAGGAACGCCCATGAACTTGAAGGAGATGCCCCTGACTGGGCTGGGATTGTCTTGAGCTTGATCACAAAAGGTTGAAACAACTTCGTGAGGAACGCCCACGGACTTGCAGAAGTTGCCCCTGGCTGGGCTGAAGATCGTCTTGAGCTTGAGATTAATCAACAAAAGGTTGAAAACTTTGTGAGAAACGCCCACGGATTTGCTGGAGATGCCCCTGACTGGGCTGAAGATCGTCTTGCAGTCTTGAGATTAATCCTGGAACTTGACTTGCACGTATGAATGCTTGATTTTGTAATGATGTTCCATATCGAATGGAAATGCAAATGCAAATGCTGACGCGCGAAGATGCAAGTGCTGGGGAAGTATGATTGATTTTTTGCTTGCATATGATGCATATGATGTCGAATGTGATGCTTATGATTGCAGAAGGGTGACTGGATATGTCTTGATAAGGGTGCCAGCATGGTGGACTTTTGGGTAATTGCCAATGCGGGTTGGACTTCGGGTGGAGGGAGGGATTTGATTTCCTCGACACTCAGTTCGTTGAAGACGCCATGATTGAATCAGATGAAGATGCTCTTGAGGCCTCAAGTTTGATTGCTTGATAACGTTCGTTTCTGAGAATACCATAACTTTTATGCTTGGGTTAGGATAACTTGAAACTGAGCGTAGCGACGTGATTGACTCATGAAGACCGTTCTCTTGCTCTAAATTTGATGATTGACGATGTCTGGAAAGGTATGCTTGTCTAAGTTGAAGGTATAGAAGGGATTTGCCTACTGCAATGGGTCTTGCCCCAGTCTGAACATGGTAATGTTCTGCCCCTGATTAACTAGTTCTGAAGAGATTTGATCTTTCAAAGTTGAGCTTTGATATGCTTTGAGATGGCTTGCCCCTGATTGAACTGTTGAATGTTTTGCCCCTGACTGAGGGTTTGAGGAGGTCTTGCTTCGGGTCGGCACCGCTGAAAGTTCAAGTCTCTATTTGATTGCCCCTTGTTGGAATTGCTTTGATGTCTAGCACTGATTTGCAGTTAAAATTGTACCTTCACAAATGGTAATCTTAATGCAATGCTCATGCAAGTTTTGAAAAAGATTCATTTATTCGAGTGTCGTGATATTGTGAGACGAGTGGACCATTAGTCCAGACGTTGTGCTGATTTTGATGGTGTGAAAGATATAACAAGGAGAATGGCATCAATGCTGAAGATTAGCAAATATGGGGAGTCAGTTTACGCAACCTTACAATAGTATGCTTTCAGAATAAACCTCGCCTCAATTAGGTCTTTCGAGGGTTGTAACGTGGTCTGGTTCACGGTTATGAAACAAAGAATAATAGGCTCAAAACTTGGTTTGTACCCACCCCTTCTTCGTGATGAACTCCATTCCTACGTTTAGTTAATTTTTGCACATGTTTGTCTTCCAAAAAGGTTGATGGTTCAAGGTATGCTTGAAATGGAAGTCACCTTTATTTTGTTTTTGATGCATGTCAGTGACCCTTTGGTTTTGATTTGGTGGTCACTGGATCTTATTTTGTTTTTGTTGAGGATTCGGGGGCCTCTTTTGATTTTGTTTTTGATCCCTATCTTTTGCATGGACTGATTTTGCTTGTCGAGTCCATCAGGGTTGTCTTGATTTTTTCCTAAGTCTCCCTTGAGGTACTTGACTTAGCAGGCTTTTGATTTTTTTGTTTTTGGTTTTTTTGGATGATCATAACTGCCAAGTTATGGTTATTGATAAACAACTGTCATGTCTTTTGGATTTTACTTTTGTGATTTGAGTGCGTAATTGGGTTAACTGAACACTACACTGCCCCAGGTTGAGTGTAAGGGTTTAAATATCCGAAGGAAACTACTACTTCTAGGCTCGAAGTGGTTTACTAGGGATTAACTCCTTGTATCTCCAGTGTTTAGGGGGATTGAAACAATGCTTGTACATCATCGACGGGATTCTGCCCGAAAGCATACATTTTGCAATTATGGGTATTTCGCTTTCATCATCCTCCCTCTAATCATTGCTAACAACAGTTTGATATAGAGAGTGAAGTGAAAATAAATGTGTCTGTGATTTGCAGTAAAAGGAAAAAATGAGTGAATACGACATAACTGATTCAAAACATGCATTGTCAGTACATTAAGAAAACCAAATACAAACGACAATGTTCAAAGCATACAGTACTTAAACAAATAAAGACAAAATAACAAGAATGCAAATGATGGGATGGCAACATGACTGCCTTCTTCGGGGAATAAACTTGACTTGACTTGACTTGATGCTGGCACTAGTTTGGCGGCGGCATAGGGTTTTTGATGACGTTTGGAGCCCTCCCATTGAACGTGAGAAACTTTGAGTCGAACATGTCTTGAACCTTCTGTTTGAAAGCTCTGCAGTCCTCGATCGTATGCCCTGGAGCACCCTTATGAAACCCGCAATGAGCATTAGCATCATAATCTGGGGGAATGACAGTTGGAGGAGCTAGGTCCCTCAGAGCGATTACCCTCTTCTCCATCAATTGAGCAAATATCTGAGCATATGATGTTGGCAGACGATCAAAGTCTCTATCAGACCTCCTTGTCCTTAGTTGATTAGGCTGATGTTGTTGAGCGGCTCTCTGTTGTTGATATTGAGGAGGATACTGATACCCTTGTTGATTGTAGGATTGTTGCTGAGGAACCTGTTGTTGAGGCATTGGAGCTTGAACAACTTGAACTGTTGGCTGATAAGGCATTGGAGCATATTGCGCAGTAGCAACATACGGATACTGGAGTTAAGGGATTTGATAAGGCATTGGAGCAGGAGCTTGTTGTTGAGCTTGCCCTTTCTGAGCAGAGACATCATTTGTTTCACCCTCTTTTTTCTTGTATCCATTGAAGGGCTTCTTGGCTTGAGACTGACTGCTAGATCCTCCTTGGATCCTTCCGCTCTTTAGACCTTATTCGATTCTCTCACCGACGATTACCAAATCAGAGAATCCAGCAGAAACACTACCAATCAGCTTCTCATAGTATTGGCCTTGCAAAGTACCCATGAAGATGTCAATCAGTTCACGATCAATAAGAGGTGGATGCATCCTTGCAGCTAGCTCTCTCCAGCGTTGCGCATACTCTTTAAAGGATTCGTTGTCCTTTTGATCCATACTCTGAAGTTGAGTACGATTCGGAGCAAGGTCAGTGTTGTATTTGTATTGCTTGACAAATGCATCAGCTAGCTCATCCCAAGTGCACACATTGCTACGCTTCAGCTGCATATACCACTCAAGAGATGCCCCAGACAAGCTGTCTTAGAAGCAATGGATCATCAACTTTTCGTCTTTGGCTTAGGCAGTCATCTTGCGACAGTACGTCTTCAGATGGATGTGAGGACAACTGAGACCTTTGTACTTTGGGAATTCTTGCACTTTAAATTTGGGAGGAATGACAACATCTGGCACCAAGCACATATCCAGAGCATTCAAAGAAGTTGAGTTGCGTCCCTCCATGACTCGGAGTTTCTCAGCTAGATCACGACACATCTTGATAGCTTCAGAATCCTGAGCAACAGTAAGATTGACAATTGGGATAGCAGCATGGTAGTCCTGTACCTCATCATACTGATCTAGCAGATTTTCTTCAGCATGAGGAATAGGAATCTGAGTGACAACAGGTTGGGCTTGCGGAATAGCTCCAACAGTAACTCCAGATGTTGGAAGTGGTTGAGATGTGGCAGGAGCGAAGTCCATTGGTATCCCATAAGTGATGGGGTTGGGAAGAGGAACAGAGAGCCTTGAGGTAGATGCTTGAACAGGCACAGTGTTGTTGGCAGCAGCAGCTTCACGCAATTCTTCATCCTTTTTGGCCATCATGATGGCTTCGAGAATCTGGTCAATCTTTCCTTTGATAGAGTCCAATTCTTCTCTAAAGGAGGCTTGCTCTTGTTGAATCTGCTCCATCATTCGTCTGGTATTGGCTCGAGTTACGTACTGGTGTCTAGGAATCAGCTTGATTTACTGGAGAAAGAAGGAAGTTGAAGTGAGATTCTGAGGTTGAAATACAATGCAATATGCGTAACAGATGCAATGCAATGACATGAGATGCAATGCAAGACGCAAGATCCAGGATCGCAGATCACAGGTTCAAACAGTTCTGAGGTTGGCCGTTCACGGGTAGATGACCAAAGTCTCTGATCAAAGAAACCTTATAGGTAGGCTCTATGAGGAAAGTTCTAGATTCTTTACCCATAAACCCACTCACGAGATGGTTCCTATGTTGATGGATAAGGTTACCAGGATTACAGACACAAATCGCATCAATGTCACGCAACAGGCTAGCTGCATTACGACGATAATGACGACAAGGTCTCTCCTAAGTGGGGTCCTCGTGCTAGGCGCACAAGGAGCGAGTCCTTGGGGACTAACACTACACGACCACCGATATAGAACTGGGTTCTAAGAGTGGTTCATAGAGTCATGGACCCTTCATGAATCAAGTCGTGCAACAGGCTACCTGCGTTACAACAAGATCTACGAAAAGGTCTACTCTAGGGGAGCTTTCATGCTAAGCACGCAAGGAGCGAGTCTTTGGGGACTAACACTACTCAACATCCAATTCTAAAATATGTGTTCCCTCTGCTTTTACCAAAGCTCAGGTGTAGAGCTTTACTCATGATATCATCCCAAGATCCAACAGATAAGCATAACAATGAGCATATAAAAGCCATAAGAGAACAAATACGTAAACGAGAAGAAAACAAATAAGCAAAGCTAACAAGCTCACAATTCAAACTAAGATAGGCTTGACTCTCTCTTGCATGAAGCAATGTATCCCCAGCAGAGTCGCCAGCTGTCGCACCTCGAAAAAATCGCTTCATCGAAGACACGACCCTCGCGCGAAAGGCGCGGAAAACGGTTCGACAGAGTCGCCACCGAACTTTATTTATCCCAAAAAGAGGGAAAGGAAAATATCGAGAAAACCTTTAAAGAGATAAGAACATGGTCGTCGCAACCACATTCTGTCGGGAGTCGGTTACGTGAGAGGAAGGTATGCACACCCCCTCACGTCCGTTGTACTCAACGGGAACCTCTTAGTTCGAATTGTGATAAACGTTATCTAAGCTTGTTTGTTTTCTTCTCAACGATATATGCGAAAAGGTGAAGTAAAGGGTTTCGATTACTAAGGGAAATGGGGTGGTTTTAGGATAGGGTGCTCGGCAAGATCATCGCGACCTCGGGCCTACGTATGCTCATTCGGATGAGAATGAGGAATCAGAGCAATCGTAGTTCGACTACGGGAAGGGATAGAGGGAAGACGGAAGATGGAGGGAAGGTATCTCGCCAAGATCTCCGCAATCTTGTGCCTACGTATCTTTACTCGGACGAGAATAAAGAATCAGAGCGGTCGTCGTTCATGGTACGCCCACGAAAAGAGGGGTTAGGGTTTGAATTTTAGGAGACGAAAGATTAAATGATATACACCCCAAGGGGCGTGCCCCGAGAGCAGTCACTCAAGAATCCAAGGAATGCGAGACTCCAAGAACTCAGTTCTTTCGTGATTGATTGCAAAAATGTTTGATAATGGTTAAGTGTTTTAAGACGAAATGGTGAATGAACAACAACCCAAGGGTGTGCCTCGAGAGCCATTCATTCGAAGACCCACGGAATGCTAGACTCCAAGAATCTCCTCCTTTCGTAAGTTGATTAAAAAAGCATTTGCAAAAGATTGGATCGGATTGGTTGAGAAAAGATGTGAGGTTCGATACTAGTCCCTAGGGGTGCTCCTAGTAACGAAACCTCGAGATGTGCGAGTGTGCGTTTGATGGCGAGGCAAAAGGCATTCGGCTTACGATTGGACTCGACGACGAATCGAGGATTGGTTTGAAAGTGATTTGGTTTATTAAATGTTTTAGGGAGAATGGCGATTATTCGATAAACAAGACGTCGGCCTCGCAACCAATTAATCGGGGCATTATTGGGATGCTAGATCCCAACGACACCTTTTTCATTCGATTGATTTGTGAAAATATTGTTTGATGAACAACGAAAGTACCACGTGGAATGCTAGACTCCAATGGTATTTCTTTGTCCAAATAGTTAAGGCGCGTGTCTTAGAAACGAAAGGTCGAATGACACACCACCCAAGGCGTGCGCCTCAATAGCGGTCACTCAAGAACCCAAGAAGTGCTAGACCTCAAGAATTCAGTTCTTTCGCGATTTAATTAAAAAATGATTTAAATAGGTGTGTTGAGTGTTTTAATTGAAAATTAAGTGTTTAAGAGTTTTGATAATTTTAGTGTGGATTAATTGTTTTTTAGAAGCGAAAGACGAAACGGTCACAACCCAAGACGTGCGCCCCAAGAGCGACCGTTCAAGAACCCAAGAAGTGCTAGACCTCAAGAATTCACTACTTTCGTAATTAATTAACAAAAAAAAAATTTAGTGTGTAACCTTTATCGGAAACGAATTCGAATTGTGAGTTATTAATAAAACAGCATGGGGTGCAGGGAATAATAATAGGTGTATAATTTCTAAGGGGCAAATTCCAAGGGCCCAAAAGGCCCAAGGATTACCATCAGCCGAGCCAACCCTATATTTTAGCCACACAAAAAAATAACAAAAAGAAAACCAATTGTATTCATCCTTCCCCCACTGTATACGCATGGTAAGCGAATGGTCCTAGAACCATAAAGAGCAGTAGTAACAAGGGACACGCGGAAACATCTTTGGGAATAATAAAAAAAACACCTGCTAGCATTTAATAGTCATGATGATGACTAGGGAAAACAAAATAGGTAAATAAGGAAGCTCAGTAATCCACCGCCCCCTTTACGTCACTCAACATCGTCCTTTTAAAACCTTAAATAAATATATACTATTCAATTTTGAACAAAGAAAATTAATTAAGAAAAAAAACAATGCTAACAAGAATAATAAAATAGGCATGGTATTGAAAATGGGAAAAACAATTAGTTCCAATGCCTATATCGAGATTGACTGATTCAAAGTTAGAAAAAGAAACCGTTCAAAACCGACATGAGCATTTAATGATATTAAAAAAAGAAAAATAAATAAATGTGTTCCTCTTGTTAGAATGAAAACCGAGTCTGAATATTTAGGGAGAGAAAACAAAACAACAACAATCTCAATCCTGTTCTTTCTCTCCATAATCTTCTCACCTCTAGCTATCTCTCTCGTTTCAAAATTCCAACGAGTTTCGTCCCAAACCCAAACCCTTCTGCATTTTAACTCATTCATACCATAGTTTAGTTTTAAAACAGAAATTCAACATGTATCCAATAATTATCACAGCACACATCGAAAGATTAAGCGGAATGGTTCAGGAACCCTAACAGATCAAGTCAAGAGCTTACATCAAATTAGCAGGTGATTTCAAGGGGATTTTCTTTCAACATGATGTAGGAGCAAATTAAATAGAAGAAGAGAGAAAAGTAATACCTATCTGAAGCTTTGTGCGCTTTCCTGGTTCGATGACTCTCCCAAAGGATCTTCACTGTAAGCCTTAATGTTCTTCTTGCAACTCTACTCTCCTTTGGACTTTCTCTACCTCTTCGCTTGCTTTTGTGTTGTTGTCGCTTTTGCTGAAAATGCCTTGCTATGAGGGTGCGTGGGTGTGTCTAAGCTCACTATCTTAGAGTTTCGATGTGAAACTCTAAGAAGTTTTCTGAAATTCTGAGCTTTAGGTAGGGGTTGGGATTGGAATTTAGCAAAGTAACGATAGGGATTTTCTAGGGTCCTTTTCACTGATGATTAGTGTTCTATTTATAGGGAATTTTGAGGCTTGGTTGGTACGTGTGATTCAAGGAATTCTCAGAGGAATATCCTCTAATTCGTGTGAGTCTGAGCTGGGAATTTGCAATTCCGTTAGAGAGGATCCTCGTAGTGGGATTGTGTGGGACCAAGGCTGATGGTGACTCATTTTGGATTTGTCTGTAGTGAGCTTCTAGTACTTGTAATTTTTCTGATTTTTCACTGTGTAAATGTGATTTTCACTGCTGAACATGTGAGTTGATTTTACTGCACTGCTTCTTATTTTTGCCGCTGTGAATTTTACTATTGCAAGTGTAAATGTACATACTGTCATGTTTATCTTTCCCTTTTTTTGAAGATACTCTGATAGTTCCATGAATTGTGTGTGTTGTGTTATGAATGTACCATAAATGACATGATCCCTATTTTCTTTTTTTAGGTCTGTCAGTTCTTGCCAAGATGTTTGAACCTTTTGGGCTTGAGATTATATGTGACTTTGTTGTGCATAATTTCTTGTTCGTGTATGCTATTATCGGTCTGCCAACTCTAATCATCTTTGTTCGTGTGTATTCCAAAAACTCAGTGCGAGGAAATGGACCGTCTTGAAGGTTACAACTTGTGAAATAATATGGTTTTGGTGGTTATCATATTGCTTGGGAGGTGATCAAAATCTTCATGCCGGTATGAACTTTGTCAAGAGTGGTTTGTTTGAATTGTCAAATATTTTCTCAACAATGATAATGACTTTTGGAACCTTGGAATAACTCTATTTCTTCCCATCATTATGCATAACTTTTCACATGACCAAGATACTTGCTTTATTTGAATTGCAGAAGATGTTTCAAAGGCTTCCTAACTTGAGTCCTTTTCTGTATGTTGATTTTCGAGGAGGTTTCTACCAGTTTGGCATCATACCGTTACATAAACCTTGCAACCAAACGCGGGCCTGCCATCTTGAACAAGCCTCAAAAGATACTTGGTGGAGATCATGAATATTTGACGAATTCAGCATATAATGTTAACCTCCTAATCCATGGTAAGCTTTCTTAAATCCAACTCTGTTCCATTAAATTTCTACAAAATCTCTTAAATTGGCTTTTCTCGTAAAACTTGGCCTGAAATGACTGCCACCTTGTATCACCCTGTAATTTAATCTGTGGAGATCTTTTATTAAAATGAATACAGTTTGCTTGGTCCTTGTAATTTTGATGAGCTTTTGGATTAATGATTTATCTTTAGTGATGAATTTGTCTAAATTGAAACTTAGGAACCAAACTCTATGGGTTGTTGCTGCTATTACTTAGACTCTTTTGTAGCTTTGCCTTTCTTGAATGTGAAGATTGTGTGTGAAAATGATTCAGCATAATGCCCTTTCTGCTTGTATGTTCATGTGGAATTTACACTGTTGTGGATGAATAGAATTAAGTTTAGGAAGGTTTTTGCAGGTTGGATGGTTTGATATTGTATCTTGTTGTTAGAGGCTTTATTGCAGTTGTGGTTGGCGCCGAGTTGTGTAATGGTTACTGTGAAAGTCATTGAAGAGAGGTTTGGCTTGTTGTTGTTTTTCTTGTGCTTTGCATGATTCATCACTTGGAGTTTTGGTGATGCTTGAAGGTGAAGAATCCGTGGCGTGGTGATTCGTATGGTAAAAGTAGATGAATCATGGCAGCTTGGTATGAAGTATGGAGCTTGAAGCACTTGGTATTACTAATTGTAGAACTTAGTACTTTAGGTCTCGTGACTTGTACAAACAATTCTTGGTGTTGTAACATGTATTTGGAATTGTACTCTTGAATTAAGGGTCTGCTCCTGTTGTTGCATTTGTGTATATCACGACCTTTGCTCCATGGCATTTATGGCTTTTAAAACTTTAAACGTGTCTTGAAGCCATCTTGGCTCAAAATAGTATCAAACAAGTAGCATTGCTCCAACTCATGGCCTTTAAAACGAGTTCAAACATGTTTTGAAAATTATCCACATATAACTTGACACGGCCAAAATTACCTTGAATCCACTTGAACTATAATTTAAAAGGCATGGCTCATGCTTAAAAAAAATAACCAACTAAACATAATTTTGACACGACTTGAGGACTTAATTCTATCGCCACTTGAAAGTTTGATCTTCCACATGACTTGGATGAGCACGTGTTTTGTTCATGAATTAGTTATGCCATGAGCTTCCTTGAAACTTTACTTGCATACGCCCAAAATCATCCACCCATTTTTGAATCAATTCAAGCTTGGATTAAACAAGTTCAAACAAGATCACGTGATATTAACAAAATTTGTCATAAGACCTCCAAAACAAATGATCATGCCCTGAAACAAACCAACCCTATTACTTGGGTTGTTGATCTTGAGACAAAATCTTGTTTGACCAAGATTAGGTCAAACCAGATAAATTGAAACATTATTGCACACATCAATGCCATGGTAGCCTCAAATGAACCTGACTTAGGCAAACAGAAACAACTTATTTTTTGAATTTTGTGAATAATGGTTAGTGGATGGATGTATAAATGACAGGTATACACATGTAGGATAAATTTGGGGTATGACAGGGTGATGTCCCAGAAGTACAAGGACGAAATAAGCACATTCGAGCAGTAATCAGGTCTTACTTCCGACAGCATAATCAGGTCATAAATACCCATTTTCTTCCAAACATCAGATTTCATTTTTTCCAATTTGTTCAACCACCCAAAGTAATCAGAGGGATCCTTAAAAGTTGTACTCTCTCTAGAAACTATAAAATTATTCATCTATCTAAGGTCAATAGCCTCCTCAGTTGGAGGATCGTTTGGATTAACAGGGTTTTCAATGCTAGCCTTAGGTTTCCTACATTGTCCTACAGGTTTGTATTCATGGTAAGAGGGGAAGTATTCCCTAAGCCTAGCAGGATCTACAGTTATATCAGACAAAGGACCAAATAAAGCCAATGGCTTGTTAAAAACGGTTAAAGGAATAAGTACCTGAGAAGCATAAATTCTCATTTTCTCTTCATCAAGAGGTTCAGGTAGATATTGTTGGTTTCCCACCATGGTAGGTCCAGAAACGGACGCCTGATATTGGATTAAGAGTTTTATTCTAAGAAATGGGATTTCTGAAGTTTTGGGAGACTTCGACAGGAATGGCATTTTAGAAGATTTAGTCGAAGAGGTCTTCATGCAAGAGGGAGGTATTTTAGGAGTTAGAAATATTTCTAATAATTTGGAGATGTTCTTTGACCGAACGCTGATGGGTGTCGTTTGATTCAAGGATTCAAATTTAAATAATGGAGGGAACTTTGTCCTTATCCATTTGAGGGAAAGAGACACGTGGTGAACATCTAAAGAATGAAGACATGCAGAATGCCATGTGTTTCGCTCTGATTTGTAGGCCGTTAGTGGGTAGTTATTTTTTACCATTATAAATAGCAAGTCTTAGTATTAGGATTTGTGTGTGTTAAAGTTGTACAAATTTCTCAAAATTACTCAAAGTATCCGTGTGTAGCGAGAAAAGAGTTTCTGAAGAAATGTACGTTTTATGTAACACCATTTTTCTTATTCAATGCAATCCAATTAATTCTCACTCAAAAGTTTACATTCTTTCCTTTATTTTGGTAAGTTACTTTCCAATGCATTTTTAATTATTTCCTCATATTACTTTTCCTTTAAGTATTGTCGAAATACCTTTGTTTCCAAATATGAACATCGTCGAAATGTTTAACATTGTTCTCATATCTTTTTAAATTGTTTTAGCACATGTCCTAGGATCTAGTTTGGTCGATCCTGCAAGTTATTCATTTTTTCTTATAAAATTGATAGACCAGAGGTTGTTTGCTATTTTTTCCAGTAAACACTTATACTTTAACTTTTTTTCTCTAATTTGCATTAATTTTTGAGTTATGGCCAACATAAAAACATGTAGATTCCATTCATCAACATAGGTAGTAATGTTGAAACTAGTAATGTGCCATCTCAGGTTGAAATGGATGTAATAAATCTAGTAAACCCAAATGTGTCATCATTAGAAGTAAGAAACCTTGAAGTGAGTGTTCTTTAAATTAGAGAGTCTGTTTCCACTGGGTTGGATATTAAGGAAGTTGGCTGAGGGTTTTCCATTTCTAAGATTTGTATCCCAAACTTAAAGATTATGAGGAACCCCAAGGATGAACGAGATGTGGATTTATGAGCTTACATGTATAATTATCAATTCATTTTGATGTTGGCAATTGATAAAGCAACTTTAAAAATGACAACTCCATAAGTCAAACGAGTTTTCGATGTTAAGAGTTCTTTGTGATAGGGAGAGTTGATTTAGGTTGCCAAGTAAAGCTCATGATGATGACACATTATCAAGAAGATATCTTAAGCCTCATTAGTCAAACAATTCAATAATCCAATTGAAGGGATAATCAAGTTGGTGAATCAAGGATAGGATTTTGAAGTCTGAATGAGAGAAAGTATGAAAGCTCACTAGGTCATGTGCTAAGCGTTTTAGAGTGATCAATTTAATTGTAAAATGTCAAGAGTAAGTCTTAAAGTACTAAGGCACTCACTCACTCACTCACTCACTCACACACACACACACACACACACACACACACACACACACATGCACACGCACACACACACACACACACACACACACACACACACATACACCCACACACACACACACTCATTCACTTACTCATTCATATAAGCGCGCTAGGTTTAATTGATTACCAGCTAGGTTTTAAGTTTTTAAAGTTTTAAATCGATTACCAGCTAGGTATAATTGATTAAATCAATTGTTTGTCCCATCGACAATTTCCTTTTATGAGCCAATCATTTTTCTATATAAAGAAGGCTTCTCTTAATTTCATTTTACATATAATTTCTGAATAAAAATATCTCTATCTTTCTTTTATTCTCTTTATTCTAAATTTTCTTTTTCATGGGAATTTTCATAGTGCTAAAAGACTGAAAAACCTTGTGAGAGTTGTGTTGTAGTCGGTGTTGCACTTAATTTTCTTTTTAAGAGTGTGGTTCTCTAGTGGAATTATTTTGTAAAAGGACTTAAATGTTGTCGGATAAACTTATAAAAGCTTGTTTATAGGTTATTGAGCTTGACTTGTGTAAAAACTTTATTTGTAGATTCTTGAGCTTGATCTATGTAAAAGCTCTATTTGAAGATTCTTGAGTTTGATCTGTGTAAAATCTTTGGTTGTAGTTCTTGAGTTTGACCTGTGTAAAAACTATGTTTGAAGATTTATGAGATAAGCTTGGGTAAAAGCTAAGTCTCTTGGTTATTAAGCTTATCCAGTGTAAAAGCTTTATTTATCTGTTGTTAAAGGTTCGTGGGAAAATCATATAAAAAGATCAATTGTGTCTTTAGTGCAACTCTAAAGAGAAAACTCTTGGGGACGGGAGTATGCCAAGTGGTTAGGCTGAACCTATATAAATCTATGGTGCATTATCTATATATCTTCTCTCTTTAATTTTCCTTGTTTAAGTTATTTCTATTGTGTATCTCTCTTCATCTTCATCTCATTTCTTTATTTTCGTTGCAATATATCTGGTTGTTATTTGAACCTAATAAAATTATTTTAAAAACCAAAGTTTTTATAATTTGTTTTAAATTTTGGAACAACATAATTCATCCCCCCCCATCTTGTGTTCGGATTCACTTGATCAATAAGTGACATCAGAATCTTGAAGGTACAAGAAACACAAGAAAAAGGGGGTTCGAAATGGGTTTCTGGATTTAAAAACTTTTGCAAACCACAATCTCAAATAGCAATGATAATGATAAAGATAAGAATACAAGTATTTTTATCCTGGTTCACTGTTAACGAAGATCGTCCAGTCCACCCGCGTGAGTGATTTTGCTTTCTCACTAAGGACTTAATCTAATAATCAAACAGATTACAACAACTCAAAGATATACAATCCAAGACTTCTTGATAAATTCTGACTATACCTTAGTCTCTCAAGGAAATACAACTCAAATACTAACTATTAATGATTTCTTGAGAATTTTGACTAAACATAGTCTCTCAAGGAAATTAACCAAAGGTTAAGATAAACAAGGTTTGTGTTTACAAGTTTCTTAAAAAAGAAGATACACAAGTTTAAATAAAATATTACACTTAAAGATAAATTCAAAGAAGATGTTCTAAGTATATGAGTATGAGAAACACTTATTTTATTTTTCTCTTTCACGTATGTTCTTTGAGTGTATGTGTTGTTATGCAAATCAGTAGGTTTCCAATCTTCCAAAATCTATTTATATAGAAAGAATAGATTTTTTGGAGGGTGAAGTTGGAATATCCTCAATGTAATAGTTGTATGAATGTCACTTCATATTGTAACAATAGAGTGACACTTACAACAGAGAATTGGTGAGGATGATGGAACGTGAGCAACTTTGTTGGTACAAAGTACAATATTTTACATAGAAAGTAGAATTGTTTTTGTACTTCTATCACATCAATCGGTCATTGACTTTTAGATATAACCTTCTAGTGAGAGGCTTCGCATACAAGTTGATGAAGCTTGAGTAGAGTTCAGAATTTGTCCTCAAAACTTGGTGAGACTTCATAGTCTATGGAGTTCAGAGTTCTGAGACTTTCAAATGCTGGTAGTCATAGTCTTTATCAGAGTCTATTTGGATAGTTTCTATTCAGAAACATTTGATTTAATAAATCAGATTCTTGACTTCCTTGTAAACATGTTTTTAATTGATTCTTTGGTTCAAAGTCTAGACATCTTCAAAGTTAGAATTTGTTTTCTATTATCTGCACACTTAGCAAAATAGTTAGAGTACAAAATTATTCTCTACACTTTGTTATCATCAAAACTCAAGGATAGTTGTAGAACCAAACTTGTGTAGGGAAAATAACAAAAAATAAATTTCTACGCATGCAGAAGCATACCCATAAAAATAAAAAGAAGTAAAAATTCCAACAAAAACTCATAAAATCATAAATCAACTTGTAATTATATAAGGACAAAATTACAAACTCTCACATATAATTGCAATTAATGAGAAAATTGCAAACCCTACTGATCGTGAAGGCTGATCCGATCTTATGATGGGCCAAGAAGAACATCTGTGATGCTGGGTGTGAGATGAGGAGGGGGTGTACTTGCAAGACACTCCGATGCTAAAGTAAGAATCGGGAGAAAGAAGGGCAAATACAAAAGTATGAGTTTCTTAGGATGATTATTCGATACCTGACCCTCTCAAGTGAGAGGGTTTATATAATTCCCCCAGCGCGTGGCCAACGGTCCCTATTTTTGGGGCGGAATAACCGTTTCCTGAAGAATAGGTAACTGCCAAAAACTAGCCGTTATGACGGGCAGAGGTGCCCTAAACTAGTCGTTGCCACGGGCAAGGGCGTAGTTCCGGGCACAGGCGTCATGATCGTTCTTGGAAGGTGGAGCCGTGCGTAATGGGCAGAAATGCCGGGGAGGAGTACATGAGTTTGAGATTCATCTGTCCACATGTGCCCGGTAGAGGGGCAGAAGGGTAAATGCTGCCCTTCCTCAGTTGGACTTAGGCAATTGGGCCGTTCTGGGAGCAGAAGTGGATTGGGCCATGCCTAGCCATTGGTCTAGTCCAGAACAGGAGCCCCCCAAGTAGTTGCTCCCGAGCATGGGAGTGATGACTTAAGGATAGGTCGCAGCCCCGGGGAACTCTGAAGAGGTCGTTGTTTGTCGACGAGACGGGACTGTCCTTGGGAGCCCGGGGTTATGGTGCCCGTGGGATACGTAACGTTGGTCGGGCTGCCCGGCATGCGGGGACACCAACAGTTGAGGTACTCTGAAGAGATGTGACGCCACGTGTGTCTCGAGCCTTGTGCAACATTAACTACGCAATGATGGCTAGGATAGGATCATGATGATAACCCTAGCCGCGCGTGTTCGTGCACGTGCTTTCAGACTGTATATAAAGGAGGGAGAGCTGCTCATTTGCATTTTCGCTTCTTTCTCCTTCTTCGTCCTTCTCAGAGAACTCAGTCCGTCGCCACCGTCAACCGCCGTGTCCGCCGCCGTACGTAGCTTCGAGCAACTTCTTCGGATCTCCATACTCTCTTCGACCACGTAAGTTACCTGATTTTCTCTTTATTTCCAGCTTTTTCGCCTTTGTTTAGTCAGAATGCATGTGGTTAGGTGGACTTAGGTGGGATCGTTGCGTTTTTCTGGCGTCTGTTGGTGGTAGAAGGTGGCTTGGCCATCTTCTGCTGTTGATGTGGTCGCCAGAGTTCCCAAGAGGCCCTAGAATTAGGCTGTTTTCGGCGGTATCGCGACGATGGCGCAGGTGTAACTGGTGAAGCTACCCGGTTTTCTGATGTTCTGATGAACGTATGAATTTTTCGGTTGGAGCTTCAAACGGAAAATGGGTAGTAGGTCGGGGAGGTTCCTCGTAGCGAATGAGGGGTTGCCCCCGGGCATCTCCTCGTGGGAGACTCTTGTGTTATCTGATTTAGGGCTTAGGTCGGGGACGCTGTCCTCGGCCCTTCGCGCGCCCTTTCACTTTACTAGCGTTGGAAGGGTGGATTTGATTTTGCAGTCGAATTCACTTTTGTCCTCTGCTTTTCAGGTGATCGTGATGGCGCCCGAGCCCGAGCAAGAGATTCTCATAGACTCATCTGAGGAAAGATCCTCGGAGAGTAGCGATACCAAGGTCTTCAACTCCCTCAGTGAAGTTAGGGAGGAACACGAGCAAGATTCCGTCGAGGAATGGACTGTAACGGAGCCAGCCGAGCACGCGTCTACTTTCGCGTCATATATCGAAGATGTCTTTACGGACGTAGGGCCGAAGGGGGAGTGGAAGATACACTTCCCTAGTCAAGACGATCGGATATGCACGGATTACAGGGAGAGGTTCTCCATGTATGAGTACGCTTTAAAGGAAATAGGGTTGAGGCTGCCCTTTACTGACTTCCAACAATCTATCTTCGTTCACCTGGATTTAGCCCCGTCACAATTACACCCGAATTCGTTGGCATTTATCTGCGCCTTTGAGCTGACTTGCAAGTTCCTGAAGATAGGAGGAGCTACAAAGCCTTTGTTTTTCACCATCTTCCACCTCCAAAGGCAGGTCTCAGGGAAGAGGTATGGCTAGGTCTCGTTGAAGCAACCAAGAAAGTTGTTTAAGCATTTCTCGGAGTCGATCAGGACCTTCAAAGAGAGGTTCTATGTCATCGAACCTGTGTCAGAGAAGGCCCAAGATACCACGTATGCCTGGGCAGTGTCAACAGATGAGGAGGGCAATAATATGTATGACGTGGAAGGGAAACTGCTGGCGGACAGGGTGTTCAAATTTCCTTTTTGTTGGAGTGGGAGTCACTTTGCTCGGGGCACTGGTCATTATCTTGCCCAGCCGGACATGCTGGACGAGCAGGACATAGCCGGTTACGAGGCGCTGGTCAACTATATTAACTCTTTCAGGCCCGCAGAGTGTTGGATGAAGAAGGGGAACCCTATCTTCGAGGCTGATGACGGGCAGAGAGTGGAGTATTGATATATCAATACGAAGGCACTTCTAGAGTGCAAGACCCCTATGGATGCTTTTAAGCTACTTGGTAGTTTTAGTTTTTTTAGCTTGCCCGAATTATAACTTCCTCGATGGCTGACATGTTTGTTATGTTTTTGCAGGTGAGATGCCTTCTGCCCACGAGAGGATAATGAAGAATGGCATGGCGAGGGGCAACGCCGGTGCGACCACCTTTAAGTCCTGGTTTACACAGCGCGTGCCTCCTCCCCAACCTACTGCGGGGAGCTATTCGCCCGTTCCTTCGCTTGCCCAGGGGTCTCCAGTGTCTGGGGCTTTGAGATTCTAGCGGACCAGGATCAATGAGTTGGTAGACCTCAGTCGGGCGGCCGAGAAAGGCAAGTTTGAACTTCCCCCGTGCCTTCACAACAATTTTTTTCGAGGGGACGTCTCTGGGGGTTTCTTGGGCAGAGTCTCTCAAGCTCAAAGGCATGGACCGTCCAAGCAAGAGGGCCATGCTGGCGCAGGATGCCTCTGTGCTGGTTCGTGTCTGGGAGATGGCAGTAGTGTATGCTGAGGGGGATTCCTCCTCTGACTCCGAATTCAAGAAGGCACATGCGACTCTATCGTCCCTGGAGGAGGCGGTGAAGAAGGCCAAAGAGGAGGCCAAGGCTGCCAAAGAAGCGAGGAGGAAATCGGACGAGGAGGCTGTCAGGCTAGGGGGGATAACGACACTCTGGTCGCGGAAAAGAAAGCTGTTGAGGAGCTGGTTGAACAGGTGAAGGTTGCAGCCGCCCCGACTGAAGATGAGCCTGAGGAGGTGAAGGCGTTGAGGACTAGAGCCGAGCTTGTCGCTCGTCTTATACTGACAGAGGACGATGTCATTGCCATTGGGGAAGATTCGTTCAAAAACGTCGTGGCCCAACTCCGGCTGGTGAATCCAGAGGTCCAGATATCCACGGAGGGTACCAACTTCTTGGTCCATGTTGAGAATGGCAAGATATTTGCTCCAGACTTCTTCAACATTGGTGACGAGCACGCCCAGCTTTTGAACGAGGAGACTCAGCAGCCTGATCCCAACCTTGAGCAGCCCGAGCAGATGGAAGAGTGATCTTTTTTTGTTGTAATGTATCTGGCCTGCGTGCCACTGTTGGTGTAATTTGATTTTGTTTGATGGTATTTTGTTCGGTAGGGGCGTGACCCATTTGCCTTGTAACATGCACATTTGTGGTCCTCGTGGCCATTTTAATTAAATGTACGTATTCGGTCAGTGTGGCCGGTTTTGTATGTTTGAGCATGGCTTTTTATGATTATTTTTGCTAAGTGTTATATCTTTGCTCGATACACGTGTGTGCCCGTAATAGGGATCACCTTGATTTGTTTAACGTTTCAGGGAATTGCTTGATTTAGATGTGTTCGACAGTGAGGTAGACTGGCCGAACGGCCTGGGGATTTCTGGGCGAGATAGCGGAGCTCAGGTCGCATTTGAGGCCTGAGTTCGCAGCGTGAACCTCCCATCGTGAGCTGGGTGTTCTGCCTATCGTGGTACTTTGACGACGGCAGGCTTGATTGAGGAACCGCTGTCGGGCAAGGACCTAGCTCATTCCTGAGCAGGGTTCTTCCTTGGCTGGCATGCAACACTTGTACCTAGGCGTGCATCGTGGTCGGGACGTTATGTTTGTTGTTTTGACGAAACAAACCGACAGTTAGGGCCTTAGCTATAGTATTGCTTTAGCTTTTCGGTATTCCATGGTCGAGCAAGTTCTTCCCCGTTGAGATGTTCTAGGTAGTAGGCCCCATTCTCCGTTTTTGCTCAGACGCGATAGGGTTCTTCCCAGTTGTAGCGAGCGATTTTGGACGTGGTTCTTAAGCAGTGTCATTCTGGGGGTACTACAGGTCGATTCATTTTTTATCCTATTGAAGCTGATGAAGGAAGAGAAATAGATGTCTCCAACTAACCCTGCTTGCAAATTGAGGTTAAACAGTCAAAACTGTTGGTTTACAGATGCGGTTTTAGTTCGTGGGCCTCTCTCTGCTTATTTTGTTCAGAACGAAATACCGGGACTATTCATGGGGAAGTTGTTGGGATACTGTGCTAGATTGGCTGGAGGTAGGGGACTTTGGGTTTTTTTTATTAGTGTGCTCGCTAAGATTCTTTTCCAATCTTATGCCTACGTGTTCCCGGGATAGGGAAATCAGAGCGATCGTAGTTCCTCCTATTCTATGGGAGGAAATGGTGTTTTGGTGTCTTGTTCAAAGCCCAAGACATGAAGCTAAAGGTGATTTGTATCTTGTTCAAAGCCCAAGATGTGAAGCTAAAGGGTCTATTTGTATCTTGTTCGAAGCCCAAGATGTGCAGCTAAAAGGGTGTTGACTTTAGAGAGAATTTGTCATCTCTAAAGGGGTCTGTTTGTCACAATTGTTAGGTGACTGATTATAAAGGAGAATTACTTTAACTAGGATATGTGAATCCAGCAATGCCATAATTTCCTCTATAGGGGATTTTCAACCTAAAGGAGAATACCTTAACTCAGTTTAGAGCAATGCCATCTTTCCTTAGGAATTTCTCATGCTAAAAGAGGGACAGTGGCGTGGATGTAAATAATCCAGAGGCTTGCCTCTTACAGCAATTTAGACGAGGGAAAAAGAGTTGTTGATGTTTGTATGCTGAGACCAAAGCATGATTTGATGTTAAAAGGTTTATTGAATCAAACGGGGATTTCTTTATACAAAGCCTAAGAGGAGGCTATTGACCCAACAAGAGGATGCTTTTGTGACTCGTACAAAGCCTGAGATAGAGGCTAAAAGGGTTGACTCAACAAGAGATTGTTTTTATATGTGTCTTATACGAAGCCCAAGACGGAGGCTGAAAGGGTTTGACTCTACAAGAGAGTCTTTTATACTCACCAAGAGAGTGATTTGTATCTCATACGAAGCCCGAGATGAAGGCTAAAAAATATTTGACTCAACAAGAGAGTCTTTTATACTCAACAAGAGAGTGTTTTTGTATCTCGTACGAAGCCCGAGATGGAGGCTAAAGAATGTTTGACTCAACAAGAGAGTGTTTTATACTCAACAAGAGAGTGTTTTGTATCTCGTATAAAGCCCGAGATGAAGGCTAAAAGAGGATTGACTCAACAAGAGAGTCTTTTATACTCAACAAGAGAGTGATTTGGTATCTCGTACGAAGCCCGAGATAGAGGCTAAAAAGGTTAGCTCCGCTGGGGAGAATCATTGTACAAAGTCCAAGAGGAGGCTAGGGTTACTGTTTCAGTTGAGTGACAGGTCCAGTATGTTGGTTAAAAGAGAAAACCAGTTCTTATATGGGTAATGTTGTACTCATGGATTTGATCTGAGGACCGGGATTATTTCCTGTTCTTTAAGGATACGGGGAATCCGAAGGGTATTGAGACTGCCCAAGTTTACGGTGTTTTTTCCTATTTTTGAAAGGAACTTGAGAATGTCTTCGAGACTTAAGGAGGTTAGACTGTCCAAGTCTAGAGTTTTATCTTTTGTACTATGCTTAAGAGACATCAAGAGACAGTATGTTCGCCGTAGGAAGATCTAGACTCTTTGAAAGACTGTTCTATTAAGATGACTAATTTCTGTTCCTATACCTTTAAGTGGTCGTTGGGACAATTTGTACGAAGCCCAAGAGGAGGCGAGAAAAACTTTTAAGAAGCCGAAGGGACAATTTGTACGAAGCCCAAGAGGAGGCTATCTTCCCGGAGGAAGAATCATTATACGAAGCCTAAGAGGAGGCTGTGAAAACTTCTAAGAAGCCGACGGGTCCTTGTACAATGCCCAAGAGGAGGCGGGGATGCTTTTAGGAAGCCTGTGGGTCCTTGCACTAAGCCCAAGAGGAGGCTGATGAACAGTTCCAGAAGGGGTTTCACTTAGAACATTGGCCTTCTGTATATGAACTGTTCAAGGGGGAGATTTCTTAGATCTAGTTATCTAAAATTGTTGTAAAAGAAAATTCTCATGGTTTAGGTTATGTTGAAATATCCGGGAAAACGTCGGATGTAAGGAGACGATGTTTTGTCTAGTTCTAGACGTAGTTGCCGGGGAAACTCTAAATAGCTATACTAGTATTACACAGTCGATATGAGTTTATGAAAGAAGACTTACAGTGAAACAACCCCACAATACAGTTATATATGAAAGTGGTAAATGAAAGCGGGTAAACACTTACTCGGTTGTAGAGCTTCCATGTTGTTTGGTTAGTTGTTCAACAAAGAAATTGAAAATAACAGTATGTTACAAAATCAAAGGAGAAAGTGCTTTTGAAAGGAAAATTGGGGCTTACAGCTCAAGGAGAGGCCCAGGGTTTAATCAGTGATCGCACTGTCGTTTTGTACAGGGACTTATACAAGTGATTGAGGCCCAAGAAAGATTTTCTGTACAAGGGGATGGGTCTTACACTCTCTCAAGAGGTCCAAAATGATTGAAAGTGAACAAAGATGGGTCTTATAGCTCAAGGAGAAGCCCATGGTTTATTTTGAAAAGGGCGACGATCGCGCCGAGGTTTTGAAAACACTGTGGGTCTTATACAATGACTGAGGCCCAAACATTTTTGGTTTTAAAAGGGGATTGGGTCTTACACCCTATTAGAGGCCCAAAAAAGGTTTTGAATGGGTCTTATAGCTCGAGGAGAGGCCTAGATGGTTTGTTTTAAACGGGCGATGATCGCGCCGAACTTTTGAAATACAACGGGACTTATACAACATTTGAGGCCCAAAATAGGTTTGTATTTACAAAGGATTGGGTCTTACACTCTATTAGAGGCCCAAAGTGTTTTTAAAAGGTTTGATGAGGGTTAAATTAATCAAAACCCTAATTTGTTTCCAAAATGTATTTTAATTGAATAAAAAATTCAATTAAAATGATCAAAATTGTTTAACATGTGGAAAACAAATTGTGATCTTGGATTAATGTTTTAAAAATCAAGTTTTGACCTACAAAATGATCAAGAAGGAAAAAATATTTTAAATGTAAAAAACAATTAAAATATTAATTCTTTGCAAAAATATCAATTATATGAAATAAATAATATTTTTGGGATTTTTTGGTAAAATAAAATATTTTAACATTTTTGTGAATTATTAAAAAAAGAATCAACTCAAAATCATTAAAACTCAGAGAGAAATTAATTTTTGAATCAATTAAATAAAATCACAAAAATTCAAATATTCAAATATTTGAAAAAGGGTGCCAAGAACACCTTGGCCTTGCCCGCGTGCTCTGTTTTTCCTAGATTTGCGTTTTCTATCCAATCTCACTGAATACTTGATTATATCATGCAATCTACTCGTTTCAACCACACGATCATGTCTATGGTCTTTAATTTCATTTATTTTACACATGGAACAAGAAATCAAAGAGAAACCTCAAGAACCCTAAATTCTGCATGAAGGTTTAGAAATTCCATACACGATTCATACAAAGCAATTGATTGAGGGTAAACACTCTATGCATGATTATGAACATATGGCCAAATTGTTGTGCAGTAAAAAATGCATGGATCATAGAGTTAGAAGAGCTCATGCTCACCTCTTGTAGCTGGTGATCGTGTTTTGGGTTAGAGGTGTTACAGCTAGGTTCCAATGATCTGGATAGCTTCCCTAGGTACCATGGAGTGTGTCTGGATGATTGGAATGGATTGAAATGATCTGGAATTTGAGATGGCACCCCAACTGCAAATCTGTCAAAGGCTTGAGCAATTGGCTAGTGATTTTGTGATTTTGGTGTTCCAGATGTTATGTGAGTGTTTGAATCACTTCTATATGATGTTTATGAGGTGTGTGTGTGATTGGTTTGGTTGGAATTGCTCTCAAACTCAAAACCCGATAGTGACTTGCTTTGGAAGGCAAATTTGGAAGTGAGAAGGTGATTTTGAGGAAAGCATCTGTTTGATGGCTTTGGTGTACTCAAACTGATCACAAATGAGCTCTATTTATAGTAGAGCAAGTTTGTTTTGCAAGGAATAGTGAATGGCAACTGCTGCATAGGTTTGGCCAATGTTGAGCAATGAGAATCCAAGTCTCCTCTAGCCATTAACTAGAGGTTAGGGCACAGGCTGTTGGTTCCCTTGGTCTTGGATAAGTCTTGACTGAATTCAGTTGGCAATGGCTCAGTCCATGCCACCTTGGTGTATGCATTCAATGCTCCAATCCAAAATTAGAGTCTTGTCCTTCTTTTAGGCAATTCTAGGTTTGACATGCTATTTTTTGTTCCAAAGACTTGGGAGGCTTGGGATCAGAGTTGGTTCCTCCTTGGTCCCCCCTTGAGGTGTTCAGATGGATAGAGTTTCTTGGAATTGTACAAATTTGGAAAATCGAGCAAAACTCCAAAATCTGCCTTGCCTTGACAGTTTTCAGCAAGGCATGTTGCCATTGTCATATCTCATGGCTCAAGTGGAATTTGATGGAGTTCTTGGCCATTTTGGAAAGCCCTTATATGATACAACAATTGTTTGATCATAGTTGGTTTTGATACTTTTTGGATCCAAGTGAAAAATGCCCCTACATTTGGAAAAAAGTGAAGGCAGATTCTGACTTAGTGAAAATTTCACTAAGTGTTGGAAAAAAGTGACATTTTCACTTTTCTTGATTTTGATCATTCCATAACTTGAAATCCATGGGGAATTGGAATGAGTGGTAGTTGAAGCTTTTGTAAAGGATAATGAGAGCTACAAATTCAGCTTTGGATGGGAAAAAATGGCCTTGTGGTTTAGGAGTTATGATCCTCCAAAGTTGGTACCCTAACCACTTTATTCCATAACTTAGAAAATTTTCTAAGTTTTTTATGGTTACCCCCTTTTACAAGTTATCCCACTTTTCTTGATTTTTCTTGATGAATGATGATTCCAATCACACATTAACATCATTTTAGGGTTAAGGAACCATAATTGTGAAAAATCTCAAAAAGTCAAAGTTTGACTTTTGTGCACAGTTGACTTTTTATCAGATGAATTCTAAACTGTGCGATCCTCTATGAAATCAAGTCCTTGACCTAAATCAAACTTGATGGATTGATTCCATAAGTGTTATAGGATGTATTGGATCATGTCCTAGGGTTTGGGAGCATGTCCTGGTCAAAAGTCAAAGATACAGTTGACTTTTTCCGCGAAACCCTAACTGTGGTTCTGATGAAATTGAAACTTGTTGCTAAAGCTTCTTGGATTAATCCTTTGTTGCAAATGGATCAATGTGATGTATTTGAGACCCTCAAATCCCCTCTTGAGGTCTTGGCTCCTATTTTGTCCCAAAAGTCAACTTAGGGGTGAATTAGGTCAAGAAACCCTAATTCCTGATTTTTAGTGAATGCATCCCCTGAGGCTAAATTGACTTGATGATGGGGTCCATGAGGTTCCATGGGGTATATTAGGTTATGCTTTTAAGCATTGGCTCATTCCCAGAGGAAAATTTACATCTGGAGGCCCTGGTCGACCAAAACCCTAATTTGGTGACACTGTCGATCGTGAGGCTTGATCCACCTAGAAGGGAGAAGCCTTATGCTTAATCCTTGAAGTGGGAGTCCTATTGATCCTTTGTGGATGTTTGAGATGCTATACAAGTTAAAGATCATGTCATTTCTTGATTGATCCTTTATCTAAGAGCTATGAGAGGGCTTGAAACCCTAAGTTTGATTGTAGTGGATACTCACCCATCTTTGGGGAGACTAATGGTTCATCCATATTGTGATGATGATTTACACAATGATGGGAAATATTGGTGGTCAAAATTTGGGGTATGACACCAGTTAGCAGCGAGTTTGCCTTCCCAAGAGTCTTTGCGGTTCCTTCTCAAGACAAGGCTGCCCACTTGGAATTCTCATCGTATTACTTTAGCGTTATGCCGAATGGAAATTTTTTGCTTTAGTGAGGCTTCGCGGAGAGCTTTCCTTGACCGGACTTCTTCTACGAGGTCGAGCTCCTCTCTTAGTGCCTCGTCGTTCATTTCCTAGTCCAGGGGCGACTCGGTCCGCCTGGATGGTACGTGTACTTCAATGGGGATTACAACCTCGGTCCTATAGGCCAGGCGAAAAGGAGTTTCCCCAGTTGAAGAGTGTGGAGTCGTACGGTATGCCCATAGGACGCTGTGCAGCTCCTCGACCCAAGATTTCTTCGTTTCGTCCAGCCTTTGCTTGAGGCTTCGGAGGATTACTCGATTTTATGCTTCGGCTTGCCCGTTTGTCTGGGGATGTTCGACAGATGCGAAGTGTTGTTTCGTGCCAAGCTGAGCGACGAAATCCTGAAACTTCTTATCCGTGAACTGTGTCCCGTTGTCTATGACTATTTCTTGGGGGATACCAAAGCGCGCAAGGATGTTTCGTTTGTAGAAACGAAGTATGTTAAGGACAGTTATTTTGGCTAGAGCTTCCGTTTTTATCCATTTTGTGAAGTAATCAATGCCTACCATCAAGTATTTATTCTGGTTCGATCCTACCATGAATGGCCCTATGATGTCCAGGTCCCACCAGGCGAATGACCATGGGGAGGACATAACTTTGAGCTCGTTAGGTAGAGCCAGGTGCATGTCCCCGTTTCTTTGGCATTTGTAGCACATCTTCACGTGCTCTTTAGCATCCTGCTGCATGGTTGGCCAGTAGTACCCCGCTCGAAGGGCTTTCCAGGCGAGGGATCTCCCCCCGAGACGCTGGGCATTGATTCCTTCGTAGATCTCGCGCAGGACGTGGGAGAGAATCTCCTCCTCGACGCATTTGAGTAATGGGATGGAGAACCCTCGCTTGTAGAGTTTATCTTCGACTAGGATGTAATAGCAGACCCGGCGTCTGACTGTGCTGGCCTCTTTGGGGTCGGACGGAAGTTCGTCCCTAGAGAGGTAGTTGTAAATGGGGGTCATCCAGCAGTTGCTGTTACCGATTACCTATACGTCGAGGGTCGAAGATGCCTTCTCGATACTGGGTCGAGGAAGTACCTCCTGGATGACGGACTTGTTTCCGCCCTTTTTCTTCGTGCTTACTAGTTTAGATAATACATCTGCTTTGACGTTATGTTCGCAGGGAACATGCTTTACCTCTACTGCAGCGAACTTCATCATCTTTTCTTTGACCAAGGCTAAGTACTCTGACAGGCTGTCGTTTTTGGCCTGGTATTCTCCTCGAACTTGAAGGGCCACGAGTTGCGAGTCTGTGCAGATGACAACCTCTTCTGCCCCTAGATCTTCGGCCAGCCCAGGCCGGCGAGGAAGGCCTCATACTCAGCCTGGTTATTAGATGTGGGGAAGGACAAGGTGAGTGATACTTCTACAATGATTCCCTCGCCGTTCTCCAATATGATGCCTGCCCCGCTTCCTGCCGAGCTAGAAGCTCCATCTACGAAAATGGTCCACTTGTGTGCCCCACATGTAGGGGAATCTGCGAACGTCATCTCTGCTACGAAGTCAGCCAAAGCCTTTGAGGGCTTTTCTGCTTTCGTACTGAATGTCAAATTCGGACAGCTCTAACGACCATTTGAGCATTCTGCCGGCCATGTCTGGTCGCCCCAGCAGTTGCTTTACAGGTTAATCTCTCCGGACCACGATCGTGTGGGCCAGGAAATAGTGTCTCAATCTTTTCGCAGCGTTGATGAGGGCCAGAGCTACCTTCTCTATTTGTTGGTATCTCAGCTCTGGCCTCTGCAATGCTTTGCTGGTGAAATATACGGGCTTTTGCCCATCCAGTGTCTCACAGATAAGGGCGACGCTTATGGCCTCGGTTGCCATGGCGAGATATAGATACAGAGTTTCGCCATTGTCTGGTCGAGAGAGGACTGGTGGCTTTGAAAATGCCTATTTCAGATGGGGGAGAGCCTGGTTGCATTCCTCCATCCATTAAAACGCTGCCTCCTTGCGGGGGAGTTTGAAGAATGGCAGCGCATGCTAGGCGGACTTGGCCACGAAATGGGACAAAGATGCGAGTATCCCGTTGAGGGACTGGATAGATTTCTTTGAGCTGGGCGTTGGAAATTTGGAGAACACCCTGCGCTTGTCGGGGTTGGCCTCGATTACTTGCTCTGTTAGATAAAAGCCGAGGAACTTGCTCGCCCGAACTCCGAACGTGCACTTTTCTGGGTTGAAACGCATCTGATATTTCCTGGCCTGTTCGAAGACTTTTCTTAAATGGGCCACGTGATCGGTTTCCTCGTGGGATTTTACTATCATATCGTCCATATAGACTTCAAGCATATCGCCTATTTGTCCCCGGAAGACCTTGTTCATCATCCTCTGGTAGGTCGCATCGCCGTTCTTCAGGTCGAAAGGCATTACGTTGTAGTAATAGTTGCCCGATTCGGTCATGAAGGCCGTGTATTTTTTATCGCTCATTGCCATTGGTATTTGATTGTAGCCTGAATATGCGTCCATGAATGATAATAGTTTAAAACCGGCAGAGTTATCAACAAGTTTATCAATATTGGGGAGGGGGTAGGCATCTTTTGGGCATGCCTTATTAAGATCGGTATAATCAACACACATTCGCTATTTGCCATTAGAGTTTTTCACGAGTACAACGTTGGACAACCAAGTGCTGTACTTGGTTTCCGAGATAAATTTTGCCTCAAGGAGGTCTTTTACAGCTTGTTCTGCAGCCTCCGTTTTCTCTGGAGACTGCTTCCTCCTACGTTGTGCTACTGCTTTGACGGCGGGGTCAATCGTGATTTGATGGCAGGCGACGGCGGGATCCAAGTCAGGCATCTCCGTGACACTCCAGGCGAACAAGTCTGCGTTTTCTCGAAGGCAGGCTTTGAGTTATTTTCGTGCGATGTCGGGGAGAATGGTCCCTATCTTTACTCCCCGCTGAGGATCATCGCCGAGCAGGACGAGCTTGAAGTCACCATCCGGGATAGGGTGCATCGGATGAGAGTTGTTGCTGGACGAGGCGGATGAGCTACTCGGGCCGGCCTAGTCTTCCTTCTGTTCATCTTCGGCGAAGCGGCTGTCGAGGTCGACGGAGTTTACGCGTGGTAGTGGCTTGGCTTCCTCTGAGCTGTTGGGCAAGGCTGGCTTGTTGGTCATCTTTGGCTTGAAAGCGATGGCGTTGAGTCCCTTGGTGGCCGCTTCGAAGCATCGCCGCGCGGCTTCGATGTCTTCGTGCAATGTGGCGACCATACCTTTCGAAGTGTAGTACTTTATTTTGAGATGGACGGTTGATGGCACGGCTACCATCTCGGCTAAAGTTGGTCGTCCGAATATGCACTGATAGAGAGACGGGCAATCAATTACCAGGAACTGAACTTTAATGGATCTAGTTGTCTCCGCAGATCTAAAGGCCACGATCAACTCGACGTATCCCCAGGGTTTCATGACCGAACCATTGAAACCCTAGAGCTCAGAACCCACATAGGGAGTGAGGTGTGATTCGTCCAGCTAGAGAGTCGATAATAGTTATGAGTACATAATATCGACCGAGCTGCCTTGGTCGACTAAAATCCTGCGAACATCAAAATTGGCCATCTGGGCTCGAACGAGCAGTGGGATACTTGAGTTTAGGGATCCTCCAAGGAGTTCTTCCCAGTAGAAGGAGATGGGGACCGATCCCTTCTGGGCCTTGTCGAGCGTCTTCACCTTGCTGGAGTTCGTGTTGATCAGGTGCTCGAACTTTCTCTTTACGGAGCCCACGGTGACTTTGTTGACTCCCTATCCGGAGATGACCATCACGGTGAGCTGCGAAGTATGCGGGAGCGCTGAGCTCATATGGAATGTAGAAATCCTTCGGTCGTGATATACACATGGCCACTTGGAGGTTGGTTTCTTCCGAGGAAGGCACCTCTTCCTCTACTTTCTTTGACTCTTGGGCGTCTTGCCGGGGAGCGTCTTTCTTTTTTGTGAACTGTTTCAGGTGGCCATCCCTGATCAGTATTTATATGGCATCCTTCAAGTGGATGCAGTCTTCAGTGGTGTGGCCGTGACTCTTATGGAAATGGCAGTTTTTTGATTTATCGGCGTTGGGCTTGGCCGGTATCTGTTTGGGGAACCGGACTCCCGCATGTTTAAACTCCGAGTTAGCACATTTGGAGAGAATCTTTTCCCTGGAGGTAGTCAGGGGAGTGTAGTCGTGGAACCGGCCGGAGGGCCCCTTGTTGTCCCGGGACTCTCGGGGACGATCTTCGCGCCTTTTTTCCCCTCGACGGGATGTCGAGGGCTCATCGCCTTTAGAGGCCCGGGCATTCTCCTGATGGCGGGAGGCTCGGGCGAAGCTGGCCACTTCCTTTTCCTCGTATTGAATATATGACTGTGCCTTGAGGAGGAAGGCGTCCAGGCTTCTTGGAGGTGCAAGGCCAACAGCCTTAGAAAATTCTGAATGCGGGCGGAGTCCCCGTTCGAGCAGAAATTTCTTCATGTCGTCGATAGTCGGGACTTGCACAAATTCTTTGTTAAATCTCTCAATATATGTCTGTAGAGGCTCATACTTCCCATGAGTTATGGCCTCAAGGGAGGCTTCAGTCTTTGGGTGGCGGCGTGATGCCGTAAAGCGCCTGGAAAACATCCTGCCCAGCTGTTTCCACGAGGTGATGGACTCCTCGGGCATTTGTTTGTACCAGGTCATTGCCCTTTTTCGGAGCGTGGTCAGGAACAGACGGTACTTGATGGCGCCCTGGACGCCACAGTAGTCTAACAGCGCATCAATGTTTTTGATGTGCTCATCTGGATCGGTCGTTCCTTCGTACGTGCCCAAAGATGAGGGTTTTTTCAAGCCTTTGGGGAGGCGTGTAGCCAATATCTCCCGAGACAACGGGCCATGGGGCTCATCGTCGCTGCTGGAACTGGTTCGGGAAGGGGAGCGGATGATTCGCTCGTGACGGCGACTTCTTCGGGGTGATGGAGTATGTGCCCGGACCTTTGGTCTGACCGGGGGTGAATGTTGATCTCTCCGGGTTCTCTTGTGGCCCGGGGAATGCTGGTTTCACGGGGAAACGTGATCACGCTTCTGAACAGCATGGGACTCCGGTTCTTGGCGCCCCCGATGGTCGGTTTCCTTCATGGGTTGCGGGCTTTTGGATCGTCGTTGATTCTTTTTTGGCTGGGGGGATCTCCGACGGGCAGACTCTTCCAACGCCTCAATCCTCTCGTTTTGTTGGAGGATCAGGAGGTTGGTCTTGTTGACTGCTTCAAGGAGGGCCACCATGGCCGGGTTGGTGTTGGATGGAGCTGGAACGGGCTGGAGGGCTAGCAAGGGCTGGTCGTCAACACGGTCAGTAAGAGTAGGGGAGGGAGACGCGGTAGCTCCATCTCTCAGATGACGGGCGTCTCCTCTGAGGAGGAATGAAGGTCCGTCAGCATCAGTTTTGTTGATGGGGAGGACAGAGAGATGGTGAGCACCTTTGACGTGATCTTGGGAAGCCATGATCTTTAATGGAGAATGGGTTTTGGTCTTAGAATCTGAGGTGGATGTTAAGACGAGGATAATAATTTCCCACAAACACTGATCGTGAAGGGTGGTCAGATCTTGTGATGGGCCAAGAAGAACGTCTGTGATGCTGTGATGATGGGTGTGAGATGAGGAGGGGGTGTACCTGCAAGGCACTCTGATGCTAAAGTAAGAATCGGGAGAAAGAAGGGCAAGTACAAAAGTATGAGTATCTTAGGATGATTATTCGATACCTGACCCTCTCAAATGAGAGGGTTTATATAATGCCCCCGTCGAGTGGGCAACGGTCCCTATTTTCGGGGCGGAATAACCGTTTCTTAAAGAATAGGTAACTGCCAAAAACTAGTCGTTATGACGGGCAGAGTTTCCCAAAACTAGTCGTTGCCAGGAGCAAAAGCGTAGTTCCGGGCACAGGTGTCATGACCGTTCTCTGAAGGTGGAGCCATGTGTAATGGTCAGAAATGCCGGGGAGGAGCAAATGACTTTGAGATTCATCTGTCCACATGTGCCCGGTAGAGGGGCAGAAGGGTAAATGCTCCCATTTCTCAGCTGGACTTAGGCAATTGGGCCATTCTGGGAGCAGAAGTGGATTGAGCCATGCCTAGCCATTGGTCTAGTCCGGAACACCTACCAATTACAATTTTTGAATGAAAAAATTGTAAACCCTCTTTCAATTATAATTTTTGGACGGAAAAATTGTAAACCCTCGCTCAATTGCAATTTTTGGACGGAAAAATTGCAAACCCTCTCTCAATTGCAATTTTTGGACGGTAAAATTGTAAACCCGCTCAACAAACTATTTTTGAATGGAAAAATAGAAAACCCTCTCAACAAACTATTTTTGAACGAAAAAATAGAAAACCCTTTTTAAACACACAACTACCAAAATCCCCAAAACACCCAAAAGACTACATTTTATTGTCGTGTTGAAAAGTAAAACTAACTATCTCTATTTATATTAATACTAAAATTCTATTCTCTTCCTACTACTCAGTGTGGGACTTGGATGAATATACTATTTGACCCAACAAATCCTCCCTTCATCCAAAGCCTCACATATCTTCACTTTATTTTCAACTTCATCTTCAAAGCGATCATTATAATTATAATGATTAGTCATATTTATAAAATTATTACTCTTAAATCTTTTTGTCTTCTTCCTCCTTTGATCTTAATAATTGTTACTATTCCTTCCTCCTTTTTAGGTGAATATGTGGTGTCACTCTCACTTGTTTGGGTGAGTCCTTAATCTTTAGGTGAGTGTTTAACTCAATGTGTATGCTTCCCCCTCATGATAACTCATAAGTGGTATTAGAGCATGATTCGAGTAAGGGACCGACTCCTTGTGTTGAAAGTCTTCCTGACATGGCGGTCAGGTGACGTGTTCTGTTGAAGTGCCCATGACGAGATAAGGGTGTCTCTCAGCGGCAGTACAAGCATGTGGATGAATGAGCCTCTGCTTGACGGGGAGCATAGTGGATGGACTCACACTTGAGGGGGAGATTGTTGGAAAATAAGTGTGAGTTGTATAGAGAAACAAGTGTGAGTTCTAAGTCTCACATTGCTTAGAAAAGTGGAGGTTGAACATTTTATAAGTAAGAGGACCGATACACCTATCACCTTAAGGTTTTTGGTGAATATGTGGTGTCTCTTTCACTTGTTTGGGGTGAGTTTTTGACATTTAGGTGAGTCTTTGACCCAATGTGAATGCTTCCCCCTCGTGATAACCCATCAACTTGTTCCAACAAACATAACTCCTATTATAAGACTAATTATTTTAAGAGGTGGTATGATGACTTCAAACACTTCTTTTTTTAACAAGAGACTTTTCATGAATACACCTCAACCATTTTATGATGAAAGGTTTAATGTATGGAAATAGAGAATAAAAATATTTTTTGATTATATTGATTGTGATTTATGGAATATGTTGTCAATGAATCATTTGTTCCTACTCATTCTTTTGATATTGAATTAGTAAACAGATATATAAATATGTGGACCATAGATGGCAAAATAAAAGTGTATCAAGGATTTTAAGTTAAGTACTAGATGACAAGTGTTAACCACTAGAGAGTTCTATTATGTTTTTAACTATAGCACGACTAAAAAAATGTGGGATACCCTTAAGGAAATCTATTAAGTTCCAAATGAGATGGAAAGAGAAAACACATTTATTCAAGAAACTGAGACACCAAGTACTACTAGCAAAGAATGGTTCTCAAATATTGAACTTAATCTCAGAAATTATGCTTATAATAAATATCTTAGATTCAAAAATTGGTATAAAAACTTGATTCGACACTTAACTCCAAAGATACAAAAGTTGTTGATGTGTTTTAGGATAAATTAAGAAGGAAAAAGATCATTGAAAAACTAGAGGAATTGATATGATTGATTAAAGATAATAAAAAGATTAAAGTATAAAATTCAAATACATCTGAAACATCATCATCAGAATCACATGATGAAACATTTGAAACATCATCACATGAAACATGATATGAAAGGACTACAACAATATATCTGAAGAATCAACATCAGAAGAATCATGTGATAAGTCTACTTCTTCATACAAAAATTTTAAAACAACATGCGAAGAATCTGTTGGAGAAACAATTGAATCATCACCCAAAGATTCTCATGAAGCACATTCCAAAGAATCAGACAAAGAGGTACATTTTTGTATTAAAGCTAATAATGAAGAAGACATTTAGGTAACCATATTTTCCTACAAGCAATTATTTAGATTCAGTGTTTAGCTCAGTAAGAAAAAGAGTTAATAACTAATTTGCCCCTGCCATATGGGCGAGTTTTGAAAAAACCCTCTGTAAAAAAAAATCTACATTCCCACCTAAACATTTCAAGATTCCATGGTATTATTTAATATTTGCCCCCTGCCATATGGGCGAGTTTTGAAAAAACTCTCCGTAAAAAAAATTTAGATTCCCACCTAAACATTTCAAGATTTCATGGTATTATTTAGGCTTAATTGGTCCTGCGGTCCTTTAACTTAATTTCAATTTTCACTTTAGTCCCTTATTTAATAAAGGTTACATTTTAGTCCCTTAAAAACTATTCCGTTAATCAAGTTGGTCCTTTCTGTTAAATATTGTGAAAAACCGTTAAGTTGTGTATATGTGGCATGACAGTATGGCAAGTGAGTCAGCAATTTAATATAGGGATTAAATTGAAACTTTATATATAGTTAAAGTACCAAATTAAAACCTTTTTATATTAACATAATCTTGAGTATAATGACATTAAACCAAAATCTTGATATATTACTTATTCAAAGCAAGACATTAAACCAAAAGATATTAAAAAGATATTAAACCATAAATATATTAATTAATAAAAAATTTCTTTTGACAAATACTAATGTTAATAAACCATAATAATATTACAAACATGTGCTTATACTTCTTAACTAATCTAAGTAGTATACAATTGTTTTCATGGTAAACAAAAATTGTCACTTTCATATCCAAATCCGTTCTCTTGGATACTCAAGATAGAAGGAGCTCTAGTAAATCTCTATCATCTTTACCAGATCTGATTTATATGGACACTATGCAGTCCAAAACCTTCTCCAAATGCCTTTACCAAAAACACATGTGAACATCAAGAACACATTTTTCAAACATTGTTGTTTTCTGCTTCTGGCAGTATCAAAAACACATTTTTCAAACATTGTTGTTTTCTGCTTTTGCTCAAACCATTCTCCATCGAAAACAAACGGAACACTGACACGTGATCTCTTCTGAGGAGGATAGTACCTGAGGGTCAAGAGATCAGCACATAAACATAATGATCGATCTATATATAACCACAAAATTTAACAACAAACATCTATTATGTAATTTAAACATTTCTCAAAACAATTTCATGCTGAACTATCTCCCTATCTAATCAAAACTATGAATCTCTTTCTATCTCTAATCAGATCTGGTAAACAATCAAAACTATGTCACACAAAACCCCAAATTCTAATCTTATAGATCTATAACACAATATTACCCAATTAATCTTCAAATCCAATCCTGAACTTTACAATTTTCAGAAAACCCACATTTACAGCTAACACATCTCTCAACATCAACAACATTGTTAAATAATTAAACCTAACAATTGGATTAAACTTAACATTGGTTGAAACTAACCTAAAAAACCCAGCGGAAATCAGATGAAAGAGGAAAAGCATGCAGACAAATAAAAAGCATTTGTTGAAAGAGGATGAAGAGAAAAAGAGAGTGACGGCTAGGGTTGGGGAAGAGAGGAGAAGAGAGAAACTTAAGGATATAAAATACATTTCAGATTTTTTATTTTAAAAATTTAAAATTTAAATCAATATAAGATAAAATAATTTCATGTCATCTAACATAAATCCAATTGGCATGCCACGCATACACAAATTAACGGAATTTGACAAAATCTAACGGACAGGACCAATGTGACTAACGGAATGATATTTAAGGGATTTAAAATAAACGTTTATTATATAAGGGACTAAAATGAAATCTTAAATTAAGTTAAGGGACTAAAGAATGCATTAAGCCTATTATTTAATATTATTTAATTTCACATATGCTGATGTGGCATTATTATTTTTATTTTGAATTATTTTAAATGCCACGTTGGCATTTTATTTTTTATTTATCTTAAGTTTTGAAAATTTAAAAGATGCAAAACTCTAAAAGAATGAGGACAATGAGTATTGAATTGAATATTTGGATTAGATGGGCAGGAGAAGAATCATGATGACCAGCTTGAATATAATATTTTAAGAATCAAATGAATATTTAATTTAAAATGTATTTATAATACAATTAAAACACGGATATTATTAGTAAATTTATACCTAAATTTTTGAATTTTTATAAAAAATTAATAAATATGTATTAAGTTGTATATAAAAAATAAATGTTAAATTATTATTTAATATTGTAATTAATTTTTCGATATTCTTATATCTGATTTTTAATTTACATACTTATATATACACTAATAAATGTTAAATTATTATTTTTTGATTTACCTACTTATAACTATTCATATTCTTAGAACAAAAAGATATTTTTTCTCTTTCTTAAATAAAATTTAATACTCGGTTTATTTTATTTGTTAATTTTATTTTTTAATTAAAGCATGCGACTATCAGTTTAGAAGTGGACTTGTAAAATTTTAAAAATCAACTCTCCCTTTTTACTCAAACCAACCGTCATTTGTTTTCATTTTTTATCTTATTTTCTTTTTAATTGTTATTGTTATTATTTTTAAAGTACCAATTAAAAATTGAATGTTGAATTGGTAAAATAAAAATGAATATGGTTGCCACACAGTTGCCAACACCAGTGTTTTAAAAATCGGACCGGTCATTAAACCGGTGAGAGTACTGGGGCACTGGTTTATTGGTCGAACCACTGGGTCATTGGTTGAACCGAATCACAAAACCGGATTAAACCGGATAATTCGGTTGAATAGACCGGTCTATATAACAAAACTATATAGATATAAAACTGGTCGAACCGGATGATTCAGTCTCTACAAAATATAACTAACAATTAAATTTATTTAAAATATCATATCATATGTTCGCAAGTTCATTATCTAAATTCAAATTTAAAACAAAGGTCTCACACATAACAGAATAGTACAAAATTATAAAGTCTAATGGCGAACAAAGTCTAATTGCAACATAATCTAATTAAATAGTTTATAACAAAATAACTCTAATGTGCACCAATTCAAAGGAGGAAAAATTGTTTCAATGTTGGGATCTCTTTCTTCAATATTAAAATCATCTGCAGTAAAATCAACCGCATCCGCAACAACTTCTCCGTCAATGATATCATTAGTTTGTTTTATTTTTTATTTCATTTATTTCATTTTTTATTTTAATTTTTTTAATTAAAATAATCAAAAAGATGTCGTTTTAAATTAAAAAAAAAATGCAATTAAACCGCCGGTTTTTTCCGGTTTACACCGATTTTTACCGGTTCACACCGGTTCAATGACATGAGCGATCTAACAACTGAACCAGATCGGTTACCTGGTTGGTTCCCGTTTCGACCGGTCGGTCCGGTTCGGTTTTTAAAACACTGGTCCAACACAATGCCCATTCTGTTATTTTAGTCTTATTTTGTGTTTTTTATTATTATTTTATTTAATCATTTATTATCATCTGTTATTTATTTATTAATTACTAGAATTTTGTACGGAAAGAGTGGATGAATGTCAAAAATTATTATTTGACTTTTTGGATGTGCATGTAATGCACCCCACATAAAGTATTATTTTGGATTCTTTTTGTGAAAAAACGAAAAAACACTCCAAATTACCTTGTTTCTCATTGATTACTCACTTCATACAATACATTTAAAGTTTTAAATAATTTATTAACATAATAAACATAATTAAATATGTGACATATATTTATCACTATTCAATTTAAAATATTTTCAATATAAAAGTAATTTTAAATTTGTCTTCTTAACTTAATATGATATGCTTATACCATGTTTTTCTTTTTAGGTGTCTAATACTACTAATTTATTTATTTTATATTTAATTTTTTAATTAAAATTCAAGATTCTTACTTTTAAAATAAAATATATTTTGTAATTATTTATATTTTTAGAAAAAGGTTAATAAAACAAAACAAAATCAATAGAGGTTTTGTAATTTTTTTAAACTTATAAAATTACTAAAACAAAACAAAATCTTTTTAAAAAAATGATAAAAGGTAGTCATGAAAAAATAATGATAAATAGTTATCATGAAAAAAAATAATGATAAATGGTAAAAATTTATTGATAGAATAATTTTTATAAATGAGAATAAGTTACAATTATTTTTATAAATGTGAATAAGTTATAAATTGTTTTATAAATGGAAAAAATTCAACTATTGATACAATTATTTTTATAAACGGAAATAAGTTACTAATATTTTTATAAATAGGCTTATAAACGAAAAAGTTACAATAATTTTATAAACGGTAATAAGTTAGGATTATGTTTATAAACGTGAACCAGTTACAAATATTTTTATAAAGGAGAAAAATTCAAGTATTAATATAATTGTTTTTAACAGGAATAAGTTAAAAATATTTTTATAAATTGTCACACGGATTCAAGGCGCATGTTCAAAGGTAAAAATGGTAATCATAAAAAATTTAATGATAAAATATAAAAATCTATTGATACAATTATTTTTATAAACTGAATAAGCTACAATTGTTTTTATAAACGGGAATAAGTTATAAATAATTTTATAAACATAATAAATTCAACTAGTTATATAATTATTTGTATAAATGAGAATAAGTTACAACTTTTTTTTATAAAGGAGACAAATTGAAGTATTAAAAAAATTGTTTTTAACGTGAATAAATAAAAAATTGCTTTATAAATTGTCATACAGGTTCAAGGCGCTTATAAATGGGAAAAAGTCTACATGTTGATGTAAATAATTTTATATACGGAAATAAGTTAAAATAATTTTTTTTAAACGGGAAAAAGTCTACAAGTTGATGTAAATATTGTTGTTGGATTTATCAACCCATTAAATTGTTTACGCTGTAAAAATTTTAGAGTCTGAAAAAATTTGTATGTTTGACAAGTGATATTTCGCAATATAGCGTGTGAATACAAATGAGACCCGTGCGATAGCACGAATATTATTTGAATTGGAAACTGTCGCTCCCGGGATTTTCATCCAGGTACAAACGCGAAAGTGGCGCGGAAACAGAGTCGCCAGCAATGTGTATTTATCCCAAGAGAGGGAAAGGAAACACTGCGTAAACCTGAGGGAAAGGAAAAGACGTGGTCTCGAGACCAAGAGTAACGGGTAAGGGAGTCGGTTACGCGAGGGGAAGGTATTAGCACCCCCACGCGTCCATCGTACTCGATGGGATCCACGCTTGTTGTCTCGATCAAAGGATGTCGTCGTCTGGAGCTCCACGACTACTGGAAAGGAAAAGGAATGAGAACGGAAGAGAACGAAGAAACGGGGGAGAAAAAAAAGAAGTGACTCGATAGGACATCACCGTCCTATGCCTACGTATTCCCTCGTGCAATGGGAAAGTCAGAGTCAACGTAGTTCGGACACGAACTAAGGGGGGAGGTTGCTCGCCAAGACATCGCCGTCTCGTGCCTACGTATCCTCAATCTAACAAGAGAGAGGAAATCAGAGCAGTCGTAGTTCGACCTAACAAGGTCTTAGTGTTTTTTATGAGCAACGTTAAGTTCGCGTCCGGCAGTTAGGGTCGATGCCTGTTTGCGACGAGACGGAAGTAACGTGTCCTTTTCTGAAAATGAGTTTGAAACTTAACAATCCCGAAGGACAAAAAGGTTTGAGTTTGTTTTGTGTTTTTTAGACAGAAATGGATTGAAGTTAGTTTGTAACTTGCATTGCACCCAAGTCTACAACATAGAAACGAATACTTCGCGTATCGCCCCCAACAGGACGTATATTAAGTACCCTAGAAGAATGAAGGGAGACCCCCCATACCTCACTTCTCATATATAAGGCTCATGCGTAATACACGTTAACCTTTATTAAGTTTTTTAGAAAGGTTATGAGATGAGAAGAGAAGACTCAAAGAAAAGAAAACACTAAGGGGAAACTAATTGTTCCTAATGTTATCATGCAAAGGTGGCCCTAAGGGGAGGTTTAAGAACAACATAGTCTAAAGAAGAGAGATGGATAGCACTACCTAATGCTTATCCTAACTCACCTTAATCAAAAATTAAGATGAGCTAGGATCCCAAAGGGATGTGAAGAAGTTCTACATAATCAAGCATTATATCATGTAATCCAACACATAAAAGAGAAATCAAAGAGATGAGATGAAAGGAGGAATGAGCATGGATAAGCATCCACATGCTCATATGTCTTACCTCTGCCCCTACATAAAAGGTTGGCACAAAATCATCACAAGAAATGAATATAAGTGAAAGAAAGTGAACCAAACAATGTTAGTTATCTTAAGAAGACAACTTAAGAAGCAACCAAAGGTTAAACCAAAATGGAAGGGTCCTAAGGGTTAAGGAACATCCAAGGTCAGTAGGTACATGTCAATGTGTCCTACTAAGGTTAACATGCCAAATGAAAACAAACAATGTCAAACTATGCATCAAAAGATCACACAAATGCAAGTTGTGCATTAACAATGCAAGATGGATGCAAATGGTTCATGAACATAAATAAATGCACATGCAAACATTAAAGTCAGAAGTGAATGACATTTAAGAATGCATAGGGATGTCATTAAGATAGCATGTAATTCATGAATGTCAGCATTGATTAAGTGAGAAGAAGTGAAAACCAAAACCACTCAAGTTCATACAAGGAAGCATACTTGTAACACAAGTAAGGAATGGAGATGCAATATGAACATACATGTAAATGAATGCATGTCATTAGCATATGACATTTGAATTTACATTTATAAGTCAAGAATGATCATATAAAGTCCCCCACAAGTGTCATGTTGAAGCACATTGAAGATTAGAAGTAAGCATGTTCAAGTTAGGTCAAACAAGTTCTTATGTGTTCATGAAGTTAAGAGACATGTAAGATGATGTTAGAAGTCATAGCATATGATTGAAAATGATCACAAAAAGAAGTGGAATAATGTTTAAATGAATGTACAAGATCATGCAAGTGTTGATGCAAACAATTGATCAAAGAAGAACAAGTAAGGATGCACAAGTTCACAAAACATTTTAAGTTCAAATAAGTGCATACAAATCATGTAAAGATGAACTATGAATGCCCTATGACATGAGAAAAGTGACCTATAATGTTCATACAACATGTATCAAGAGGCCTCATTAATTGTCAAAGATGGTTGCATACAATGCACATTGAAACCCTAGCATATGATCCCTAACATTCACACAAACAAGCATACTTTTAAGATGAATCAAAAGTCATGTTAGAAGGATGAGAAAGTTGAAAGATACAAGTATTATGAAGTGCAAATAGTGTGCAAACATGTATCAAAAGGATGGATCAAAATCAATTACCAAACATTTTCAAAGATGCTTCACAATTTCATACAAGTCACACAAACAAAGTGCTCAAAGACAACATCCAAAAGTCAATGAAAAATGACCTAAAAAATCTATGAAAAATGGTATGATATACATCAATATATCATAGAGGTATGTATCAATTATCATGTGAAAATTCAGTTTAAAACTATGTCAAACAATTCCAAAATGAAACAAATATCATGAATGGAGGTTCATACAAAAGAAATTAAATGGAAATTCATGGAAAAATAGCAAAATAATCCAAAATCAGAAATAAAAATAATCAAAAATTATTTTAATGTGTTATGATTCATCATGAAATTTTTTAGGATTTTATCATTCTTAAAAGTAATTTTTAAAAATAAAAAATGAAACAAGTATGAAAAGAAAATAAAAATCCAAGAGAAATAGGCCAGAGGGTGCACAGATAGCAAACACGTTGTTGAAAAATGCAATTGGGCTCAATTCAGGGGTGTGAATAGCATTAGGGAACCCATCCCAATAGCGTGTGGGTCAGAGAGGTGCATAGCATGTTATTCAGTCAAACATTGATCCTCTGAGATCCCTTGGATCTAAATCAACCATGATGATTATAGAAGTAATCAAATCAACTGACTCACAACGCACACACATGTTAAGCAATGATGATGCACACACATGGAATCACATATTTCAAAAATAATCAGAAAAAAGAGCACGTGCTAGGGACGGTGTCTCATTAATGCGTTGGCATGATGAGAAGCATTGGATCAGAAGAATCGAACGATTGGGACTTAAACTGGAGAAATGTTAGGGTTTATGCCATGTTGAAGATTCAGGTGGTCGGAGAAGACTCTGGTCGTCTTCTCTGGCGAGCAGCCACCATGCTCAGCCTTACATGTCACTAAAAATGGACATGCCTTATACCAAAATGATCCTTAGGTTACGTAGATCATGAATCCAGGTTTAGTTTCCACGAACAGTCTACACACAAAGCAAATCGAAGAGAAACATTTTGCCCTAGAAATTTCAACTAAGCACCTAAGGTGCCTATCAACTAGCCGAATGTTCACATGCTTCTATTAAGCTCTAAAACCAACAAAAACAAGCTTAGATAGATGCGAGAAAGTTGAATAAGAAACCTGTATTTTGAAGCTTCTTTCAATCAAAAGAATACCAGAGAGGAGGATCCTTGTTCTTGAGATTTCAAATGAGCTAAATAAAAGCTATATGAAGCTTGTGATTGCTGAGAAACTTGAGTGAAAAAAATGCAGTGGAGCTTTCAATTCTTCAAGATCAATGAGCTCTTGATGAAGATGATGAATGTTGAAGAAGATTGAAAAAGTTGCAGGGAGAGCAAGCTCGAGAAAGAGAAATTTCAGAGAGGAGAAGAGTGTGAAATTTGTGAAATGTGTAGAATGAAGAGTTCCCCTGAAAAGTTAGTTAGAGTTTTCTATTTATATGCTTGGTTAACTGTTAACCACCTTGGTTAACAGTTAGAACCATGGTTTCTGAAGAGTGCATTGAGAAAGAGAGGGTGGAATGAGACTGAAAAATGAAGTGTGATGGTTATGTTGATGTAACTCGAGCTCTCTTTATTCATGTGTTTTGATCAAGTGATGAGGGAGTATGAAACTATGGTGTGGATTAATGATGAAGGGTGATAACGTAAAGTGAGTGGTAGGCTGAGTAATGCAGCAACAACACTTGCTCTTCAAGTTTTCTTTTCTTTCTTTTTTGTTTAGGAAAATGAGGCAAGAGTGAGATGAGTGTGTATAATGAGTGTAAGATATGTTTGGCCATAAATGGTAATGTATGCTGGTGTACGCGCGTATGGATGATGACATAATGCAACATATGTATCAAAGTTCCAAGATTTTGCCAACACAAGCAATGTGATCATGAAGGTGACTTTATGCAACCATATTTTGATGATCAATGGGTGAAATGAAGGGATTATGGTCTCTTTGGAAAGAGGAAATGACATAGAACAATGTTGGAGTTGTAAGTAGTTGGATTCGAGCTCTTGAACATGCTTAAAAATGATGGTGAAAATGCTTGGTACCAACTGACTTTGATCCACTATAACTCTCAATGAATTGATCAGATGAAAATACCTCCAACATCAAAGTTGTAGAGGATATTGAGAGGAACAAAACTCATGTTGAACACTTTTTCATCTGAAGTCTCCATCATAGAGAAATTGGCCTTGAATTTGGACAAAACATGCACACAAGGTGTTTGTTGAAATTACTGCGCGCTGACTGGCCATGACTTGCTAATTTGCCTTGATTTGTCTCAACTTTAATTAATCATATCTCTCTCAATTTTGATCCAATGGACATGTTCTTGGTATGGTTTTGAAGCTTGGAATGTGAACTTTTGATAGGCCTCCATAAACTTTCAATTTGGAGCTTGGAACATGGAGAAATAATGCCCTAAAGTTGGGTGCTCACCTTGCCAAAACTTGCCATAAATGGAAACCCTAAGTTTCTAAATTTGGCAACTTTGAATCTTTCTTGATTTTTGATGAAACCCTAGACATTCCTTGATCAAATATTCACCCATGATCATAATGAACTTGAGGAACATGAATTTGACCTCAAAAAGTCAGGAGTTGACTTTTTCCTCTGCACAGTTGACTTTTCCCCAATGTGACTGATTCTCAACCAATTGATCAATTAAAGATCTTCTGAAATGAACCAATGGGCAATACTTCATCCTTGGACAATTGAGAGCATATGAAAAACCTTGAAATCAAACTTTGGCTCAAATAACCATTTGCACTGACTTTTCCCCAAAACCCTAATTTTGCACTGGTTAGGAGAATGTGATTCACTTGAAATTTCTCATATACCTTGATCCCATGCTATGAACCAAATGATATGCAAAGATGATTATGCAAAAATGAAATGAAACATAAGCTAGTTAGATGTTAGAAAAAGAAAGAGCAAATTTTGGGGTGCTACAGTTGCCCCTATTTAATCAACTTGGTCCTGAAAGTATGATAGCAACGGCTTTCAGACATTCAAGGATACACGGAGATTGAATACCAAAAGAACCCTAAAATTTGCAACCTGTGGGGAGTTACAAAATAAAGTGTTTGCCAACCAAAGGTGGACTTAGAAACAGTGGATACCAACCAATAGTTGGGACAATGAGGACGCCGACCAAAGGCGTGCTTACAGCAAAAGAGACCAACCACAAGTTGGAATATCAAGGAGAATACCAACCAAAAGTGGGGATAAAAGGTGCCAGCCAATAGTTGGAATAAACGAAGGGGACCAACCAATAGTTGGGACAAAAAACAGAGACCAACCACAATTGGGACAAAACATAGGGTACCAACCAAACGTTGGGACGAAATATACTAACCAAAAGTTAGGATAATGAGGACGCCGACCAAAGGCGTACTCACAACGACAGAGAGACCAGCCAAAAGTTGGAATGAAAGATACTAACCAAAAGTTAGGACAACAAAGGAGACCAACCAATATTTGGGATAACAGGTACTAACCAAAAGTTAGGATAACGAGGACGCTGACCAAAGGCGTACTCACAACAAAGGAGACCAACCAAAAGTTGGAATGAAATACACTAACCAAAAGTTAGGATAACGAGGACACCGACCAAAGGCGAGCTCACAATGAAAGAGAGACCAACCAAAAGTTGGGATGAAAGATACTAACCAAAAGTTAGGATAACGAGGATGCCGACCAAAGGCGTACTCATAACAAAGGAGACCAACCAATAGTTGGGATAACAGATAATAACCAAAAGTTAGGATAACGAGGACGCCGACCAAAGGCGAGCTCACAACGAAAGAGAGACTAACCAAAAGTTGGGATGAAAGATACTAACCAAAAGTTAGGATAACGAGGACGCCGACCAAAGGTGCACTCACAATAAAGGAGACCAACCAATAGTTGGGACAAACGATACTAACCAAAAGTTAGGATAACGAGGACGCCGACCAAAGGCGTACTCACAACAAAGGAGACCAACCAATAGTTGGGACAAACGATACTAACCAAAAGTTAGGACAATGAGGACGCCGACCAAAGGCGAGCTCACAACGAAGGAGACCAACCAAAAGTTGGGATGAAATACACAAACCAAAAGTTAGGATAACGAGGACGCCGACCAAAGGCGTACTCAAAACAAGGGAGACCAACCAAAAGTTAGGATAACAGATACTAACCAAAATTTAGGATAACGAGGACGCCGACCAAAGGCATACTCACAACAAAGGAGACCAACCAATAGTTGGGATAACAGATACTAACCAAAAGTTAGGATAACGAGGACGCCGACCAAAGGCGAGCTTACAACGAAAGAGATACCAACCAAAAGTTGGGATGAAAGATACTAACCAAAAGTTAGGATAACAAGGAAGCCGACCAAAGGCGTACTCACAACAAAGGAGACCAACCAATAGTTGGGACAAACGATACTAACCAAAAGTTAGGATAACGACGACGCCGACCAAAGGCGTACTCACAACAAAGGAGACCAGCCAATAGTTGGGACAAACGATACTAACCAAAAGTTAGGATAACGAGGACGTCGATCAAAGGCGAGCTCACAGCGAAGGAGACCAACCAAAAGTTGGGATGAAAGATACAAACCAAAAGTTAGGATAACGAGGACGCCGACCAAAGGCGTACTCACAACAAAGGAGACCAGCCAATAGTTGGGATAACAGATACTAACTAAAAGTTAGGATAACGAGGACGACGACCAAAGGTGAGCTCACAACGAAGGAGACCAACCAAAAGTTGGGATGAAAGATACTAACCAAAAGTTAGGATAACGAGGACGCCGACCAAAGGCGTACTCACAACAAAGGAGACCAACCAATAGTTGGGATAACAGATACTAACCAAAAGTTAGGATAACGAGGACGCCGACCAAAGGCGTACTCACAACAAGGAAGACCAACCAATAGTTGGGATAACAGCCGAAAATGCACAGGAAGTAGAATCAACGGACTTACGACTTGAAAAGAAGATGACTCCGCTGGGGAAAGAGAAATCTACACAGACAACTCTGTAGGGGAGTATAGGAAGGAACAACAGTAAGAAGGACGACTCCACTGGTTGCAGTGTAATGTCAAACAATATCTCCTGAATTACATCTCTTTCTGTTGGGGACAGAAACTGGTAACAAATATCAAACCTGGCTTATGCTTCGAATGCATATGTTTGAATTTTTCTATGGCGTAATGCTCCATAAAAAATGGAAATGCTACGCGTTTGGGAGGATGCCATGCAAGAATGCTTATGCAATGCAAAGAGGCGCTCCAGCAAAATAAATGCTGAAAACGAAGGCAACTCCACGGGGATGACAAACTAAATTGTCCTCTGAATTAAAAGACCCCGCTAAGGAAGATTTCACTGAACGACTTCCTGATCACCAACTCTGCTGGAGATGAAGACTCCGAGAGAAATTCAACTCTGTTGGAGATGGATAAAGATGAATATTGAAGATGGAGCCCAAGAAATTTCTTTCCACTGGAGATTACCCATGGCTTCTACCGAAGACAGAACTCAAAACCTGGATCTGAAATATGCTAATAACAATTGGACTTAAAACCCGCTGGGGATGTCAACTGTCATTGAACAAACCACTACGAAGATCACCACCAAACTCTGCTTGGGGGACAAGTCAATAATACCGAACATGCTTGGGGATATTACTGAACTTAACCTGCTGCTGGGAGACATCTGTACCTTCACCCTGCTGGGGAATATCAGCCACTATTAGCAAACCTGCTTGGGGAACGGAGGTTGACGACATCAACTCTGCCTGAGGATACCATCAAGCTTACTCCTCTGTTGGGGATTAGATTATACTGTTGCTGATGAGAAAAACACTTCTCGACTAGCTGAGGAAAATGGGTGTTCAGACTCTGTGGGGAAAATAACATCTTTGTCCAAAGAAGGTATTCCATCAATCTCCTACTGGGGATGCAGAAGTATCAACTTCTGGCTGCTTGTTGAGAGTAATAAATCAACCAAAACTCTAGCTGGGGAAATAATCCTTTGTACTCTGGCTGGAGAGAGTAACAACCTGCTGAGGAGGATGAAATTTCAACGCTGAGGAGAATAGCTCTACTGAGGAGAAATCTTGCTACCCTGCAAACAAAATCAATAGAAAGTGCAAAATGGCCATCTAGATTACCGTCCTAATGACTGTTGTCTGAGCAATTTCCACTATTTTCCGATATGCTTCGCAAAGCTTAGCATTTTTGCATGCAATGTTTATAAAAAATATCGGACGTTTTCACAAACAAAACAGTAAAAGTAAAAACACAAATGGAAAGCTTTTTTTTGATAAAATGAAAATTTTATTGAATGAATTGGCCTGTAAATAGGCATTTACATCCGGAAGCAATTCTTGAAAAGATGTAATTGCACAAAAAGTAAAAGAAAATACACATGTCAACAATGTGGGGAACAGATATCCACCATGATTCAATTCAGCTATGACCCAATACTACTCGTTTATCCGCAGATGCTTTGACCTTCGAAGAGACTGACTTGACTGATTCCTTTCCTTCGAAATTTCCAAGTATCAAAAGTGTTCACAGATCAAACGCAGATCGTAGCCTCTTGCTTTCAAATCCCTAACTTTTGCCTGGATCGCTCTTTTCAGGTTTTCAATCCACCGAGATACCCATTTTTGCCAAAGTTGCCTTTCCAGGTTTTCAACTTTGCGGGTTTATTCTTTTCTTTTCTTTTTATCCCTAATTTTTTCCCGAACCTTTTCTTTTTTATGGTTCGCCGGGATGCCCCTTTTTGCCTGGACTTTCTTTTTATGTCCAGTGGGTCTCTTTTATGCAAAGTATTTTTTTACTACGTCTGCGTTCACAGGGGACGCAAAATCTTCGCCATCCATAATTGAGAGTAATAAGGCTCCACCAGAGAAAACCTGTCTTACTACATATGGCCCTTCACAGTTTGGAGTCCATTTGCCCCTGTGATCTGTTTGAGGAGGAATAATTCTTTTCAAAACCAATTCACCAGCCTGAAAACACCGAGGACGCACTTTCTGATCAAAGGCTTTCTTCATCCTTCTCTGATACAACCGACCATGTGCAATGGCTGCCAATCTCTTTTCCTCGATAAGGTTCAGCTGATTCAATCTGGAATGCACCCATTCAGCTTCATCATGCTTCACATCTGCCAGAATTCTCAAAGAAGGAATCTCAACCTTTACTGGTAGAACTGCTTCCATACCATATACAAGTGAGAAAGGAGTTGCCCCAGTTGATGTGCGTATCGAAGTACGATAACTGTGTAAAGCATAAGGCAACATCTCATGCCAGTCTTTATACGTCACCACCATTTTCTGCACAATCTTCTTGATGTTCTTATTTGCCGCTTCAACAGCCTCATTCATCTTCGGACGATAGGGAGAAGAATTGTGATGTTCAATCTTAAAGCTCTGACATAGCTCTTTCATCATCTTGTTATTCAAATTCGAACCATTATCAGTAATAATTCTTTTGGGACTCCATACCGGCAGATGATGTCCTTCTTGATAAACCGGGCTACCACTTGCCTGGTGACGTTGGCATACGAGGCTGCTTCCACCCACTTTGTGAAATAATCAATGGCAACCAAAATGAAACGATGCCCATTGGAAGCAGTCGGCTCAATCTTTCCGATCATATCAATACCCCACATGGCAAAGGGCCAAGGTGATGACAACACATTCAGAGGAGTAGGCGGCACATGCACCTTATCTGCATAAATCTGGCATTTGTGACATTTTTGGGCGTATTTGAAATAGTCAGACTCCATAGTCATCCAGTAATACCCCGCTCTCAACAGCTTTCTAGCCATAGCATGCCCATTTTCATGGGTACCGAAAGATCCTTCATGAACTTCTTCCATTAACAGGCTTGCCTCGTGTTCATCAACACAACGTAGCAAGACCATGTCAAAGTTCCTCTTGTACAGCACATCGTCTTTATTCAAAAAGAAATTCCCCGCCAACCTCCTCAGAGTTTTCTTATCCTTGGCAGACGCACCCTCTGGATACTCTTGACTCTTTAGAAAAACCTTAATATCATGATACCAAGGTTTGCCATCTGATACACCTTCAACCGCAAACACAAAAGCTAGTCTATCCAGACGCATGATTCTGATTGAGGGAGTTTCATTCCAACGATTCACCTAATACATCGAAGACAACGTTGCCAACGTATCTGCCATCTGATTCTCCAACCGGGGTATATGATGGAAACCAACTCTATAAAAGAAAGGTAACAACCTTCTGGCATAGTTGTTATAAGGAACCAAATTCGCTTGACGAGTTTCCCATTCACCTGTAATCTGATTTACCACCAACGCGGAATCACCATAAACATCGAGGTTCTTGATTCTCAAATCAATTGCTTCTTCTAACCCCATAATGCATGCTTCATACTCTGCCTCATTGTTGGTGCATACGAATGCTAACCGGGAAGTGAAGGGTATATGAGAACCCTTTGGAGTCGTAATGATTGCCCTGATTCCGTTACCGTATGAATTAACAGCTCCATCAAAAACCAGCTTCCATTGGGATCCAATTTCAGACCCTTCATCAGGTAGCGGTTCTTCACAATCTTTCAACTTCAGAAACATGATATGTTCATCTGGAAATTCAAACTTCATCAGTTGATAATCCTCAATTGGTTGTTCAGCAAGATATTCTGACAAAACACTTCCCTTAATGGCCTTTTGGGAAACATGTTGAATATAGTATTCTGTCAGAACCATCTGCCAACGGGCTATTCTTCCAGAAAGCGCTTGCTTTTCAAACACATACTTGATCGGATCCATCTTCTAAATCAAGAGGGTTGTGTGGTTTAACATATACTGCCTCAAACACTTAGCTGCCCAAGCGAGTGCACAACATGTTTTTTCCAGCATTGAGTCTCTCGACTCGCAATCAGTGAACTTTTTACTCAGGTAGTATATGGCATGCTCTTTTCTACCTGACTCGTCTTGTTGACCGAGCACACACCCCATTGAGTTCTCAAGAACCGTAAGATACATAATCAATGGCCTTCCTGGCACTGGTGGCAAAAGGACCAGAGGTTCCTGCAAATATTCTTTTATCTTTTCAAACGCCTTTTGACAATTTTTGTTCCACCTGACCTCTTGGTCTTTTCTTAACAATTTGAATATTGGTTCACACGTGGTTGTAAGATAAGAGATGAATCTAGCAATGTAGTTCAACCTCCCTAAGAAACCACGAACCTCTTTTTCTATTCTTGGTTCAGGCATTTCTTGTATGGCTTTTACTTTAGCAGGATCAACCTCGATGCCTTTTTCGCTAACAATAAACCCCAGTAATTTTCCAGACCTCACCCCGAAGGTGCACTTGTTCGGATTCAACCTCAGTCTGAACTTTATCAACCTTTCCAACAGCTTCTGAAGATTCACAAGATGCTTTTCCTCCGTTTGTGACTTCGCAATCATGTCATCAACATAGACCTCGATCTCTTTGTGAATCATATCATGAAAGAGTCACCATTGCCCGCTGATAGGTTGCCCCAGCATTTTTCAATCCAAAGGGCATTACCTTGTAACAGAATGTCCCCCACGGTGTTATGAACATCGTCTTCTCTATGTCCTCTGGGGCCATTTTGATTTAGTTATAACCAGAGAAGCCATCCATGAAGGAAAATACAGAGTATTGAGCAGTATTGTCTTCTAACACGTCAATGTGAGGAAGCGTGAAACCATCTTTCGGGCTTGCTCTATTCAGATCTCTGTAATCAACACACATCCTGACCTTTCCATCCTTCTTAGGTACAGGCACAATGTTAGCAACCCACAGAGGATAACTTGTCACAGCCAGAAATCCAACATCTATCTGTTTCTGAACCTCTTCTTTAATCTTGACAGATATATCCAATTTCGTCCTCCTCAGTTTCTGCTTAATCGGAGTACATCCCTCTTTGAGCGGCAGCTGGTGTACCACAATGTCAGTGTCAAGCCCAGGCGTGTCTTGGTAAGACCGGGCAAAGATATCCACATACTTTCAAAGCATTTCAATCAATCTTCTCTTTACACTATTTTCCAAAGCAGCCCCAATCTTTACTTCTTTCTTTGCGTCTTCGGTCCCCAAGTTAACAATCTCAATCTCCTCCTGATGAGGTACAGTGACCCTTTCCTCCTGTTTCAACAGTCTGGCCAATTTCTCGGGTAAGTCACAATCTTCATCAGTCTCTTCTTCAGCCTGATAAATGGGATTGTCGAAATCATACCGAGCCATAGCTGAATCATGATTGGTGGTATCTGAACAAGGAAACCTGCATGATTGATGATTTATGTTTATTATGTATGCAACAAATAAAAACACATTGCCATTTTGCTGTGATTTAATGCACAAAGTAAAAACAGAAAAACAGGGATCAAAATATTTGAATGTGAAAAACGTCCTTTATTAATGATAAAGAAAACACACAAAATGTTTAAGCCCTACAAACAAGAATCACTACGTCTTGGGCAGAATGTAGGATTGTCATAACAGGAAAACAAAGGCAATTACACTGGGCCGGTCACTTGAATAGCTTTCTCTAATGACCAGTTGCAAAGACTTTGACCTGGAATGCAGGGGCGGATCCAATTATCCATATCGCAATCGCTATCCCCTTCCTCATCAATAGCATTAATTCTGTCAAAAAACACACCAGCACTAGTAAAACGAACCGGACCATAAAACTTGGGAGGATCCTCAGGATGCCTGGGTGGCTTATATCCCAGCCCGTAAGTATTATGCTTTTTCTGGACTTCAATAACCTGACCCCATTTCTGCGAACTGCCGGCTTCAACCACCGCCCGTGCATCCTTGAAGGAAGACATGGAGACCTCTGGCTGATATACCACTGCAGGCTGCTTTACCACTTCAGACTGGCTGACTTCCTTGAGAGATTCCTCAGGGATCTTCACTGCTTCAAATGCCTGACATAAAGTTTCATGTATTTCTCCATCTACCTCCACATATTTGAAAGTATATAGATGACTTATCATGATATCTTCTTCTCCGCAAATCGTCACCACATGTCCGTCTACCATGTACTTCAGCTTCTGATGCAGAGTGGACGTTACAGCCCCAACACTATGAATCCATGGGCGGCCCAGTAGACAACTATTAGCAGGTTGGATATCCATGATATAGAAAGTGTCTTCAAAAACCTCTAGACCAACCTTAATTTTCAGAACAATTTCCCCAAGGACAGATCTCTTGGAACCATCGAAAGCACGCACCACCAAATCACTTGGCGTGCAGATTAACCCGCGAGTGTCCAACTTCATCAGTGTTTTCTTCGGTAAAACATTCAAAGATGATCCAGTGTCAACAAGTATATGCGACATTAAAGATCCTCGACATTTGACTGAAATGTGCAAAGCATTATTATGATTCCTCCCATTTCCTGCATTAACATGAGCCATTACCCCCTCCAACTGATTAACTGAGATCTCCTGGGGTACATACGCAACATTCGATACCTTCAACAATGCGTTTCGATGCACCTCAGAGCACAATAACAGAGATAAAATGGATATCTTGGACGGTGTTTGGTGCAATTGATCAACAATTTTGTAGTCACTCTTTCGAATCAGCCTCATAAACTATTCTACATTCTCTGAAAAAGAATTATCAACTGGCTTTGCTGTGGAATCATTCACTACCGACGTCTGCACAGAATTATCCATAACCTGTTTTCCTTTGTCTGGCCTAGAACCACCAGCCTGATCATCAGATGGGATAAAGACTCTACCACTCCTCGTGATAGCTCCTGCTTCATCATTACTTTCAGAACTGGAGTTCATCACTGACGTTCCCACCAACTCTTGTTTCTGCCCGTTAACAAACACTTCGGCACCGTAATTCCAGGGGATAACTTTTGTGCTCTCATACGGAACGGGCCCAGGAGTGGTGATAATGATCGGCGCTGGTCTTGCCGGCGCTGAAATAGTTATCGTCTTAAAAGGGATAGTAACAGTGGCAATAGCATTCCTTATACCAGTAACTTCCTTCTTCTGATCGCACCTATCGAACTGTAACCGACCTTCATCAATTAGCTTTTGAATACCAAATTTCAACATACCACACCCCTTTGTCTGCAACATACACTCTAAACAACTTTTATCACAACCAGGGGATACTCCACCCTTCAGTAATCTCTCCTTCACTACCAACAAAGGAGTCCTCAATTCGTCTAGAACCAAATTCAAAGATTCACCATCTTCTATAATAGCATTAACCCCCGGCCTACCGTGGTTCGGCATTGGGTTTTGAATGACATTTGGCATGTCACTAGAGAAATTAATAGCTTTTGAGTCCAACAGATCCTAAACCTTATGTTTAAATGCTTTACAATTATCAATGTGATGTCCCGGTGCTCCAGCATGGAAGTCACAATGAGCATTGGCTTCATAACCGGGAGGTGGATTACCGGTAAGAGGGGGCAGAGTCCTCTTCTGGACCAACTGTAGTTGTAGCAAATGTTGGAACAATTGAGAGTAAGGCATGGGTGGTGTTGCAAAATGCCTATCAGCCATTCTCTGTCTAGTTGGGTACTGACGGGGAGCAGTATTTTGTTGTTGTGCTGCTTGTGGCGGAAGTGCTGCAGGAATAGTTACCGAAGCCACTTGCTGATTATAATTCTGAAGCTGCTTTCTCTTACCGCGGTATGAAGAAACATAATTCGCTTCCTCTTTTTTCTTGTAACTTACATAAGGTTTCTTCCCTCCTCTAGAAGACGACCCATCACTACCCGATATCTTTCCAGTCTTGATTCCACTTTCCAACATTTCCCCAACCAAAATCAAATCAGCAAATTTCCCGGACATGCAGGGTATCAGCTTCTCGTAATAATGACCTGGCAAGGTAGCCATAAACATATTCAACATCTCCCGTTCTAGCATGGGAGGCTGCACCCTCGCTGCCAGTTCTCGCCACCTCTGGGCATATTCTTTGAAGCTTTCACTGTTCTTCTGAGACATACTCTACAGCTGAGTCCTATTGGGAGCCATATCAGTGTTATACTGATAGTGCTTGACAAAAGCCTCTACCAGTTCTCTCCAATTGTGGATGTGACATCTCTCCAATTGCATATACCACTCCAAGGATGCCCCAGACAAGCTATCCTTGAAGAAATGCATCAGTAATTTCTCGTCACTAGAGTACGCATCCATTTTCCTTGTGTATGCCCGGACATGAGTCTTTGGGCAAGTGGTACCATTGTATTTCTCAAAGGTGGGAACCTGGAACTTGTGCGTAATCCTGACACCGGGAACCAGCCCTAAATCATCCAAATCCATACCCACAGAGTTTTGATTCACATCCCCTTTCAACTGTTCTTCAATTAACCTAATTCTCTGATCATTATCAACCTGGGGAACAACATCCCCGCCTTGCACAGAAAATATATAATCCTGTTGGTCATCATATCGATGGCCATGAACAGCACATACACTATTTCCTCCTCCTACAACAGAAGGAATCACAACCTGTTCTCCTCCGCCCATAGGGATCACAACAGAAGGGACATGAACTCCCCCGCCCGGAGGACCAATAGGAATACCATTACCCCCAACACCTCTGCTCTGAGGAAAGACATCATTATGAAGGCCGCCATGAAGAACGCCATCCTCGTCAACTCTTGCCACCAAGGGTTAGACAAGGGTCCTCAGCTGTTCTTGCCCTTGTGCAACGCCTTGCATTAATTCCATGAACTGGGCCATGCGAGCCTGCATGGCAGCCATCTTAGCCTGCATCTGTTCCATAGCTCTCTTTTGATTGAGTCTGGTAGAATACTGATGAATCTGCTAGTCAGCAATCCTGTCTGTAGAAGAACACGATATGAAAACCAGAGATAAACTTGTTATGCAAAATGCAAAATGATTATGCAAATGCAAATGAAAACATCATATTTAAACATTCCCAGGACGTATCTGCTTTGATTCCAATCTTTGAAACCGGGCAAGGGATTAGACACATCATCGAAAAATAAATCTGATCCCAGAAATACTGTAGAATCAACATAAAGGAAGCACATCCCTTCAAAAACTGAGAGCTGCTAATACATACATGATTAAACCAAGAATTTTATATCAGGTTATAAGAATTCATACAGGCGGGTCTGATACAATCAAAGGCGATTCCATCAACAATCCTGATGGTAATCACAACAAAATATAACAACAAGATCACTACAAATTAATTCCAAACAAGCTGGCTTCAACTTCCTCGAGAAGATCCACAGTGTCTGGATGTGTAGGTCGCTCTATCAGCCCTTTGATCAGCCTGTTTCTCTTTTCAATATCTTGATTCAACCTAACAATTTGTTCTTCAACATTGTTGCATTCGCGCCTTGATTTCTTGACTTCGGCTTGTAACTTGAGCTCCTCAATTCCCTTCTGAGCCTCTCTCCACTTGCCAGAGAAATGCTTTTTTCTTGCTTTCATCCTTTGAAGCTCTTCTTTCAACTCCCTGTTCTCAATCTTGACCTTTTTCCACATCTCCTGATACGTGGCAAGCTTGGCTTCAGTCTCGGTCAAGAGCTTCTTGTTTTTCCTGTAGGCCTTTCCAGAGGATTCAGCAGCCATACTGACTTTTCTGAAGTGCTGAGCTCTATCAGTGAGATCCTTCTCCTTCTCTTCTAGGTGCTCTGTCACATCTTGAACTTTCCATTTCAACTCTCGGTTGTCATGTAAAGCACCTTGCAGCTGACTACTCATACCAGCATTCTCCATCCTCAAATCATGCACCAATTCTTGCTGCTTATCGAATTCTTCAATGGGTACAGTGAGCCTCTCCTCCACAATCTCAGGATACAAAGGAGGTGCCCAATCAAAAGGCAAGTAGAACTCTTCCACCCTTCTCCTTACCCAGTCTGTATACGGAGAGAAAGCTTGATTATTGGGTTTGCCCAAGACGGCTTTTCCTTTCTTTTGTCTACTGAGCCATGCTTCGGAAGTCTTCTGCGCCACAGCTAAACTATCGGCTACATGAAAATACAAAGACTCTCTCAAATCTTTTTCAATTGGAGGATCTTTCAGAGCATATCCAAACTGCCTGATAGCCAAAGAAGGATTGTAATTAATACCCCCTTTTCTCCCTATCAATGGTACGTTAGGGTACTCACCACACCTGTACAAAATGGCTTTGCCAAGCAATCCTTGATCCACCCAAACAATATCCTTAGCAGCTAGACCCATCAGACGTTTGCTCCAGTCCAGAGAAGTCCTAGTATCCACAAAAGCACCTGACTGGGGTAGACGGCTTGCAAATCACTTGTAGAAAAGAGATACACAATAATGAACTATCCCGCCTCGTCTCTTCTCATTCCTGTTGTACAAGGCATAATGAAGATCTCCTAACAAGGTCGGCACTGGATTCTGAGTTATAAAGATCCGGATAGCATCCGTATCAACAAACTCATATTCATTAGGAAAAAAGAAAATGCCATATACACAGAGAGCCAGTATTACATTGAAAGCTGTCCACCTCTTCTCCTTAGCCGCTTCTTGAGCCTTCTTTACCAAGTACGCCAAGTGATAGCCACGGGACTTTCCCTTGTAGGTGATGTCAGCTTCCAAAGTTGATTTGCTCAAATAAAGAGCCTCAGCCACAGCTTTGAAGTCAAGGTCTGCCTTGGAAGCACAGAATGGAGCACCTTCTTTAATGGAAATCCCCAGGATGTTTGAGTACTCCTCCAGAGTAGGGACCAATACATAGTCTGGCAACACGAAGCATCTAAGGGAAGGATCATAGAACTGCATCAAGGTTTGCAAGCCATTGTATTCATACTCACTGATGTTACGAACGAAAGATAAGATCCAACCATATTTCTCTTTGAAAACTCCCAACACTTCAGGACCAGCCATATGTCGTAACCTGCCAATCTGACCAAGAGTAAGCTTCAGGAACTTGTAAACAATGATATTCTTCTTACTCTTCTTAGTGTCCATCTCGACGACTTCCCGTTGACAAGAATCAAAATATCAGATACTACCTAAAAATGCAAAAATATGAATGTCAGAAAAATGAAATGCAATGCAAAGCATGGGATCAAGGTATCCACACAAGCTGGCTGCACTGAACAAACTGAATAATTTCAAAGCTTTGCACTAAATACCCATAACACAAGAGTAACCACGCTGATAAGTTCCTACTGATAAGAAATCCAAAGTATCGGGTATGCTGAAAGTCAAGGTTACCTGCAAACCTGTAAACAACCCGCCCCTCTCACATGTGGGTACTAGAAAGGCGAGGATCCTCAATATCACGGACTCTCAGGTCGAGAAATGATGATACGTTCACCATTTCTGGTTTGGCATCATCATTAATCAAGGATGCCTCAACTGATTCCCCTCAAAAAGGATATCCTATAGTAAGTTCCCAGCATTGGGTCCTCGGATCTAGAAGTGTAATGGGTTTGCCATTTCTAGTCTGCCATTATCACATCTCGGGAGGAGTGTCGTTACTGAGTCCTCGGGAATGGTCACCAGAGTCGACAGTTCCTCAAACGAATAACTACTGGCCTGCATCAACATACAGTAGCAGATATCTCCCGATAGAACCTTGTCTGGCTGTAGGTCTCGTGAACACCCGCACGTGGCCAACACCACGGGAGCGTCACGCCTGCCCACGCTAATACCTATGTGTATGCTCAAGCCTGGGTAGTGGGCTTATCTCTCAGAAATCCCAACCTGCCAAACAGAAAATCCAGTACAGCACAACACAGTCCAGCATAATAATGAAATGCAAATGCAATAAATGTGGTAAATACAGTAAAATGGTAAAACAGTAATACAGCAAAATAAAGCACCACAATAAACACCCAATGAAAATAACCAACCAAGCGCTAGGATTGACTCGCAAAGGGGATGGACCAGCAAGAGGTCAACCTGTCCCCAACAGAGTCGCCAGTTATCGCTCCCGAGATTTTCATCCAGGTACAAACGTGAAAGAAGCGCGGAAACAGAGTCGCCAGCAATGTGTATTTATCCCAAGAGAAGGAAAGTAAACACTGCGTAAACCTGAGGGAAAGGAAAAGACGTGGTCTCGCGACCAAGAGAAACAGGTAAGGGAGTCGGTTACGCGAGGGGAAGGTATTAGCACCCCCACGCGTCCATCGTACTCGATGGGATCCACGCTTGTTGTCTCGATCAAAGGGTGTCGTCGTCTGGAGCTCCATGGCTACTGGAAAGGAAAAGGAATGGGAACGGAAGAGAACGAAGAAACGGGGGAGAAAAGAAAAAGAAGTGACTCGATAGGACATCGTCGTCCTATTCCTACGTATTCCCTCGTGCAATGGGAAAGTCAGAGTAAACGTAGTTCGGACACGAACTAAGGGGGGAGGTTGCTCGCCAAGACATCGTCGTCTCGTGCCTACGTATCCTCAATCTAACCAGAGAGAGGAAATAAGAGCAGTCGTAGTTTGACCTAACGAGGTATTAGTGTTTTTTATGAGCGACGTTAAGTTCGCGTCGGGCAATTAGGGTCGATCCCTGTTTGCGACGAGACGGAAGTAACATGCCCTTCTCTGAAAATGAGTTTGAAACTTAACAATCCCGAAGGATAAAAAGGTTTGAGTTTGTTTTGTGTTTTTTAGATAGAAATTGATTGAAGTTAGTTTGTAACTTGCATTGCACCCAAGTCTACAACATAGGAACGAATACTTCGTGTATCGTCCCCAACAGGACGTACATTAAGTACCCTGGAAGAATGAAGGGAGACCCCCATACCTCACTTCCCATATATAAGGCTCATACGCAATACACCTTAACCTTTATTAAGTGTTTTAGAAAGGTTATGAGATGAGAAGAGAAGACTCAAAGAAAAGAAAACACTAAGGGGAAGTTAATTGTTCCTAATGTTATCATGCAAAGGTGGCCCTAAGGGGAGGTTTAAGAACAACCTAGTCTAAATAAGAGAGAGTGATAGCACTACCTAATGCTTATCCTACCTCACCTTAATCAAAAATTAAGGATGAGCTAGGATCCCAAAGGGATGTGAAGAAGTTCTACACAATCAAGCATTATATCATGTAATCCAACACATAAAAGAGAAATCAAAGAGATGAGATGAAAGGAGGAATGAGCATGGATAAGCATCCACATGCTCATATGTCTTACCTCTGCCCCTACATAAAAGGTTGGCACAAAATCATCACAAGAAATGAATATAAGTGAAAGAAAGTGAACCAAACAATGCTAGTTGTCTTAAGAAGACAACTTAAGAAGCAACCAAAGGTTAAACCAAAAGGGAAGGGTTCTAAGGGTTAAGGAACATCCAAGTTCAGTAGGTACATGTCAATGTGTCCTACTAAGGTTAACATGCCAAATCAAAACAAACAATGTCAAACTATGCATCAAAAGATCACACAAATGCAAGTTGTGCATTAACAATGCAAGATGGATGCAAATGGTTCATGAACATGAATAAATGCACATGCAAACATTAAAGTCAGAAGTGAATGACATTTAAGAATGCATAGGGATGTCATTAAGATAGCATGTAATTCATGAATGCCAGCATTGATTAAGTGAGAAGAAGTGAAAACCAAAACCACTCAAGTTCATACAAGGAAGCATACTTGTAACACAAGTAAGGAATGGAGATGCAATATGAACATACATGTAAATGAATTCAAGTCAGTAGCATATGACATTTGAAATGACATTTATAAGTCAAGAATGATCATATAAAGTCCCCACAAGTGTCATGTTGAAGCACGTTGAAGATTAGAAGTAAGCATGTTCAAGTTAGGTCAAACAAGTTCTTATGTGTTCATGAAGTTAAGAGACATGTGAGATGATGTTAGAAGTCATAGCATATGATTGAAAATGATCACAAACAGAAGTGGAATCATGTTTAAATGAATGTATAAGATCATGCAAGTGTTGATGCAAACAATTGATCAAAGAAGAACAAGTAAGGATGCACAAGTTCACAAAACATTTTAAGTTCAAATAAGTGCATACAACTCATGTAAAGATGAACTATGAATGCCCTATAATATGAGAAAAGTGACCTATAATGTTCATACAACATGTATCAAGAGGCCGCATTAATTGCCAAAGATGGTTGCATACAATGCACATTGAAACCCTAGCATATGATCCCTAACATTCACACAAACAAGCATGTTTTTAAGATGAATCAAAAGTCATGTTAGAAGGATGAGAAAATTGAAAGATACAAGTATTATGAAGTGCAAACAGTGTGCAAACATTTATCAAAAGGATGGGTCAAAATCAATTACCAAACATGTTCAAAGATGCTTCACAATTTCATACAAGTCACACAAACAAAGTGCTCAAAGACAACATCCAAAAGTCAATGAAAAATGACCTAAAAAATCTATGAAAAATGGTATGAGATGCATCAATATATCATAGAGGTATGTATCAATTATCATGTGAAAATTAAGTTCAAAACTATGTCAAACAATTTCAAAATGAAACAAATATCATGAATGGAGGTTCATACAAAAGAAATTAAATGGAAATTCATGGAAAAATAGCAAAATAATCCAAAATCAGAAATAAAAATAACCAAAAATTATTTTAATGTGTTATGATGCATCATAAATTTTTTTAGGATTTTATCATGCTTAAAAGTAATTTTTAAAAATAAAAAATGAAACAAGTATGAAAAGAAAATAAAAATCCAAGAGAAATAGGCCAGGGGGTGCACAGATAGCAAACACGCTGTTGAAAAATGCAATTGGGCTCAATTCAGGGGTGTGAATAGCATTAGGGAACCCATCCCAATAGCGCGTGGGTCAAAGAGGTGCATAGCATGTTATTCAGTCAAACATTGACCCTCTAAGAGCCCTTGGATCTAAATCAACCATGATGATCATAGAAGTAATCAAATTAACTGACTCACAACGCACACACATGTTAAGCAATGATGATGCACACACATGGAATCGCATATTTCAAAAATAATCAGAAAAGAGAGCACGTGCTAGGGATGGTGTCTCATTAATGCGTTGGCATGATGAGAAGCTTTGGATCAGAAAAATCGAACGGTTGGGACTTAAACTGGAGAAATGCTAGGGTTTATGCCATGTTGAAGATTCAGGTGGCCGGAGAAGACTCCGGTCGTCTTCTCCAACGAGCAGCCACCGTGCTCAGCCTTACATGTCACCAGAAATGGACATGCATTATACCAAAATGATCCTTAGGTTACGTAGATAATTAATCCAGATTTAGTTTCCACGAACAGTCCACACATAAAGCAAATCGAAGAGAAACATTTTTCCCTAGAAATTCCAACTAAGCACCTAAGGTGCCTATCAACTAGCCGGATGTTCACATGCTTCTATTAAGCTCCAAAACCAATGAAGCTTGTGATTGCTGAGAAACTTGAGTGAAAAAAATGCAGTGAAGCTTTCAATTCTTCAAGATCAATGAGCTCTTGATGAAGATGATGAATGTTGAAGAAGATTGAAAAAGTTGTAGGGAGAGAAAGCTCGAGAAAAAGAAATTTCAGAGAGGAGAAGAGTGTGAAATTTTTGAAATGTGTAGAATGAAGAGTTCCCCTGAAAAGTTAGTTAGAGTTTTCTATTTATATGCTTGGTTAACTGTTAACCACCTTGGTTAACAGTTAGAACCATGGTTTGTGAAGGGTGCATTGAGAAAGAGAGGGTGGAATGAGACTGAAAAATGAAGTGTGATGGTTATGTTGATGTAACTCGAGCTCTCTTTATTCATGTGTTTTGATCAAGTGATGAGGGAGTATGAAACTATGGTGTGGATTATTGATGAAAGGTGATGATGTAAAGTGAGTGGTAGGCTGAGTAATGCAACAACAACACTTGCTCTTCAAGTTTTCTTTTCTTTCTTTTTTGTTTAGGCAAATGAGGCAAGAGTGAGATGAGTGTGTATAATGAGTGTAAGATATGTTTGTCCATAAATGGTAATGTATGCTGGTGTACGCGCGTATGGATGATGACATAATGCAACATATGTATCAAAGTTCCAAGATTTTGCCAACACAAGCAATGTGATCATGAAGGTGACTTTATGCAACCATATTTTGATGTCAATGGGTGAAATGAAGGGATTATGGTCTCTTTGGAAAGAGGAAATGACATAGAACAATGTTGGAGTTGTAAGTAGTTGGATTGGAGCTCTTGAACATACTTAAAAATGATGGTGAAATACTTGGTACCAACTGAATTTGGTAAGTCATTTGTCTGGCTCATGCCCAACCATATACGTGTGGAGTTCAAGTGTGGTGACCCTGACTTTGATCCACTATAACTCTCAATGAATTGATCAGATGAAAATACCTCAAACATCAAAGTTATAGAGGAGATTGAGAGGAACAAAACTCATGTTGAACACTTTTTCATCTGAAGTCTCCATCATAGAGAAATTGGCCTTGAATTTGGATAAAACATGCACACAAGGTGTTTGTTGAAATTACTGCGCACTGACTGGCCATGACTTGCCAATTTGCCTTGATTTGTCTCAACTTTAATTGATCATATCTCTCTCAATTTTGATCCAATGGACATGTTCTTGGTATGGTTTTGAAGCTTGGAATGTGGAATTTTGATAGGCCTCCATAAACTTTCAATTTGGAGCTTGGAACATGGAGAAAGAATGCCCTAAAGTTGGGTGCTCACCTTGCCAAAACTTGCCATAAATGGAAACCCTAAGTTTCTAAATTTGGCAACTTTGAATCTTTCTTGATTTTTGATGAAACCCTAGACATTCCTTGATCAAATATTCACCCATGATCATAATGAACTTGAGGAACATGAATTTGACCTCAAAAAGTCAGGAGTTGACTTTTTCCTCTGCACAGTTGACGTTTCCCCAATCTGACTGATTCTCAACCAATTGATCAATTGAAGATCTTCTGAAATGAACCAATGGGCAATACTTCATTCTTGGACAATTGAGATCATATGGAAAACCTTGAAATTAAACTTTGGCTCAAAAAACCATTTGCACTGACTTTTCCCCAAAACCCTAATTTTGCACTGGTTAGGAGAATGTGATTCACTTGAGATTTCTCATATACCTTGATCCCATGCTATGAACCAAATGATATGCAAAGATGATTATGCAAAAATAAAATGAAACATAAGCCAGTTAGATGTTAGAAAAAGAAAGAGCAAATTATGGGGTGCTACAGAAACATAATTTTATTCAGAGTTGTAGTTTTAGAATTTACTCATCTGAATTAAACAGAGTTTTGGTAATTACTGGAATTGCAGGCATAATCCACAGGTGGACGTGAACGTATCTATGACATACCAGTTGTGGACTGGTCATTTTAATGTTCATATATTAAATCTATAAAATAGCAGTTGTAGACTGATCATTTGAATTTTATTTTTCATACATTGAATTAAGTTTGATATATTTACTCATGCTATTGTAGGAATGAAAAATTCTATCAGGAAATTATTATTATTGCATCGATAAGTACCATGTTTGAGTCACATATTGTGTATTGAATGATATTACTATATATTTTTGAATTCCATTTGTAGGAAGTGTTAATTTTGTATCTTGTAATTTATAGGTACTATTGTTGTTAGATTTATTAACCTATTAAATTGGTTACGCTGTAAAAATTTTAGAATCTGAACAAAAATTACATAATTGACAAGTGATTTTCACAACGTAGCGTGTGAATACAGACAGGATCCGTGCGATAGCACGGGTATCCCGCTAGTTTTGTCATAGACATATTCATCTTGAACCTTTTTGTTTTGCCAAAATGCATTTTTTAAGATCACTACGCCAAAATTGCTTTTTGGCAGCACTACATAGACAGCGCTTTTTATCATAAGCGCTGCTATATGTTTTAAAAAAAACACGCTGAAAAAAAGCGCTGCCTAAAAGCCTACTTTAGAAAGCGCTTCCTAAAAGCGCTGCTAAAAGCCATACAACTGTAACACCTTAGAAAGCGTTTTTAGGAAAGCGCTGCTAAAGGCCTTACGTAGGTCATACATTAGAAAGCGCTTTCTGAAAGCGCTGCTATAGGCAATTAAAAAGAAAGCGCTTTTAGAGAAAAAGCGCTGCTAAAGCTAATACATAAGAAAGCGCTTTCCAAAAGCGCTGCCTTATGTTATTATTTCATAAATATTAAAAAACTTTTCATTATTTCAGAACGCACTAATCATTTGTTTTGTTTCTCCCTCTCTCTCGCGACTTCTCCCTCCGTCGTGTCTCCCCCTCTCTCGCGACTTCTCCCTCAGCACTGTTCCTCTGTTCATCTTCTCCGACCGGCGTTCCTCTGTCCTTCTTCTCCGACCAGCGTTCCTCTGTTCTTTTTCTCCGACCGACATTCCTCTGTCCTTCTTCTCCTCCGCACTGTTCCTCGACGACATTCCTCCATGAGTGTCACTATTTCTTTTGTTTGTTCTTGAGTTTCAGTGATTATTTAATGTTCTTGAGGGTTTGTTCTTGAGCATCTTGATTTGTTTTTGTTTTGTTTTTAATTTGAATGTAGTTTGAATGAGTGTTGTTATATTATAGGAAATTATATCCATTACAAAAATGAGGGTTGTTAGAAAAATGAGTGTTATAGAAAAATGAGTGTTGTTAGAGTATCAAAGTGTTGATATGGTTGTTGTCGATTTGGTGAATTAGTGTTGATGTGGTTGTTGTTTGAATTTGATTTTGAAATTGTTGTTGTAGTAAAGTTGAAGATGATAAACAGTGATATTTTTGGTGGATTTATGTTGGGAATTGGTGTTAATTTTGTAAGTTGATGTTGAATGTTAGTGATGATTTGTTGATATTAATTGATGATTTGGTATGTTAGTGATGATTTGGTATGATAATAAAATTAATTGTTATATTTGGTATGTTAGTGATGAAAATGAAAATGAAATTGTTGAAATTTATTGATTCTTGAGACTTTGACTTGTTTCCTGATATATCTTGTTTGTCCTATTATATACTAAATTCGTCCTGTTATATTTGGCGTACACCATCAATTCTAACTTAGTGAATTTGCTATAGGAGTTACTTGTGAAGAGTGAAAGTCTGATTGTTTCCAAGAATCTTACATTGTGTGGGTCCAGAAGCTGTTGACTTCCCTACAGGTAAATAGTTTTTATTTTGTTTTTGTTTAGCTTAATTAGTAAAACCATGGATAAGAAATGGATGTCTTCAAGTCGATTGTCGAAAGAGTACGAGAATGGGGTATCAGAATTCGTTAAGTTTGCTGTTGTGCATGCCAAAGACCCCAGTCAAATGACATGTCCTTGCTTGGATTGCTGCTATGGGAGTCGGGTTGACGCGGTTCAGTTGGCATCGCATTTAATGAGGCATGGAATTGATCGAAGTTATACATGTTGGAATTTGCATGGTGAGAAAAGTAACGGGGATGTTGAATCGGGGGATAATACGACCTATGCTTCAAACGACAATTGCACAGATACATACGATTGTGATTGAGTCGAAGAGATTGCAGAAGCACTTGAAGAAGATCTTAAGGATTGTCCCAAAATGTTTGAGAGGTTGGTAAGTGATGCAGAGAAACAGTTGTATAAAGGTTGCACTAAATTCACAAGATTGTCTGCGGTATTAAAGTTGTACAACGTAAAGGTGGGCAATGGATGGTCGGATAAAAGTTTCACAGAGTTATTAGCCCTTATGAAAGATATGCTTCCAGAGGATAATGTTCTTCCCAATCGAACATATGAGGCCAAAAAGATGTTGTGCTCTATTGGCATTAGCTATGATAAGATATATGCCTATCCAAACGATTGCGTTTTGTTTCGAAATGAGTATGCATCGTTAAATGAGTGTCCTAAATGCGGTGTATCTCGATATAAGAAAAAGTTGTCTCCAGCAAAAGTCTTATGGTATTTTCCTATAATTCCGAGATTTAGACACATGTTTCGTAGTGAAACCGATGCAAGACACTTGACTTGGCATGCAGATGAAAGAATTATTGATGGAAAGTTTCGACATCCGGCAGATTCACCACAGTGGATGAAACTTGATAATGATTATCCTGAATTTGTAAAAGAAGCAAGAAACCTTCGCTTGGCATTATCTATTGATGGAATTAACCCACACGGTCTTTAAAGTATCTCACATAGCACATGGCCTGTGATTATTATGATTTATAACCTACCTCCATGGCTATGTATGAAGCGTAAGTACATGATGTTATCTATTTTAATTTCTGGGCCTAAACAACCAGGGAATGACATAGACGTATACTTGACACCCTTAATCGAAGATTTAAATACTTTGTGGGAGAACGGTGTGGAGGTTTATGATGGATATAGGAAAGAAAGTTTCAACTTGAGGGCGATGTTGTTTGGCACAATTAATGATTTTCCAGCATATGGAAATCTATCAGGGTATATCATAAAAGGTCAATGTGTGTGTCCTATTTGTGAAGATAAAACATATTGGACGCGATTGGAGTTTGGTCAGAAGAATGTCTTTCTCGGTCATCATAGATTCTTAAATTCTAATCATCATTACCGTGGGTGGAGAAAAGCCTTCAATGGAGCCCCAGAACAAGGTAGAGCTCCACCTATATTGACAGGTGATCAAATTTTTGAAAAGGTGAAAGATGTGAGTATTCAGTTTGGCAAGCCTTTTGCACATACGCTTGTTAAGAGTGGGTGGAAGAAGAGGTCAATTTTTTTTTTGAATTTCCGTATTGGAAGTCGTTGTATGTAAGCCATTTTCTCGATGTTATGCATATTGAAAAAAAAATTATTTGACAGTGTTATTGGTACGTTACTCAATATACAAGGAAAGTCTAAGGATGGCCTTAAAGCAAGAAAGGACTTGATAGCGATGGGGATAAGAACTGAATTAGGACCCTTGAAGAAAGGAAGTCGAACATATCTACCACCTGCTGCCTATACTCTATCTAGAAAGGAGAAAAAAGTATTGTGTAAGTTTCTAAGTGAAGTTAAAGTTCCAGAAGGATACTCTTCAAATATTAGAAGACTTGTGTCTATGAAAGGCCTCAAGTTAAAGAATTTAAAGATGCATGATTGCCATGTTATAATGGAACATTTTCTACCAATAGGTATACGTTCTATTCTGCTAGAAAAAGTAAGAAGTGCAATAACTAAATTGTGTTCTTTCTTCAAGTCAATTTGCAGTAAGGTGATCGATCCTGCGATCTTACCAACATTGCAAAAAGAAATAGTTATTACTTTGTGTGAACTTGAAATGTATTTTCCTCCCTCGTTTTTTGACATAATGGTACATCTAGTTGTACATCTTGTGAAAGAGACACAATTATGTGGACCAGCTTATATGAGATGGATGTACCCTGCTGAACGTTATATGAAAATATTAAAAGGGTATGCGAAAAACCGAAGTTGACCTAAGGGTTGTATTGCTGAACGATACATTATTGAAGAAGCGATTGAGTTTTGTTCTGAATATCTGTCCAATGTTCAATCAATTGGACTCCCCGAATCTCATATTGTTGAAAAAAAGAAGGAAAAAAGTTAATTGGAAATAAAGTTATGACAGTATCAAGGGTCGAACGGGATCAAGTGCATTTGTATGTTCTGCACAATGAGAACGAGGTTGAGTCGTATGTTGAAATGCACAAGGATGTTCTCCAAGGTTTAAATTCGAATAGAAATGAAAATTGGATAGTACGAGAGCACAATCGAAATTTTATACCTTGGTTTAAGGATCATATTTATTCAAAGTATTATTCAGATCCCACTTCAATAACAGAAAGGTTGAGATGTTTAGCATATGGTCCAAGTTTGGTTGTGTTTTCTTATAGCGCATACGCAATTAATGGATACACATTTTATACTAAAGAACAAGATGATAAAAGTACTATGCAAAATAGTGGTGTCACCGTGGTAGCTGAAGCAATGTACATTTCAAGTGTGAAGGACTTAAACCCCAAATTTGCAAATCTGTCATATTTTGGGGTTATCGAGCGCATTTAGGTGTTTGATTATGAGAAGTTTCAGATTCCTATATTTGGTTGCAAATGGGTTGAAAATAATAATGGCATATGAATGGATAAGTCAGGATTTTTGCAAGTGGATCTTAATAGGGTGGGGTACAAAGATGAGCCTTTTATTCTAGCCTCTCAATCTAAACAAGTGTTCTATGTCACTAATCCGACAAGTACGAAATGGTCTATAGTGCTTTTATCTAACAAAGTAATTGATGAAAATATTGGAGATCAAGGTGATATTGATGTTGAGATTGAATCGTTTACTAGAAATGATCAAGATGTGAATATTATAGCAAATGAATTATATATTAGAAATGATCATAATGAGGGTATTTGGATCAATCAAACCGTCCGTGTTGTTAAGAGACGAGTAGAACATATTCCAACCAAGAAAAGAAAGAGACGCTAGTGCAAAAGGTACTATTTCGTGTCTATTATTTAATAAGTTGAACAATTTATTTACCATTTCAATGAAAATAGTCTAATGTTTATTATGTTTTTATTTAAGGTTCTTGTATGACAAATTGATGCGCGGGAATCAATTGTCAAACAGATTCTATTTCGTGTCTTCCGCCCGTATAATACTAGCAACGGGTTAGATTTTCATTCTAATCTTTGTATCTTTTGCGTAGAAAATTTCCATCTAACCTTTTGTTTTATTTTACAGTTGTCACTGGTTTGTTGCTTGCTATTAATCCGATCATAAAGAGAAGCTCGAGTATCACGGTCTAAAGCAAACAACATTACATGGATCAGAGTGGAGGTATATTAATTTTCACAATTTTGCTTATAACAGTGATGATACTTGATAAAATAAGACAACTATATATTCTTATTTGTTTTTATTTTGATAAAGCAATACAAGTATAGATTGCAGTTATTACGTTTTGAGGTTTATGAGAGAAATCCTTCATTTGGATCAAATAGAGATTCCAATCATGGTATGGATTTATAACTTAGGATTTATTTTAATATTTATCGAATATTTCATAGAATTTATTACTTTTAACTAAATCATGCATATTATGTTTTATTATGTAGTACTTTGATGAATACAAGTGTGCTCATTACTCGAAAGATAAATTGGAAGAAATCAAGGAGGAATTGTGTGAATACTTTATTGAGAAAAGAATCATATAAGGTATGAAAGTTGTTGAGTTGATCTATATCAAATGTTTTATGTGTTGAATTATAATGGTGTATATATTTTGGATTATAATGCCTATGTTTGAATAAAGGCTTGTTTGTTGAAATAAAGGCTCAATGGTTGAAATATAAGGCCTATGTGTTGAAATAAAGGCTTATTGAATGTCATATAATGCCTATGTGTTTGAAATAAAGGCATGAATTATATAGGTTTATGGTATTATTTCCAAAAATATGCTTTCTAAAAAAGAAAGAATAGGCAGCGCATTTAAATAAAAAACGCTTCCTAAATTCTGATTTTTAAAAAAGTGCTTTTAAAAAGCACAATTTACGTAAAGAAAAAACAGCGCTTTTCAGAAAAAGCGTTGCCTATAGTTCACAATAGAAAGCGATTTCCATTAAAAGCGCTGCCTTAAAGTGAAATAAAAAATACATTAGACAGCGCTTTAAAAAGCGTTGTTTAAAGGGGGACAATAGAAAGCGCTTTTTCCTGAAAAAGCGCTGCCTAAAGATGCCAATAGAAAGCATAAAAGGCCAGAAAAATCCTTGCTAAAGGCCCACTTTAGACAGCGATTTTCCAGAAAAAGCGCCGCTAAAGGCCTACTTTAGAAAGCGCTTTTCCATAAAAAGCGCTGCTAAAAGCCTACATAAGGCAGCGCTTTTGCATAAAACAAAAGCGATGTCTTTACCTATAGCAGCGCCACCTTAGGCGGCGCTTTTAAGCGCTGTTAAAGGCTAAAAAAAAGCGCTGTCTTTTCCCTTTCGTGGCATAGTGGATGGTCAAATGGACTTTTTTGTCAAAAAAAGATGGTCAAATGGACACCTCTCTAATGACTCAAAAAATCTTAAATTCACTAATCCTAAAGGACCCATAAATATTTGGATACCAAAGATAAAAATCTGATTGGTTTTGTAGGGATGCTTTGTAACTTCAAGGGCTAAATTGCAAATAAAGAAAAGTCGTGCAAAGTATGAGTCTGAAGATTTCTCTAAAAAGATGATCTATTGTTTTAAAGAATTCTTTGGAAGATTTTTTATTGATAAGAAAGTTATTTGGAAGATATATAACTAAAGAGGAAATCAAGTTTGAAGCTTGTCTCTCGTATCAAACGATTCAGGTAGATGCAAAAAGAAAGAGATAAAAGCTTGACTACATATTTGTAAATGGGGGAAGAAATCTTCTCAAAAGTATCTTGTGATTTAAGTTAAATCACTTTGTAGAAGAATACACTTGAAAAAGTTTGATTATTCCTTTAACAAGTGATAAATTAATTGCATAGTACATTCAACGATTTTCCACTAATCAATTGTTTGAAAAATAGAGTTTTTAGCAAAGGGGGTATGAAATAAAATGAGGGTGAGGAGAAAAGTCACTGAAAGTAACATCTTAATCAATTAAACGGGTAAAAGAGGCTGAAAATCACCTCTTAATTGATTAACCATAAGGTGGTAATCAATTAAGAATATATATTTTTTAAATATGGCTTCTCAAAGTCACATCTAATCGATTAAAAGATAAAATCCTCAACTAATCTCTACAGCAAATTGCTTTTCAATCACAATCAATGAAGTAATTATTCTTTATTAAGATTATAATAGATTAATAGAGTTATTTTTAGCAATTTTCTCAAATCAAAGATTTGATTTTCATATAACTTTGATCAACCATGAATCTCTTTAATCAAATCATATTCAAAAATACTTTCAAAAGGCTATAAAAAGGTACACTTTTTCCACTCTTTTATTCATTCCAAAAAGTTTCTTTCTCTTACTTTGAATTTTTTTCACTCTTGTTGTTACTATTGTTATCATCATGGAATAATTGACGATTCCTCTTGTTATAAATTCCCCATTGTTGGGATTGTATTTCTGTGTGTCGAATATGATCACACATGTTGTATATTTATATGCAAATAAGGTTATACATAATAGGTAATGATATAATTACACTTATGAATAATTGAATATAAATAAATACTAATTAATTGATAATGGATTCTTAACACCCCCTCAAGCCGGATCGTATATATTGTATGATCCAAGCTTGTTACAAATATAATTCACTCGAGAACCCTTGAGAGACTCAGTAAACATATCAGCCAATTGATCTTCAAATTTGACAAATTATGTGGTTATTTCTCCTAACAGTACCTTGTCTCTTACATAGTGACAATCTATTTCTGTGTGCTTAGTCTGTTCATGGAAAACCGGATTGGATGCAATGTGGAGTTCCGCTTGATTGTCACATATGAGTTTTGTGGTTTGAAGGTCTCCCAGCCTAAGTTCTTTGAGCAAATTCTTAAGACATGTAGGTTCCTTTGAGGTTGCTGCCATAACACAATATTCAACTTCAACACTAGATAGTGCAACTGTGTTTTGTTTCTTGCTCCTTCATGAGATCATATTTCCACAAATGAGAACACAATATCCAGAAGTGGATCTCCTATCCAACGATGATTCTTCCTAGTATGCATCAGAATAACAAGTGATTTTAGCATCTCCATTATCTTCATATAATAAGCCTCTTCCTGGTGCATTCTTTATATTTTTGAGAATATAAATAACTGCATTTCAATGCGTATCACAAGGAGCATTCAGGAAATGGCTCACAATGCTCATAATAAATGTAATATTCAGTCTGGTAACGGTAAGATAATTAAGTTTACCCACTAGACGTTGATATCTTTCCAGGTCTTTAAACAGCTCCCCCTGACCCGAAAGAAGGATGACGTTGGGATCTATATGAGTATCAATCAGATGACAGTCAAGCATACCAGTTTCAGTTAGAATGTCTAATGCATACTTACGTTGGTTAATTGCAATGCCTGATAAGGACTGAGAAACTTCAATACCTAATAAGTATCAGAGTGGACCCAAATATTTTGTCTGAAAGTTTTTGAAAATATGAGTTTTGAGTCGCTGGATACCCTTTGTATCGTCTCCAGTGATAACAATGTCATCAACATAGACCACAAGAAAGATGTGTTGACCGGTGGAGGAATGAAGGAAAAAAACAGAGTGATCTGCTTCACATCTAGTCATACAAAATTGTGTTAAGGCAGAGCTGAAGCGACCAAACCAAGCATGGAGAGTGTTTGAGCCCATAAAGAGAGTGATGAAGCCAACAAACAAATCTTGAATTTCCAGGAATAGTAAAACATAAAGGTTGATCCATATACACTTCATCCTCCAATTCTCTGTGTAAAAGGCATTTTTAATGTCTAATTAATGAAGCAACCAATGATTAATAGCAGTCATTGTAAGGAAGAAACAGACTGAACTAATATTGGCCACTGGAGAAAAAGTGTCACCATAATCAAGGCAAAGTGTTTGTGTGTATCCCTTGGCTACCAAACGAGATTTGAAACGATCAATCTGACCATCTGGTCCAACTTTTACTGTATAAACCCATCAACATCCCATTTTAGTTATTTATGAAGGTAAAGTAACAATGTCTTAAGTGTTATTTGAATGAAATGCAGCCATTTCTTCCACCATCGTCTGACGCCAATTGGGATCAGTCATAGCTTCACCTGTAGACTTAGGAATAGACACAAAACCTAAAGCAGACACAAAAGAAACACAGGAAGTAAATAGACTGTCATAATTTAAAACACAAGCATATTTAGGACTTAGATTATGAGATCGAATACCTTTTCGTAATGCTATTGGAAGGTTAAGCTTAGGTGACGTATTTACAGGAACTGTTGGAGCAGAAGATGGTGCTGGTTGATTAATATCATCTCTAGCTTCCGATGGACGGGGTGCCCGTCGCTGGAAGTCCTTCAATAGAGGTTTAATGGGTGTGGGGTGACATAAGGGATATCTCAAACATCTAAATTACAAATCTCATTGGGTGACACAGAGGCAGAGAAAAAAATGGAACCTTCAAAGAATGTAACATCGGAGGAAATAATGTATCATTGAAGTTGAGGACAAAAACAACGATATCCCTTTTGTATATGTGAGTAGCCTAGAAAAATACACTTGATAGATTTGGTGAAAATTTTGTCTTTACCTGGACTAAGATCATGAACAAAGCATGTGCAACAAAAAATGCAAAGAGTAATGGGGTAGAGATCATATTGCAGATTCAAGATAGAGTATGGAATCTGATCTTAAAGGACTGATGAAGGCATTTAGTTGATAAAGTGACATGCTTTGAGGAGAGCATCACCCCAAAAATGATAAGGTACATTGTGGTGAAGTAAAAGAGTCTGTGCGGTTTCAACTAAAAGACAATCCTTCTGCTCAGCAACACCATTCTGTTGTGGTGTATGAGCACATGATAACTGATAAATAATCCGCTATTATGTTAAAAAATATTGAAACTAGGATGACATATATTCACGAGCATTATCAGTGCATAAAATTTTAATGGAAGTGTTAAACTGGTTTTTAATTTCAGCATAAAACTCTTGGAATATACGAAAAACATCTAAACGATTTTTCATTAGAAATAACCAAGTGCATTGTGAGAAATCATCGATGAAAGTTACAAAGTAATAATATCCTAAAGTAGACTTCACACGACAAGGACCCCAAATATCAAAGTGAACTAAAGCAAAAGCTTATGCAACACTTTTATGTACTCGTTGACAATAAGTACTACGAGTATATTTGCCTAATTAACAGGACTAACACTTAAAAGATGAAAGCTTAGAAAAAATAGGAACTAAAAGACGCATTTTATTAAGACTGAGGTGGCCCAAATGTTGATGTGTAAGGTCTTGAGAAGCAATAGAATCACATGCCACCTATGGAGATAAATGATATAACCCTCCAGATTCACTTCGTGCTCCAATCGTCTGTCCTATATGTCGATCTTGGACATAAACATAATTATCATTAAAAAAGACTGAACAATCAAGAGTACAAGTAAGCTTGTCAACATATATTAGATTAAAAGGACAACCAGGAATGTAAAGGGGAGACACTAAAGACAAGTTTGGAAGTGGATGTGACTGACCAAGGCTTTAAACTTTGGTTTTAAAGTCAACCACCACAGTGACAGAAGGCAAATAATCAGAATAAGACAAGTGAGATAAAAGGGATTTATTACCAATCATATGATTAGAGGCACCGGAGCCAGGGATCCAAGGACCAAGAGAAGATGTAGAGACAAAGGCTATAAGATTACCCAGCTAAGCAACAACGACAAATGTGATGGTTGATGGGCTGCTTTGAATTGAAGGAAATCATTGTAATTAGCAGTGAGAATAATAATGTCTTCAATGATATCCAGTTGAGCAATGGCAACAACCCGTGGTTGTCTTTGTTGTTCTCTTGCCTTTGTACGACAATCAGCTTCAATGTGACTGTAATGATTGCAATAGTTACAACGAATACCATAACGATGTCCACCCTGTCCTCCGGTTCATCCACCACGACCATGATAGTGGGAAGCAAGAGCATGTGATTCAATCGGAGATGTATTAGAAACCAGTCCAAAAGCATGAGGTGTAGCCAAGCGCAATAGTTGTTCACTAACTACTTCATAGTTAGGAACATTGGATCTTGATAAAATATGTTTCTAAATGGAATCAAGTTCTGATGGTAGTCCGACAAGTGCCACGATCATGAAATACTTACTTTGTTGTTCAACATAAGTTGTTGCATCTTTTGTAAAATGCATTAGGTTTATGAAATTTGCTTTTAACGCGTCAAGCTTACTCAGATAGACTTGCATATTCATATTCTCCAATTTGAAAAAAATTGAGTTTGGTGATGACACTGTAAAGAGTATGGACATCATTAGAGAAGACTTTCTTAGCCTTTTAACAAACCTCATAGAAAGTGGTAAAGGCTTAGTATTGTGCTTGGAGATTAGTTGTTAGGGAAAACCATAACACAATGCATAGAGAAGTATAGTTTTGTTCCCACTTATCATGTTTGGCGACAGGAATATTGTCTGATTTGTAGTTAAGTGATCCTCATATCCTTGACCGTGAAACCACATTTTGACAGTACCAGCCCATATGTTGTAGTTGGTTGTTCCGGTTAGTTTCATACACAGGATAAGTGGAACCTTAGTGAACGTGACGAAATCGGTATCTCCTATGATATTTGATGGCTTGAAATAAAAAAACCGAAAGCAGATATGGAAAGAGTGCAGGAAAACGCTGTCGACGAAAATGGCGACGAGAGGGGCGGCGGGATGCACTGCCACACACGACTTATAGGGAGGCGCATGAGATTCACGCGTGGGCGATGGGATGGCACGTAAGGGCGCACGAATAATGAGATTTTTGGTTTACAGTCGATTAGGAGAAGACGAATCCGACGATATAAGTATCTCGTCGGAAGGTCTTTAGGAGCGAAAGCAACGCTCGTGATAGTGTCATGGCTGGCCGGAAATTTGTGGAGAAGAAGAAAAAATAAATTTGTGGAAGACAGTATGTCAACCAGCTCTAGATACCATGTTGGGTTTGTATTTATGTGTGTCGAATATGATCACACGTGCTGCATATTTATATGCACATATGGTTATGCACAATAGGTAATAATATAATTACACTTATGACTAATTGAATATCAATCAATACTAATTGATTGATAATGGATTTTTAACACCCATCAAATTGTTAATTCTCATCCTAGTCTCAAGAATATCATCATGGCAAATTATTTCTCAACTGTCATGCTTTCAAAGCTTCCTATTTAGATGTATCATTCTTCAATATCTTTTATCTCTACGAAAGCATATGTCTAAGCTTACTCAAAAAAAAATTTGTTCAAGTATTCAAAGCCTTCGTACCCAAGATTAACCAAAATTTTGTATGAGAATTTTAACTTCAAAGAAGATACTTTTATATTAGAAGTTTGTAAGACAAAAATATCTCTCGCCATGGAAGACTTTGGAAATTTGGGCAAGCTGCCATCATTTGGGAAAGCCTACTTATAAGTGGCTTTGTGGACTATTTTTAAGTAGGTTTTTCCTTCAAAATGGGAGCCAAGACGGGTCAAAGGCACAAAAGAGCATTGAAGAGAAATTTGCCATACAGAAACCATCAGCCACTATGGTATGGCTGTAGCCCATATTATGAACCATAATGGCCACCAGCACCCCTCCATAACAAAAAGTAGTGGCTGTTACGGTCTGGACGTAGCCCCTACTACGAGTCGAAGCAGCCATAGTAGGGGATTAGAAATTGTGTGATTCTAAAACATTTTTCCCGCCTCTTCACATTCCAAGTGCTCAATTGCATTGGAAACACTTCTTGAATGTCAATAACACGAATTGAATGTTGTAATCATGATTAAGGGCCTATAAAAGATTAGGGTTTGAAGAGAATTGTAACACCCCATTTAATTATTTAGTCGTTTTGTGGTTTATTTGTGATTATTCTTGACATTGTCTTGGTTAAGGGTATGTGTGTTAGGGTGGATGTGAGAGTTAGTGGAATGAAGTAAATAAAATTAAGGCCTAGGACAACCTTGTAATAATAATAATGTCAATAATGAGATATTCTATTAATACTAACATTATTAGTATTATTATTAATATTATCATTATTATGATTATTAATATTATTATCATTATTAGTATTACTATTATTAGGATTATTATTAGGATTAATATTATTATTGCTAAAATTAAGAAAATAAAGATAATTAAGGAAAATAAACCACAAATTAGGAGATAGTGGTAGAGAAGTTACAGAAAATCAGTTTCACGTAAAAGAGAAAGAAAGGAAGAATGAAGGAGAGCTAGGGTAAGAAACATTTCCACCATTGTTGAAGAGAGGAAAAGCTCATAATTCAGGTAAAAGGGGAGAATGGGATTCATTAATGGTGATCTGAACATGAGAGGGTAAGGAGGGTTCCTTTCCCTCTTAGGAATTTATGTGTATTTCTTCTTCTCCTTGAATGTTTGTATGCTTGAGTAGTAATTGTTGTGACTCCATGTTTGTGCACTATTATAATATAAATATGTGTTGTATGCTGATTTCAAATGTGAAATTCGTGTGATTCTGTGTTGTTGTTGTTGGGTTCTGATATGGAAACAGATCTGAAAATTGGGGTTTGGGGGGGTTAACGAAAATGGATTTTAATGATAGGAAACGTTGATAAAATGACGATTTAATGAAGTAGAATTAGGACTCTAAGATTATACAGAGATAAAGGTTGTTTTGGGTCTAAATTAGGAGCATGGAAGTGCTCCAATGGGGGGAAAATTGCACTGATGCGAAACTGGGTATTTTTCTGTGCAGGTAAGTCAACACGCGTAAGGCACGAGGCATTACGTGTATGAGGGGCACTCCCATGGGGCAATACGCGTATGATACGCACCCCATCCCCATACCAGCACGACCCTCTGCTAATACGCGTAAGCTACACGTAAGGATAAGTGTCCATACGTGTATGGGCATGGTCATACACGTATGGGAAGTTCTTGAGGAAGTTTGGAGAGAAATCACTCTCTGGTCATACGCGTAAGGCCCAAGACAATACGCGTATGGAGGCCTGGGCATTTCAGCCCTACGCGTATGATACGCAGGCCTGGGGCGAGGGAAGATCGCCATACGCGTATGGGCAGAGCTATAGCAAAATTTTCCCGTTTTTGCGATTGATGTCCCGATTTCGCGTGTAATGCAATTTCTCTTGAACCGTAGGACTAAAATGGTATAATTGAACATAGGGGGAACCAGTAATGACAGTGAATGGGATAAACATGGTATTTGTACGTGATTGTCTATATGAGACGTGTTTGATGATTGTGCGCCAAGATTGTCGTATGTGGACAGTCTTGGGCTGTGGTGGTAATTCCGGAGGGGATTACGGTGAGTATGTGGCTTACGTGTGATCATTGAGGATCGTGAATATGCATGAATGATTATTGTATTGTGCATATTTAAGTGTCATGCATTCATGTCATGTTATACGGAGATGAGCTATGTGGGAATCCACGATGGGTGCCTAGTCTCGTCCGGACTCCATGTGGGAGTCGACTGGAGATAAGTTGTAGTTCAGAGGAACGTATACGACTTATCCAGATTCCGATGGGAATCAGATTCTAGGGGGACCCATATGTGATTGTGATGGTACTGCATGCATTGTGTCGTGTCAGTTGAGTCACTTTGCATATGTATGTGACGGAATATGGGCTAATTATGCCGAATATTTGTGTGGCATTTGTGCGTGCGGCGTGCTTGTATGATTGGTGTGATTTGTGTGATGACTACTCCTTAGCATGTGATTTTCACCGTGTATTATTGAATGTAGTTCTCACCCCTTTTCTGTTTATTGTGTATGTGCTCCTTGGGGAGTGCACATGATCAGGTACCTGAGTAGTGCTTTGAGCATGTGTTGCTATTTGATCGAGTCTTAGGAGTCGCTCTGATACGTAACACGGGAAGGATGAGGATTTCGTTATTCTCTGCATGTTAATTGTTATTTGTTACGTATCATGATTTGTTTTAACTAATGTTGTTGAACCATGTATTTTGTGGAGATTTGATGTAATTTGAGCTTTAATGCTAAACCATTTGATTTAATTACGTTGTTTAATCAAATTATTTGCTTTTATTAATGAATAAGATATGAAGTGATTTGATACTTCATGACAATGTTTGTGGATGTGGCATCCTACGTGTGTAACTCTGATTAATTTACGCGATTATTTTTTCGTATTTTTAATTTTGATACGAATGGGTAGAGTAGGATTTTACAAGAATCACTACATACATTTCTAAGATTTTCAGCTTTACTTTGTTATTTCTATTTTCCTGCACTTTGCTTCTTAAAGATTGTTGTTGTTGTACTATTTGAGCATTTTAATTCCATTTGTTTTTCCTGCTTTCATCGGGTTCTATTATCATGTCTGAGTAGTTTTCTAGGGACTAAGGGTCTTGACAATTATCTTGTGAAAGACCTCATGTAAACTCTCTATAATTTCGATACAAGAAACAAACATAAAGTTATTTTGGAATTTGAGTTTTTTTATTTAAATATCTCAAAGAAAGTAGGGATATTTCAAATATCATTCACATGCTGAAAATATGTGAATCAATATTCATGTGTGTCTATTTTAGGTAGAAATCATGTGCTAGGTCATATTTTAAGTATATTATTACTTAATCAAAATCATTTTTTCCAAACTAAATTTCGACCGCTTTAGCTAAACAGAGATATTTTGTTTAATATTTTGTTTTACTTTGGTATTATTGTTACTTGTGGCATATCAAATTTAGGATCAACTTTTTTAATATTGTTATTCTATTTCGCCTCCGTCTAGAATAAATCTTCTTTTTTTGTTATTATTTGATTTTTCTGCTATCATTTTCGTTTCGATTTTATGCAAAGATCACGTAATAGGGGAACCTCATCAAATCAATAAACAAAATCGAGTTGGATCCCACAAGAAATCCAAAAATGATTTGCACCATTCTAGGTGCTCTTAGGATAGAGGAATAGTGTGGGTGCTCTTAGGATAGAGGAATAGTGTGGCTATAATCCTGATAGTTGTCTCTCTTTGAAGTTGGAAATATAATCCTCAACAAAGGGAAGGGTAGCATTACATACGTTAATAATATTCAACAATGATCCGCATTTTAATTAGTTAGTAGGATAAACATTTTTTTAGAGAAAGTAGAGATAGAATAAGATATGCAAGTATTTTTTCTTATTTAATTAATTTTAGGTTAAAACTAATAAAATTTAAACAATTATAATTTCGTAATTTAGCATGATACATTACTTTGTAACAATAATACTATTAGTACTTAAGGTAAGGTAATTGTGTATTCTCGTTAGCTTTAAGATCAAGTACATTAGAAGTATGACGCTAGTTTGACCTATTCAAAGAACTAGTGTCATGGGGACTTGGCAGAAAGTGGAGAGGAAAAAAAATTTTAGATTTTCAAAAAAGGAAGTGTGGGACGTTCATCCAGTTGGTCACCAAATTAAAGAGGAAGAAGTGGGAATCATCTCTATTTTTTTCTCTCAGTTTCCAGAAAGGGTGAAAGCAAAAGAGATTTTTCAGCTCTTTGAGAATCATGGAAAGGTGGTAGGAGTAGTCATTCCACCCAAAGGGACAAGTATGGTAAGCATTTTGGTTTTGCAAGGTTTGAAGAGGAAGAAGACGGTAGATTGTTAGCAGTGAAATTAGACAACATCTTCATTGATAACATCAAAATTCATGCAAATCTATCGAGATTTTCAAGAAACGTAGATGTCAAGAAGAAGAGTGATATGGGTCAAGGAGTAATGAAAGATAGGGTCAGTGAGGCGAAATCCGGAGAGAAGACGAAGAGAGCAAGTAGTAGCAGAGTGGGGACACAATCCTTTGCTGAGATTGTCAAAAAGACAGATTCAAATGTGTTTTCTGGGCCTCGCAAGGTTCCGGTTCAGTTAAGCTACAAATCGGAGCCAGAAGACATGGTAAGACTAAGTAAAGCCTATGTTGGAATCGTGCATAACCCAGAGATGACGTACAACATTCAAAACAGTTTCGAGATTGAAGGTTACTTTTCGATAAAGATCACACCGTTAGGAGCGAATTTGTGTTTAATGGAAGAAAGCGAGGACGGTGAGATTAGAGATTTGATCAGAGAAGGAGAAACATGGTGGAAGCAGTGGTTTTCAGAGATAAGGCAATGGAAAGAAGAGGACATCGACAAAGAAAGAATGACTTGGCTGCGTGTTTATGGAATTCCTTGTCAGACTTGGAACTTCAACTTCTTTGAACTGTTAGCAAAGACGGTGGGCAAATATGTTTGTGTCGACGACAACACTTTGAAGGGTAACTGCATGGATGTCGCTCGTATATTGGTTCGAACCAGTTGTGCGGTGGTGCTGAACGAAACATTCAAGGTGAAAATCAATGAGGAGATTTTTGGCATCAAAATGATGGAAGACATACACGGCTAGAGGTGTCAAAAAAACCCTAAATGACAAAGACCCAATAATTAGGCTCTTTGTTGGCCCTATTTTTTTAGGTCCCTTACTAAATGAATATTTTCTTGGCCCCTTATTTTTAAGCCCCTTCATATTTTTGTCTTTAATGGGGCTTAAGTGAAGGGCTCAAAATCTAATTTATTTGAAATAAAATATTTTATATTATAAAACCAATTTTTTTCTAAAATCGATTTTTTCTTAAAACTGTTTTTTCCTAAAACCGATTTTTTTCAAAAATAAAAAAAAAACCGATTTTTTCAGAAAATAAAAAAACTGATTTTTTCCGAAAATAAAAAAAAATCAATTTTTTTCGAAAATAAAAAGACCGGTTTTTTCGGAAGAAAAAAAAGCCGATTATTTCCGAAAATAAAAAAAAACCCAATTTTTTTTCCGAAAAAATAAAAAACCGATTTTTTCCGAAATCTAAGAAAAAAGATTTTTTTCAGAAAATAAAAAAAAAACCATTTTTTTCGAAGATAAAAAAACCGATTTTTTCCGAAAATGAAAAAAATCAATATTTTTCGATAATGAAAAAAACCGATTTTTTCCAAAAATAAAAAAAAAACAATTTTTTCCGAATATAAAAAAATTGATTTTTTCCGAAAATGAAAAAACCGATTTTTTTCTAAAATAAAAAAACCGATTTTTTTCGAAAATGAAAAAAACCGATTTTTTTTCGAATATAAAAAAACCGACTTTTTCCGAAAATGAAAAAAACTGATTTTTTCCGAATATAAAAAAACCGATTTTTTCCGAAAATGAAAAAAAACCGGTTTTTTCGAATATAAAAAAAATCGATTTTTTCCGGAAATGAAAAAACCGATTTTTTTCTAAAATAAAAAAAACCGATTTTTTCCGAAAATGAAAAAACCGATTTTTTTCTAATATTAAAAAACCGACTTTTTCCGAAAATGAAAAAAACTGATTTTTTTCGAATATTAAAAAACCGATTTTTTCTGAAAATGAAAAAAACCGATTTTTCCGAATATAAAAAACCGATTTTTTCTGAAAATGAAAAAACCCGATTTTTTCCGAATATAAAAAAAACCGATTTTTTGCCGAAAATGAAAAAAACTGATTTTTTCAAAAATAAAAAAATTTGATTTTTTTCGAAAATAAAAAAAAATTGATTTTTTCCGAAAATAAAAAAAAAAACAATTTTTTCCAAAAATAAAAAAAAAAATTTAAAAAAAAATTGATTGAAAAAATCTATTTTAAAAAAAAAAAGTCAAGTTTTGAAAATGTTGGGGCCTTGAGGCTCTACTTGAATTTTACGGGCCCTTAATTTAGGGGGCCTACATATTATGGGTCTCATTTATTTTTAAAATTTTAGGCCCTTCTATTTTTGGGGGCCTTGAAATTTAGGCCCCAGCCCCCTAAATTGACACCTCTATACACGGCCCCCTTCGCTTTTCTCCGGTCGTTGCAAGCGTTAATAAGTTGGAAAAGGATTATTCGTCTGATTCTCAGGAAAGTTGAAGCTCTTTCGGAAAATATCAAGATTCAAAATCGTTGGGAGTTGATTTACTCAGCAAAAAGGTTGAAGACGATAGCAGTTTTAGTCCGTTGGTTTTTAACGAGAACCATCAGACTGTAGAGGAGGATGGTGAAGCTAAGGTAGGCCTGGGTGTAGGTAGGCATGATGCTATAGTTGACTCTATTAAGGTGGCTAAAGGAGATTTGGTGGATTTCGATAAAGCACTGGTGGCGTGTAAAGAAGCAAAAGGAGTTTTGTCAGAAAAAGTCATAAAGGAGTCTTTTGTAGTTGCTGATGAGAAAAGGCATAAGCCTTTTGTGGGTATGAATCATTTGTTAAAGGTTAACAGACATTTTTTGTCGGTTAGCGAAAGGAAAGTGAAGATCTAAAAAGCCAAACATAAGAAACTTGGGGCCATTTATTGGCCGGGAAGATTTCTTAAGCCCTGGAAAGATAAAGTGGGCAGAATTTGTAGGGCCGTTAGCCCATTAAATCAGAATAATGGGGATATTTTTTCTGGAGAAATCCCTAATTCTAGTATTAGGGGCGAAATTTTGGAGAACGCCAACTCTCAGGTAGCTCAGCTCCAAGTGTCCTGTTCTTCTACTTCTCAGGACTCTGAAATTTTTTCTGGAGGAGAAGTTATCTGCTGTGAATTAACCTCAGACTCTGTTGTTAGGAGTTGTAACAAAAAATACTGGAACCAGTTGGAATGAAATGTGGGGGATAAGATTTGGGAAGCAGATTCAAACTTGGGGATAATTTCAAAAGACAAGAACATCGATTTTAAGAAAAAGCTATCTGATATGGAAAAAAGGGATAAAACTAATAAGGGAGGCAAGAAGGTGACTTTCAAGGCTTCACCATGATTATCGGATCTCTTAATATCAGAGGAGGTGGAATTCTTTCCAAGAGGAAGAGGATCAATAAAATTATTACTACAGGTATGCAGATGTTTTTTTCATTCAAGAATCTAAAATGAAATTAGTCAATAGTGTTATGGTTAAGAGCTTTTGGAATCTTGATGGAGTGGGTTGGTCTTTCAATAGCTCGCAGGGACAATCTGGTGGCATGATTACTTTATGGAGGGAGGAGTCAGTGAAAACTTTATGGTCTTTTAAGGGAGAAGGATTTCTAGGAATCAAGGTGGAGTGGAAAGGTGACATTCTTTATCTGTTAAATATCTATTCTAGTTGTGATTTTGTAGCTAAGAAATAATTATGGAGGGAAACCCTTTCATTGAGAAATAAATGGAAGGATGGAGCTTGGGTGGTAGGAGGCGATTTCAACGCGGTTTCTAGACTTTCAGAAAGAAAAGGTTGCAGCGACAGGTTGAGGACGGGAGAACAGTTGGCTTTTAAGAATTTTATACAGGAAATCGATTTAGTGGACCTTCCTATAATAGGTAACAGATTTACGTGGTTCAGCGGAGACGGGCTTAAGATGAGCAGGCTCGATAGGTTCTTGGTGGATAGAGTCATCATCAACAAGTGGGGTATGTTGAGTCAAGTAATTGGTAAAAGAGATGTGTCGGATCATTGTCCGATTTGGGTCCATTTCAAAACAACCAATTGGGGGCCTAAACCCTTTAAATCTAACGATATTTGGTTTGATAACCCTTCTTTTTTTAGCTTTGTGGAAAAATCTTGGAAGGACATTAAGATTGCTGGTAGAAGTTGTAACACCCCACTTTTCCCATTTTAAAAATAAGCACAATAATCAAGAAAATAATCAGAGTTTTTGCACCAAAATAAAGTAGGATGCCACATTAGCAAAACAACATCAAAACTCCTTTATTAATTGAAATGAATCAGCGGAAATATTTATTCATTTATTTAATTTACGGCCATCTGCCAAATACACCAAATATCCCACATAAAATCGTGGTCCACCAAAATAATCATCCAAAAGAATGATACGTAACAAAAGAATAACAAATAACAAATAAATGGAAATCCCCAAAATAATCCCGTGTTACGTATCAGAGCACTCCTATAGACTCGATCAGCAACACCAATATCCAAGTTAGCTAAGTACCTGGATTATCTGTACCTCCGAAGAAGCACAGACACAACAACAACAACAAAGGGGTGAGAAATCACGTTCAAATATTATAGGTGAATAAATACATGATAAACGGGTAGTCACCATACACAAGCACCATCATCTATCAAATACGGCCTACTGCCCAATATCATCAACAACAATAAATAATAATGAAATGCAACACAACACCATGCATGCGGTACCGACTCATTGGTTCATTCAATCGAACCCGGATAGATCACATACACCTCTCCTTGGCAATGATCTATCCCCACCATTCTCCATATAGGAGTACGGATGAATCGCATACACTCCTCCTGAGCAACGATCCATCCCACCAATCACCATGAAATGCAATGACACCAAATGCATATAAACACATGTATACGACATAGATACATGCACACGATCCTCCTGATCACACCATACATACCAACAACGCCACATTACACCATTTACTTCATACACACCAACTACTCAATTAATTAATTAATTAATTAATTAAAAATTATTAAACTTATTATTTTCATCACCAAATTATTATCCCTCAACAATTGACTTCTACCTTCAACCTCTCAAACCATTAGAAATCACTTCCGATGCGAAAACGGGAAAGAAATCGCAAAACGGGGAAAATCTGCACTCAGACTGTCCATACGCGTATAGACCTGAACCATACGCGTACGACCTTCTCCCTCGCCCAACCATACGCGTACTGCACCATCTGATACGCGTATGGCCTCATGCCTCGCCCTGCCATACGCGTAATGTCCAACTTCGTACGCGTATGAGCAGAGGCCCCTTTTCCTTCAAAATTCCATTCTAGATCTACTTACGCGTACGGTCACCCACATACGCGTATTTCCTTGCCACCATACGCGTACACTTACGCGTATGGGCAGAGGGCCGTGTCAATTCTCTCCTTCCGCCTCCCATTACGCGTAACGCCTCCTTTCCCCCACTCCCATACGCGTATGGCCTAGCCCCATACGCGTATGGCCAGATCTATTACGCATTTCACCAGAGACCTCCCTATTCTGCATTCTGCTACGATTTACCCATTTTTCCACTTCTAATTAGTCCTATAATCGTTTCTACATTGATTTTAGGTTCTATTTTCCTTCTTTCATTTGCATCCTATGATTACTACATCAATTACAGGCCTAAAAACCCAAATCGTTTCCCCCAATCTGAGTCAACAACAACAGATACATTCATACAACAGCAACAACAGCAGAAAATCTCATAATCACAGATCGAATCAAACACAAATTCATTATCAGTTCAGATATATGCAACAATTCATCAACGCAGTATTTTTCATACAATTCCCTACGGGGTTAAGGACTCCCCACTACCCGATCATGATATAAACATCAATATTAAACCCGTTTCTCCCCCTTACCTCGAATAATTGCTTAATTTCCTACGAAAATTGACAATTGGGGAAGATGATCCAAGCCCTAGCACACCTTGTTCTTTCTCTTCTCTTGGTTCTCTATTCTCTTTCTATCTCTACAATTCTTACTATTCCAACTTTTACCAATTACTACTAATTAGGCTCTAATTACCAAGTTACCCTCACTAATCTCATTAACCCAATAATCATTTAATTATATTAGGTCCTATTTTTACTAAATAATTTTAATAATAATAGTAACCAAAACAATATTAATACTAATAATAATAATAACATGAAATATACCATTATCCTAATAATAATTAATAATATTTCTATATTATTAATATCACTCCCCACGCACTCAAACACGTACCCAACCAAAGCCAACAAATAAAAATAATACCGGACATCTAAATAATCAAAATGGGGTGTTACAGAAGTGACTATGTTATTAAAGAAAAATTTAAGCAGCTGAAGGTAAAAATCAGAAAGTGGAATGTTGAGCATTTTGGGTGGTTTGATCTCAAGGCGGAAGAGGGTATCGAAGAGATGAACTTATTAGACCTGAAACTCTCGGTTTGTGGTGGTCAAGAGGTTGAGTACTTGGTGAATAAGAGAGCGGAAGCTTGTCGGCAAATGTGGAGTAATCTTAAGATCAAAGACAATATGATTATCCAAAAATCTAGGAGGAAATGGATTTTAGAAGGTGATTCGAACTCGAAATTATTTCACAGCTTCATTAATGGAAGACTTAGGAGAAAGCACATAGGTGTTGTGGAATCAACAGAGGGTAGAGTGGAGGGAGTGGAAAAAAGTTAGGGAAGTTGTCTTTCATTTCTTTAAGGATCAGTATTCTGAACCATTAATGGATAGACCTTGTTTGGAATATGGTGTTTTCAATAAGTTAAAATTTTCGGAGGCCGAATATCTGGAATCTAAGTTTTCGGAGGCTGAAATTAAGGCAGCGGTTTGAAATTGCGATGGTTCAAAAAGTCCTGGGCCTGACGGGTTTAATCTTTTTTTCATTAAAAGGTGTTGGTCTATTTTAAAGGAGGATATCATCAAGTTTCTATATGACTTTCATTCTCACTCTTTTCTTCCTAAAGCTATCTCCTCTTCATTCTTAACTCTAATTCCCAAGGTTGACAGTCTGTTACACCTGGGAGATTACAAACCTATATGTCTAGTGGGTAGTCTGTACAAGATATTGGCGAAGATTTTAGCGAATATGTTAAAGAAGGTTTTGGGCAGATTAGTTTCGCAAAACCAGTCTGCTTTTGTTCCAGGGAGGCAAATGTTAGAAGGGGTGGTAGTTGCTAATGAAATCATCAATCTCGCAACTAGAGAGAACAAAGAGTGTCTGTTATTCAAGGTTGATTTCGAGAAGGCATATGATTGCGTTAACTGGAATTTCCTAAGGTACTTAATAGAAACTATGGGGTTTGGGAGTAAATGGAGAAATTGGATGGAATCTTGTATTTTTAGTTGTCACTTTTCTGTTTTGGTTAACGGCAGCCCGACTTCGGAGTTTAAAGCGGAACGAGGCCTTCGTCAAGGAGATCCTTTATCTCCTTTTTTTGTTTGTTCTCGTCACGGGAGGGTTAACTCAGCTGGTTAAAAAATCGAGCTTAAGTGGAGCTTTCAAGGGTTTTGATGTCGGGAGTCTTTGAAGGTGGAAATCGTACAATTTGCTGACGACACCCTTCTCATTGGTAAAGGAGGCTGGAGTAATTTATGGAACATAAAGGCCATTCTTAGAGGATTCGAACTTATTTCGGGTCTTCGAGTCAATTTTTCAAAAAGTATGATTATGGGGATTAATATCAATATGCATTTCATGGAGGCAGCTTCTAGTTTCCTAAATTGCAGGATTGATAAATCATCTTTCAAATTCTTGGGTATTCAAGTAGGATGCAATCCTAGAAGGCTTGCTTCTTAGAACTTTCTCTTTGATTTATTCTCTAGAAAGCTTTCAAGATGGCATGGTAAGTTTATTTCAATGGCTGGCCGTGTATCGCTGTTAAACTCTGTTCTCTCTAGTCTTCCAATTTTTTGGTTCTGTTTTTACAAAGTCCCAGAAGGTGTGCTAAAAAGGCCGGACTCAATCAGAAAACGATTTTTGTAGGGAGGAAGAGATAAAAAGGATAAAATACACTGGATTAAATGGGATGTGGTTTTTAGGCCTAAAAAAGAGGGAGGATTGGGAGTTATTAGATTGAAAGATTTCAATGAAGCTTTATTAGCAAAATGGAAGTGGAAGATTTTGGAAGATAAAGATTCAGTTTGGAAGTCGATATTGAGAAGTCGATACGGATGTTTAGAAGAACAATTGATGGAGAAGGAAGTTGTTTTGAAAGGATCTTCCTCCTTTTGGTGGAAAGATATTTTCAAAATAGGGAAGGTGATCGAAAAAATAGCAAGTTTACTATTTTAACGATGTAGTAATAAGTGGGGTTATCCCCAGAATCGATCCCTCGAGGACTGCGTATAATTTGTAAGTGCAGATGTTATTTCAATTAGACAAAAGTTCCTTTTGGGGGTTTTGATTTTCAAACTAATTCTAACGACAGAAAGAAATAAGCAGAATAATAAAATGACTTTAACAATTATGAGAAGTTATGCTAGGAAAGGTGTATGAATTACTCAGCAAGAACCCTAAGTTATCCTCAAAGATATATTCCTTCAAACCTTAATTTTACTGACCCTAAATTATTTTTCTTAAATTCCTTAACCGAAAAACCTTTGATATTCCCCCCTGGCCCTAATTCCTTAGCAGTCAAGAGAAAACATCAAGCAATAGTTCTGACAAGGTCTTTTAGTCACTACGGGGTATCCCCATTCCTAGGCAATATCTACCGTAATGTATTATGCAAAAACAATATATTGGTTTTCCAGGCCAAATCCCTAACCGTAAATCGTTCCCAATTTGTACGATCGAAAAAAGTATTAATTTATTTGCATAACAAAAGATTAAGGTAAGAAAGCATAAACTCATCAAATAATTCAAAACGGTTCCTTACATCATAATTCAGGGACACCCCCTAGCATTTGGGGGTTTAGCTACTCATAATATTCAAAGAAAACAAAATACAAAATAAAGACATTACAAGAATTGGTGATAAAAGTTGATCTTCAATTTCATTCGATCATGAAAATCTCCTCCTTTCCCAATTCTCCAGAGCTCTATCCTTTCTTCTGTAATTCTTTCGTACGATCCAAAGTCCTCTTTTCTCTTTTTCTTTTCAGCCTAAAAAGTATCAGATCACATAACAACATGCGACATTCCCAAAATACCCTCAGAGGACACTAAAATGGAATAAATACAAAAATCACTAAATTCCCCTCCAGTGGCCTTGACATGGGACGTGTCCCATGACACGGGCAGCCGTGTCAGGCTGCTGACTCTTCATGCGCCAAGGCAGATTCTCAGGGCCCTGACACGGGCCGTGTCCTGTGACACGGGCAGCCGTGTCAGGCTTCTGGTTGATCTTTTCCTTCCACATTTTTGTGCTCAAACTTTTCCACTTCCAGGCATGCTGACACGGGCCGTGTCAGGCGACACGGGCACCCGTGTCAGCCTACTGTCTTGAATCAAATTTCATTCCGCATTTTCCCATTTTTCTCGATTTTTCGCTCCGATTCTTCCTGACTGCTTATGTAAACCTGAAAACACTAAAGGACACAACCAAGGCATAAAATGTGGTAAAAGAGATGTAAAACAAATAAACAATAACAAAAGATAAACTAAAACCAATAGTAAAATAACGTATGGAAACCATCGATCAAACTCCCCCAAACTTAAACCGTTGCTTGACCTCAAGCAACAAGCTTGCATAAAAATTTCAGATCAAACGGTACAAATCCAATGGAAGACCTGTGAAGGTAAGGTGTGTCGATACTCATACGTGAGTCTTTGTTCTGATCGGTTAAAACTAGTTCTCTTGGTAATCGTCCAATAACGAAGGTATTCCACAAACACAAACCGCGATAAAACCACGGACCTACATACCCCTTTTCGGTTACCTCTCCAACTATGCTTTGGGCTTAAGTCTTTTCTTCGATTCTCTACCCCTTTCATTCGGATAATCAGATTAAGGCATTTTTTTAGTTTTCCCTCACATGTACAAAATCGATCGAAAGTTTTTCTAGGCACCATTATCTCTTTTTTCTCGCTCATAGGCATTTATTAGTCCTCTTTGGGACGACAATTGAGACTCAACCGCCGTTAGGCTAAGTAACCGGGTAAGGGTTACCCAACTTAGAAGGACAATTGTCTTTATCGCCATTATTCATTTTTTTTCGGTGCCTTAGGTCATTCTCCCAATCAACCCTGTACATGCAATTCTTTTTAGTCATGTCGGACTATCACAATGAACTAATTGGGGAATACTTCTCAAATCCAAGTACTATGGCACAAATCTACACGTTGGACTCGTTTCCTTACTCTAGGGAATCTAGGGTGTTCGAGTCATTCCTAAGTTTTCAAACTTTCCCAATGTCCCTAATTCTAACTCCTCTTCCCTCAAACTCTATATACTTTCTTGACCACCTCAAAATCACAGTATTCACAAGAAAAATTTTAACGGTTCAAATTCGGGGAGAATTCAGAAATTCAGAATGGTTTTCAACACACAAAACAGACATGACCCATACAAAAAGGAAAAACTAAAAGCAGTAAATCCTCCCCCAAACTTGAACTACACATTGGCCCCAATGTGTTAGAACAAAAGCGAGAGAGGTCACTCACAGAGATCCTTCTCAGGATGCTAACGGTAATGCAACACCACTGCTACATCATCGTTTACACATGTAGGATCTAGATTATTTCCTGCAACCAAAACAAAACAAACAGCAAAAAGAAAGAAATTAATCAGAAAAGTGTGGGTTGCCTCCCACGTAGCGCTTCGTTTAATGTCGCATGGCTCGACGGTCCACTCCCCATAGTTATGGGGATACTTCAGCTTCCCCATCTTGTTGCGTGACCTTTCCGCTACCAAGAACTGACTTGATGGAGAGATACGAGCTACTAAGTCAACACCCACTTCCATATCCTTCCTTCGAAGTTTCTTTTTCTTTCTTTTCTTGATTTCATGAGTGGGCCTTGGCGTATTGTTGCCATGTACAATAGATGACCGAGACTCTACATTTTTGGAGATTATGCCCAAGACTTTTTCAGGAGGTGATCTTGCACTTCTGTTTTTTTCCACCATTCCGATCATTCCAATTGATGCTTGCTTACCCTTAACTTCATTTTACCTCTTGATATCCAAAACATTCAAAGTGATTTCCTCATCAAAAGATTTAAAAGTCACAGTGCCTTTGTCAATATCGAGATTGCACCGACTAGTGAGCAGGAAAGGTCTACCGAGGCTGACAGGGGTGTCTTCATCTTCTGGAATATCCATGATCTCAAAGTCAACTGGAAAAACCAATTCACCGATCATCACTAATACATCCTCAGCTACCCCATAAGATTTCTCAGTTGTGTGGTTTGCAAATTTTAAATTTGTTCCCATATCGCTCACCCTTCCAATTCCCAACTTTTTATAAATGGACAATGGCATGAGACTAACACTAGCACCTGAATCAATCAGAACTTTTTTGAAATTTCTGTATTTTATAGTGCACGGTATTGCCACAGATCCGGGATCCTTCTGCTTGGCAGGGATTTTCCTATTTTGGAGTACTTCACTACACTTCTCATTTACATTTTTCAGCTCTTCCTCCATAGGTTTCTTCTTAGTGATCATCTCTTTCATGAATTTCTGATACGCCGACATTTGCTCTAGTGCCTCAAAGAATGGCATATGAACCTCCAACTTTTTGAACAATGCGACAAATTTCTCAAAGTCCTTCTCTTGTGTCTCCTTCTTTATCGCTCTTGAGGGGTACGGTAACTTGATCTTAGGTTTGACCGCTTCTTTTCTTTTCTCTCTGTAATTCTCACTTGACTCACCACTTCCAGCCATGATGGCATTCACATTCTGGTTATCTGGGGTTTGTCACTATTGCACTCGGTAAGGCACCTGGTGTTTGGGAATATGCTACTTGTTGAGCTATCTGGCTCATCTGAACTTCAAGATTTTTTATTGAGGTTGTGGTATTCCTATAGCTATTCCGGGTCTCTTCCTGAAATTGCAGGTTATGAGCTGCCATCTTCTCAATGGCAATCTCCCATTGTGCTTTTTGGGGAGCTTGCTGCTGCTGTGGATATTGTTGCTGATTCTGATCTTTCCAGGAGAAGTTAGGATGATTCTTCCACCCTGGATTATAAGTTTGAGCGTAGGGATTATTCTGCTTCAAGAATTTTATCTCTTCAATTTGTTGTGGAGTTGCAACACAATGTGTAGTAGAATGAGGTCCACTACAAATCTCACACTTTACCGCTTGAACCGGTTGAACCTGTGCTACGGTTTGTGTTTCAAGACTCATTTTCTTTAACCTTCTCTCAACCTCGGCCGCAATTTGATCCTCCATTTTTACAACCTGTTCTGTTAGCTTCAAATCAATTATCTTCTCAGGTTGACTAACACTGTGATCATACAACTCAAGGTGCTCATTTGCTGCTATCGCTTCAATTATCTTTTTAATGCCAGTGGCTGTTGAAAAGTTTGTAGAGCCACCGACAGCTGTATCAATAAGTTGCTTTGTCTTCATCTTTAACCCATTCACAAAATTCTGCATTTGTTCGGTTGCGTCCATATTATGAGTGGGACATGCAACCAAACACCTCTTAAATCTCTTGTAAGCATCTCCAAGTGATTCTCCTTCTTTCTGCTTGAAATTAACAATGTCATATCTTTTCGGAATGTATACAGATGCAGGAAAATACTCGTTCAGAAATATAGTCTCCATCTCTTGCCAAGTAGTAATACTCCCAGCGGGTAGTGAATAAAACCACTCTTCGGCGTCCTCGGATAAAGTAAATGGGAACATCACCAACTTCTTTGCCTCTTTAGAGTGTCCCTCAATTTTCAAGGAAGTGCTCATGGTAAGGAACCTTTGCAAGTGCTTGTTGGCATCTTCATTGATTCTTCCTGAAAACGGCCTACTCTGAAGCTGTCGGATGGTAGATGGGTGCAGCTGGAACTGTGCAACAGTAACTGGTTGATTAACGATTATCAACCGTACTGCTGGAGCATTTGCTCGGCCATAATCACCAAGAAATCTTTCGGCAGGTGGATCTGCCGCCGTAATACTAAGTTCTGACTCGAAGTCTGTACCAGAATCTGTGTGCTGAGAGTGGCCTGAAACTGACTCTTCTTTCTCGGGCTCAGGGATAATTGGTTCTGAACTCGATGCTGCCAGCCTTTCTAGCTTAGCTTGCCGACGTCTAGCGTGCAATGATCTTTCGGGTTCTGCGTCAAGAGAAAATTCTGCTGAGGGATTGCCTCGCATATACAGGTTAGACAGATAATAGTAATAATAAAAATAATAGAAAAATAAAATTAAAAATTTTAGTCACAGAGTGACAAAATTCCAATTGAACTAACAAACACTTAAAATTTGGCAGTCCCCGGCAACAGCGCCAAAAACTTGATCGAAAAAATAGCAAGTGTACTATTTTAACGATGTAGTAATAAGTGGGGTTATCCCCAGGATCGATCTCTCGAGGACTGCATATAATTTGTAAGTGCAGATGTTATTTCAATTAGACAAAAGTTCCTTTTGGGGGTTTTGATTTTCAAACTAATTCTAACGACAGAAAGAAATAAGCTGAATAATAAAATGACTTTAACAATTATGAGAAGTTATGCTAGGAAAGGTGTATGAATTGCTCAGCAAGAACCCTAAATTATCCTCAAAGATATATTCCTCTAAACCTTAATTTTCCCGACCCTCAATTATTTTTCTTAAATTCCTTAACCGAAAAACCTTTGATATTCCCCCCTGACCCTAATTCCTTAGCAGTCAAGAGAAAACATCAAGCAATAGTTCTGACAAGGTCTTTTAGTCACTACGGGGTATCCCCATTCCTAGGCAATATCTACCGTAATGTATTATCCAAAAACAATAGATTGGTTTTTCAGGCCAAATCCCTAACCGTAAATCGTTCCCAATTTGTACGATCGAAAAAAGTATTAATTTATTTGCATAACAAAAGATTAAGGTAAGAAAGCATAAACTCATCAAATAATTCAAAACGGTTCCTTACATCACAATTCAGGGACACCCCCTAACATTTGGGGGTTTAGCTACTCATAATATTCAAAAACAAAATACAAAATAAAGACATTACAAGAATTGGTGATAAAAGTTGATCTTCAATTTCTCCCGATCATGAAAATCTCCTCCTTTCCCAATTCTCCAGAGCTCTATCCTTTCTTCTGTAATTCTTTCGTACGATCCAAAGTCCTCTTTTCTCTTTTTCTTTTCAGCCTAAAAAGTATCAGATCACATAACAACATGTGACATTCCCAAAATACCCTCAGAGGACACTAAAATGGAATAAATACAAAAATCACAAAATTCCCCTCCAGTGGCCCTGACACGGGCCATGTCCCATGACACGGGCAGCCGTGTCAGGCTGCTGACTCTTCATGCGCCAAGCCAGATTCTCAGGGGCCCTGACACGGGTCGTGTCCTGTGACATGGGCAGCCGTGTCAGGCTTCTGGTTGATCTTTTCCTTCCACATTTTTGTGCTCAAACTTTTCCACTTCTAGGCCTGCTGACACGGGTCGTGTCAGGCGACACGGGCACCCGTGTCAGCCCACTGTCTTGAATCAAATTTCATTCCGCATTTTCCAATTTTTCTAGATTTTCCGCTCTGATTCTTCCTGATTGCTTATGTAAATCTGAAAACACTAAAGGACACAACCAAGGCATAAAATGTGGTAAAAGAGATGTAAAACAAATCAACAATAACAAAAGATAAACTAAAACCAATAGTAAATAAAATAACGTATGGAAACCACCGATCAGAAGGATTTTTCTATTAACAATTCTTTTTTTGCAGGAAAAATTTCTTACAGACTGGGAGAGGGAAATGTTGTCTCTTTTTGGAAGACTTGTTGGGCGGATGATATAGCTTTTGAAGAACAGTTAAGCAATTTACATGCTTTGCATATCCATAAGTCAAGTTCTGTTAGAGAAATGGGAGAGTTTGCTCAAGGAGATTGGCATTGGAAAGAGTTTAGCTTCAACAGAAACTTAAATCTTGAGGAGAGCATTTGCCTGTTCAGATTGAAGGAGAAAATCAGAGCAAAAAAGCCAGAAAAGGAGAAGAAGGATATTGTGATATGGAGTGTGGATCCGTTGAATGGTTACTCATCAAGGAAAGGTTACGAAATCTATTAGTAAGGAAGGCCTCAAATCTTACAACATCAAGAAACACAAAGCCTTTAATTTTCTATGGAATTTGAAGATGCCGACAAGATTCAAGACTTTCGGATGGCGGCTGTTTTGGAAACATCTTGTTTTAATGGACTAACTTCTCAAACGAGGGATTCACAGGTGCGCCCTTTGTAGTAATGTAAAAGAAAACTTTCTTCATCTGTTTTTTTATTGTTCTGTTGCAAAGGGAATTTGGAGACACATTACCTCTTGGAGTGGTAATAATGCATTGTTTGAAGGGAGCTGTTAGAAGTATTTTATTGATTGGAAATCTGAAGGTTCTTCTAAAGAAGTATTTTAATGATCTTTGTTGGGAAATTAAAATTCTGGTTTGGAACTGGTGTAAGGGTGAATACCCCTTGTATTCATTTTAATTCCATTTGATTTAAGGAAAAAAAACAAATTATCTCTTAAATAAGATATACAAGTATTTTTTCTTATTTAATTAATTTTAGGTTAAAACTAATAATATTAAATAAGATATACAAGTATTTTTTCTTATTTAATTAATTTTAGGTTAAAACTAATAAAATTTTAACAAGTGATTTAAACAATTATAATTTCGTAATTTAGCATGATACATTACTTTGTAAAAAATTATCTCTTAAAAAACCAATTTTTTATTCAATCATATTTTTAATATACTATTATTATATATATTTATAAAATTCGTCTCTACTTTAAAACCAATAGTCTTAATTTTTCATTTTGATTTTTAAATTAAAAAATAGTGATATAACATTTTAAAATATATAAATGCTATGCATATATAAGTTTTAGAAGGCGAGTGCATATTAAAATATTACTACAAAAAAAGGTCTGAAATAACAAAGTTGTGATTAAATATCTACATATCAACTACTTCAAATGACATTAGAAAATCTAACACATAAAATCTGAAAAAATAAAAATAAAAATACCATTTCAATAAATTGAATTATTATTTTTACATAATTTATATATATAAAAAAGAAATGTATGTCTCATGACCAGTCCCTAAAGGCAGCGACGCCGCTCCACAAGGCAATGGAATATGAGACAACTCCAGCGGAGACGCCACCATTTACGGTGGCACCGTCGACACCGAAAACATTGATTTATCGGAAACCTCCCGTCACTGTTAAAAAGTTACAAATTAAATTAATGAAATGAAAATTTTCAAAACTTTGAAGGAAAAAAAAAAAAAATAGTTTGTAAGAGAGATCAGAAATTGGAAGAGGTTGTCGGTCACGGTAAATCAGAAACACGGACCAATGTAAACATCATCATGTCTCTCTTTTGTTTCAAATCAAAACAAATTACGCTATTAGAAAATAAATTTTTTTATAAAAAATATAGTGAAATCATCAGAGTTTTAGATAAATATTAGGAATCATGGACCAAATCCATCATATTGTTGCAGTTTTTTTTTTCTCATCACATAATTGAAACAATAATGTAACAAAATAGTAAGAAGTAACAGAACTAGGAAGAAAAAATAGAGAATGAATGAGAGAAGATACTAAGTGAAGCCGATTGATTGATAGAATGAAGAGGTAGGAGGTGGTGTGAGTGAATTTATAAACATAGTTGGTTGCTTCTAGATAACTAAAACCCTAAAAACGAAATGCGTGAACACAAATTGGGCCTTTGAACCATAATACAATCAAGAGTTTTTGTCCCGTCACCCTAAAAATTTTACAAGCACCCCTAAGTATTTTCATTTAATATAGGGTTAATATCTTTTTAATCCCGTATTTTAATTTTGCATGTCAATTGGATGCATTCACTAAAAAAAAAGATTTATATTGATCCTTAAATTTTCAAAATAAATTATATTAGTTTTTTTTTTTAATTTACAACGAATTTAGTCATTAATTTTTTAGTTTTTTCATCGTTAATTAGATGAAAATAACTAATATTATACAATTTTAAAAGTTAGAAGACTAATATGAATACCTTTTATGTTAAGAGAACAAAATGAACTCCGAGTTTAAACTATGATACGAAAAAGAATATTATATTTTTACTATAATACCTTTTAGTTATAAAAAATTCAAAAATCATTTATCAATTTTCGAACCTTTAACAAAAGTCGTGTAATTTACCGCATTTTTGAAGCTTTCTACCGAATTTTTACAAGTTCCTTTTTGTTAAAACTTTAAATTTTTATTAAAAATTTAAGATTCTTACCGCGTTTTTAGGAAAACAATAAATTGTTACTAGTATTTTCGAATGTAATGTAAAATCTCTTAATTTACATGCAATAATACCATACTTTTTGAAAACTTTAGTAAAACAACATGCATATTTACCAGCATCTTTGAAATGTTACGTAAAATTGCATACATGTGTATCAATTTACTAGCATCTTTGAAATGTTACGTAAAATTGCATGTATGTCTTAGCGATTTTGTATATTGGGCAGTATCAACCAAAGTTTAGATTTGCATTGATTATTTTAGCCTTAGGATGCATACAAATGGTTTTGAAAATGATTGGAAATGTCTAGGCATGCTTCATACATCAAAAACTAAGTTTTATGTGTGAACATTGTTGCATAGGCCGATACATACGATTCCAGGCTGACCTATAGAAGCTTTTGTTTCATTATAGGCCGACACATACGATTTCAGACTGACCTATAGAAGCTTTTGCTTTAGTATAGAGCGACACATAAAATTTCAGGATGACCTATAGAAGCTTTTGCTTTAGTATAAGCCGACACATAGAATTTCAAGTCGGCTCCCACGCATCAATATTAAAGTCTGTAGGCTCTGTCCATAGGTCGCCTCACTCAGGCCGACGTGAACACCTTGACAAGCTGACCTATTGCTTTCATAGGCCGACCTGTAGCTATCAAAAACTTAAAATTTTGTTTTGCATCTAATTTTTCGTGCATCCTCTTTACCTATTTCCACATACACATATATATACTCATACATGCACCTTTTTCTATAGAGATACTAGTGAAATATACTAGTGTAAAACCTAAACGAAACCAGATTACAAAGCATTCCCGTCATCTTCAACCTTCTTCTATACATACACACAATTGAACTACACATAATCATTTTTCGACTGGGTGGCCATCTAGATTAGGGTTGATAACATCAAATTAGATTGGTGTAACTGAGAACATTGGGTTGGGATCTTTGTGTGTATCAAATAAGAAAACCAATGTGGGGTTTTCCTTCAAGATCATTGGGATTTGAAGGTTTTATACACGATCATGTCAACATGGATTCGACCGAGTGAAGGCCTTGGGACAAGGTAGTTTCCTTGCAAGGGAGTAGCGCGAGACAGTGAATCGTGTTCGGGAATCTTGGGTTCAACAAGTGCATGCTAGGAATTAATCTGACCGAGTGAAAACCTTGAAGACGATGAGGTCTTGCAAGCAAGTAGTCAAGAACAGGTGGATTATAACAGCATTGTTTGTGACTTGATCAAGTTGTGATCAAGGTTTTGGAGGTGGTTGAATCAACAACAAACCATAGGGTTTGTAGGGTTAGAGTTCTTCACCTTTTGTATAAACATTTTTGCAAAGATAAGGTTAATTGCAAGTATCTCAATTTAATTTCGGATTGAGGGTAGACGTACCCATAGCGAGGCCGATTGCGAAACTGTCCAAACTAATATTTTCCCTCTCTCTCCCACTCTCTCTCTATCTCTATCTATCTATCTATCTATCTTTATCTCTATCTCTCTTTCTTTCTCTCTCTCTCTCTCTCTCTCTCTCTCTCTCTCTCTCTCTCTATTTTTAATTGTTGTTCTTGCAAATTATCGATATCGCTGTTATTTCAATTAATTCGATTGGAAATTATTTTCAACTATCTTTTAAAGTGTTATTGTTGATATAATCATAACCACTTTGATTGTGATTGACTTTTAACATCAACAAAACAAATTGAATTTCCAAACGTGATCGATCGCACACAAAGTGTTCGATAAATTATCTTTGAGTATTTTTATCGCTTTATATTCATTGGAAATAAGCGTTACGGATAGATTTGCATTTGATTGATATGTGAATTAATCATTGTTGAACAATTAGTGTTCATTATCATTTCATCGGTTTTCATTAGAAGGTTCGGTTAGACGAATCGATTCGGGTTGTTTCCGTTGTGCCATACATTTTTTAAAACAAGTTTTTGCCGAGAGATTTTGGTTATAAATTTGTGATCTATTCACCCCCCCCCTTCTAGATGGAAACCTATCGTCTAACAAGTGGTATCAAGAGCTCCGGGTAATTTCGTGCTTGAGATTTACTTTTTAGAAGAATGAGTACCAAACCTAAGGGAGCATACAATATAGCATCAATTTTCACTGGCAAAAATTATGGCTATTTTAAAGATCTTATGCATATTCACGTCAACTCTGTTGACAAAGGTATATGGGACACTATTTAAAATGGTCCGAAGTAAAAAACCATGACCAATGAAGGTGTTATCGTACCTAAACCGAAAGCACAATGTCGCTCCCGAGATTTTCATCCTAGTAAAAACGTGAAAGTTGCACCGAAACAGAGTCGTCAGCAATGTGTATTTATCCCAAGAGAGGGAAAGGAAACACTGCATAAACCTGAGGGGAAGGAAAGAGCCTGGTCTTACGACCAAGAGAACTGGGTTCGGGAGTCGGTTACGCAAGAGGAAGGTATTAGCACCCCCTCGCGTCCATCGTATCCGATGGGATCCACGCTTGCTGCTTCAATCAAAGGGTGTAAGGAAAGGATACTGGAAAAAGAAAGGAGAGAGAAAGAGAAATAAATGTAGGGAAAATAAAAGAAGTGCTCGAATGGGCCCTACCCCACTGCCTACGTATCTCATCGGGAACATGAGAATCAGAGCGATGTAGTTCCCCTCAGCTAAGGGAAAATTGTTTGTGTTTTTTAGTGGAACACGTCAACGTTCGCGTCCTAGCAGTTTAGGTGTTGCAGCTCGCTGTATGGAGACTTGGGCGTTACCTGTTTGCGGTAGAACAGAAATGACGCATCCCTAAGGAATGACTGAATGAGATGAGAAGAGAATAGCTTGTTTGTTTTTTGTCTTTTAAGAAGAAGTATATTGATTATTTTTGTGTTTTGTAACACATATTGTATTTAAGTCCTTCATGTAGGATCGAATGCCTCGCATATCGACCCAAGACGGGACGTACGCTAAACATTCTAAGAAAGTGAGAGAATACCCCTCACCTCCTTATTCTCACATGAAAGGCTCAAATACAATATTTGTTATGCCTTTATTAAGTGTTTTTTACTTTTGTTTTGAGATGAGAAGAAGAAACTCAAATGGGAGCAAAAGGTGAAAACTAAAGGGACTAAGACTCAAACCCTAAAGTTATCATACATGGATGTTCCTATGGTTAATGTGGTTCAAGAAACCTAATCCTAAAAGAAAGGAAAAGAAGAGTGAATTAAATAACTCACTTCTAAAATAGAAGATGAGTTGCAACTCAAAAGGGAGAGGAAAAAAGTTATTCAAGGAAAGCATATAAATGCTTATCATGATCACAAGTTGAATTATTAAAAGAAATAAGAGAAGATGAAAGAAAGAAGTGCATGTGGAAGCATATCCACACACTTACTTACCATTTGCACCTACATGAAAAGGTTAGTTCAAAAACTATTTACAAGTAGTGGAATAAGGAAAGAATACCAAATAATGACCAAACCAATTAAGAACCAATGCATAAAGATCCTAAGAGATGACACTCAATCAAAGTCATAACCTATATCTAAAAGTGTTCTCTAATGTTAAGATATTAAACACACACCAACTACGCACAAGCAAAGTCTTAAACATCAAAGAAGTGCAACATGAAAGGAATAGATGAAGAATGAGTAGAAATGCAAAGTGAACATGCAATAATGCTCCACAAAAGAACAAAGTCAGAACCATATACCATTTATAAATCTCTCACAATGCACATGGATCATCATACAAATCATGAATAAAAGGATACAAGTAGGAGAAATAAGATGAAGTAGAAGTAAGAATAAGAGAAACATGTTCCATTAGATGCACAAAGTGACATATTAAAGATGCATAACATGTGAAATGATTAATGAATGCATATGGCCAGTGGCATACTAATGATAAGATGCTAATGAAATGAGAGAAATGTCATACAAAATGCACACATGGAACATGTAGAGCACATGAGGAAACAAGAGGCAAGGAAAGGAATCATGTTAAACTTCAAGTTATAACACATAAATTCATACCAAATGCAAATACAAGTCCAAGTGACCCATAATGAAACAAATATGACCTATAATATCATACAAATGACCTATAAAAGATGCACAAACAAACCTAATATGGTGGCATAAATGCCTCATCAAAACATGTTAGCATGAAGTAGAAGAAAGTGCACAAAATTAATTCCAATCATGAAGCATCAAACAACTATTAAATCACATGAGAAAATTATAGGAATGAGCCACAACTAACCTAAGTCAGAGGCAAAAACATGTACCAAAACTCATAGCAAAACTCACAAGAAAACATGACCCAAAGAAATCACAAAATCACATTGAATAAACCAAAAGGAAGTGCAAAGATGAACATAAAAACATGTGATAAAATGACTTTAAAAATCAAAATAAAATTTTTTTAGATGCTTTAATGTGTTATCTAACCAATGCAAAAAGAATGAGTCAAAAACAGTGTGTGAAATGAGAGAAATAAAATGTACAAATTTGAGTATCAATGAAGAACCCCACTCAAAAAGAAATTGAAAGAAAATTATGGAATTATGATATAAAATCAAGGAAGTCAGAATTAAAAATAATATAAAATTATTTAAATGCATAAATAACACACATGAATTAATTTGGCAATTTTAGAGAAGATTTACTATTTTTAAAATAAAAAAATCAAAACCAAATGGAAAAGAAATTAAAATGAGAGAATAAAATGGAGAGGGGGTGCAGCGAAAGCAATTTACATGTTGAAAAATACTTTGGGCTCTAACATGGGGTCTGCAAATAGAAATTAAGATCCAGTCAATTCTAAACGTGCAGGTGTGTGATATAGTGCATGCGTAGTCAAAGATTTGACTCAATCTGAGCCATTTGATCAATCAGCAAACAATCATTAAGAAAAATAAAAAGATCACGTGAATCAAAGTGCAAACATATGGTAATAATCATACACACGCCCACACACAAGTCAACTGAAATCAAAAGAAATGCACGTGAGAGAGAGGTTGGCTCATTAATGTGGTGGCAAAATATGGTGCGTTGGATTAATTTCCTGATGATCAATCACACAAATCAAACAAGATGAGTGGGTCAGATGTGAGGCACACAATAGCAAGCATGATGCACATGTACACAAGCATTCAGGTCACAAAATGAAGCACGTGAAATGCACATGGGATTTTAATGTGATGGCAACATAATAGACGTTGGATGAAAATGATCAAACGGCTGGGACTTAAAGTCCAGAAACCCTAACCATGAATGCTCACCGGCCGGAGAAGGACCTCCGGTCATCTTCTCCGGTGAAACGCCACCGTCTGCAATTTTCCAAGCTTCCAGAAATTAACAAACCAGGTACCATTCGAAAGAGGAAGTTATGCACATCATGAATCCGCCATTGAAATCATCAAACCATGCACACACAGCAAGAAACATCCACAAACATCTTTGCCCTAATTTCTGAAACTAAGCATCTAGCATGCCTATCAACTAGCCGGATACTCAGGAGCTTCTACTAAGCTCAAATCAACATAAAAGTAGCAAAATAAACAAGATATCGTGCAATAAAGATTTGATTATTTTGGAACCTGAAACTTGAAGAACTTGGAATTATTGAGAAAACCGGAGAACCTTGTGAGATCTTGAACTTGTAGAGCTTCAATTTGAGCAAACTAAATGCTATTTGATCTGGAGAATGAGAAGAAAACTAAAACTGCACTTGAGGATTTCACACTTGTTCTTGCTTATTCTTGTCCAGAAAACCACACTGCAGATGATGATTGATGAAGATGAGTGATGGAAGTGATGGAATCGTGTGAGATCAGAGAGAGAGAGCAGAGAGAATTTGAGAGAAAAAGTGAGAATGATTTGAAGTGAGAGTGAAAATATCAAGTCCCCCTTGAAATTGTGAGGGTGTTTGAATATATAGGTTGGGTTAACTAGCTTAAACCATGGTTAACTGAGTTAGTGAGTGAGGTTAAGTGAGTCCACCCTAACTAACTGAGTTAAGTTAGTTAGGGGCGAGTTGGTCTTGGTTTGGCTATGGTGTGGGTGAGTTTCTTGGAGCTTATGGTGAGGTTGATGCAAGGAGAGGTGGTGATGATGTTATTCTGAGGTGTGGCTGAAGCATAACTTGCATAGCAAGCTTTGTTTTTTCCTTTTTTGTGTATGATGTAGCATGTATGGTATCAAGTGTAAGGGAATGTGTTTGGCTTAAAGGGGCAAAGAGAAGTGTGGAAGAGTGTGCGTGCAAGCTGATACAAAAACACTAATGTCATAACATCATCCTATTTTTAGCAGCACCATGTTCAATGGAAATATGGGAATTTGATGAGGAATTTCTCTATGTTCATGGCATGAAATCATGAGTTCTTGATGTCATTAGAAAGGTGATACATCATATAACAAGTTTGATGTTGAAAAGGGACCAAATGAAGGCTGGTAAAATGGTGTAAAATAGCTTAAAACATCAAGAATGGGACTGGTTCAAGGGCGTGGCAAGTGGTGGGCTGGCATGGCAACATGACTTGGACAATTCAGCATGAACACATCAACTTGGGACCAATATAACTCCATCATAACTTGCTCAAATGGAAAAATGTCCAACATCAAAGTTGAAGAGGGAATTGAGATGAACAACTTTTATGTTCAACATTTTTCATTTGAAGCCTACTTCAATGAGAAAAATAGCTTGACATTTTGACCACCATGTGTTTGACAAAATTATGGCGCATGAGCCTGGTCTTGCTTGGTCATGACTTGGTTTTTGACCTAGTTTTGTCAAACTTTGATGGATCATAACTCCCTCAATTTTGATCCAATGAAAGAGTTCTTTATATGGATTTGAAGCTTAGAATGTGAACTTTAATTGGCTCAACTTGGGCCTGAGGTTTGGATCTTTTATCATGGAGAAATAATGCCTCAAAGTGTGGTGCAAAATGGTCCAAACTTGCCATTTTTGGAAACCCTAAGTTTCTAAAAAATGGAAACTTTGTGCATTTCTTGATTTTTCATGATTCCTCCATCATTTCTTGATCAAATATTGTCCAATGAACATATGCAACTTGAATTTCATGAATTTGACCTCAAAAAGTCAGGAATTGACTTTTTTCACTGCACAGTTGACTTTTTCCCCAATTTCTTGATTCTCAAGCAACTGATCAATTGAACCTCTTCTGAAATGAACCAATGGCCAATCTTCCATCCTTAGATACTTGAAATCATGTAGAAAACATTGAGATCAAGTTTGAATCAAAATTTCATCAGGAGACCACTTGAATCCAAAACCCTAATTTGGACTGTTTTGTTAGGAGATGATGCATTGTCCAATCTTCTTGATGAATTCCCATCTTCCAATGACTTGTGAGATCATTTGGGATGATATATGATGTAGGGGACCTTTGAGGCTTGTTTGAAGACCCTTGGCTCTTATTCTCTTGCTTTGAATGACCAACACTCTGAAGATCATTGATCACATGCCCTTATTCAATATGTATGCTATGAGATGCAAATAAGATCTAAATGCAATGCAATGAAACATAAGCCAATAAGAGCTAAAAGCAAGAGGGCAAATTTTGGGGTACTACAGCTGCCCCTATTAAATCTACTTGGTCTTGAAGGTATGATAGCAACGACTTTCAAACATTCAAGGATACACGGAGATTGAATACCAAAAGAACCCTGAAATTTGCACTCCGTGGGTAAAAAAGAATGTATATATGACAAACACAGCAGTTGTGGGAGAAGATATATGTGACAAAGAGTCCAGAATAAGTGAAATCCAAAGAAGGCCTGTCGGGAACGGTTAAGGTGTGCCTGTCGGGAACGGCTAAAGTTTACAACCTATGGGTACCTATCGGGAATGGTAAATGGGCCAGTCGGGAACGGTCAAGGTGAGCCTGTCGGGAACGGCTAAAGTTGAAAACCTATGGGTTACCTATCGGGAATGGTAAATGGGCCAGTCGGGAACGGTCAAGGTGAGCCTGTCGGGAACGGCTAAAGTTGAAAACCTATGGATAACCTATCGGGAATGGTAAATGGGCCAGTCGGGAACGGTCAAGGTGAGCCTGTCGGGAACGGCTAAAGTTAAAAACATATGGGTAACCTATCGGGAATGGTAAATGGGCCAGTCGGGAACGGTCAAGGTGAGCCTGTCGGGAACGACTAAAGTTTAAAACCTATGGTTACCTATCGGGAATGGTAAATGGGCCTATCGGGAACGGTCAGGTTTAAAACTTAAAGGGCGCCTGTCGGGAACGGCTAAAGTTGAAAACCTATGGTTACCTATCGGGAATGGTAAATGGGCCTGTCGGGAACGGTCAGGTTTAAAACTTAAAGGGCGCTTGTCAAGAACGGCTAAAGTTGAAAACCTATGGCTTACCTATCGGGAATAGTAAATGGGCCTGTCGGGAACGGTCAGGTTTAAAAATTAAAGGGTGGCCTGTCGAGAACGGCTACAGGAATCCTATCGAGAATGGTAAATGGGCCTATCGGGAATGGTCAGGTTTAAAACTTAAAGTGTGGCCTGTCGGGAACGGCTACAGGAATCCTATCGGGAATGGTTCCAAGAATCTTGTAAGCTGAGAGATATGACTCTGTGGGGAGAAAAAAAATGATGAAACCCTTTGCGCTGCTTTGAACTGTTTGGTAAAGAATGAAACATGCATTCTTTCCAGCTTTGTCAATACGATATAAGGGGCAAAGTTTTGGGTTCTCGAACGAGGTATCAAAACTGGCCTATGCTTCACATGCATATGTTTGAATTTTTCCATGGCGTAATGCTCCATATCAATGGAAATGCTACGCGTTTTGAGGATGTTATGCATACTATATGCAAAATGCAAAGAGGTCTTTAGCAAAATAAATGCTGAGGAAAGGTAAGTAACTCCACTGGGGATAATGAGTTTACGACAAACTCTGCTGGGGAGAACCACTTCAGAGTGTCTCGTGCTAGGGAATGTTTCTTAAGAGAATTTCACAAAAGATCCAGCATCTTCCAACTTTTAAGCAAAAACTGAAACTTGAGCCAAAATGCACTAATTGGGAGGCCACTCTACTAGGGATAATAGATCTGGAACACCTCCTGCTGGGGAATCTTCAAGATGCTCCATGCTTGGGATAGTCAACCACTTGTTTTTACCCCCATGATACCAGGCTGATCCGAAGAAAACATCCCAAAAGGATTTTACAGAAGATTCGACATCTCCAAACTCCTGGACACTTACTGAGTCTTGAACATTAGCTGCGAGGCCACTCTGCCGGGGAATTTGTAACCGTTATCGACACAGAAAAGCTTGTAGCTGTTGGAAGTACTGAATGGGAAAATTGACTTAATAAGATATAACACTACCCATTTGAAACTAACTTGTCAATATTGAATCGTCGTGCGTGACCGTCGGCCAGACGATTGATTCAATCAGTAAACATTGTGACAAAAAAGTGAAATGAGAATCCTTTTCTGAACATGATGGCTTCAGTACTACCATTTGACAGTGTTGCTGGGGATCATGAAGCTCTGTAAATACGATGGGGATGACCATCTCCAAGAAGAACTTCCCTATTGAGAAACCGTCTCTGCTTGGGGCGAAACTATCATTTGCGCTTCGTAAAGGATTTTGGCTTGAAGACGTCACACATCTTTGAACAACTACCCGGTGAACTCTCAACACCTGCAAACAAAAGAATGCGCACATATGCCTCAGGGTAACATGGGTTTTGTAGTATTCAACCAAGCACACCCGTCATTTAAAGAAATTTTAAATGTTTTCTCTTTTTATGTATGTTATTGTAGAACCCCAATGTTTTCACATGCAAATGTTTATCAAAAATTTTTGGACGTTTGTGTAAACAAAACAAATTATAAAAACAAAACAAACAGATAGAATTATTCTGAATAACGACCACTTTATTGATTGAAGAGCCTAAAAATAGGCATTTACATCAAGAAGCAATTCCTGGAAAGAGGTAATTGCCAAAATGAAAAAGAAACTGTCCTAATGGCAATGTGAAACTGGAACTCCATTGAGTTTCAACCCTGCTATGGTTCATATATCTTCAAGACTCTCCAATAGCTTTGCCTTCAAAGGGGGACGATTGAACTAATTCCTATCCTTCGGAGTGCTTATTGATTGAGACGAGACAATACAGATTACTCAGATCGCAGTTTTCGCTAAATCTCTCTTTTGCCTGGATCGCCCTTTACGGGTTTTCAATCCACCGAGATACCCTTTTTTGCCTAAGTTGCCCTTGCGGGTTTTCAACTAACCGGGTGTACTTTCCTTTTTTATTTTTATCCCTAATTTTTGCCCGAACCTTTTTTTTTATGGTTCGCCGGGATGCCCCTTTTTTGCCTGGACTCTCTTTTTACTGTCCAGCGGGTCTCTTCATGCGAAGTATTTTTTAACTGCGTCTGAGTTCACAGGTGACGGAAAATCTTCACCGTCCATTGTTGTAAGCATCAAGGCTCTGCCCGAGAAAACCTTCTTAACAACATATGGACCTTCATAATTAGGAGTCCATTTGCCCCTGTGATCTGTATTCAGAGGAAGAATCCTTTTCAATACCAAGTCACTCATCTGGTAAGTCCGAGGACGCACTTTCTGGTCAAATACCCGTTTCATTCTCCTCTGATACAATTGTCCATGACATACTGCAACCAACCGTCTTTCTTTGATGAGACTCAACTCGTTGAACCTCGCTCAAACCCATTCAGCCTCGTCAAGTTTAACATCCATCATGACCCTTAAAGAAGGGATCTCAACTTCAACCGGTAGCACTGCTTCCATACCGTATACAAGAGAAAACGGGGTTGCCCCAGTAGATGTACGAACAGAGGTACGGTACCCATGCAAAGCGAAAGGAAGCATTTCATGCCAATCCATATACGTTACTACCATCTTTTGCACAATCTTCTTAATATTTTTGTTGGCTGCCTCGACGACACCATTCATCTTCGGGCGATAAGGAGAAGAATTGTGATGTTCAATTTTGAAGCTCTGGCATAGCTCTTGCATCATCTTATTGTTGAGATTAGAACCATTGTCAGTAATGATCCTTTCGGGCACCCCATATCGGCAAATAATCTCCTTCTTAATGAATCGGGCTACCACCTGCCTAGTGACATTTACGAAAGAGGCAGCTTCCACCCACTTGGTAAAGTAATCAATAGCCACCAGAATGAAACGATGTCCATTGGAAGCAGTAGGCTCAATCTCCCCAATCATATCAATGCTCCACATAGCAAAGGGCCATGGAGAACTCATCACATTCAGAGGGTTTGGTGGCCCATGCACCTTGTCAGCATAGATTTGGCATTTGTGGCATTTTCGGGCATACTTAAAGCAATCAGCCTCCATAGTTAGCCAGTAATACCCAGATCACAATAATTTCTTGGCCATAGCATATCCACCAGCATGGGTACCGAAAGATCCTTCGTGCACTTCCTGCATTAACAGGTCCGCTTCGTGTCTATCCACGCATCTGACCAAGACCATGTCAAAGTTTCGCTTGTAAAGCACGTCCTCGTTCAAGAAGAAGCTTCCTGCTAATCTCCTCGGAGTCTTTTTGTCATTGTTTGATGCCCCAACCGGATACTCTTGACTTTTCAAGAAATGCTTGATATCAAAATACCAAGGTTTATCATCAATCGTCGTATCGGCAGCAAACACATGAGCGGGTCTGTCCAACCTCATCACATTAATCTTGGGTATATGGTTCCACCAATTCACCTGAATCATGGAAAACAATGTTGCTAAAGCATCAGCCATTTGATTCTCATCACGAGGTATATAGTACAATTTTACCGTTGTAAAGAAAGTCAACAGTCTTCTCGCATAGTCTCTGTAAGGAATCAAGTTCTGCTGGTGGGTATGCCAATCTCCATTGATCTGGTTGATCACTAGAGCAGAGTCCCCAAATATCTCAAGAGTCTTGATCCTTAAATCAATGGCTTCTTCAATACCCATGATACAAGCCTCATATTCCGCTTCATTGTTGGTGACATCAAAAGTCAACCTAGCAGTGAAAGGTATATGTGATCCTTTTGGAGTGATAAGGACTGCCCTAACACCACTTCCATTCATGTTAACGGCCCCATCGAACATCAGTTTCCATTTGTCCTCAGGATCCGGCCCTTCGTCAACCGGAGGCTCTTCACAATCTTTAGCCTTGAGAAACATGATGTCTTCATCAGGAAAATCAAACCTCATTGGCTGATAATCATCAATAGGCGACTCGGCAAGATAATCAGACAACACACTCCCTTTGATAGCTTTCTGGGAAGTGTATTGTATATCATACTCAGTCAAAACCATCTGCCACCGTGCGACCCTTCCATTAAGAGATGGCTTCTCAAAAATGTACTTGACTGGATCCATTTTTGAAATCAGTAGGGCTGTATGAGTTAGCATATATTGTCTTAATCACTTAGCAGCCCATGCTAGTGCATAACATATCTTCTCAAGCATCGAGTACCTGGACTCACAATCGGTGAATTTTTTGCTCAGGTAGTATATATCATGTTCTTTCCTACCTGTCTCGTCATGCTGACCGAGAACACAACCCATTAATCCATCACGTACAGAGAGATACATAATCAGTGGCCTCCCAGGAACTGGAGGCATGAGAATCGGAGGATTTTGCAAGTATTCTTTTATTTTATCAAAGGCCTTTTGACAGTCATTGTTCCACCAGATTAATTGATCTTTTCTCAATAATTTGAATATTGGCTCGCAAGTCGTGGTAAGATGAGATATAAATCTTGCAATATAATTCAGTCTTCCCAAGAATCCACGAACTTGTTTTTCTGTTCTTGGCTCCGGCATTTCTTGAATGGCTTTTACCTTTGCTGGATCCACCTCGATTCCTTTTTCACTGACAATGAAGCCCAGAAGCTTACCAGATCTTACCCCGAAAGTACACTTATTCGGGTTCAACCTCAGTCTGAAATGTCTCAACCGTTCAAACAACTTTTTCAAATTTATCAAGTGCTCTTCTTCCGTTTGTGATTTGGCAATCATATCATCCACATAAACTTCAATTTCTTTGTGAATCATGTCGTGGAAGAGTGTCACCATGGCACGCTGATATGTTGCCCCAACATTCTTCAAACCAAACGGCATCACCTTGTAGTAAAATGTGCCCCACAGGGTAATAAATGTAGTTTTCTCCATATCCTCTGGCGCCATCTTAATCTGGTTATATCCGGAAAACCCATCCATAAAAGAAAACACAGAGAATTGAGCCGTATTATCTACCAACACATCAATGTGTGGTAATGAAAAATCATCTTTTGGACTCGCCCTGTTCAAATCTCGATAATCCATGCATATTCTGACTTTGCCATCCTTCTTCGGCACAAGCACAATATTAGCGACCCATGGTGGATAACTAGTAACAGCTAGAAACCCCGCATCCAACTGCTTTTGTACCTCCTCTTTGATTTTGATGGCCATTTTAGGTTTGGTTCTCCGAAGCTTCTGCTTGACAGGAAAACAACCCTCTTTCAGCGACAATCTGCGCACAACGATGTTCGTATCCAACCCCGGCATATCTTGATAAGACCAGGCGAAGATGTCAACATACTCTCGAACATTTCAATCAGCTCTTTCTTTACATTCTCTGCCAAGCTTGCCCCTAATTTGACCTCTTTATTTTCCTCTTCAGTACCGAGATTGACAACTTTTATAGATTCCTGATGAGGCTGAATGGCTCTTTCTTCCTGTTTCAATAATCTAGCCAACTCTTCAGAAAGTTCACAATCTCCCTCATCCCCCTCTTCAGCTTGGTATATTGGATTATCAAAATCATAATAAACCATAGCAGGGTCGTCATCAACAAGATCCAGAGAATTATTTCTGCATGAATGATAATTCATGCTTTTAGAAATTGCTTTTTGAAAGGAAAAGGAAAAATGCAAGAAAACTGTGAAGAAAACATTGCCATTTTTATTTATCTGATAAAAATAAAATGAAAGATAGGGAACACAATTTTGAATACGAAACGTCCTTTTATTAATGATAAAAATTTGTATGAGAACAAATGGGGGGCCCTACAATGAAGTCATTATGCCTTGGGCAGAGCATAGGACCTTTGCATGCTTAATGAAAGAAAACATAGAAAATTTACTTATTTGGCAGAGTAACTTGGATGAGATCCTCCGAAAACCAATTGTTCAGCTTCATTCCTGGGGCACATGGGCGCACCCAATTGTCCAGGTCACAGTCACTATCTTCACTGTCTTCAATTGCTGCACAGATCTGGCTTGGATGTATGACTCCTCCACTTGAGAATAACTGACCCTTGGCACTCTTGACCCTTTAGCAGTGGAACTCGAGGAGGTTTATAACCAATTCCGCTCTTATCATCCTTGAAAGGTAGCTCAATCACTTGACCCCAACCTTCGGTATGACCAGACTGCACCACTTCCAAAGCCTGCTTATACGAAGTCATAGAGGTTCCCACCTTTGCCTCACCAACTGGAGAATCTCTCACAATATTCATAGTTTCAAACGCCTGACAGAGAGTTTCGTGGATTTCTCCGTCCATCTCCACGTACTTGAAGGACGACAGATGACTAATGAAAATATCTTCTTCTCCACTACAAATTTTATCTTCTGATGCAAGGTTGAAGATACAGCCCCAGCAGCATGGATCCATGGACGACCCAATAGACAACTATAAGCCGGTTGGATGTACATCACATAAAACACTGTATTAAACACCTGGGGTCCAATCTGGACAGACAGCTCTACCTCTCCAAACACTGATCTCTTTGAACCATCAAATGCTTTCACTACTAGATCACAAGACCTAAGTACAACCCTTTCCACATCCAGCTTTGCCAATACTTTCTTAGGCAACACATTGAGGGACGAGCCAGTGTCCATCAATACATGAGATAACATAGCACCTTTTCATTCCATCGATATGTGAAGAGCCTTATTGTGGTTCCTTCCTTCTGGCATTAAGTCAAAATCTGTGAAGCCTGGACTGTTATCGGCATTAACATTGGAAATCACACTTTCAAGCTGGTTCACTGATATTTCTTGTGGTACGTACGCCATATTTAAAATCTTTAGCAGAGCCTTTCGATGTGCTTCGGAACATAGCAACAATGACAATATGGAGATCTTAGAAGGAGTTTGATGTAGGTGGTCAACAATCTTATAATCGCTCTTTCTGATTATTCTCATGAATTCCTCAACATCTTTCTCCAATGAATTACCAGGTTCTGTTCTCGGCACTGGTTCATCACTTATCACCTGCTTTCCTTTGGCCTTTGCTAATGCTTTAGTATCGTCTTTCCTGAGTGTCTGAGGAGCAAAAAGCCTTCCGCTGCGGGTAAAACCGCCCATTCCTCCAACGTTTCCGATACTTGAACCACTTTCTTTAGGAGTCTGTACCTCTTGACTCTGTCCTTGACTATTAGTTCCATAGTACCACGGAATCTCAACCTTGTTCTCATTTGGGACATGACCAGGAACAGTTATAGTTATAGGAGCTACTCATTCAGGCGCAGACGTTTGTACAGGAGCAGGCACCGGAATTTCCACAAGATCAAAGTAGATTGTAATAGTAGAAACTTCATCATCATTCTTTTTCAACTGATCAAATTGTAAACATCCTTCATTCATCATGCTCTGAAGGTTCTTTCTCAACTTCACACAACCATTATCAGCAATCAAACAATCTTCACAACTTTTGGCACAACCAGGAAATACAGTCCCTTTCAGCAGGCGGTCCTTCACAACTTTCAATGGAGTCTTGACATCATTATTGTCCCTCACCAGATTCAAACTTCCATCTTCTTCAATGGAATTCACCCCTGGTCCACTATGCGGAGGCATGGGATTTTGAATTACATTAGGCCTTGGAGCGAAATTAATAGCCTTTAAATCAACAAGGTCTTGAACCACATGTTTGAAAGCCTTGCAATTTTCCACATTGTGACCTGGCGCATTTGAGTGAAATTCACACTTTTCATTTGCGTCATACCCAAAGGGTAGCTTGCCAACTGGGGGAGCCAAAGTCTTCAATTGTACCAACTTCAAACGGAGTAAATTCTGTAGCATTTGTGAGCATGTCATAGGGAAAGCATCAAAATGTCGGTCATTCATTCTCTGTCTTGGGCGATACTGCCTCTGAGCTGCAGGTTGAGCCTCAGTATCCGGAGTTAGAATAGTTATAGATGATGATTGATGATATGGACCCTGTTGTCCTCTACCTCTCCCCCCTTGTGCATATGCAGCATTAGCGTCACCTTCACGTTTTCTGTTATTGTTACCAAAAAACTTCTTTGCGGGAGCCGAACTTGTACCACTTCCGTCCTGAATCTTCCCCAGCTTTAGCAAACTCTCGATTCTCTCTCCAGCAATTACTATGTCAGCAAAACCAGTGGATGGACAAGCAGCCAACCGATCGAGATATGGGCCTTGCAAAGTATTCATGAACATATCGGCCATTTCTCTATCTGCCAACGGAGGTTACACCTGAGCAGCAAGTTCACGCCACCTCTGGGCGTACTGTTTAAAACCTTCCTTAGGGTCCTGTGTCATGCTTTGTAACTGAGTGCGATTCGGTGCCATGTCGATGTTATACTGGTATTGCTTCAAGAAAGCCAAGCACAACTCTTTCCAGCTTCTGATGTGAGCTCTGTCCAACTTTATATACCATTCCAGTGAGGCTCCAGACAAGCTGTCCTAGAAAAAAATACATCCATAACTTCTGATCATCAGAATAGGCCGCTATCTTCCGATTATATGCCTGGAGATGAGTTTTAGGATAAGTGCTACCATTGTACTTGTCAAAAGTAGGTGGTTTAAACTTCGGGGGAATCTTGACACCCTGTACTAGTCCCATATCCTCAACATCAATTCCCAAAGGATTCTGACTTTCTATAGCTTTCACTCTTTCAGCCAGTCCCTCGTATTTCCTGTCATCGTTGTAGAATCCCATATCAGCATTAAGTATGGAAAACTGATCATCATGACGATCTTCCACCTGCCCATTGTTGCCAGGAACAAAACCTAAGTTAACTCCAACCGAAGGAGGAATACCAACAGGAGGATTGACAACAAGAGGACTGACAACAGGAGGGTTAACCCGAGGGGGATTAACATGATTACCAGTAGGAATCTCTGTCTCCAACCTCTGGATGGTAGCTCGCATGTCTTCTTGCCCTGCTCTCAGGTCCTGTTGCCCCTGGGCAACGCCCTGCATCAAATTCATAAATTGTTCCATGCGTGCCCTTAACTCAGCCAACTCTATCTGTACCTGATCCATGGCTCTAGCTTGGTTTCGTCTGGTTGCGTATCGATGAATGTGGAAATCAGCTATTATGCCTACAACCAAATAAAGGTTAGAGACCCTGCAACGAGTACCTGAAAAGCAAGCAACAAAAATGCAAAATGATATATGATATGCAATGCAAATGCCATGTTTATTCATTTTAAAGCATTCCTTCCTTCGATTCCAGTTTGACCGAAAGGGAACAACGCATATTCCTGCAATTGCTAATATTGGTAGAACATCAGAGGTGCATATTAATAATTCAGAATACCCATCATATACGCCCCAGTGAGTGTGTGAATCATTGTATAATCTAATGAAGAATCCATCTCAATAATACCAAACACAAGCCGATAGCATAAATGAAAACCCACAACCAGGTGTGGAACAGTCAAATACAAATTGGTTCTGAACAAATACAACTGAATAGCATGAATACAAACAAAAGAAAACCCATCAACAAGCCTGATGGTGAGTTCCCCGAATAACAACGAAAACCCTTCAGACACTGAGTCCATACAAGTCTTCCCGGACCTCCTTGAGAAGTGCTTCAGTAACTGGATCATTAGGGCGCTCTGTAAGACTCCTGATTAGCTGACTCCTTATCTTGACAGCTTCCTCCAGCTTTCTAATTTGATCTTTAATGGCTAACTCTTTGACTCTCTTTACTCCAGCACAGACTTTCAGATCTTCAATCTCTCGGCTGGCTGAACTAAGTTGCTTGAGAAATTTGCTTTCTTTACTCTTCAAATTCTTTCTCAACTCATCATTTTCAGCCCTGATTCTCGCTTCGATCTCCCTTCGGCAGTCGGAGAACTCATCCCATCTCTGGTGCCCTTTAGAAAGTTCATTTTTAGACTTTGACAATTGCTCGTTGATACGCTTGCACGCCTCTTTTAATGCCATCTCATTTTGCTTGACCTTGCGAATATAGATAGTGTCCTCTGCAATTCTTTTCTCATTTGCCTCATGACGCTTAGTCAACTTTTGAAGTTCATACTCAACATTATGCTTTTCACAAAGTGTCTTTCAGACTCCTTCACTTAGCTTCTCATTCATTTTGACTGTCTTATCCATCTCCGCCTTAAGCTTGTTATATTCAGCAACACTTATCGTGGTCACTGGTTCAACAGCAACTGGATCTGATGGACTTTCCCTAGAGAACGGCAAAAGAGTGATCTGAACTCTTCTTTTCAACCATGCATCATACTGAGGAGACGACACGTTGTTGCACTTGCCAAAGACAACTTTACCCTTTGTTTGCAAATTGCCCCAAGCTCCGGCCGCTTGCCTTACCAACAAAAGATTATCTTTCACAGAGAAAAAGAAAAATTCTTCCAATTCACTATCCATCGGAGGATCTATTAAAGTAAATCCCAACTATCTCCTTAGGACAACAGGATTGTAATTGATGCAACCCCTTATTCCCAAGAGTGGCACATTTGGATGTCTTCCACAGCTACTGACAAAATCCCCACCCGTCGTTCTTTGATTAAGCCAACGAATATCTTTTGTCGTCAACTGAATCATCCTTTTAGCCCAATTCTTTGCAGGATGAGGATCCAGGAAAGCCTCAGAATTTGGTAAGTGTCGCATGAGCCATTTATGAAACAAAGGTGCACAACATCTAACCAAACCCCCTCTCTTCTTCTCATTCTTATAATGCACAGAATAATACAAGTCACCCAAGAGCGTAGGTATAGGATTCTTCAGCACAAAGATATGGACGGCTCTCATGTCTACAAACTTGGGCTCATCAGCAAACAACATAATCCCATAAATGCTCAAGGCCAGAATAGCACAAACTGTTTCCCATTGAGCCTTAGCAGCACATTCTTCAGCTTTGGCAACCAAGAAATCCAGATGAAAGCCAGATAAACCTCCTTTGGTGGCAAGGTTATCTGTCACCACAGGTACGCTCAGATGGAGAGCCTTAGCTATCTCCTCAGGCTTTGGAGGGCGCATATCAGAGTTAAAAGGAATTTGGTATTTGAGAGGCACATCTAGAAGAATGGCATACTCTTCTAGCATCGGAGCCAACTAAAAGTCCGAAAAAGTGAAGCACCTTAACTGGGGGTCATAAAACTGTAAGCAGGTATGAATGACACTCCTCTCTGAAGCATTCAAATCATCAACCATAGTCAGAATCTCCCCATAAGCCTTCCAGAACATACCCACATGATCTAGAGTAATAAGAGAAACCATCTTCTGTAACTGACCCACCTTTGTGTCAAAGAACGTGTAATGCACATTGTTCTTCCTTGGAATCTCCATAGCTGCAAAGGGAACTGTCAACCGGAATCGAAAGGAAGCATACCCTACAAATGAATAAACATGAAGGTTAAATGCAAAAATGCAAATGATGATATGTATGCAAGGGCATGTGATCAATGCTGCACATATATTGCTGAACCCACTGTACTGCAGTCTGAATTTGGTGAGATATACAAAACCAAAGTCAAAGGTCCAATAACAAATCTAGAACAAATATGAACTGGTCAGGATCAAAGGTTCAGTAACCAATCCAGAACAAATAAGAAAACCAGGTATGATGAAGGTCAATGGTTCCTGCACACCTGTAAACAATCCCCCCAATCTCACATGTATGTACTAGAAAGTGAGGATCCTCAAATTCAGATCTCCGAATGAGAAGCAATAGCACATTCAGCCCGAAGGATACAATGCTATCGCCAAACAAAGAGATCGTCCTCTGATTCACCTCAAAATAAAGAGGGGCTATCCTAAATTCCAGATAGCTCTACCATCGTGGAAGACCCACAACGCAGAATTCTCTAGAGAGAACCACATCCAGATTGTATTTCATATTCCCTCCTCGCACCGAAATGGAACGCGAGAGGATATGAAACACACTAAACATAAGTGCATTCAGGCCTGTGTATTGGGCCTATCTCTCAAAATACCCCATCCCGCCAAACAGAAAATAGCACAGTCCGACATAATACAGTATATGAAATGAAAATGCTAAAATGCGGTAAATACAGTAGTATACAGTAAGGCAGTAATACAGTAAATAGCAATACAGTACAACAGTAAATACATCACAACAGTAAACACCCAATGAAAGAAAAACAGACAAGCGCTAGGATTGACTCGCTAAGGGAACCAGAGATTCTGGGTTCGATCCTCAGTAGAGTCGCCAGCTGTTGCTCCCGGGATTTTCATCCTAGTATAAACGCGAAAGTGGCACCGAAACAGAGTCGCCAGCAATGTGTATTTATCCCAAGAGAGGGAAAGGAAACACTGCTTAAACTTGAGGGGAAGGAAAGAGCCTGGTCTTACGACCAAGAGAACTGGGTTCGGGAGTCGGTTACGCGAGATGAAGGTATTAGCACCCCCTCGCGTCCATCGTACCCGATGGGATCCACGTTTGCTACTTCAATCAAAGGGTGTAAGGAAAGGATACTAGAAAAGGAACTGCTAGCTGGAGAACTGGAAAAGGAAAGGAGAGAGAAAGAGAAACAAATGTAGGGAAAATAAAAGAAGTGCTCGAATGGGCCCTACCCCACTGCCTACGTATCTCATCGGGAACATGAGAATCAGAGCGACGTAGTTCCCCTCAGCTAAGGGAAAATTGTTTGTGTTTTTTAGTGGAATACGTCAACATTCGCGTCCTAGCAGTTTAGGTGTTGCAGCTCGCTGTATGGAGACTTAGGCGTTACCTGTTTGCTGTAGAACAGAAATGACGCATCCTTAAGGAATGAGTGAATGAGATGAGAAGAGAATAGCTTGTTTGTTTTTGTCTTTTAAGAAGAAGTATATTGATTATTTTTGTGTTTTGTAACACATATTGTATTTAAGTCCTTCATGTAGGATCGAATGCCTCACATATCGACCCAAGACGGGACGTACGCTAAACATTCTAAGAAAGTGAGAGAAGACCCCTCACCTCCTTATTCTCACATGAAAGGCTCAAATACAATATTTGTTATGCCTTTATTAAGTGTTTTTTACTTTTGTTTTGAGATGAGAAGAAGAGACTCAAATGGGAGCAAAAGGTGAAAACTAAAGGGACTAAGACTCAAACCCTAAAGTTATCATACATGGATGTTCCTATGGTTAATGTGGTTCAAGAAACCTAATCCTAAAAGAAAGGAAAAGAAGAGTGAATTAAACAACTCACTTTTAAAATAGAAGATGAGTTGAAACTCAAAAGGGAGAGGAAAGAAGTTATTCAAGGAAAGCATATAAATGCTTATCATGATCACAAGATGAATTATTAAAAGAAATAAGAGAAGATGAAAGAAAAGAAGTGCATGTGGAAGCATATCCACACACTTACTTACCATTTGCACCTACATGAAAAGGTTAGTTCAAAAACTATTTACAAGTAGTGGAATAAGGAAAGAATACCAAATAATGACCAAACCAATTAAGAACCAATGCATAAAGATCCTAAGAGATGACACTCAATCAAAGTCAGAACCTATATCTAAAAGTGTTCTTTAATGTTAAGATATTAAACACACACCAACTATGCACAAGCAAAGTCTTAAACGTCAAAGAAGTGCAACATGAAAGGAATAGATGAAGAATGAGTAGAAATGCAAAGTGAACATGAAATAATGCTCCACAAAAGAAAAAAGTCAGAACCATATACCATTTATAAATGTCTCATAATGCACATGGATCATCATACAAATCATGAATAAAAGGATACAAGTAGGAGAAATAAGATGAAGTAGAAGAAAAAATAAGAGAAACATGTTCCATTAGATGCACAAAGTGACATATTAAAGATGCATAACATGTGAAATGATTAATGAATGCATATGGCCAGTGGCATACTAATGATAAGATGCTAATGAAATGAGAGAAATGTCATACAAAATGCACACATGGAACATGTAGAGCACATGAGGAAACAAGAGGCAAGGAAAGGAATCATGTTAAACTTCAAGTTATAACACATAAATTCATACCAAATGCAAATACAAGTCCAAGTGACCCATAATGAAACAAAGATGACCTATAATATCATACAACTGACCTATAAAAGATGCACAAACAAACCTAATATGGTGGCATAATTGCCTCATCAAAACATGTTAGCATGAAGTAGAAGAAAGTGCACAAAATTAATTCCAATCATGAAGCATCAAACAACTATTAAAGCACATGAGAAAATTATAGAAATGAGCCACAACTAACCTAAGTCAGAGGCAAAAACATGTACCAAAACTCATAGCAAAACTCACAAGAAAGCATGACCCAAAGAAATCACAAAATCACATTGAACAAACCAAAACGAAGTGCAAAGATGAACATGTAAACATGTGATAAAATGACTTTAAAAATCAAAAGAAATTTTTTTTAGATGCTTTAATGTGTTATATAACTAATACAAAAAGAATGAGTCAAAAACAGTGTGTGAAATGAGAGAAATAAAATGTACAAATTTGAGTATCAATGAAGAACCTCACTCAAAAAGAAATTGAAAGAAAATTATGGAATTATGATATAAAATCAAGGAAGTCAGAATTAAAAATAATATAAAATTATTTAAATGCATAAAGAACACACATGAATTAATTTGGTAATTTTAGAGAAGATTTACTATTTTTAAAATAAGAAAATCAAAACCAAATGGAAAAGAAATTAAAATGAGAGAATAAAATGGAGAGGGGGTGCAGCGAAAGCAATTTACATGTTGAAAAATACTTTGGGCTCAAACATGGGGTGTGCAAATAGAAATTAAGACCCAGTCCATTATAAACTTACAGGTGTGTGATATAGTGCATGCGTAGTCAAATATTTGACTCAATCTGAGCCATTGGATCAATCAGCAAACAATCATTAAGAAAAATAAAAAGATCACGTGAATCAGAGTGCAAACATATGGTAATAATCATACACACGCCCACACACAAGTCAACTGAAATCAAAATAAATGCACGTGAGAGAGAGGTCGGCTCATTAATGTGGTGGCAAAATATGGTGCGTTGGATTAATTTCCCGATGATCAATCACACAAATCATACAAGATGAGTGGGTCAGATGTGAGGCACACAATAGCAAGCATGATGCACATGTACACAAGCATTCAGGTCACAAAATGAAGCACGTGAAATGCACATGGGATTTTAATGTGCTGGCAACATAATAGACGTTGGATGAAAATGATCAAACGACTGGGACTTAAAGTCCAGAAACCCTAACCATGAATGCTCACCGGCCGGAGAAGGACCTCCGGTCATCTTCTCTGGCGAAACACCGTCGTCTGCAATTTTCCAAGCTTCCAGAAATTAACAAACCAGGTACCATTTGAAAGAGGAAGTTATACACATCATGAATCCGCCATTGAAATCATCAAACCATGCACACACAGCAAGAAACATCCACAAACATCTTTGCCCTAATTTTTGAAACTAAGCATCTAGCATGCCTATCAACTAGTCGGATACTCAGGAGCTTCTACTAAGCTCAAATCAACACAAAAGTAGTAAAATAAACAAGAAATCATGCAAGAAAGATTTGATTATTTTGGAACCTGAAACTTGATGTACTTGGAATTATTGAGAAAACCGGAGAACCTTGTGAGATCTTGAACTTGTAGTGCTTCAGTTTGAGCAAACTAAATGCTATTTGATCTGGAGAATGAGAAGAAAACTAAAACTGCACTTGAGGATTTCACACTTGTTCTTGCTTATTCTTGTCCAGAAAACCACACTGCAGATGATGATTGATGAAGATGAGTGATGGAAGTGATGGAATCGTGTGAGATCAGAGAGAGAGAGAGCAGAGAGAATTTGAGAGAAAAAGTGAGAATGATTTGAAGTGAGAGTGAAAATATCAAGTCCCCCTTAAAATTGTGAGGGTGTTTGAATATATAGGTTGGGTTAGCTAGCTTAAACCATGGTTAACTAAGTTAGTGAGTGAGGTTAAGTGAGTCCACCCTAACTAACTGAGTTAAGTTAGTTAGGGGCGAGTTGGTCTTGGTTTGGCTATGGTGTGGGTGAGTTTCTTGGAGCTTATGGTGAGGTTGATGCAAGGAGAGGTGGTGATGATGTTATTCTGATGTATGGCTGAAGCATGACTTGCATAGCAAGCTTTGTTTTTTCCTTTTTTGTGTATGATGTAGCATGTATGGTATCAAGTATAAGGGAATGTGTTTGGCTTAAAGGGGTAAAGAGAAGTGTGGAAGAGTGTGTGTGCAAGCTGATACAACAACACTAATGTCAGAACATTATCCTATTTTTAGCAGCACCATGTTCAATGGAAATATGGGAATTTGATGAGGAATTTCTCTATGTTCATGGCATGAAATCATGAGTTCTTGATGTCATTAGAAAGGTGATACATCATAGAACAAGTTTGATGTTGAAAAGGGACCAAATGAAGGCTGGTAAAATGGTGTAAAGTAGCTTAAAACATCAAGATTGTGGGACTGGTTCAAGGGCGTGGCAAGTGGTGGGCTGGCATGGCAACATGACTTGGAAAATTCAGCATGAACACATCAACTTGGGACCAACATAACTCCACCATAACTTGCTCAAATGGAAAAATGACCAACATCAAAATTTAAGAGGGCATTGAGATGAACAACTTTTATGTTCAACATTTTTTCATTTGAATCCTCCTTCAATGAGAAAAATGGCTTGACATTTTGCCCACCATGTGTTTGACAAAATTATGGCGCATGAGCCTGGTCTTGCTTGGTCTTGACTTGGTTTTTGACCTAGTTTTGTCAAACTTTGATGGATCATAACTCCCTCAATTTTGATCCAATGGAAGAGTTATTTATATGGATTTGAAGCTTAGAATGTGAACTTTAATTGGCTCAACTTGGGCCTGAGGTTTGGAGCTTTTATAATGGAGAAAGAATGCCTCAAAGTGTGGTGCAAAATGGTCAAAACTTGCCATTTTTGGAAACCCTAAGTTTCTAAAAAATGGAAACTTTGTGCATTTCTTGATTTTTCATGATTCCTCCATCATTTCTTGATCAAATCTTGTCCAATGAACATATGCAACTTGAATTTCATGAATTTGACCTCAAAAAGTCAGGAATTGACTTTTTTTCACTGCACATATGACTTTTTCCCCAATTTCTTGATTCTCAAGCAACTGATCAATTAAACCTCTTCTAAAATGAACCAATGGTCAATCTTCCATCCTTAGATACTTGACATCATGTAGAAAACATTGAGATCAAGTTTGAATCAAAATTTCATCAGGAGACCACTTGAATCTAAAACCCTAATTTGGACTATTTTGTTAGGAGATGATGCATTGTCCAATATTCTTGATGAATTCCCATCTTCCAATGACTTGTGAGATCATTTGGGATGATATATGATGTAGGGGACCTTTGAGGCTTGTTTGAAGACCCTTGGCTCTTATTCTCTTGCTTTGAATGACCAACACTCTGAAGATCACTAATCACATGCCCTTATGCAATATGTATGCTATGAGATGCAAATAAGATCTAAATGCAATGCAATGAAACATAAGCCAGTAAGAGCTAAAAGCAAGAGGGAAAATTTTTGGGTACTACACACAATGGGATGCTAATGATTGAAAATTATGGTCACATGATTGGAAAGCGAAAAATATTCTCACGTCTGTTTTGGGTGTTGATGAGTTTTATTGTGTTTCTCATTGTGAGACCGCCAAAGCTATGTGGGACGTATTAGAGATTGTCCGCGAGGGTATTAATGATGTCAAACAAGCTAGGATCAACACATTAAATCAAGAGTTTGAGTTATTTCACATTGAGCATTATGAAACCATTGTGAATATGCGAAAATGGTTCACACATCTCATAAATTGGTTAAATGCGCTAGGTAATTCTGTTTCCAATGAACTTGCTACTAACAAAGTGTTAAGGTGTTTAAGTAGGGAATGGCAGTCCAAGGTCACCGCCATTAAGGAGACAAATGATCTTAGGTCACTTGATCTCGCAACTTTGTTTGGTAAGTTTGAAGAGCATGGGCAAGAGCTCACTTGCTTAGCAAAATACGAAAAAGAATGTGAAAATAGAATGAAGAAGGAGAAAGGGAAAAACAAAGAAGAAGGCAATAAGCCCATAACTCTAAAGACTTCTAGCTCAAGGCCTTCACATTGTGAGCATAGTGATAGTGAAAGTGACGATGACAAGAGTTCTTATGAGGAAGATATGGAGTTGTTCATCAAAAGATTTAATAGATACATATGGAAAAACAAAGTCAAGCACTCCGACCCCGATGATGAAGAGATTAGGTTGTTTGTCAAAATATACCAAAGGTATATAAGGAAAAATGTAGTCAAGCACTCTGACAAGAACTTAACCAAGTTTGGAAGGGTAGCAAAAACCTCAAGAGAAGATGAGAAGAAGAAAGGTAAACATAGAAAGTTTTGCTATAATTATGGAGAATTTGGTCACTATAGACCAGAATGTCCTAAGTTTAAGAAAAACAAAGAGAAAGAGCTTCACAAGAAGTCTAAAAGAACATATGGTGCTCGGGTGAGCGCAAGTGATTCCTCTAATGAAAGTTTTACTTCAAGTGTAGAATCGGTCCGAATTTGCCTCATGGAAAATAGAAAGAAGAAGAAAAATGTAAGTCCTTCTAAGCTTGAAACTATTAATGACTTATCTTATATTTAATTACAAAAATCCTTTGAAGATCTTCATAGAGAGGCTTTCAAAGCTTTTAACAAGTTAGCTTCACATGAAAAAGTAATTTTAAATTTAGAAGCTAAAGTGTTAGAATGAACGGAAGTTTGAAGCTATTAAGAGATCTATGTTAAATATTCAAAGTGACAATAATGGGGATATAAAACTCCTTAGGTTTGGTTGTGAACATTGCCATAATATACAAGAGGAGGTAAAATCTCTTCATGTCAAATTGGATTATGCCTTACAAACTAAGGTTGCATTTGATATTGATCCTTCAAAGTTTGGATAATCCTTGAATCATGTGAATAAAAAGCATAGATATTTTCATAAGAAGTCAAATAGCAAGAGTGCATCTCATAAAAATCTATCTTATCATTATTGTTGCATGAAAGGCCATACTATTGAAAGGTGCAAATTTAGGAAACTCCTGCTTCCTAATGAAGCAACTTAATGGTTTCCCAAATGCAAACTTATTTTCACTCACCCCTAAGGACCCAATGAAGATTGGGTACCTAGCACTATTTGTTAATCTTGCATGAAAAATTTCTTGACTCTATGAAAGAGAGTATGTGATCTCGTTTATGGAGCATCAAGGCACAACACAGTGACATATCCTTATTGTTTTGATTTATGTGACTAACAAGGCGGATTATGTTACCAATCGGTTAACTCGTAGTGTTTTCTTTAAGTGGTAAAAATGTGTGAATGATTACTAATGTTCTATCCTAGAAGTGTCAGAAAGGTATTATGTTCAGTAATGTAGGTTTATCTTCAATAAGACATACTCAAGTGCATCAAATTAGGAGTGATAAACCTAAGATGATGAAAAATAAGGAGAAGCAAGATAATCATCATGATTGAACAAGATTGAGAGTCCAACATCAAGGATAATCATCAAGTCAATCACTTTTGGATACATTATTAGTCACACTTTCAAATACTTGTACAAGAAGAAAAGTGGTAAGAGCGTTTTGGTCTCGATTGTGTTTTGCAGCACATGTTGCATTTATTTCAACTTTCGTTCAAAAATTCTTCGTGGAATGCAAGTGCATCCTCCGTCATGTCTACGGTGAGGTAATATTGTTTCAATCTCTTTTTCTTGTTACGTACATAAGTATTTCTTTTACCCGTTTATTTCTTAAAGGTATGTGATGAACTATGTGTGTGATATTTGTGATGTGTGTTTACTTCCAAAATTTCAATGTGACTGTTGTGTGTTGCATTTTACATGTTTATAGTTACTATATTCAAATGTTGTCGCAATTTCAACTTTATCATGAACCAATTCATGCTTGAATTTTACATGATTGCATGATTTTAGCAAACAAACCATCAAAATCTATCATATGCATGTGTCTCTCATCAGCTCATTGTTCGTGAGTCATTATAAGTCTCTCAAAGTCACTAGAAGTCCATTTGAGTCTAACTTGTGACTTTTGAGATTGGTGTGTTGCATTTTCATTTTGTTATGGTTTACTGATTGCTTTTGGTTTGTATGAACAATAGTTTAAGATGTTTAATGGTTGTAATATGTGTGTGACTTATAAATCTCATATGCATGTTGTTGTGTTTTATTATGCTTGTGTTATTTACATATGTTGTGTATGTGAGTGCACCACTTATTCTTTGCAATTGCCTCTGTGTAGTATATGAAATATGTGAATTATGAATCTATGTGATGCTTCTAATGGATTGCTTGTCTCTTTTTGATGTTGTCAAAGAGGGAGAATATTATGAAGAGGATAACGCACAAATTCAGGGGGAGTTATTCAATGTACCGAAGAAAAACACCTATATGATTCAAGTTTTTCCATCATAAAAAAGGGGGAGTATGTGAGTACATTCTTCAATCTAGCCATGTTTTGAATGATGTCAAAACTAGGAGAATGTCTTAGCATTTTTGTATATTGGGCAGTATCAACCAAAGTTTAGATTTACATTGATCATTTTAGCCTTAGGATGCATACAAGTGATTTTGAAAATGATTGGAAATATCTAGGCATGCTTCATACATAAAAAACTAAGTTTTATGTGTGAACATTGTTGCATAGGCCGACACATACGATTTCAGGCCGACCTATAGAAGCTTTTGCTTCAGTATAGGCCGGCCTATAAAAGCTTTTGCTTCAGTATAGGACGGCACATAGAATTTCAGGTCGACTCTCACACATCAATATTAGAGCCTGTAGGCGTTGTCCATAGGTCGCCTCACTCAGGCCGACCTGAACACCTTGACAAGCCAGCCTATTGCTTTCAAAGGTCGACCTGTAGCTTTCAAAAACTTAAAATTTTGTTTTGGATATTATTTTTATTGCATCCTCTTTACCTATTTCCACACACACACACACATACCAGATGTCAGGACACTTGGATTTAGACAGCAAACAACACTTAAGCGAAAAAATAAAAGCTTGAATGTAAACAATAACACAGTCAATTGTTAACCCAATTCAGTGCAACATCACCTATATTTGGGGGCATCCAAACCAAGAAGGAAATCCACTATAATAGTATTAGTTCAAAGCCACAGCAAACACCCACAGGTTTACAAGTTTCTCACATAATCCTAGATATGAGACCACTATCACTTCCCACCAGTCACACAACAATGAAAAACTCAACAATAAAGAAGAAAAGAAGTCACACTTCCAAAGACACAAAAATCCACTCTTTGCTTAAAAGCTTATGAGGGATTACAACTCAAAAATCAGTCCAATTCAAATACCTAAGAGGTATATGAATGGCTCACAAATGTACAAACAAAATAATCCAACTTAAATGTCAAAAGACATAAGAGAGGATCACAAAGAACAAATAACACAAAACTCTTTAAACTCTAAAACACTATTTCTTTCAATACACGGCTCCCCTGCCTCATTAGGTTTAGAACTCCTCTTTAAATAGCCTTCAGATCAGTATGGGCTTGGGCTCTTCAAATAAATAAAACACAAATCACAAAATAACAGCTTCAAATCTCTTACAGGATCTTATGCACAAAAATAGGAACTGAATAGAAAGTTTTCTAAAAAGGCTCCAAGATCCTTTTTATGAAATACAAGCAAATATGTCAAGACATAAGTTCCTAAAATATCCCTCCTTGGATTGCGACACTTGGTGAATTAAAATACTATCAAATATCACACTTTAAATACCAAATCGTCCTAGGCCTAAACTACTGGTATAACACATCCTGCCACATGTCCCAACATCATACTAAACTGATGTCTGATTGACCTGTCAAGACATCTGTCACAACATCTTGCTGTAAACTTTTTTAACAAAATTGCTGCCAAACCAAAAACTACAACTTACATTCTCCCCCTTTGGCAAATTTTGACTAAAATAACCTTTGCATGAAGAATCGACAAAAACACAAGATAACCAAAAGCACACTAGAACAAATCAGAGGCACACACAGCGGAAATAAAATCAGAATCACACAGAGAGAAATAAACTCTCTCACAGCAAGACAAAAAAAACTTAATCACAAAATAGAAAGAACTCCCCCTGAATTGCATAGCCAATAATTTAACAAACAAAACTAATGTCAAGACATCTTGTCTGACATCACAAAAACGACAGCAAAACTACCTATGTCACAAAGCTCCCCCTTAAGAACACAACCACACAACTCTCAGACACGTGATGAAATGTTGTCAGAATATATAGTATGACATCCCAACACCACTAGGATTCTCTTCCAAACCAATATCCATTGAACACTTCATCACACAGAAGCCACTTTTCTGTACAACTCGTATCCGACAACTCTTATTGTAACGCCCCGTTTGATTTTAATTATTCTTGTAATTTAAATTATGTGATGTTGTGCGTATGTATGTGTTTATGTGTGTTGGTGTAGCGAGGGATTTTGGACGCGGTTCTTAAGCGCTGGTCGCTCTCTACGGTTTGAGCTTAAACTACAGGTCGATTCATTTTTTATCCTATTGTGAGCTGATGAAGGAAGGGAAATAGATGTCTCCAATTAACCCTGCTTTGCATACTGAGTTTAAACAGCGGTCTGTTAGGTTACGAATGTTATCAATGTGGGGGGGCCTTTGTACTGGTTATTTGTATTTTCACCAATACGGTTGTCTTTCTAAGCAGAAGGTTTCCGGCGGGGAACAAGGATTAGGATGTAAGGACTGATGCTTTTGAATGTGAGAGTATGGGATTTGGGTATTTTGTTGATTGTGCTCGCTAAGATTTTTCTTTCAATCTTATGCCTACGTATTCCCGTTTACCGAAACAGGGAAATCAGAGCGTTCGTAGTTCCTCCTATTCTATGGGAGGAAATGGGTGTTTTTGGTGTCTTGTTTAAATCCCAAGACGTGAAGCGAAAGGTATTTTGTATCTTGTTCAAAGCCCAATATGTGAAGCTGAAAAGTCTATTTGTGTCTTGTTCAAAGCCCAAGACGTGAAGCTGAAGGACCTTGACTTTAGAGAGAATTTGTCACCTCTAAAGAAGGGTTTGTTTGTCACAACTGTTGGGTGACTGGTTATAAAGGAGAATTACTTTAACCAGGATACGCAGATCCTAGCAATGCCATAATTTCCTTTATAGGGGGTTTTAACCTGAAGGAGAAGACTTTAACTCAGTGTAGAGCAATGTTATCTTTCCTTAGGAATTTCTCATGTTAAAAGAGGGGCAGTGGCATGGATGTAGATGATCCAGAGGCTTGCCGCTTACAGCAATTAGATGAAAGGGAAGGAGTTGTTGATGTTTGTGTACTGTGAACGAGGCACAGCTTTGATGCTAAAAGGTTAATTGGATTAACCAGTGTTTTTCTTATATAAAGCCTAAGAGGAGGCTAATATGTGTCTCGTACAAAGCCCGAGAGAGAGGCTAAAAGGTTTTTGACCCGACGATGGAGTCTTTTGGTATCTCGGATAAAGCCCGAGATGAAGGCTATTTGACTCAACAAGAGAGTTTGTGTATCTCGTACAAAGCCTGAGATGGAGGCGAAAGGGGTGATTGGCTCAACGAGGAAGTCTCTGGTATCTCGTACGAAGCCCGAGATGGAGGCTAAACGTTGTTTGACTCCGCTGGGGAGAATCATTGTACAAAGCCCAATAGGAGGCTAAGGTAACTGTTTCAGTTGAGTGACAGGTCCAATATACTGATTTTGAAAGAGAAAATCAGTTCTTATATGAGCAACACTGTACTCAGGGATCTGATTTGAGGATCAGGGATATTCCTGTTCTTTAAGGAAGTGGGAAATCCAAAGGGTATTGAGACTATACGAGTCTACGGGTTTCCTCCCTATTTAACGAAGGGGTCGCTTGAGCATGTCTTTGAGACTCAAGGAAGTTAGACTGTCCAAGTCTAGAGTTCTATCTTTTGTACTATGCTCTGAGAAATAGTAGTAGACTCTTTGAAATGACTGTTCTATGCAGATGATTAAGTTCTGTTCCTATACCTCTAGGAGGTCGTCGGGACAATTTGTACGAAGCCCAAGAGGAGGCTGGAAACTTTTAAGAAGCCGATCGGTCCTTGTACGAAGCCCAAGAGAAGGCTATCATTCCCGGAGGAAGAGATCATTATACGAAGCCTAAGAGGAGGCTGATGAATACTTCTAAGAGCCGTAGGGTCCTTGTACTAAGCCCAAGAGGAGGCTAGGTTGCTTTTAGGAAGCCTGTGGGTCCTTGTACGATGCCCAAGAGGAGGCCGATGCTTTTAAGAAGCCCGTGGGTCCCCAAAGCCAGAGAAATTCAAGGCAATGCTATTCACCGAGAATAGATCAAAGTCAGGAAAGTTCGAGAATTTGGAAGAAACTCAAAGATGCCATTTCACAGAGAATACATTCATCTTTGGGAGTAGAGTTTCTTGACAATTCCAAATGAGGACAGCCGAAGAGAAGACTGTATCTGGTGATCCTATTGGGGATCTAGTTGTCTATTTCTACGAATAAACAAAACGGCGTCACCTAGTTCTAGACGTAGTTGCCGGGGAAACTCAAAATATCTATACTATTATTACACAGTTGATATGAGTTTATGAAAGAAGACTTACAACGAAACAGCCCCACAATACAGTTATATGTATATGAAAGCGGTAAATGAAAGCAATAACCACTTACTCGGTTGTAGAGCTTCCATGCTGTTTGGTTAGTTGTTCAACAAAGAAAGATTGAAAACAACAGTATATTCAAAATCAAAGGAGAAAGTGCTCTGAAAAAGAAAGGTTTGGGGCTTACAGCTCAAGGAGAGGCCCAGGGTTTTATCAGTGAGCGCACTGTTTGAATTTGTACAGAGGGACTTATACAAGTGACTGAGGCCCAAAATGTTTTCTGTACAAAGGGATGGGTCTTACACTCTCTCAAGAGGCCCAAAAAGTTTTAAAGAAAAAGAGTGGGGCTTATAACATGAAGGTAGACCCAGATGATTTTTCGTTTGAAATGGCGATCGCGCAGAGGTTTTCTTTTAACGCAGAGGGACTTATACAATAAGTGAGGCCCAAAATGTTTTGGTTAAAAGGGGGTTGGGTCTTACACTCTAATAGAGGCCCAAAAGTGTTTTGAATGGGTCTTATAGCTCGAGGAGAGGCCCAAGGTTATTTTGAAAAGGCGACGATCACGCCGTTTGTTTTTTACGGTATCGGGACTTATACAATACACTAAGGCCCAAAAATGATTGGTCAAAAAAGGATTGGGTCTTACACTCTCTCAAGAGGCCCAAAAAGTTTTAAAGAAAATGATTTATGAGGGTTGAATTAATCCAAAAACCCTAATTTGTTTTCAAAAATGTATTTAATTGAATAAAAATTCAATTAAAATGATCAAAATTATTTAACATATGAAAAAAAAATTGTGATCTTGGATTAATGCTTCAAAAATTAAGTATTGACCTACAAAATAATTAGAAAGCATTAAAAGTTGCAAAATCAATGTAGAAAAAATATTTAAAATGTCAAAAACAATTAAAAATATTAATTCTTTGCAAAAATATCAATTATATGAAATAAATAATATATTTGGGATTTTTTGATAAAATAAAATATTTTAACATTTTTGTGAATTATTAAAAAAAGAATCAACTCAAAATCATTAAAACTCATAGAGAAATTAATTTTTGAATCAATTAAACAAAATCACAAAATTCAAATATTCAAATTATTCAAAAATGGCGCCAAGAACACACCAAGAACACGTGCGTGTTCTGGGTTTGGCTGATTTGTATTTTCTCCTCAATCTCACTGAATACTTAATTATAACATGCAATCCACATATCATTATGCTCGTCTCAACCTCACGATCATGTCTATGTCCATTAATTTCATTTAAATTAAACATACAACAAGAAATCACGAAGAGACCTCAAGAACCCTAATTTCTGCATGAAGGCTAGGATTTTTTATACACGATTCAAATAATGCAATTAATGGAGGGAAAACATTCCATGCATGATTATGAACATATGGCCAAATTATTGTGTGAGGAAATATGCATAGATTGAGAGATGACCAAGTATGTGCTTACCTCTAGGCCGTGACAGCAAGTGCAATGTGATTTTTGATTTGGAGGTGTTACAGATGAGTGGTGATGATCTGAACAGCTTCCCTACACCCTATGGATTGTGTTTGAATGCTTGGACTTGATTGAAATTGGCTGGATCACTTTGTGGTACCTCAGCTGCAACTTGTTTGAAAATTTGAGCAACCAGCTGGTGATTTTGTGAAATTGGTATTTCAGAAGTGATCTAAGTGTTTGATCAGCTCATATGTGATATATGTGAGGTGTGTGAGTGATTGGTTTGATTGGAAAAGCTCTCAAACTCAAAACCCGATAGCTACCTTGCTAAGAAAGGCATTTTTGCCAAGAGAAAGAGATTTTGAGGAAAGCATCTGTTAGATGGCTTTGGTGTACTCAAACTGATCACAATTGAGCTCTATTTATAGTAGAGCAAGTTTGTTTTGCAAGGAATAGTGAATGGCAATTGTTAAGTAGGTTTGGCCAATGTTGTCTAATGGAATTTCAAGTCTCCTCTAGCCATTGACTAGAGGTTAGGGGACAGAGCTTTGGTTCCCTTGGTCTTGGATAAGTCTTGACTGATTTCATATGAGAATGGCTCAGTCCATGCCACCTTGATGCTTCCATTGAATGCTCCAATCCAAATTTGAAGTCTTGTCCCTATTTTGGCCATTCTAGGTTCAACATGTTATTTCTTGTTCCATGGACTTTGGAGACTTGGCTCAGTGATTGTCCCCTTTAGATTCAATCCTCTGAGGTGTCCAAGTGGATAGGAGCAATTGGATTTGGATGATTTTGGCAAATCGAGCAAAGTTGCAAATTCTGCCTTGCCTTGACAGATTTCAGCAAGGCAACTTTCCAATGTCATATCTCATGACTCAAATGGAATTTGGCAATGTTCTTGGTCATTTTGGAAAGCCCTTACATCATACAACAACTGTTTGAACATGTTTGGTTTTGTCTCTTTTGAATCCAAGTGAAAAATCCCTCTACATTTGGCAAAAAGTGAAGGCAGATTCTGACTTAGTGAAAATTTTCACTAAGTGTTGGAACAAAGTGTGATTTCTTGATTTTGATCACTCCATAACTCAAAATCCTTAATGAATTGGCCTTAGGTCTAGTTGAAGTTTTTGTAGAGGGTAATGAGAGCTACAAATCCATATTTGGATGAGAAAAAATGGCCTTGTGGTTTAGGAGTTATGGTCCTCCAAAGTTGGTACCTTTGTCACTTTATTTTTAACTTAGAAAATTTTCTAAGTTTTTATGGTTACCCCTTTTACAAGTTATCCAACTTTTCTTGATTTTTCTTGATGAATGATGATTCAAATAATACATTAACATCATTTTAGGGTTAAAAATCCATTTTGGTGAAAAATCTCAAAAAGTCAAAGTTGACTTTTGTGCACAGTTGACTTTTTATCAGATGAATTCCAAACTGTGCAATTCTTCAGGAAATCATGTCCTTGACCTAAATCAAACTTGATGGACATGTTCCATGGGTGTCATAGGGTATATTGGGGCATGTCCTAGGGTTTGGGAGCATGTCCTGGTCAAAAGTCAAAGTTACAGTTGACTTTTCTCTTAAAACCCTAATTGTGGTGCAGATGAAATTGAGACTTGTTGCTCAAGCTTCTTGGATTGATCCATTGTTCCAAATGGATAAATATAGTTCATTAGAGACCCTCAAACCCTCTCTTGAGGTCTTGGTTCATGATTTGTCCCAAAAGTCAACTTAGGGGTGAATTAGGTCAAGAAACCCTAATTCCTGATTTTTTATGAATGCAACCCCTGAGGCAAAATTGACTTGATGAATGGGTCCATGAGGTTCCATGGAGTATATTAGGTTATGTTTTGGAGCATTGGCTCATGCCCAGATGAAAATTTTCCATTTGGAGGACCTGGTCGACCAAAACCCTAATTTGGTGACTCTGTCGATCTTGAGACTTGATCCACCAAGAAGGGAGCGACCTTGTGCTTAATCCTTGAAGTGGGAGTCCTTTTGATCCATTGTGAATGTTTGAGAGGTTAGACAAGTTGAAGATCATGTCATTCCTTGAGTGATCCTTTGTCTAAGCACTCAGAGAGGGCTTGAAACCCTAATTTTGATTGTAGTGGAGGCTCACCCATCTTTGGGGAGACTGACAAGGTAGGATGGTTCCCCCATATTGTGATGATGATTTGCACAATGATGAGAAATCTTAGTGGTCAAAATTTGGGGTATGACAGATGCCCCTATTTAATCTTCTTGGACCCGAAGGTGTGAATGACGAAGGTGTTCAGGCATTCGGGGTGCAAGAGGATTAAATATCGGAATACCCGAAATTTTGATGGTGGTTATGAATGGTAGCTTACGCATTCATCTTCTTTAGTTAAGCAATGATGCTTAGAAAAGGTAAAACTTCCCCTCGATCCTGGTCTTTAGCCAAGGAACTGGTCTCAGTTTCTGAAATAAACTTCCCCTCATTCCTGGTTTCCTACCAAGGAACTGGTCTTAGTTTCTGAAATAAACTTCCCCTCGTTCTTAGTTTCCTACCAAGGAACTGGTCTTAGTTTCTGAAATAAACTTCCCCTCGTTCTTGGTTTCCTACCAAGGAACTGGTCTCAGTTTCTGAAATAAACTTCCCCTCGTTCCTGGTTTCCTACCAAGGAACTGGTCTTAGTTTCTTTTGTCAATAAACTTAATTGACAAGGGACGCTATTCATAGCGGTTTTCCTCAAACTTCTCGCCGAATTTTCCTGGGGAGACGCCATTTGACGGAAAAAGTTTTGATGTCAGACTTGCTGGGGAACCCAGTCGTCTGAGTTGTAGAGTTGCACAAACTTCTCTGTTGGAGACGCCATTTGTCGATTCTACTGGGGAAAGCGAGTCTCTTAAGAGACTGTTTTCGTTTGGGGTTACATCATACTTTTCTCGGGATCTTCCCGGAGAAATGCCATATGATGGGGTCCAATTTTGAGGTGCCGGTGACTTTTTCATCAGCGAAATTTTCGGAGCGAAACTGGCGTGCTGCCGAATTTTTGATTACGAGGCTTTTTCTCGGGATTTTCCTTAATCCGGGAAAGCAAAGATATCATCCTCAATGGCGAGGCGTGACATCTGTTGAAAGTTTTCTCTGGCTTTTCAGAGGTTCAAGTTATCAAAGTGGTCAAGGACCAACTTCTTTCTAGAAATAAACTGGAAGCGAGGTTGTTCGGACACCGTATTTCCTGACGAGGCAAGAACCGACAGCTCGATTGAGAGGACTTCTACCACTAGGGGACAAGACCTACTAGAGTGATAGTGATGGAATATGAAATGTGAATGCAAATCAAAAATGCATGACGTATGTATGTTTATGCGGACAAAACTGACGCGACATACAAACTGACGGGTGAACACGACTGGATACTCGGTCATCGTGGGGCGAAGAAGTACCGTTGGTTCAGAATAGCAATTCCACCTTGCTTAGGAGAGATAGTCCCCGTCGGGAGCTATGTTGGTCGGGCTTAGGAGATAAGAACTCGGCCGAGTGTGTCAGACGAAACAAGGTCTCTGACATAGTTGATCCCTTTATTCAGGCGTATCGGCGTAGAAGGATTACTTTGATTCTGCACTTTGAAGTTCGATTACTTCTGGAGAAGCGACTGATGTTCTTCTGATGTTCAACAGTCAAAAGAAATTGCCGACTTTATTTTAAAAGCAGAAAAAGTTTTAACAAGTAAATTCATTTTTGTTTTATTTCAAGAATCGTTAATCATGTTAAAATGTCGTTTTGTAAAGCTAAAACAAATAAGAATTACAAACAAAAGCACAAGGGCTCAAATTTTATTGATAAGATGGAGATCAGCCAAGCTCGTGATTCCAAAGAGTATATACAAAGTTTGAAAATGGTAATTTACAGGGAAAAGGGCTACGTTGAAACATAACGACCACTATCCTTCCACCAACTTTGAATTCGGGGCATCCTGAGCTTCTGTCGAAGATGACCTTGACCGGAGTTTTCTGACAGATGATGTAACTGTTGACGAGGGACCTACCTCTGTTGAACATAGTTACTTGCCATTATCCCTAATTTTTGCCTGGATTGTACTATGATGTTTCCAATCCACCGGGATGATTTTTTTTCATGTCTCTAACTTTTGCCTGGACCGCCCTTTCGGGTTTTCAATCCACCGAGACATTTTTTTTTTTTTTTTAGTTTTAGGCGAAGTATTTCTTGACTGCATCAACATTTGTGGGGTATGCATATTCCTCTCCGTCCATGGTTGCAAGTCTCAAGGCGCCGCCTGAGAAAGCTTTTGTGACCACATAGGGGCCATTGTAATTTGGGGTCCACTTGCCCCGAGAGTCAGTGAGAAATGATTGTATCTTCTTGAGCACAAGGTCTCCTTTCCTGAAGATGCGGGGTCGAACCTTTTTGTCAAACGCCTTCTTCATTCTCTGTTGATACAACTGACCGTGGCATAGCGCCGTGATTCGCTTTTCTTCAATCAGATTCAGTTCGTCGTGTCGGCTTTGACACCATTCAGCTTCGGTGAGCTTAGCTTCCATCAATACTCGGATTGACGGGATCTCTACTTCTATGGGGAGAACTGCCTCCATGCCATACACTAGAGAGAAAGGGGTTGCCCCTGTTGAAGTGCGAACAGATGTGCGATAACCTTGAAGAGCAAAGGGTAGCATCTTGTGCCAATCTTTATAGGTTACAACCATCTTTTGAACGATCTTTTTGATGTTCTTGTTAGCCGCTTCTACCGCTCCGTTCATCTTGGGTCGGTAGGGAGATGAGTTATGGTGTTCGATCTTGAACTTCGCGCACAACTCTTTCATCATCTTATTGTTCAAGTTAGATCCATTATCAGTAATGATCTCGCTTGGAACACCATAATGGCAGATGATATTGTTTTTGATAAATCGGACCACCACTTGTCGGGTTACATTAGCGAATGACGCTGCTTCGACCCACTTGGTGAAGTAGTCAATGGCTACTAGGATGAACCGATGTCCGTTTGAAGCCTTAGGCTCAATCAAGCCAATCATGTCGATTCCCCATATCGAGAAAGGCCATGGGGAAGAGAGAACTTTGAGATGTGATGGCGGTACATGAATTTTGTCGGAGTATATCTGACACTTGTGACACCTCCTCATGTACTTATAGCAGTCGGATTCCATTGTTAACCAGTAGTACCCTGCTCTTAAAATTTTTCTCGCCATTGTGTGTCCGTTGGCATGAGTGCCAAAGGACCCTTCATGAATTTCTTTCATAAGCATGTCTGCTTCTGGTCTGTCGACGCATCGGAGCAAGACCATGTCAAAATTTCTCTTATAGAGAGTGTCACCGCTCAGGAAGAAGTTTCTAGCCAATCTTCTGAGGGTTTTTTTGTCTTTTCTGAGTGCCCCAGATGGGTACTCTTGTTTCTGAAGAAAGCATTTGATATCGTGATACCAAGGTTAGTCGTCTATGACTGCTTCAATCACGAAGATGTAAGCGGGCCGTTCAAGGCGCATGATGTCGATCTTAGGCAAGTCATTCCATTGACCTACACTAATCATGGAAGAGATAGTGGCTAATGCATCAGCCATGTGATTCTCATCACGAGGGATGTGGTGAAACTCGACTCTATTGAAGAAAGGTAGCAACCTTCTTGCGTAGTCTTTGTAAGGAATCAAACCTGATTGGTATGTGTTCCAATCTCCTTTTATTTTATTGATAACCAAGGCTGAATCACCATATACGTCCAAGTTTTTGATCCTTAAATCAATCGCTTCCTCGAGACCCATGATACATGCTTCGTATTCGGCCTCGTTGTTCGTACATTTGAACGTAAGTCTGGCAGTGAAAGGAATGTGGGTACCCTGAGGGATAACAATGATTGCCCCAATTCTGTTTCCATAATGATTAACTGCTCTGTCAAAGACAAGTCCCCATTGGGAACCTGGTTCTGGCCCTTCACTGGGTAACGGTTCATCGCAATCTTTCATCTTTAAATACATGACATCTTCGTCTGGGAAGTCAAACCCGATTGATTCCTGATCGTCAATCGGTTGATGAGCCAAATGATCAGCTAAAATACTTCCTTTAACAGCTTTCTGAGCGTGGTACTCTATGTCATATTCTGATAACAGCATCTGCCAACGGGCAATTCTTCCCGTGAGAGCAGGCTTTTCGAAAACGTACTTGATTGGATCCATTTCGGAGACCAACCAAGTAGTATGACGAATCATGTATTGGCGAAGACGTTTGGCTACCCAAGCCAAAGCACAGCAAGTTTTCTCGAGCATTGTGTACCGAGTTTCGCAGTCGGTGAATTTCTTGCTTAGATAGTAAATGGCAGACTCTTTCCTTTTGGTTTCGTCTTGTTGGCCAAGTACACATCCCATTGATTCCTCTAGAACTGTGAGGTAAATGATCAGTGGTCTTCCTTCCACTGAAGGTGATAGAATCAGAGGATTCAACAGATATTCCTTAATACTGTCGAAGGCAGTTTGACAATCTTCTGTCCAAATGCAATCCTGGTTCTTTTCCAGTAATTTGAAAATCGGCGCACATGTGGCGGTCATAAGGAATATGAATCTGGAGATGTAATTCAAACGTCCCAAGAATCCTCTGACTTGTTTTTCAGTTTTCAGAGAAGGCATTTCTTGAATGGCCTTGACCTTGTCAGGATCAACTTCAATTCCTTTCTGGATGACGATGAACCCTAGTAGTTTCCCTGAACAGACACCGAAGGTGCACTTGTTGGGATTTAAGCGGAGCTTGAATTTTCTTAGACGTTCGAACAATTTTGACAGATGTTCAACGTGCTCACTCTCTATTTTTGATTTTGCAATCATATCATCGACATATACCTCGATTTCTTTGTGTATCATGTCATGAAACAGGGTAATCATGGCCCTTTGATAGGTTGCCCCGGCGTTCTTCAAACCGAACGGCATTACCTTGTAACAAAAAGTACCCCATGGGGTAATGAATGAAGTTTTCTCCATGTCTTTCGGCGCCATTTTGATTTGGTTATAGCCCGAGAATCCATCCATGAAGGGGAAAACTTTGAACTTTGTTGTGCTGTCTACCAGCATGTCAATGTGTGGTAAAGGAAAGTCGTCCTTTGGACTTGCCTTGTTTAAATCCCTGTAATCAACACACATTTTGACCTTTCCGTCTTTTTTGGGAACGGGTACAATGTTGGCTAACCATTGAGGATATTCTGATGTGGCGAGGAAACCTGCGTCAATCTGTTTCTGTACCTCCTATTTGATTTCGATGGCCATGTCTGGATGAGTCCGTCTCAACCTTTATTTTACTGACGGACATTCTGACCTTAATGGTAAATGATGTTCCACGATGCTGGTATCCAACCCTGGCATATCCTGATAGGACCAAGCGAATACATCGGGGAATTCTTTGAGAAGCTTTATCAAACCCTCTCTGGCAGTTGGACTGAGCAGTTCCCCAATCCTGATTTCTTTTCTCTCTTTTTCTGAACCCAAGTTTACCGTTTCCAACGGTTCTTTGTGAGGTTCAATAGACCTTTCCTCTTGTCTGAGTAGTCAGGAGATCTCTTCTGGAATTTCGTTGTCAACTTCTTCTTCAGCCTCAAATATCGGGAACTCAAAGTTGGGAGAAGGCATCGGATCGTATGTTTCAACGGGCTTTAAAACAAGCAATCTGCATGACGTAATGATTCGTGTTTAGAAGAGATAGAGAAAATGCAAGTGTGTGCAGTGTATTTATTTTACTGCTTGTTTTTATTTGAATTGTTTTTTAGGATTACCATTTTCTGAAAAAGCAAAAAGAGAAAACAACAATTAATGCAGAAATTACAGAACGACGTTATTTTATTAATGAATAAGTCGATCGTTGAAATTACAGCCCTATAAAACAAAACTCTATCGCTTTGAGCGAAGCGAAGAGGGAAATTTACAAAAAACGAGCCCTATCACAACCTCCGTTTCACCTGGGCGGGGTGAAAGGTTAAAAGATGGAAATTACTTTGACTGATGAACGACCTTCGGAACCTCGACGGCAACCCATTGGCGGCGAACTCCTCGGTGAATCACAAAGTCTGGCACCTTCCTTGATTTGTCTTCAAAAATGACGCTGATTTCTGGTGGAGCAGGATCATTGGAATCTGTCTCCCAGACAGAATTGTCGTAGGAGAATTCTTCAGTTGTATTTTGCATAGCATTGGTGCTCTCAGTTGTATCTCCCCATCCAGTTGGCTGGATGTCTTCGAATCTGATACGAGAGCTTTCAGGAGCGGTGTACATGACCATAAAGTCGTACTTTCCACTTGGTTGTCCCACACTTCTTTGGAACTGGAGGAGTCATCTCTCTCGATGACGTTGACCTCAAGAAAAGCATAGTTGATGAATTCAAGTCCTGCGAACGTTGCAAATTCATCTTCATGTTGAGTAGTTTCTGAATGACCTGAGTGTTGATCCCATGACATGGTGGGGACACAGGTATTCTGTTCAATGATGGTCAGCTGAGTTTCATTGTTCGGCTGACTTTCTTGCCCCAAGTCTCCTGGATAAGGTTGCCACATTGGCTGACCATCCATTGGGCCATAGTAGTTGTGATCAAAATTGTCTTTCATCAGAGTGTCTTCCTCTAATGAATTTGGCGGAGCACGACATCCTTCTGGATCGCAATCTCCATATATCATTTCGAAATCTGATCGTGGTATAAATCTCGGACTTTCTGTAGGAAACAAAAAGGCATAGGCACTTCTTCTTGAGGCATATAACCGTCCTTGTTGAGATAGGACTTCTATTCTTCATCCGTGTCAGAGGGATCTTCCTCATTGATAGCATGTACCGCCTGAGACACTGGGTGAAGGAAACCTCCACTGTGGAAGAAGTTTTGAAGTGGATGAAGACTTTCATCGTTGGCAACTGTTTGGGTACAGGTTACAGAAAAACCAAGACCCTTCTTTGTTTTATTGTCAATAGGAATGACAAGTTATCCCCATCCAGTTGTATCGGTACTCTCGACCACTTTGATAGCATCTTTGTATGAGGAAATTGAGGTTCCTCCTTTGAAATGATTATCCTTGCTCACCGACAATGCTTGGAACTGCGTTCCAATAACCTCCTCGGGTTCTATACTAGTAGATGATGACAAGTTGCTCACAAGCAAGGCTTGTTCTCCACAAACTGTGACAAGTTGATCGTTCTTGACGAACTTTAGCTTTTGGTGGAGGGTTGACGTAACCGCTCCAGCCTGATGTATCCAAGGTCTTCCTAATAAACAACTGTATGTTGCCCGAATGTCCATGACCTGGAAAGTGAATTGGAAAGTGTGAGGACCAATAGTTATGGGAAGATCAACTTCGCCGATAACCATTTTTCTGGATCCGTCGAATGCTTTGACGACGACCTCGCTGATTCTCATCGGAGAGCCTTTGAATGATAATTGCATCAAAGTAGACTTCGGCATAACATTCAGGGCTGACCCTGTGTCTACCAGTACGCTGGCTAAAGCATCGTCCTGGCAGTTAACTGTGATATTGAGCGCCATGTTATGACGGCGACCTTCTTCAGGTAATTCCTCATCACTAAATCCCAAGTTGTTGCAGGAAGTGATGTTAGAGACAATACTATCGAACTATCTGATTGTTACATCCTGTTCCACAAAGGCTTATTCCAAGACTTTCTGTAGAACCTCCCTGTGGGCTTCTGAACTGAGTAACAGTGATAACACCGAGATCTTTGAAGGAGTTTGTAACAGTTGATCCACAATATTGTATTCACTCCTTTGGATGAGCTTCAGCATCTCATCATCATTTTTCGAAAGGTCGGGATTACTGGATTGACCGACTGGTGGATCGGGAGCTTCTGTCTGAAGTTCCTTTTCCTTGTTAAGTTCCCCAACCCCTCGGTTGAAGATTCGACCGCTCCGTGTCACTCGACTGATGTCTGCAATGTTCACAACGGAGGGTAATGGAATTTTCTTTCCATTCTCAATTGTTGTTGCACCGTATTTGTAAGGGATAGCCTTAGTTGATTCATACGGTAGTGGTCCCGGTAGATAGATGACTATGGGAACCTTTTGATTTTTCTGACCATCGTAAGTAATCTCGATCTGTTCCTGGTTGGGAACTTTAGATTCGTCAAGTAGAGGAATGATGGCAAAAACATCCCTGGTCCTATGATGACCAGAAATTGTGACAACGTCCTCAGTTTGATCGACGAGGTAGTTTGGCATCCAGTCGATAGGTCCAGAACCCGGATATGGACGAATTTCTCCACGATCCACCTGACCTTGAAGAGCCGCTCTCACAAGGTAACACCCTTGGTTACATTCCGAACAGATGCTACAACGGTCGTAATTGTGTAGTGGCACCTGGCCACGCCCACTTTGAATACAATGTAACCTCACTAGATTGCCTTCCATTGATCGGACATCCTGACTTTGACGCCGAGTAGGATTCCTGTTACTGATACTAATTTGCTGAGTATCTTCATCCATGTAGATTGGCATCCACCAGTGATTTAACAAGTGCTGAAGTGCCTCTTGGACAACGGTACAACCTCGATCGTTTTCGCAACCCGCTTTACAGCTTTGATAGTCATGTGATATTAAGAGTCCAAGTCGGACCTGTTCCGCATGTAACTCTACCAAGTTGGTATTCAACACGCGAATGTCAAAGATTTGAACCATATTGATCTGATAGGAATTCCTATCATGGTAGTCTTGGATCCATCCAAGATCCATCTGACGCTGGAGGGCCTCTTGTATGAAAGAGCATCCCTGTTTGTTTACCGAGTAAGTCAGACAGGAATTGTAATCGTGCCGCGGCAGATTATGATACTGGCTTTGCCTTGAGTGCATTGCTACCAAGTTGACATTCATTGCACGGATGTCGTGGTTCTGAATGATGTTAGAATTCGTGTAAACCATGTTAACTCCAAGAACTCGGTGCTCTTGGATCCATCTGAGATCCATTTGTTCCTGTAGAGCCGCTTGCACTACAGAACATCCTTGATTATCTTTAGAGCAGATATCACACTGGTGATATCTATGAAGTGGCACATGGCCATATCCACTCTGTCTATAATGCATCTTGACCAGATTGGTCTTTAACAAGAGTACATCGTGAATTTGATAGACATTGTTGGTCTCTTTCTCAATCAGATTGACTGCAGCCCTCTCATGTTGAGGCAGCGGGTTCGTAAGAACATTAGGATTCGTATCTTTGAAAGATAAGAGCCCGCTCCTAACAAGCTTTTGCACACCGGACTTGAAATTAAGACAAGTTTCTATGTTATGCCCTGGACCTCCTTGATGATAAGGGCACGTCTGATCCACCTTAAACTAAAAAGGTGGATTTTCCGGTACTGTAAGAGGGGACTTAGTCTGAATGTGCCCCTTGGCTAGCAGTAATGGAAATAGCTCTGCATACGTCACGGGTATAGGATCAAATCCTGGTGGTCGTGCTGTACGGTTGTTGTTGTATTGGGGACAAGCCTGCTGTAGAGGCTGTTGTGTCCTTTGCTGATCAGGTTGGCTCTGCGCAACCTGAGGTTGATACGTAGGAATAGGCGCAGGGCTAATAGCAGGAGTCATAGATGCTACTGGTTGATATCGTCGCCTTTGCTTTCCAAGAGAGATATTCCCAATATCTTGCTCTTTTTTCTTAGGGAGAGCACTACCATATTTTTAGTACCGCTCGATGATCTAGTGTCTTTTACCAAACGTCCTTCTCGGACCGCTTCCTCAAGACGTACACCCATGCCGACCATTTCGGTGAAATCACTGGGTGCACTGGCAACCATTCGGTCATAGTAAAATGAGCTTAAGGTCTTTAAGAAGATCTTTGTCATCTCTTTTTCCTCAAGAGGTGGACAAATTTGAGCGGCAATTTCACGCCACCTTTGAGCATACTCCTTAAAGGTTTCCTTGTCCTTTTGCGACATTGATCTGAGTTGATCCCTGTCGGGTGCCATGTCCAAATTGTATTTGTATTGTTGGACGAAGGCAGTACCAGGATCTCTGAAAGTGCTGATCGTAGCACGGTTTAAACCCATGTACCATTTGAGTGCGGCACCGGTTAAACTATCCTGAAAGTAGTGAATCAGCAGGTCCTGATTCTCCGTCTGAGCTGAAATCCGTCGAGCGTACATCACCAGATGGCTTTGAGGGAAAGAGTTACCCTTGTACTTTTCAAAGTCGGGCACTTAGAACTTGTGCGGGACTTTCACATTGGGGACCAAGCAGAGATCTGCGGCGTCCTTTCCAAATAGATCCTGACCGCGAATGGCTTGCAGTTCCTTCTGCATTTCTAGGAACTGTTCCTGGAATTCATCCATTCTATCGAACATAGTTTCCTTCTTACCAGAAGGTGTTGGTGGAATTTATCCTTCCGGGACAGTGTGCACCACAGGGGGTGGTACCGTGACTACGGCAGTAAATCTTGGCGTTTCCCGAAGTTTGTAACCTTAAGGAGTCTTCAGTATGCCCCTAGCATCTTCGCTTTCCCGAAGTTTGTAACCTTCAGGCCCAGCGGCTTCTGTTGTGATTCCCTGATCTTCAGTGATCGGCAGAACATATCCTTTTGGGATATAGTTAACAGGCATACCCCAAGGACAATCTTTCGGCATTTGATACCTAGGATCATACTTCTCCACGATGGGCGTTGAGGTGATCTCGGAGATCACAGTTCTTTGTAGCTGAGCTTCTGCCATGGCTTGCATGTCGTTACGAAGCTTTCTCATATCCTCTCTCAGAGCGTCGATCTCTTCTTTCAACTCTCTGTTTTCTTCCTCAAGATCATCCATCCTTTTCTGACGATTGACCCAAGTATTATACAAATGAGACAGTTTGACTCTAGAATCGAGACACAAACGTGAGATTCGCAAGGAAGAAGAATACGCGATGTGAGAATGATGAATGCAATGATTATATTAGCTGTTTTTTTTTAATCAAAATAAACTTCGACAATTAGATTGCAAATATCAAACAGTGGGGAAACCCCTTTTTATTGAAATTCAAAGGATCACAGAAATGGAAATACAGTAGATTACAAAGTGCAGAAACAGAAACCTAAGCTAATGGGTCCCGAGTCCTCTCTGAAGAGAAATCGGGTGCTGATTCTGGTACCTTCCTTTTCTTTGATCGGGGCTCTTGGGCCGTTGTCGGGTTGTCATTCCTTTGCCAGGTGAAAGGAGTGAGCAAATTCCTTTGGTCATCTTGATTCTCTACAGCATGTTGCTCTAAAATCTCAATCAGAGCATCTTTCTCTTTCAGTAATTGCTGTATTTTGATGCACTCTATGTCGAGGGTGCGGTACTTGTTCTTCCAAGATCTTCTCTCCCGTTGAACTTTGTTGAGAGTAACCTAAAGCCTTTCAGTTTCCGTCATGAAGTACATGACAGATTCCTTTGGTGGAAGAATTCCGTAACGAGGATAAGGCATCTTTAGCTTGAGAGCTCTAGTTTGTACCCAATGGAGATAAGGCTCCACCGAGACGCGGTTTGGTGTTCCTAGAGACTCTCGTCCTTTCTTATGAACGTGTTTCCAAGCGTGCACTATTTCTATCTTTAGTGCTCTGTCATTTTCTCCTTCTTTGAAGAAAAGACCTTCCAGATGAACCCCCCGTGGGATGTGTCTTATCGGGTATCCAAATTGACGACGAACTAATACCGGATGGTAGTTGATTCCTCCTTTAGTTCCTATAAGGGGTATGTTGGGGAAGTTTCCGCAACGATCAATGATCCTGATTCCCTCATAAATCCTATTACACCAATCTATATCAGAGTTGGTAAGAGACATGATCTTCTGCGACCAATGTAAGGCACTCTTGCAATCCCAAAAAGCAGCAGACTTGGGCAAGTGAGAGATAAACCATTTATAAAGCAGAGGTACACAACATGTTATCTCCCCTCCGCTGTACAAATTCCCCAAGTGTACAGAATGATACGCATCTGCGAGCAAAGTCGACACAGGATTTCCAATGAGAAAAACCTTAATGGAGTTAATGTCGACGAAGTTATTGATGTCGGGGAACAAAAATAACCCATAGGTGAGCAAGACAAAGATGCTTTCGAAAGCAGTCACGTTTCCTATACTGGAGAAATACAGGGCTTTCTTCGTCAAGAACTGGGCTGGCAAACCTTGGATGCCACCCTTAGCGGTCATGTGAGTCCTGGCCTCAGACTCGTCCAAATGAATTGCTCTTGCAATGGTCTGATTCTCTGGAATTTCTTCCAGTCCAGAAAATGGAGCTCGATCAGTGATATGTAGATCAGTCAGATGAGAATACTCCTCCAGCGTTGGTGCTAGCTGGTAATCCGGGAATGTGAAACAGTGATACACTGGATCGTAAAACTGAATGAGCGCATCCATGATTCCCTCAATCACATGGACTCTTAATAGTGGTAGCAGACCTCCGTGCTTGGCTCTGAAAGCCTCAGGGTTAGTGATCATCCTTGCTAACCTTCTCAAATACCCTAGTTTTGGAACCTTGAAGGTATACTTATGAGTTCTCCTTCTACCGAAATCCATCAGTGCAATCCTTCTCTCTGATATTTGCAATCACAGTCTTAGTTTAATTTGACAAACAGAGAGACTAGAAGAGAAGTTTTTTTTTAATGTTATAATGTTTTTTAGATGAATGCATGAATGCAGCACACAAAAACATAGAAAAAACATGGGGTCAAAAAGGTCGTTGTCATGAAGTCAAGGCTCTACCCATCCCCAAAGGTTTATACTAGGGTGATTTTTGTACCTGTACTCATTATCATCAACTCCTCCCAGGAAAGCAAAACAACAAGCGGATCGCCAGCGAGTTGTAGTGCAATCTTAGAGTAAGTGCCATTCACCGAGAATAGATCACCAGCCTCAAATGAGGGTAGTATCGCGTAACAACTATTTCCGATAGTTTCCGCACTACGAAAGGGTTTGGCTCCTCAACTTCTCAGACTTAACAACCGGCCCATTGTCTGGGTGAGAGAATGGATTGCGTTGGTCAGCCTCCACTGAGGTTGATGGTCGACCCCGTCGCCATCACTTATCTTAAGTGTATACTCAATCTTTCCACATACGGCATCACCCGCATTCCCATTAGCAGAAAAATAAACATGTATAGCAATTAGGAAAAGCAGTATATATATTTATCCTTAACATCCTAGACCTTTAAAGCTATGAATCCTAAGTTCCTGACAGAAAATGGGTTCCCCGGCGGAAGCCCCTATCTGTGGTTTTCACATAAGTGAAGAAAAGGAAGACCGTGCCTAGATCTAACTTTGAAAGGCCCCACGGTGGGCACCATTTTTCTGTAGCGAGCGATTTTGGACGCGGTTCTTAAGCGCTGGTCGCTCTCTGCGGTTTGAGCTTAAACTACAGGTCGATTCATTTTTTATCCTATTGTGAGCTAATGAAGGAAGGGAAATAGATGTCTCCAATTAACCCTGCTTTGCATACTGAGTTTAAACAGCGGTCTGTTAGGTTACGAATGCTATCAATGTGGGGGGCCTTTGTACTGGTTATTTGTATTTTCACCAATACGGTTATCTTTCTAAGCAGAAGGTTTCCGGCGGGGAACAAGGATTAGGATGTAAGGACTAATGCTTTTGAATGTGAGAGTATGGGATTTGGGTATTTTGTTGATTATGCTCGCTAAGATTTTTCTTTCAATCTTATGCCTACGTATTCCCGTTTACCGAAACAGGGAAATCAGAGCGTTCGTAGTTCCTCCTATTCTATGGGAGGAAATGGGTGTTTTTGGTGTCTTGTTTAAAGCCCAAGACGTGAAGCGAAATGTATTTTGTATCTTGTTCAAAGCCCAAGATGTGAAGCTGAAAAGTCTATTTGTGTCTTGTTCAAAGCCCAAGACGTGAAGCTGAAGGACCTTGACTTTAGAGAGAATTTGTCATCTCTAAAGAAGGGTTTGTCTATCACAACTGTTGGGCGACTGGTTATAAAGGAGAATTACTTTAATCGGGATACGTGGATCCTAGCAATGCCATAATTTCCTTTATAGGGGGTTTTAACCTGAAGGAGAAGACTTTAACTCAGTGTAGAGCAATGCTATCTTTCCTTAGGAATTTCTCATGTTAAAAGAGGGGCAGTGGCATGGATGTAGATGATCCAGAGGCTTGCCGCTTACAGCAATTAGATGAAAGGGAAGGAGTTGTTGATGTTTGTGTACTGTGAACGAGGCACAGCTTTGATGCTAAAAGGTTAATTGGATTAACCAGTGGTTTTCTTATATAAAGCCTAAGAGGAGGCTAATATGTGTCTCGTACAAAGCCCGAGAGAGAGGTTAAAATGGTTTTGACCCGACGATGGAGTCTTTTGGTATCTCGTATAAAGCCCGAGATGAAGGCTATTTGACTCAACAAGAGAGTTTTTGTATCTCGTACAAAGCCCGAGATGGAGGCGAAAGGGGTGATTGACTCAACGATGAAGTCTCTCGTATCTCGTACGAAGCCCGAGATGGAGACTAAACGTTGTTTGACTCCGCTGGGGAGAATCATTGTACAAAGCCCAAGAGGAGGCTAAGGTAACTGTTTCAGTTGAGTGACAGGTCCAATATACTGATTTTAAAAGAGAAAATCAGTTCTTATATGAGCAACACTGTACTCAGGGATCTGATTTGAGGATCAGGGATATTCCTGTTCTTTAAGGAAGTGGGAAATCCAAAGGGTATTGAGATTGTCCGAGTCTACGGGTTTCCTCCCTATTTAACGAAGGGGTCGCTTGAGCATGTCTTTGAGACTCAAGGAAGTTAGACTGTCCAAGTCTAGAGTTCTATCTTTTGTACTATGCTCTGAGAAACAGTAGTAGACTCTTTGAAAGGTCGGTTCTATGCAGATGATTAAGTTCTGTTCCTATACCTCTAGGAGGTCGTCGGGACAATTTGTACGAAGCCCAAGAGGAGGCTGGAAACTTTTAAGAAGTCGATCGGTCCTTGTACGAAGCCCAAGAGAAGGCTATCATTCCCGGAGGAAGAGATCATTATACGAAGCCTAAGAGGAGGCTGATGAATACTTCTAAGAAGCCGTAGGGTCCTTGTACTAAGCCCAAGAGGAGGCTAGGTTACTTTTAGGAAGCCTGTGGGTCCTTGTACGATACCCAAGAGGAGGCCGATGCTTTTAAGAAGCCTGTGGGTCCCCAAACCCCGAGAAATTCAAGGCAATGCTATTCACCGAGAATAGATCAAAGTCAGGAAAGTTCGAGAATTTGGAAGAAACTCAAAGATGCCATTTCACGGAGAATACATTCATCTTTGGGAGTAGAGTTTCTTGATAATTCCTAATGAGGACAGCCGAAGAGAAGACTGTATCTGGTGATCCTATTGGGGATCTAGTTGTCTATTTCTACGAATAAACGAAACGGCGTCACCTAGTTCTAGACGTAGTTGCCGAGGAAACTCAAAATATCTATACTATTATTACACAGTTGATATGAGTTTATGAAAGAAGACTTACAGTGAAACAGCCCCACAATACAGTTATATGTATATGAAAGCGGTAAATGAAAGCAATAACCACTTACTTGGTTGTAGAGCTTCCATGCTGTTTGGTTAGTTGTTCAACAAAGAAAGATTGAAAACAACAGTATATTCAAAATCAAAGGAGAAAGTGCTCTGAAAAAGAAAGGTTTGGGGCTTACAGCTCAAGGAGAGGCCCAGGGTTTTATCAGTGAGCGCACTGTTTGAATTTGTACAAAGGGACTTATACAAGTGACTGAGGCCCAAAATGTTTTCTGTACAAAGGGATGGGTCTTACACTCTCTCAAGAGGCCCAAAAAGTTTTAAAGAAAAAGAGTGGGGCTTATAAGACGAGGGTAGGCCCAGATGATTTTTCGTTTGAAATGGCGATCGCGCTGAGGTTTTCTTTTAACGCAGAGGGACTTATTCAATAAGTGAGGCCCAAAATGTTTTGGTTAAAAGGGGGTTAGGTCTTACACTCTAATAGAGGCCCAAAAGTGTTTTGAATGGGTCTTATAGCTCGAGGAGAGGCCCAAGGTTATTTTGAAAAGGCGACGATCGCGCAGTTTGTTTTTGACGGTATCGGGACTTATACAATACACTGAGGCCCAAAAATGATTGGTCAAAAAAGGATTGGGTCTTACACTCTCTCAAGAGGCCCAAAAAGTTTTAAAGAAAATGATTTATGAGGGTTGAATTAATCCAAAAACCCTAATTTGTTTTCAAAAATGTATTTAATTGAATAAAAATTCAATTAAAATGATCAAAATTATTTAACATATGAAAAACAAATTGTGATCTTGGATTAATGCTTCAAAAATTAAGTATTGACCTACAAAATAATTAGAAAGCATTAAAAGTTGCAAAATCAATGTAGAAAAAATATTTAAAATGTCAAAAACAATTAAAATATTAATTCTTTGCAAAAATATCAATTATATGAAATAAATAATATTTTTGGGATTTTTTGATAAAATAAAATATTTTAACATTTTTGTGAATTATTAAAAAAAGAATCAACTCAAAATCATTAAAACTCGGAGAGAAATTAATTTTTGAATCAATTAAACAAAATCACAAAATTCAAATATTCAAATAATTCAAAAATGGAGCCAAGAACACACCAAGAACACGCGCGTGTTCTGGGTTTGGCTGATTTGCATTTTCTCCTCAATCTCACTGAATACTTGATTATAACATGCAATCCACATATCATTATGCTCGTCTCAACCTCACGATCATGTCTATGTCCATTAATTTCATTTAAATTAAACATACAACAAGAAATCACGAAGAGACCTCAAGAACCCTAATTTCTGCATGAAGGCTAGGATTTTTGATACACGATTCAAACAATGCAATTAATTGAGGGAAAACATTCCATGCATGATTATGAACATATGGCCAAATTATTGTGCGAGGAAATATGCATAGATTGAGAGATGACCAAGTATGTGCTTACCTCTAGGCCGTGACAGCAAGTGCAATGTGATTTTTGATTTGGAGGTGTTACATATGAGTGGTGATGATCTGAGCAGCTTCCCTACACCCTATGGATTGTGTTTGAATGCTTGGACTTGATTGAAATTGGCTGGATCACTTTGTGGTACCTCAGCTGCAACTTGTTTGAAAATTTGAGCAACCAGCTGGTGATTTTGTGAAATTGGTGTTTCAGAAGTAATCTAAGTGTTTGATCAGCTCATATGTGATGTATGTGAGGTGTGTGAGTGATTGGTTTGATTGGAAAAGCTCTCAAACTCAAAACCCGATAGCTACCTTGCTAAGAAAGGCATTTTTGCCAAGAGAAAGAGATTTTGAGGAAAGCATCTGTTAGATGGCTTTGGTGTACTCAAACTGATCACAATTGAGCTCTATTTATAGTAGAGCAAGTTTGTTTTGCAAGGAATAGTGAATGGCAACTGTTAAGTAGGTTTGGCCAATGTTGTCCAATGGAATTTCAAGTCTCCTCTAGCCATTGACTAGAGGTTAGGGGACAGAGCTTTGGTTCCCTTGGTCTTGGATAAGTCTTGACTGATTTCATATGAGAATGGCTCAGTCCATGCCACCTTGATGCTTCCATTGAGTGCTCCAATCCAAATTTGAAGTCTTGTCCCTATTTTGGCCATTCTAGGTTCAACATGCTATTTCTTGTTCCATGGACTTTGGAGACTTGGCTCAGTGATTGTCCCCTTTAGATTCAATCCTCTGAGGTGTCCAAGTGGATAGGAGGAATTGGATTTGGTTAATTTTGGCAAATCGAGCAAAGTTGCAAATTCTGCCTTGCCTTGACAGATTTCAGCAAGGCAACTTTCCAATGTCATATCTCATGACTCAAATGGAATTTGGCAATGTTCTTGGTCATTTTGGAAAGCCCTTACATCATAAAACAACTGTTTGAACATGTTTGGTTTTGATCTCTTTTGAATCCAAGTGAAAAATCCCTCTACATTTGGCAAAAAGTGAAGGCAGATTCTGACTTAGTGAAAATTTTCACTAAGTGTTGGAACAAAGTGTGATTTCTTGATTTTGATCACTCCATAACTCAAAATCCTTAATGAATTGGCCTTAGGTCTAGTTGAAGTTTTTGTAGAGGGTAATGAGAGCTACAAATCCATCTTTGGATGAGAAAAAATGGCCTTGTGGTTTAGGAGTTATGGTCCTCCAAAGTTGGTACCTTTGTCACTTTATTTTTAACTTAGAAAATTTTCTAAGTTTTTATGGTTACCCCTTTTACAAGTTATCCAACTTTTCTTGATTTTTCTTGATGAATGATGATTCAAATAATACATTAACATCATTTTAGGGTTAAAAATCCATTTTGGTGAAAAATCTCAAAAAGTCAAAGTTGACTTTTGTGCACAGTTGACTTTTTATCAGATGAATTCCAAACTGTGCAATTCTTCAGGAAATCATGTCCTTGACCTAAATCAAACTTGATGGACATGTTCCATGGGTGTCATAGGGTATATTGGGGTATGTCCTAGGGTTTGGGAGCATGTCCTGGTCAAAAGTCAAAGTTACAGTTGACTTTTCTCTTAAAACCCTAATTGTGGTGCAGATGAAATTGAGACTTGTTACTCAAGCTTCTTGGATTGATCCATTGTTCCAAATGGATCAATATAATTCATTAGAGACCCTCAAACCCTCTCTTGAGGTCTTGGTTCATGATTTGTCCCAAAAGTCAACTTAGGGGTGAATTAGGTCAAGAAACCCTAATTCCTGATTTTTGATGAATGCAACCCCTGAGGCAAAATTGACTTGATGAATGGGTCCATGAGGTTCCATGGAGTATATTAGGTTATGTTTTGGAGCATTGGCTCATGCCCAGATGAAAAATTTCCATTTGGAGGACCTGGTCGACCAAAACCCTAATTTGGTGACTCTGTCGATCTTGAGACTTGATCCACCTATAAGGGAGCAACCTTGTGCTTAATCCTTGAAGTGGGAGTCCTTTTGATCCATTGTGAATGTTTGAGAGGTTAGACAAGTTGAAGATCATGTCATTCCTTGAGTGATCCTTTGTCTAAGCACTCAGAGAGGGCTTGAAACCCTAATTTTGATTGTAGTGGAGGCTCACCCATCTTTGGGGAGACTGACAAGGTAGGATGGTTCCCCCATATTGTGATGATGATTTGCACAATGATGAGAAATCTTAGTGGTCAAAATTTGGGGTATGACAGTTGGGTTATGTTTGGATTGCCTTTAGTATGGAGTAGTGACCTTAGAATTATAGAGAATAAGGTATTAGGGGGTGGGTGACCAATTGTGTAAAGATGGGTGGTGTGATTAGTAATTAATTATTAATATTAGTTAGTAATTATTTATTGGAATAATATTATATAGATATTATTTGAAATTAAATAATTATTATTGGCATTATTTGTTATATTTATTTGGGAGAATAATAATAATTGCAATAATAATAATAATAATAATAATAATAATAATAATAATAATAATAATAATAATAATAATATAATATAATAATAAGGGAAGAGAATTAGGGAAAAAGAGTTCGTACGTGTTTTGAGTTGAGAAAAGAGCAAAAGGAGAGCTAGGGCAAAGGAGAAGAAGAGGGAGAACCTTCATTGTTAAGGTTGAAGTTTTTGGCAAAACTCTAAGGTAAGGGTGGGGTTCTAACTATCTAAGGGTTGCCATGATGATTGGTGGGTAGTTTCTAACATATAGGGTTTTGAATTTTCTTCTCTTTGTTCATGAATATGATGGTTTTGATGAGTGATTGATTCTTGATAATTCAATGGATTGTATGTTGTTGTGTTGATTTTTGTTGAAAATTGTGTCTCGTGTGATTGTTGTTGTTGAATTCGTTGGATTGAGAGCGTATGTTGTAAATGTGGAGTGTTGTACGTGTAATTCGCGTGTCAGAGTCGAATAATGTTATGAACGATTTTGAAATGGAAAACTTGAGCCTTTAAACTTTTGAAAAGTGTATTTTTGTGTTGAAAAGTGTTTTGGACGAATCCTGAGAAAAGCTGGTTTTGAAACAACTTAAAAATAAGTTCTGGTGTAAAAATATAGCAGAAAAGTGTTTCTGCTGCAGGTGTAATCGGTTACCAGAAACGAGTAACCGATTACCCTGTTGAAAAATGGCGTTTTTGGGAAAAATTGTGAGTAGGTAATCGATTACTCAAATGAGGTAACTGATTACCCTGTGTGTTTTTGGCGTGGCAGTAGCTGGTTACCATGGTGTAACCGGTTACCTCATTTGCATAACCGGTTACCCTGAGACCAATTTTTCTAAAACTTTGAAAATTCATATCTTTTGTTTCGTAGGTCCGTTTCAGTCGTCGTTCGAATCGTTGGAAAGTTAGTTTCATGTACTTTCTGTTAAAATTATTTTCAATGCCAAAATTCCAACTATTCGACACGTTAATTGTGTTTCCCTGTATGTTGTGATGTGTTGAAAGTTGAAATATTGAGTTCGGTTGTGCGAATGTGTGTTGTGGCTGTGGATTATGATCGTTGCATGTTTTGGTAGGTATATGTTGTGTGTTGGACAGTCGTGGTGTGATGTATTGGCTGTATGATAGTTATATGAATTGGTCGTCGTTGTATGTTGTTGTTGAATGCATATCATGTTGCATAAGTTGTATGATAAGTCGTGTGCCCATGTGGGGTGTGAGCGCCTTATCTGGATTCTTCAAAATATAATCGTGTTGTTATTGTTGTTGAGGTAATCGTGTGCCCATGTGGGGTGTGAGCGATTACGGGTGTTCGTGTGCCCATGTGGGGTGTGAGCGATCACGGATGTCGTGTCCCCATGTGGGGTGTGAGCAACTTATATGGAAATTTCGACGGGAATTATGATCATGAAAAATGGATCGAATTGGTACCATATTCATTTAGTCAAGTTGTTAAGTCTCATTGCATTGCATAATTGTTGCATCTATTTTTGCGTGAATGTTGTATTGTATGTTGGATGTTGTTGTGGTATGTTGTGGAACGGGTGATATGCATGATTTAGTTTGTTGCCTACTTTTATCATGTTTTCCTTTATCTAGTTATGATATATCACCCCTTCTGTTTGAATGTTGCCTCCACGCGGATAACGTGCAGATAACCAAGGATAGTGCGGAGTTGCGGTTAGTGAAGACGAAGTCCTTCACTTTATGTTTTGAGTTAGCGTCTGCTCTGATATGTAACACTGGGGATTATGGAACGCTTCATGTTTTATTTCCGTTATGGTTATTATATTTTGTTTTAATCGATGATGAATATGTGGTTTAAATATGCTAAGTTTTGATTGTAGATTCGAAGAAGTTTTCCGCTGCTTATTCAGAAGAATTTTTAATAATGATTTCGTAGTACCGTTTATAATAATGAGCATGTGTTACATGTTGTTTGCTTGAGCAGGTGTGCTGTTGGAAGTAACATCCTAAGTGCTGAATATTTTATTTGAATTTTTACTCTGATAATTGTACTATTTTATGCATGGATTTAGGGTGTTACATAGTGGTATCAGAGCAGGTCGATCTGTCCGGCCAAGTTGTCGAGTCGTTGTTGTGTGACAGTTGATTACTGTCGATGTTGTTTCCTTAACCATTGTGTTCTGTTGTTGATGCATAACATATTTAGAATGGCTGGAAGGAATGATGTTGCTATTGCTGCTGCTTTGCAGACTGTTGCTCAGGCGGTACAGAACCCGCCTCATGCTGGTGAGAATGATGAGTTTCGGAAGAATAGACCGCCTACCTTCAAGGGAAGATATGATCCGGATGAAGCACAGGCTTGGCTCAAGGAGTTCGAGAGAACCTTACGGATTATGGAATGTTCTGAGGCACAGAAGGTGCAGTTAGGTACTCACATGCTGGCTGAGGAGGATGACGACTAGTGGGTTAGCACTCGTCAATTGTTGGGGACAACAGGGGAGGTAATCACTTGGGCTGTGTTCAGTAGGGAGTTCTTGAAGAAGTATTTTCCTGAAGATGTTCGAGGAAAGAAAAAGATTAAGTTTCTGGAATTGAAACAGGGTAACATGTCAGTTATGGAGTATGCTGCCAAATTCTCAGATATGGCTAAGTTTTACCCTCACTACAGTGTGGCAACTACTGAGTTCTCAAAGTGTGTCAGGTTTGAGAATGGATTGAGACTGGGATCAAATAGACGATTGGTTATCGGTGGATTATAAGGTTTCCAGATTTGGTGGATTGTTGTAGGATCTTTGAGGAAGATAGCAAGGCTTGATCGACTCACTGTAAAGGACTGTCCGAGAGAAGGGGAAAACAACCGATAAACTGTGGGAAGCCTTATGCAGCTCCAGCTGAGAAAGGTAAACAGAAACACGTTGATGGCAAGAAGCTTGGTACGGGAGGTGCCCTTGCTCCTCTTAAGTGTTACAGGTGTGATGAGCTAGGTCATCATGTTCATGAGTCCACGAGTGATGTGAAGAAATGCTTCAAGTGTGGACAGGCAGGACATCTGATTGCTGACTGCAAAGTTAATGTGGTGACTTGTTACAACTGTGGAGAATAGGGTCATATTAGTACTCGTTGCCAGAAGCCAAAGCAAGCTTCAACTGAAGGAAAAGTGTTCGCTTTGACAGGGACTCAGACTTCTAGTGATGACAGACTTGTCAGAGGTATATGTTACATTAATAATACGCCTTTGATTGCTAGTATTGATATTGGTGTTACTCATTCTTTTATTGCTGCTGATTGTGTGGTAAGGCTAGGCCTTGTTGTTTCTCCTATGAAGGGAGAGATGGTTGTCAAAAATCCAACAAAGGGATCGGTGACCACTTCCCTAGTTTGTTTAAATTGTCCACTATCAATCTTTGATAAGGACTTTGGTGTGGATCTTATTTGCTTGCCGTCGAGAAATCTTGATGTGATCTTGGGTATGAACTTATTGGAGTTTAATCATGTTCATATTAACTATTTTAACAAGTCGGTGTGATTTCTTGCTCATGGGGAAGAGGAAGAGGATGGTTTTCTATCTGCTAGAGAGTTGAGAGAGCTCTTAGAAGAAGAAGCTCAAGTGCTTGCATTGTTTGCATCCTTGTCAGTGGAGAGTGAGTCGGTGATCAATGAATTGCAAGTAATGCATGAATTTCCAGAAATGTTTCTGGATGATATTGTTGATGTACCGCCAGAGAGAGAGGTGGAATTTACTATTGATCTTGTCCCTGGTACCAGACCTATTTCTATGGCACCATACAGGATGTCGGCATCAGAATTAACAGAGCTGAAGAAGCAACTGAAAGAGTTGTTAGAAAAGAAATTTGTGAGACCAAGTGTATTGCCTTGGGGAGCTCCAGTGTTGTTGGTGAAGAAAAAGGATGGCAGTATGAGGTTATGTATCGATTACAGGCAGCTGAATAAAGTGACGATTAAGAAAAAGTATCCACTTCTAAGAATAGATGACTTAATGGATCAGTTAGTGGGTGTCCGTGTGTTTAGCAAGATTGACTTAAGGTCGGGTTATCATCAGATATGAGTAAAGGATGAAGATATTCAGAAGACGGCTTTCAGGACTCGATATAGACATTATGAGTATGTAGTGATGTCGTTCGGAGTTACTAATGCACCTGGTGTATTCATGGAGTATATGAATTGAATTTTTCATACTTACTTGGATCAATTTGTGGTTGTCTTTATTGATGACATCCTAATCTATTCTAAGTCAGAAGAGGAACATGCTGAGCATTTGCGGATCATGCTGCAGGTGTTAAAAGAAAAGAAGCTCTATGCTAAGTTATCTAAGTGTGAATTCTGGTTGAGAGAGGTAAGTTTTCTTGGTCATGTTATTTCAGGTGATGGTATTGTTGTGGATCCATTCAAGGTAGATGCAGTTCTACAGTGCGAGGCTCCTAAGTCGGTAACTGAGATTAAAAGATTTTTGGGCTTGGCTGGTTATTACCGTAGGCTTATTGAAGGCTTTTAAAAGTTGGCACTTCCGTTGACTCAGTTGACTTGGAAAGGTAAAACATTTGTGTGGGATGTTCACTGTGAAAATAGTTTTATTGAGCTGAAGAAGAGATTGACTACAACTCCAGTTTTGATTCTACCCGAACCAAATGAACTATTTGTGGTGTATTGCGACGCTTCTTTGATGGGTTTAGGAGGTGTGTTAATGTAGAATGGTAAGGTTGTTGCTTATGCTTCACGACAGTTAAGGGCCCATGAGAGGAATTATCCAACTCATGATTTGAAATTAGCTGCAGTGGTATTTATATTGAAAATTTGGAGGCATTATCTTTATGGTTCCAGATTTGAAGTGTATATTGATCATAAGAGCTTGAGGTATCTGTTTGATCAGAAGGAGTTGAATATGAGACAAAGAAGGTGGTTATAATTCTTAAAGGATTATGATTTTGGCTTGAACTATCATCCCGGTAAAGCTAATGTCGTGGCTGATGCTTTGAGTCGGAAGACCTTGCATATGTCTGCGATGATGGTTAAAGCCTTGGAATTGATTAAGCAGTTCATAGATATAAGTTTAGTTTGTGAATAGACACCACATAGTGTGGTGTTGGGTATGCTGAAGATCAACAATGAATTTCTTAATAGTATCAGAGAGGGTCAGAACTTGGATGTGAAACTGGTGGATTTGATTATCGGAAATGAATAGGCAGAAAGTAACGAATTCAGAGTGGATGAACAAGGTGTGTTGAAGTTCCATGATATGATTTGTATCCCTGATGATTCCGAGTTGAAAAGAATGATTCTAGAAGAAATTCATAGTAGTAGCTTGAGTATCCATCCAGGAGCTACAAAGATGTATCAAGACTTGAAGAAGATATTGTGGTGGCCTGGATTGAAGCGCGGTGTAGCTAAGTTTGCGTATGCTTGTTTGACTTGTCAGAAGTCGAAGGTGGAACATCAGAAACCTGCTGGTTTGATGCAACTGTTAGATATTCCAGAGTGAAAGTGGGACAGCATTTCTATGCATTTTGTGACTAGATTGCCTAATACTCCGAGAGGGCATGATGTCATTTGGGTAGTGGTGGATAGACTGACGAAGTCGGTACATTTTATTCTAATTAATATCAGTTTTCCTTTGCAGAGGCTGGCAGAGATTTACATTCAGGTGATTGTAAAGTTGTATGGAGTTTCGTTGAGTATTGTGTCGGATAGAGATCCAAGGTTCACTTCTAGATTTTGGGAGAGTTTGCAAGAAGCTTTGGGAGAAACTGAGATTGAGTTCAGCTTATCACCCACATACGGATGGACAGACGGAGAAAACTATACAATCTTTGGAGGACTTGTTGAGGGCTTGTGTGCTTGAACAAGGAGGTGCTTGGGATAGCCATTTGCCGCTGATTAAGTTTACTTATAACAACAATTATCATTCCAGCATTAGAATGGCGCCTTTTGAAGCTTTGTATGGTCAGAGGCGTCGGACGCCTTTGTGTTGGCATGAATCTGGTGAGAGTGTAGTACTTGGACCTGAGATTGTTCAGCAGACTACTAAAAAGGTGAAGCTAATTCGAGAAAAGATGAAAGCTTCACAGAGTAGGCAGAAGAGCTACCATGATAAGAGGAGGAAAGATCTTGAGCTTCAAGAAGGAGACTATATGACCGGTGTTCTTGAGAGTCACTCCGGTGACCGGTGTTGAACGTGCATTGAAGTCGAGAAAGCTTACTGTAATACCCCAAAATTTCCCCTCTCATTTCTTCATATCATTTAGCATGAGGTTTCATTTCATTGCATTGCATTCAAGCATAGAAAAATAAAACATCAAGCATTTAGCATTGCATCTTGCATAAGGGCATGCGATCAGTTGTTTCTCAAAGGTGTTGATTATTCAAAGCTAAAGAATAAGACCCAAGTGTTTCTCACAAGTCTCAAGGGTTCCTTAAGCCATATATCATATCACTTTGATCCACAAGGAATGGGAAGAGGAGAATTCATCAAGAAGAGTGAGCAGTGCATCATCTCCTACACAAGGCAATAAAAAATTGGGATCTGACCCTAAATGAGCAAGGTCTTGAGTTTTTATCATCTCCAAATGGCATATCTCATCATTGTTTGAGAAGATACACATCATATTCAGAGGAATTTGGGTTTGGAGGATGTGATATTTCCTCCTAACCAGAGGGTGGCAAAATTAGGGTTTGACCTAAAATCAGTTTATCTCTGATTTTTTGGGCAAGACTTGATCTCATGGTACTCCTTATGTTTTTAAGTGTATATGGATGGAAAATTGCTCATCAATTGGTTTCAGAGGAGTTTCAATTGGTCAGTTGCTTGGTAATCAAGAAATTGGGAAAAAAGTCAACTGTGCAGTGGAAAAAGTCAACTCTTGACTTTTTAAGGTCAAATTCATGAAATTCATGTTACATATGTTCAATGGACAAAATTTGATCAAGAAATGATGGAGGAATAATGAAAAATCAAGAAATCACAAAACTGCCAAAAGTATAAACTTTAGGGTTGCCAAAAATAGTAAGTTTGGACCATTTTGCACCCTACTTTGAGGCTCTCTTTCTCCAAGATAAAAGCTTCAAACCTCAGGCCCAAGTTGAGCCAATTAAATTTCATGTTCTAAGCATTAAATCCATATAAAGAACACCTCCATTGGATAAAAATTGAGTGAGTTATGGATGATCAAAGTTTGATGAAACTAGGTCCAAAATCAAGTCATGAGCAAGCATGCCCAGGCCCACGCGCCATAATTTTGACAAACACTTGGTGTGCCAAATGTCAAGCTGAATTTCTTCAAGATAAAGGCTCCAAATTAAAATCTTTCCAACATCAAAGTTGTTCCTTGCCATGCCCTCTTCAATGTTGATGTTGGACAAAATTTCATTTGAGCAAGTTATGAGATGGTTATGGTGGTCCAAAGATGGTTGCTTCACACTGAAAATTCCCCAAGTTACATGGCCATGCCCAACTCAATTTGCCACGCCATACACAGTTTTGATTCCCATTGTTTCAAGCAATTTTTCGCCATCTTACACACTTCCATTTGATTTCTTTTCAACATCAATATTGTTCTATGATGTTCTATCTTTCATTTGATACCAAAAACTCACCAAATTATCCACTGAACATGGAGAAACTCACCACCAAACCACCATGTTTACATTAGAACTAAGCTGTCACAAAGTCAAAAAAATGAAATGTTGTTGGTGTTCACACGCATGCACCCTTTGTTCATTTCCACTTTAAGCCAAACATCTCTTATGCACGATGGCCTCCTCATGTTGCTTCATACATAAGAGAAGAAACTAACCAAACTTGTGGAACAAGTTTCTATGGCAGTTGTGACCTCATAAATCACCATTCACTTTCATCAACCTCCACCATAACATCATACACCTTCCACACCATAGCTCCACTCTCCTCACTCGCCCTAACTAACTTGACTCAGTTAGTTAGGGATAACTCACCTTAACCATATTAACTCACTCTAACTCACTCACTTCACCATGAGTTAACACATCTAACTCAAGATATAAATTCACATTTCACTCACATTTTTCATTTTCAACTCTCATTTCTCACACTCCCTCTCAAACACTTCAAGTCTTCTCTCAAAGATTTCTCTCTGAGTTTTCCATTCTTTCTCTGATTTCACACGAAATTCTCTACCACTTTTCATCTCCATCATCATCATTCCATTGTGGATCAAGAACAAGAGTAGACAGATTCAAATCATCAAGTTCAGCTTCCATACAGTTGAATTTCAGTTGTATTCTCTTCAAGATTTCAAGCTCCAAAGCCTTTATTTGGCCAGTTAAAGCTAGAGGAAGAAGCGTATTCTCTGGTATTCTTGTAAGATCCAAAGTTTCATCATATTTTAGGTTCCATTTCTCAACCTTTTTCTACTAGATTCAGCTTGTTTAATGTTGTTTAGAGCTTACTAGAAGCTATGCGTGAGTCCTGGCTAGTTGATAGGCTCTTTAGGAGCTTAGGTGTGATGTTAGGGCAAATTGTTTTGGCTCAGTTTGTGTTGTATGCGCATGATCTATGAGAAATAAGTGTGTATTCTTGATCTCCATTACTTCCTCTTCATTTTGGTGTGCGAATTGTACATTTCTGTGAACATGTAAGGTTGCAGGTGGTGGTTGCTCGCCGGAGAAGATGACCGGAGGCCCTTCTCCGGCCGGTGAGTGTTAATCCTAGGGTTTTGGCATGTTTGAATTGTGACCGTTTGATCTGTGCATTGTGTGGTTGATACGTTGCCAACACATTAAAATGCTTTCATAAACTGAGTGTTTGAGTGCATGTGATCCATGGTTATTATTGTATGCTTTCAGTATGATTCGTTCATCACGTGTGATTGATTATATCTAACTTATCCAATGGTTGATGTGTTGCCAACAAATTAAGGAAGTCATGTGCATCACGCGTGCAATGTATTTTTAATCTGAATGTTCTGATGAGTGCACGTGCATGGTTGCTTTGGTGCGCGTGATATGTGGTGCGTTGGATCATGTGATTTGATTTGTTGTATGGTTATGATTGCATCCTCATGGTGAGTGAGTGTACACAGCATCACACACACACACATGTTTTTAATTGGATTGGACTCAAATCAATATCTGTACCCCCCATTCTGGGCCCATCCTTGTTTTTGAACATGAAAATTACTCTGAATACACCCCTCCCCATTTCTTTTACTCTTTTAATTTCTTTTTCACATCTGTTTGAATTTTGATTTTTAAAAATAGTAAATGACTTCTAAAAATCATAATAAAATTCATGAAGCATCTTCATAGTTTTATAAAATTTTTGAAAATTTTATTTTTTATTTTTCTATTATTTTTTGCCTCTGGATTAATTGTTGTTTAATTTCTTTTTGAAGTGGTGCATGTGTGCACACTTGATCTTGTTGATTTTGTTTCTCATCATTGGTACATAGTTTGATCCTCATTATTTTTGTATATGTTAAAGGACACTTTGAAGCATATAAAAACATTTTTTTTATATTTGTAAAACCATCTTTGTATCATTTTGAGTCATTTCATTGTGCATGATCATGTGAAATCTTAATGACTTTGCCATGCTTATTTGATTGAGTGTATTTGTGATTCTTTGCATGAGTTTTTAGTATCATATTTGCCTCTGGTTGAGGTCTCTTGAGACCTAATTTTATGATTGTTGAATCATATTTGGCATTTGTTTGATGACCCTTGTTGGAGGTCCATTTTTGTGAAATTCTTTGATCATGTTGTGTTTACTTGCTTGAGAAGGCACTTGTGCCAATGTATGATATCATTTTGCTTGACTTCTTGAGCCATGTTTAGATCATTATAGGTCTAGTGAGTGAAATTATAGGTCCTTGGTTTGAATTTAATGTCTTTTTATGTACATGTTCTATACTTGTTTCACATGTCTTTTTTGATCTATCTTCTCATTCTTTTGCATCTATGCTTCTACTTGACTTGTAATTGGTTTGCTTATGCCATGTTATACTATTCATTTGCACTTCATATGAAGTATGCCTCTGACTTTGAAGTGTTTCATTCATTCCATATGCCATTTATGTCTTACTTTGCATACTTGTACATGTTTCATTCAAATGCATGTTTCTTTTGCTTCTAGCTTCTAAATGACTTGTAATTGCTTGAATGTGTTTAGTTTGAGCATTTTACTTTCATCCTAATATGACCTATCACTTCTGACTTTGGTACTTGAGTTTCATCTTGAATTTTTTGTAGGTTTGACTTATGCCATGAATGTTTTCTTTCCATGTTAATTCATGATTCATATCTTCTCACTTCTTCTCCTAATCACTCTTAGGGATTGGATGCTTGATTGTATGCCTCATATGACATTTATATATCATGTTTAGGCACATGTTTAGGTCATCCAAATTCTGACTTTGATATTATTTGAAGCATAATTGCATGATCACTTTACATGTTCACTCATTCTTTCTTTATTTCTTCCATGATGCACTTCTTTGATGATTAGTGTTTTGTGTGTGCATAATTCATTTGTGTTTGGTATCTTAATCTTAGAGATCATTCTTATGGTGTAGATTCTGACTTTGGTTAGTTTGTATCTCTTAAGATCTTGGTTCCTTAGTCCTTAATTGATTTGATCATTATTTGTTGTTTCTCCCATTAATTCCTACTTGTAAATAATTTTGTGAGCTAACATTTTCATGTAGGTGCTAAAGGTAAGTAAGTGTGTGGGCTTAGTTCCACATACATTTCCTCCTCTTTTATTCTCTTATTTCATCTAATCATTCAAATGTGTGTTTGATAAGCATTTACATGCTTTCCTTGAATAACTTTTCTTTCATCCCTCTTTAAGATCAACTTAACTTCCATTTTGGAAGTAAGTTGTTTCTTTTGCTCTTCTTCTTCTTTCTTTTAGAAGTAAGTTTGTTAAACCCCATTGAACATAGGATCACCATGTATGACAACATTAGGATTGAGTCTTAACCTCCCTCATTAGTTTTCATCTTTGATCCTCTCTTTGAGTCACTTCTTCTCATCTTAAAACAAGAGTAAAAACACTTAATAAAGGCATAACACCTATTGTATTTAGGCCTTTCATGTGGGAACAAGGAAATGTGGGGTCTTCTCTCATTTTCTTGGAATGTTTAGCATGCGTCCCGTCTTGGGTCGATATGCGAGGCATTCGATCCTATATGAAGGACTTAAATACAATACGAGTTACAAAACACACATAATCAAAAACACTTCTTGCTTAAAAGACAAAAATGAACAATAACGTCTTTCCTTCGGGAATTATTTTCTCATCTCATTCATTCTCAACGTACGAACGTGCTCCTTCTCGTTCTCTTGCAAGGTGGTAACGCACTCGGACCAGCGGGCCTGCAACACCTGAGCTAGAACGCCAGTCGTTCCCTAAAAAACACAAACAATACATCCCTAGTGAGGGGAACTACATCGCTCTGATTCTCATGTTCCCGATGAGATACGTAGGCAGTGGGGTAGGGCCCATTCAAGCACTTCTTTTATTTTCCCTACATTTTTTTCTTGTTCTCTCTCTCATTTCTTTTTTCCTTTTCCTGTTCCTTTTCCAGTATCTTTTCTATCACCCTTTGATCGAAACAGCAAGCGTGGATCCCATTGGGTACGATGGATGCATGGGGGTGCTAATACCTTCCTCTCGCGTAACCGACTCCCGAACCCAGTTCCCTTGGTCGCAAGACTATGCTTTTCCTTTCCCCTCAGGTTTACACAGTGTTTTCTTTCCCACTCTTGGGATAAATACACATTGTTGGCGACTCTGTTTCGGTGCCACTTTCGCATTTGTACTTGGATGAAAATCCCGGGAGCGACAGCTGGCGACTCTGCTGGGGAGGGAACCCAGAATCTCTGGTTCCCTTAGCGAGTCAATCCTAGCGCTTGTCTGTTTTTCTTTCGTTGGGTGTTTACTTTTTTGCTGTATTTACTGTTGTACTGTATTGCTATTTACTGTTACTACTTTACTGTATATTACTGTATTTATCGCATTTTAGCATTTTCATTTCATATGCTATATTATGCTATACTGGACTGTGCTGTACTGGTTTTTCTGTTTGGCGAGATGGGTATTCTGAGAGATAAGCCCATTACACAGGCTTGAGTACATACATAGGACTAGAGTGGATGGTAGTGTGGCCTATGTAGCATCTTGTTATGTATGGTTTATACGAAATCCACAACCAGACGAGGTTTTCTTGGGAGATGTTCTGATTTGCGCGTCTTGTGCATTTCGGGGTGTTGACCTAGGAAGCTGTCGACTCTGGTGACCATTCCCGAGGACTCAGTTACGGCACTCCTCCCGAGATGTGACAGTGGCAGACCACATTATGTGGCAAACCCATTGCACATTCTCAATCCGAGGACCCAATGTTGGGAATTCGCCATAGGATGACCTTTTTTGGGGAATCAGTGGACGACCTCTTTGTTTGGCGATAGCATTGTATCCTACGGGCTGAATGTGCTATTGCTTCTCAAATCGAGAATCTGAAACTGAGGAACCGCTGTTTTAGTACCTACATGTGAGTATGGGCGGGTGTTTACAGGTTTGCAGGTAACCATGCTTCCTACATACCTTGATGCTCTGATATATTCACAGACAGATGATGTAACTTGTGACAGTCAGTGGGTTTCTATCTGCAATATTATTCTCAGCCTTGTACAGACACCGTGCACACAGTCCAACACCGACACAGAGCACTGATACCATGCCTTTTGCATTGCATTATCATAACATAACATTCATGTTTGTCATTTCCAGATGCTTATTTTACCTCTGATTCCAGTCAATGGGTTAGACAGAGACAGATGCTAAAAGAAAGAACAATGTTGCTTACAAGTTTCCAGAGCCAACCTTGGATCTACTTCACAAAATGATAGCCATGGCTGACCCGGGTGTCCTTATCACTTTCCAGAAGAAATATGGGAGATTGGAGAAAATGGTTCGTAACATTACAAAGTATGAGCATGATGCCCTCCACACTCTACTGCAGTTTTACGAGCCGCCGCTAAGATGTTTGTCTTTCTGGGGTATATCTTGATGCCTACATTGGAGGAGCTTTCATTCATCTTGGGTGTTTTAGTCAAATCAAATGTGCCCTTCTTTTCTGGAGCTCATCCTAGTATAGAGGAAATTGCAACGACTCTACAGGTGGAACAGTCAGTGCTGAAGGGAAATGTTGCCAGTAAGAGTGGAGTCAAAGGTTTCCATTTAGAATTTCTTGTAGATCAAGCTCAAGAATTTGCCAACGCCAAGAAGTGGACAGTCTATAACTCCATTCTGGCTCTGTGTATCTACGACATTGTTCTATTTCCTAATCAACCTCAGTTTGTGGATATGCACGCTGTGAGGGTTTTTATCCGGAAGAATCCCATTCCCACTTTGTTAGGTGATTTCTACCACTCAGTGCATTTCAAAAATGAGAAAAGAAGAGGGGGGTCCTATCAACTGCTGTACTCCACTTTTGTCTGATTGGTTTCTGAAACATTTGCCTCAATCTGGTGCGTTTGTGGACACGAGGGATTCTCTAAAGTGGTCTAAACGGATAATGGGGTTGACTGCTGATAACATTGTTTGGTTTGACCGTCAGTTGCAAGGGGTAGAGATCATTACCAGCTGCGGAAACTTCCCGAATGTACCTCTAATAGGCAGGAAAGGGGGAATTAATTATAACCCAATCCTAGCTATCAGACAATTTGGGTATGCCTCAAGGAACCCTCCTGAAAACCAACATATAGAAGAGTCTTTGTTCTTTAATAGGGAGGAAGATACAGAGGTGTTAAGAGGGGTTGTGCATGCTTGGGGACACCTACACAAGATTGGGAAGACTGTCTTTGGAAAAGGTGATTGTAGAGCCTATCCATAATATACTGAATGGATTCAAAGAAAGGTGGAAGAAGTTCTTTTGCCCTTTTCAAGAGAGTCACCTCTGTATCCAGCAATTCCGGAATAACCTACCACCGTTCCCATGGAGGAGTTTAACAAACTGCAAGCTACAATGAAAGAGCTTTGGGTGGAGAATTTGGACCTGAGTAGTCTTCTTCAAAATGCTTTGCACGCCAACAGAGAGCTGGAGTGAAGAGCTCAAGAAGCGGAACGAATCTTAGCAGCAAAAGAAAGGGACCTTGTCGAAAGAGCCCAACACTTCCAAAAGATTAGTAAAGGTGTTGATGCTGCTACTCAAGCTCACAAGAAGACCAAACAGGTCTTAGCGTAGAACAAAGAGAAGTTAACCAAGTTTCAGCAAGCCTGGGATGAGGTCAGGCTCGAAAATGCAGAGTTACAAGAACAATTAAAGGCTAAAGATGACGAGCTTCTTAGAGCACATGAACAACGGCGAAAACATAGGGAAAACTTTGCAAAGAGCCAAGAACAGCTAAAGATTGTTGATGATGAATTGAAGAGATCCAAGAAAAAGATTGAAGATGCCATGGTGGAGATAGGAGACTCAAAATACAAGATGGGGTGAAAAGATTCAAGGAAACGAGTACTGATGAAGCTCTCATGATGCACGCAGATTCATTAACTGAAGCCCTGAATAGGAGAGACATTTTGATCAAGGAGTTGATTGAAAAGTCGGGTCATCAGCGCACTAGGATCCTTTTTGAAGAAATTAAGCATTCTAGCGAGAAATTGAAAAATTTAGAGTTAGATGTGTGATCTTACTTTCCCCTCTTTTAATGTATTTTGTTGATGTATTGTTGGCTACCATCAGGCTTGTTGATGGAGTCATCTCTTTGATGTACTTTTCATTTACGAACTCATTGTAAAATGTTCCAGCACTTATTAGCTTTCTGTTTAATTAATGGATTATTCAAAGGGGTTTCTTCGGCATCACGTTATTCACCAGCACATTATCACAGCACAGTTCTTCGCAATATGCTTCTCTCAATATTATGTGACTATAGTTGAGATTCTTGTGATTAAGACTGGAATCAGGGTGTAAAACGCCCTGGCATTGATAAATATGGCATGGACATGGCATTTGCATTGCATATCATTTTGCATGTGTTGTTTGCTTTGCAGGTACTTGTTGCAGAAGATCTCTAACCTTTATTTGGTTTCAGGCATTATAGCTGAGAATCACGTTCACCGATACTCAACTCGAAGAAATCAAGCAAGGATTATGGAACAAATGCAGAATGATTTGGCTGAAATGAGGGCACGCATGGACCAGTTCATGACTCTCATGACTGGTATGGCGCAAACTCAAGAGAGATTGAGGCTTCTGGTCGAGCGTCCAGAGACTACGCCAGGAGGTAATCAGAATAACAATTCATAGACTCATAGCACTCCTCCTCCTGTTGGCAATCCTCCTCCTGTGGGCAATTTGGGTAATGGAAATGTCAGAAATGATGATGTTGTTCAGGAAGATGCTCAGGAAGACCAGTTCACCCTAGTGGACGCTGAGATGAGTAATCCTAATGACAAAAGGTATGATGAGCTGGCTGAGAAGATACGAGCTATGGAATGCAAGAATTCTATGGGTATTGATGTTACCAATCTGGGTCTGGTACCTGGAGTCAGAATTCCTCACAAATTCAAGTCGCCCACTTTTGATAAATATCAGGGCAATATGTGTCCCCAGACACATATCCAAGCTTATTTTGGGAGAATTTCAGCCCATACAGATGATGAGAAGTTATGGATGCATTACTTTCAAGACAGTCTGGCTGGAGCTTCCTTGACCTGGTATATGAAATTAAACAGAGCTGCTGTGAGAAGTTAGAAGGATCTGGCAGAAGCATTCCTAAAGCAGTACCAGTACAATATTGACATGACGCCCAACCGCACTCAATTGCAGGGGTTGTCACAGAATGCTAAGGAAAGTTTCAAGGAATATGCTCAAAGGTGGAGAGAGATGGTTGCACAGGTTCAACCTCCTTTGCTGGATAGAGAAATGGCAGACATGTTTATGGGCACCCTGCAAGGGGCATTTCTTGAAAGATTGGCTACGTGTCCATCAACCGGATTTGCTGATATAGTGATTGCTGGAGAAAGAATAGAGAGTCTGTTGAAACTTGGAAAGATCCAAGATGTAAGTGGGGCTGGCTCTTCTGGGACGAAGAAACCATTTGCTAGTGGTCAGAAAAGAAGAGAAGGTGATACAAATGCTGTATATAGAGGACGAGGCAAAGGACGTTCTCAGGGTTACCATCAAGTAGGTGCAGTGACAATCCCAGCACCATCTGTTCAACAACAACAACCACTACAGCAAGCTCAGCAGCAGCAGCAGCAACCTCCTTTCCAGCAGAGGTCTAGATAGAGGGATCGTAAGATTGACCCTCTCCCTATGACTTATGTTGCGTTGCTACCACAGTTACTCAAGTTGAAGTTGGTTGAGCTTTGTACTATGAGACCTCCTGCCGCTGGCAACTTGCCACCTAATTTTGATGTTAACGTCCGCTGCGAGTTCCACTCAGGTGCTCAAGGGCTCTCCATTGAAAAATGTTGGGCGTTTCATCATAAGGTGCAAGACTTGATTGACGCTAAAGCAATCAATTTCTCGTTGCCTCCTAATGTTCTCCAGAACCCCATGCCTGATCATGGTGTGGTAGATGTGTGTGCTATTGAAGACAGAAAGAGGCTAAATTTGGTAATAGATATCAGTTAGGTGAAGACTCCATTGCCAGTGGTGAAGGATCGTTTGTTGAAGGGACAGGTGTTCCCGGGTTGTGATCAAAATTGTTCTGAATGTATGAGTCAGAAGAATGGCTGTGATAAGTTGAGAACTGGTTTGCAAAGTCTAATTAACGAGGGACGTCTACAGTTTGACCGGGTTGTGAAAGAAGCTGACAAGGTGTCAACTGTGACCATCTATTATACTCCTGCTGAAATCCAAGTGCCTACAGGTACAACTCCTGTGGCAAGTGTTGTGCCAAAAAGACCCAGTCCTGTTACCATCACGGTGCCAGGACTAGTACCGTTCACAACTACGAAGGCAATCCCATGGCATTATGGAGCAGACGTGTACTATGAAGGGAAGAAGCAGGAAGTCGGGACATCATCCAGTTCAAATATTGATAATGTGGGTGGTGTAGGAGGCTTTACAAGGGGCGGAAGATTGTTTGCTCCCCAAACTTTGCGAAGTGATAAAGAAGTGGAAGCTGCAGTAAAGGTTAAAGGAAAACAGGTGGTTGAAAGTGTGCCTGTGCCTGAAGCAGAGACAAAGATTGACTTTGACAATGAGGTGGAAGAGTTCATGAGGATAATAAAGAAAAGCGATTATAAAATCGTCGATCAACTGAACCAGACGCCCTCGAAAATTTCAATTTTGTCATTGTTGATGTGTTCTGACGCGCACCGGGAGGCTTTGTTGAAAGTGTTGAAGAGATCATATGTTCCACAGGAAATCACTGTTAATCAGCTTGAAGGTGTGATCTCTAATGTCAATGTCAGTCACGGATTGGGTTTCACAAGCAGAGATTTGACGTCCGAAGGGAGAAACCACAATAAAGCTTTGCACATTACAATGGAATGCAGGGGTGCAGTGCTATCTCACGTGTTGGTAGACACTGGTTCCTCGCTCAATGTCTTGCCTAAGAAGGCGCTAATGAAGCTAGAGGTTGATGGTTTGATTTTAAGGCCCAGTGAGTTGGTTGTCCGAGCGTTCGATGGAACGAAAAGATCTGTGGACCGCAAGTGTTCAAATCTACATTCCATGTGATGGACATACAACCTGCGTATAACTGCTTATTAGGCCGCCCTTGGATTCATGCGGACGGGGCTGTTACATCCACTTTACACCAAAATCTGAAATACGAGTTCGAGGGACAAGTTGTGATAGTGTGTGGTGAAGAAGATATTTTTGTTAGCCACTTGTCCACGCTCAAGTATATTGAAATGGATGGGGAAATTCACGAGATGCTTTGCCAGTCGTTTGAAGCGGTGAATATTGACAACGTGCCTGAATCTTCCCTTGCACCAGAAAGAGCCAATACATCCATTTCGTCCTATAAGCAAGCTGTCGAGGTTGTCAGAACGGGTAATGCCCAAGGCTGGGGCAAGCTGATAGAGACACCAATGAAGGAGGATAAGTTTGGTATTGGATATCATCCCTCTATGACTTCTGCCACAGAGAATAGCGGACCTATCACTTTCAGTAGTGGGGGAATCATTTACCCAGAGTAGTCTTGTGCAGCTACAGAAGATGGCGTTGACAGTGACTATGGCTTAGACAACTGGGTACGCCCACGCGCTCCGGGACAACCATTGCAGAATTGGTCTGTTGAAGAAGTCATCCGAGTTACTCTTTAAACAGAGTAATTTTCTTTGTTTTTCTAACCATAATGCATGTTAAAATCTTGCGCTCTGCCCAAGGCGTATAGATTCATTTGTAGGGCCACCCTGTTTGCATTTGCAATTTTAATCATTAATAAAGTACGTTTTGCACTCAAATTTTGTTCTCTGTCTTTCATTTTTATTTTTCCACAAAAATAATAAAATGGCAATGTTTCATTTTTTTATTTTAAAATAAATTCTAAAATAAAGCATGACCCGTTCGTGCAGACTTGATCCTCCGGATTTCATTGATAACGGTTCTACTATGGCCATGTATGACTTTGACAAACCGATTTATCAAGCCGAAGAAGGGGATGAGAAGAGCTGTGAACTCCCTGAGGAACTGGCCAGATTGTTAAAACAAGAGGAAAGGGTCATCCAGCCTCATCAAGAGACCATAGAGATCATCAATATTGGTACCGAGGATGCTAAGAAAGAGATCAAGATTGGTGCCAGCTTGAAAGCAGATGTGAAGAAGGCGTTGATTGAGATGTTGTGTGAATATGTTGATATCTTCGCCTGGTCGTATCAAGACATGCCAGGGTTGGATACTGATATTGTTGTGCACAGGCTTCCATTGAGAGAAGAATGCCCGCCAGTCAAGCAGAAACTTCGTCGGACTCATCCTGATATGGCTATAAAGATCAAAGAAGAAGTTTAGAAGCAATGGGATGCAGCGTTTCTTGCTGTGACTAACTATACTTCTTGGGTTGCCAACATCGTGCCGGTACCAAAGAAGGACGGAAAGATGAGAATGTGTGTGGATTATCGAGATCTTAACAAAGCTAGTCCGAAAGATGATTTTCCAATGCCTCACATTGATGTACTGGTCGACAATACAGATCAGTTTTCAGTGTTCTCATTCATGGACGGTTTCTCTGGATACAATCAGATTAAGATGGCACCTGAAGATATGGAGAAAACCGCATTCATTACTCCGTGGGGTACATATTGTTATAAGGTGATGCCTTTTGGGTTGAAAAACGCAGGGGCAACGTACCAGCGGGAAATGGTAACATTATTTCATGACTTAATCCATGAAGAGATTGAATGTTATGTGGATGACATGATTGCCAAGTCGAGAACAGAAGAAGAACATCTGATTAACTTGAAAAAGTTGTTCGAAAGGCTGAGAAAGTTCCGTCTAAGGTTGAATCCTAACAAGTGCACTTTTGGGGTGCGTTCTGGAAAGCTGCTGGGTTTCATTGTGAGCGGAAAAGGGATTGAGGTTGATCCTGCCAAAGTGAAAGCAATACAAGATATGCCTGAACCGAGAACAGAAAAAGAGGTTCGTGATTTTCTGGGTAGATTGAACTACATTGCAAGGTTCATATCTCACCTAACAGCCACATGTGAACCAATTTTCAAACTGCTAAGAAAAGATCAAACGGTCAGGTGGAATGACGATTGCCAATTGGCATTCGATAAAATAAAAGAATACTTGCAGGAACCTCCAATTCTCATGCCTCCAGTTACAGGAAGACCTTTGATAATGTATTTGACAGTGCTTGAAGGTTCTATGGGTTGTGTTCTCGGTCAACACGACGAGACAAGTAGGAAGGAGCATGCTATTTACTACCTGAGCAAAAAGTTCAATGATTGTGAGTCCCAGTACTTAATGCTTGAAAAGACATGCTGTGCACTTGCATGGGCTGCTAAGCGATTGAGGCAGTACATGATCAGGCACACAACTTTGTTAATTTCAAAAATGGATCCTATCAAATACATTTTCGAGAAACCAGCACTAACAGGCAGAGTTGCACAGTGGCAAATGGTTTTAACAGAATATGATATCCAGTATACTTCTCAAAAGGCCATCAAAGGAAGTATCTTGTCAGACTATCTTGTGCAACAACCGATTAATGATTACCAACCCATGAAATTTGATTTCCCTGATGAGGACATCATGTTTCTCAAAGCTAAAGACTGCGAGGAACCACTCCCGGAGGAGGGGCCAGACCCTGAATCCAAATGGAGTCTGATGTTTGATGGGCTTGTCAACATGAATGGGTGCGGAGTTGGAGCGGTTCTTATCACGCCGGAAGGTGTTCATATGCCTTTCACTGCCCGAATAACTTTCGGATGCACCAACAATGAAGCAGAATATGAAGCCTGTATAATGGGAATTGAGGAGGCGATTAATTTGCGAATTAAGGCCCTTGATATTTTTGGTGATTCAGCTTTGGTAATCAATCAAGTGAAAGGGATTTGGTACACGCACAAAGCAAACATGGTTCCGTATAGAGATTATACAAGGAGATTGCTGACATTTTTCACAACAGTGAAGCTGTACCATATTCCCATAGATGAGAATAAGTTTGCTGATGCCTTGGCCACGTTATCTTCCATGATCAAAGTGCAAAGATGGAATCATGTACCTAAGATAGAAGTATCTCGTCTTGACAGACCTGCATTTGTGTTTACTCTTGATGCAACGTCTGATGACAACCCATGGTTTCACGACATTAAGTGTTTCTTGAAAAGTCAAGAGTATCCGCCAGGGGCATCTACTAAAGATAAGAAGATGTTGAGAAGGTTATCTGGTAGCTTCTTTTTGAATCAGGATGATGTGTTGTACAAACGGAATTTTGACATGGTTCTGCTCAGATGCGTGGATAGACACGAAGCGGACCTGTTAATGCAGGAAGTACATGAAGGCTCTTTCGGTACTCATGTCGGAGGACATGCAATGGCTAAGAAACTATTGAGGTCAGGATATTATTGGTTGACAATGGAAGCGGATTGTTGCAAGTATGCTCGCAAGTGTCACAAATGCCAGATCTATGCAGACAAAGTGCACGTTCCTCCAAATCCGTTGAGTGTCATGTCCTCTCCCTGGCCCTTTGCCATGTGGGGCATTGACATGATCGGGAAAATTGAGCCTACTACTTCAAACGGCCATCGTTTCATCTTGGTCGCCATTGATTATTTCACTAAATGGGTTGTAGCAGCATCTTATGCCAACGTCACTAAGCAGGTGGTAGCTCGTTTCTTGAAACGGGATATCATTTGCCACTATGGAGTGCCCGAGAGAATCATTACTGATAATGGTTCTAATCTAAACAACAAAATGATGGCTGAGCTATGCCGGGACTTCAAAATTGAACACCACAATTCTTCCCCATATCACCCAAAGATGAATGGCGCTGTGGAGGCGGCCAATAAGAATATTAAGAAGATTGTGCAGAAAATGGTTATCACATATAAAGATTGGCATAAGATGTTACCATTTGCTTTGCATGGATACCGAACGTCAGTACGCACGTCCACTGGGGCAACACCATTCTCACTTGTATACGGTATGGAGGCAGTACTACCGGTCGAAGTTGAAATTCCATCCCTCAGAGTCATGATGGATGTCAAGTTAGACGAAGCTGAGTGGGTTCGTGCCAGATTTAATCAGTTGAGCCTCATTGAGGAGAAACGACTGGCAGCAGTGTGTCATGGGCAGTTATACCAGTGGAGGATGAAGCAAGCTTTTGACCAAAAGGTGCGTCCTCGGGTTTACAAAGTGGGAGATGTGGTACTCAAAAGGATCCTTCCTCCTAGTACAGATCACCGGGGCAAATGGACTCCCAACTATAAAGGTCCATTCGTGGTTAAGAAGGTCTTCTCGGGCGGAGCCTTATTACTTACAACCATGGACGGCGAAGACTTTTCATCCCCTATCAACTCAGACGTAGTCAAAAAATACTTCGCATAAATAGACCCGCTGGACAAAAAAAGAAAAAAAAGAAAAGTCCAGGCAAAAAAGGGCATCCCGGCGAACCACAAAAATAGAATAAAAGGTTTTGGCAAAAATTAGGGATATAAAATAAAAAATTATACACCCGGTGAGTTGAAAATCCGCAAGGACAACTCAGGCAAAAAAGGGTATCCCGGTGGAGTGAAACCCCGAAAGGACGGTCCACGCAAAAGAGGGATTTAAGCGAACGACTACGATCTGAGTTATCTGTACTCCATCACAGTTTCAACAACTGACATTCCAAAGGGGAGGAATCAGTCTGATCATTCCTCAGAAGGCAAGGTCGGGGAGTCTTGAAGACATACTAGCCATAGCAGAATGGAAACTCAGTGGAATGTCGTTTTCACATTGCCATTAGGATAGTTTCTTTTCTCAATTTTCAACGATCGCCTCTTTCCAGGGATTGCTTCCTGATGTAATTGCCTATTCTAGGTTTTTCTCCAATAAATTGAGTTTCAGTAAAAAGCTTCTTATTTTGTTTTATTGCTTTGTTTGCAAAAACGTCCAAATTTTTGATAAAACATTGCATTTGAAAACATGGTGGCTTTACAATAACATGCGCAAAAAAACATTTAAAATTACTTTGAATGTTGAACAATCCTGGATGGTGGATTCAAACCACGCAATATTCTGGGGCATGTGTGTGTATGCTTTTGTTGCAAGTAACAGGTCCAGTTGATTTCAAGCACAAGACGAGTAATTACTTATTCCCACGCATAAGACTGGGGCAATCATGTTCGGGGAAGGGTTCACATGTCACCCTTTTGTCACAACGTTTACTAATTGAGTCCATCATTCGGTAGGCGGTCGGTCACGACGTTTCGATATTGGTAAATAGAGTTCAACTGGATAGTGTTATATCTTATTAAGTCGAAGCGGTTCTCCCAAGCAGAGTTTGTTATAAACTCATTATCCCCAACGGAATCGTCGAAGGGAGAGTTCTTCTAGCATGGGGCATTATGACACTTATCCTAAGCTCGACAGTCTTATTCCTCAGCAGACTACCGTGGAGTTGCTTTGGGTTTCCCAGCAGATTTCTAGGGACTCTTTCCCAGCAAGTTGCAGTGAAATGTTATAACCAGGATTTGTATATCCCCGGCATAGTAGCCCAGATTCCCAACAAGATCGTATCTCTGATAATTGCATTCCCCGCAGAGTTCAGCATTGAATCTTGTCAACAATACTCTCCAGCTGAGTTGTTTTCTCCCCGCAGAGGCTTATTGATCAACATAATCTATTCCTCAGCAAGGTGATAGTACATGCTTTCCCCAGCCGGGTTAGCAGGTTGATTCTCCCCTCAAAGGATCTCGGGTTTGGTAGATCCTCATGCAGAGTTTTACTGATTTTTCTTCCCTAGCAGGACGTCATTCAAAAAAATTCTCATCCCCAACGGAGTTGCTGTGACTAGAATTCATCCCCAAGCAGATGAAGTAATTCCTGGCAGAATCACCACTCCCCTCATATCCCAAAGTCCAATTTATTTTTGGCAGGCCTGACAGTTCGAAGCAGACGAATTGTTCATTCATTCTCCAGCAGAGATATTATCCTTTCAGGAGTCTCTAAGATCAAATCATTGATTATTGTTCCTCAACAGAGTCAGCAGGGATGTCTGATATGGATGCAGAGCGTAATCCAGTGTTGAATTTTTACAAAAGTCCATCTTAGGGTGGCAAATCAGCAAAGTTCAACCGTAGATTGGCAAAAGGTCCATCCAAGGGTGGCAAATTTTTAAAGTCCAACCGTAGATTGGCAAAAGGTTCATCCAAGGGTGGCAAATTCTTAAAGTCCAACCGTAGATTGGCAAAAGGTCCATCCAAGGGTGGCAAATTCTTAAAGTTCAATCGTAGATTGGCAAAGGTCTATCCAAGGGTGGAAAATTTTTAAAGTCCAACCGTAGATTGGCAAAAGGTCCATCCAAGGGTGGCAAATTCTTAAAGTCCAACCGTAGATTGGCAAAAGGTCCATCCAAGGGTGGCAAATTCTTAAAGTCCAACCGTAGATTGGCAAAAGGTCCATCCAAGGGTGGCAAATTCTTAAAGTCCAACCGTAGATTGGCAAAAGGTCTATCCAAGGGTGGCAAATTCTTAAAGTCCAACCGTAGATTGGCAAAAGTCCATCCAAGGGTGGCAAATCATTGGAAAGTCCAACCGTAGATTGGCGAAAGTCCACCCGTAGTGTGGCAAGTCAGTAGTCATCTGACTCCCTTTAAGAGACCGCAACTAAGTCCAACCGTAGATTGGCAAAAGTCCATCCAAGGGTGGCAAATCATCAGTAAGTCCAACTGTAGATTGGCAAAAGTCCCCCGTAGTGTGGCAATTCAGCTGCAAAGTCCAACCGTAGATTGACAAAAGTCCACCCGCAGTGTGGCAAGTCAGTAGTCGTCTGACTCCATTCAAAAAGACAGTCCACCCGCAGTGTGGCAAGCCAGTAGTCGTCTGGCATTGTACAAAAGACATTGCTAAAGTCCACCCGTAGTGTGGCAAGCCAGTAGTCGTCTGGCGTTATACAAAAGATGTTGTTAAAGTTCACCCGCAGTGTGGCAAGCCAGTAGTCGTCTGGCGTTGTATAAAAGACATCCCTTCAGTTTTATTCTTCCCATCAGAGTTTTCTACAAGCAGAATTCATTTGGTTGGGTTTATATCCCTTTTCTTCTTCTCCACAGAGTGCAAATTTTCTAGTTATTTTTGGTATTTAATCCCTCCATACCTTGAAAGTCTGACAGCAATCGCTGTCATCCATTCAGGTCTACAGTGATTGAATATGGGCACTTACTCCTCAGTTTATTGGTCCATATCAGATTTCTGCAAGAGTCGGACCTGTTGCCACCCAATTTGTCAAATTCGCATGATGTGTTCCATGTGTCACAGCTTCAGAAGTATGTTTCGGATCCGTCACACGTGATTCCGATGGATGATGTAGAAATAAGGGATAACCTTATGGTTGAGGCTTTACCAATACAGATTGAAGACCGCGAGGTGAAGCAATTGAGAGGTAAAGAGATCACTCTTGTGAAGGTAGTGTGGGAAGGCGCTGTGAGTGGAAATATGACTTGGGAATTAGAGAGCAGGATGCGAGAGTTATATCCGAAGTTATTCGTATAAGGTAAAAAAATTTAGGATGAAAATATTCTAAGTGGGGGAGAGTAGTAACTAGGGGTGGCAAACGGGCATGGCCGCCCCGTTTAGGCCAGCCCTGTAAAAGCCCGCAAAAAACGGGGCGGGGCGGGGCGGTCAAAGGTAGAGATGCGAGTTCATTTTCTAGGCCCGCCCCATTTAATGACGGGCCCGCGGGCATGCTATTCTCTTAAAAAAAACTTTTTTTATTCATTATATAATTTTAAAAAAAAACTCATTAATCCTAATACTACCAGTAAAAAAACACTATCATTATCCTACATAAAATAATTAAATTCAATAAACCTTAAATTTTACAAATTTAATTTAATTTCCTAAATTTTATGGGCCATAAGACATCATAAAATAAAATCAATTTTATTTGTTCCTAAATTTTTCTTATGTAAGAGTTTGGTCTTTTCTTTTTAGTTTGTTTTAGTTAGTGCTGCTGGACCCTAGGGGTCACTTGGCTTTGTAGTTGGTTTTTTGAATATATATATATATATATATATATATATATATATATATATATATATTCTTTTTTTCAAAAAAAAAAAAAATTTACCCGCGGGCATACCCGTGACCGCCCCACGCCCGCCCCTCTTTTTTGCGGGGCGGGGCGGGCATACTTAAATATGCGGGTTCAAAATTCAGGCCCGGCCCGCAAAAAATGACGGGTAAAACGGGCTTTCCCCACAGGCCGGGCCCGTTTTGCCACCCCTAGTTGCAACGCCCCGTTTGATTTTAATTATTCTCGTAATTTAAAGTCTGTGATGTTGTGTGTATGTATGTGTTTATGTGTGTTTGGTTATGTTTGGATTGCCCTTAGTATGGGGTAGTGACCTTAGAATTATAGAGAATAAGGTATTGGGGGTGGGTGACCAATTGTGTAGAGATGAGTGGTGTGGTTAGTAATTAATTATTAATATTAGTTAGTAATTATTTATTGGAATAATATTATATAGATATTATTTGAAATTAAATAATTATTATTGACATTATTTGTTACAATTTATTTGGGAGAATAATAATAATAGAAATAATAATAATAATAATAATAATAATAATAATAATAATAATAATAATAATAATAATAATAAGGGAAGAAAATTAGGGAAAAAGAATCAATGCGTGTTTTGAGTTGAGAAAAGAGCAAAAGGAGAGCTAGGGCAAAGGAGAAGAAGAGGGAGAACCGCCATTGCTAAGGTTGAAGTTTTTGGCAAAACTATAAGGTAATGGTGTGGTTCTAACTATCTAAGGGTTGCCATGATGATTGGTGGGTAGTTTCTAACATGTAGGGTTTTGAATTTTCTTCTCTTTGTTTATGAATATGATGGTTTTGATGAGTGATTGATTCTTGATAATTCAATGGATTGTATGTTGTTGTGTTGATTTCTGTTGAAAATTATGTGTGGTGTGATTGTTGTTGTTGAATTCGTTGGATTGAGAGCGTATGTTGTAAATGTGGAGTGTTGTACGTGTAATTCGCGTGTCAGAGTCGAATAATGTTATGAACGATTTTGAAAAGGAAAACTTGAGCCTTTAAACTTTTGAAAAGTGTATATTTGCATTGAAAAGTGTTTTGGACGAATCTTAAGAGAAGCTGGTTTTGAAACAACTTAAAAATAAGTTCTGGTGTAAAAATATAGCAGAAAAGTACTTCTGCTGCAGGTGTAATCGGTTACCAGAAACAAGTAACCGGTTACCCTGTTGAAAAATGGTGTTTTTGGGAAAAATTGTGAGTGGGTAATCGATTACTCAAATGAGTTAGCCGATTACCATGTGTGTGTTTGGCGTGGCAGTAGCTGGTTACCATGGTGTAACTGATTACCTCATTTGCGTAACCGGTTACCCTGAGACCAATTTTTCTAAAACTTTGAAAATTCATATCTTTTGATCCGTAGGTCCGTTTCAGCCGTCGTTCGAATCATTGGAAAGCTGGTTTCCTGTAATTTCTCTTAAAATTATTTTGAATGCCAGAATTCCAACTATTCGACATGTTAATTGTGTTTCTGTGTACATTGTGATGTGTTAAACGTTGAAATGTTGAGTTTGGTTGTGTGAATGTGTGTTGTAGCTATGGATTGCGATCATTGCATGTTTTGGCAGGTATATACTATATGTTGGACAATCGTGGTGTGATGTATTGGCTGTATGATAGTCATATGCATTGGTCTTTGTTGTATGTTGTTGTTGAATGCATATCATGTTGCATAAGTTGTATGATAAGTCGTGTGCCCATGTGGGGTGTGAGCGCCTTATCCGGATTCTTTGAAACAGAATCATGTTATTATTGTTGTTGAGGTAATTGCGTGCCCATGTGGGGTGTGAGCAATTACGGGTGTTCGTGTGCCCATGTGGGGTGTGAGCGATCACGGATGTAGTGTGCCCATGTGGGGTGTGAGCGACTTATATGGAAATTCTGACGGGAATTATGATCATGAAAAAGAGATCGAATTGGTACCACATGCATTGAGTCAAGTTGTTGAGTCTCATTGCATTGCATAATTGTTGCATCTGTTGTTGCGTGAATGTTGTATTGTATGTTGGATGTTGTTGTGGTGTGTTGTGGAATGGGTGATATGCATGATATAGTTTGTTGCCTACTTTTTGTCATGTTTTCTTTTATCTAGTTATGATATCTCACCCATTCTATTTGAATGTTGCCTCCACGCGGGTAACGTGCAGATAGCCAAGGATAGTGCGGAATTGTGGTTAGTGAAGACGAAGTCCTTCACTTTATGTTGTGAGTTAGTGTCTGCTCTGATATGTAACACTGGTGATTATGGAACGCTTCATGATTTATTTCCGTTATGGTTATTATATTTTGTTTTAATCGATGATGAATGTGTGGTTTAAATATGCTAAGTTTTTATTGTTGATTCGAAGAAGTTTTCCGCTGCTTATTTAGAAGAATTTTTAATAATGATTTCGTATTACCATTTATAATAATGAGCATGTGTTACATGTTATTTGCTTGAGCCGGTGTGTTGTTGGAAGTAACATCCTAAGTGCTGAATTTTTTCTTTGAATTTTTACTCTGATAATTGTATTATTTTACGTGGGGATTTAGGGTGTTACACTTATCAACTACCTACAAGACCACCCAGTATAGCCCATTCAACAATTTACTCTTAGTTCATAACTCAATCTTGTTTTGTCTTTTATTGCTTACCACAGACTCAAACTTCTCAAGACACACTACTCACTACTCGAAATAAAGAGTGTGATACTCCACAACCATCTCAGAACAATGTAATAAACTACACACACATGTGACCATAATGCTACTATCACATAATTCTTAATACCAAGGTATAACTTTCTCCACTCCACTTCATACTCTAAAACTCTTCATATGTGGACAATCATCAACTACTCGCCCCTATCTTAGTCTCAATAAAATCTTAATAACTCCATAGTCTCTTTATCTAAAATGTATTCAATTATAGTAGTTGTATTGCAAGTTTTACACTATTCCTCACTCTGCATTCACTTCTCTTCTAAGGTAATTCTCTTAACTCCAATTATAGAAACATTCTACTAAAATCCTTGAATCCAACTTACTTTCTCTTTTCCTCAACACAAATCTCATTCAACCAATCCCATTATAGCTTCTGATGTTATATAATGCTTATTCTATCTTTGACACAAATCTCTTTCAAATGATCCTTAGGTAACTCAACATTCCATAGCGGTCTCTTACTAACACTAAACCTCTGACAAACTATCCTGAACTCGGCCTTTCTTATAAAATTGGGTATACTTAGTTTATCTTCTAGGCTTCATTTGATGCATACATGCTTCACTTGGAATAGGCAATCATATCCTTGAGTCTCTCCTCATACTTTAATATTACCTTATACCCTTAACAAGGATGATTAACGCCAATATCTCTAGAGACTTCAAACATCTAGAAGATGTCATTCTGAACATACTCTCGTTCTTCCAGTATACCCTAATGACCTTAGAAGCTGAAACACTGATATACTACCTCGCTTCCAAACCTTATAACATACGAGCAAAAAAAATCATCCTTCCTCCTTCACTGTATGGAATTACTTACAATACTTATTTCATACCAGTGAGTCAATATTGTTCTATTAGCAGATTCACTTATTCTTCAAAACTCTAAAAAAATTCATCCAATAGAAAGTCCTCTACTTCTGACTCCTTTAGTACTACAGGGTTGCCTGAACCATACACTACCCTTCAATTCCACATTACCAGAATCACAACTTCAACCAAGACTTCGACTAAGTCTACCGGTTCTCCTTACTTTCAAATTCTTGGTTTAAGCTCACTCCCAAAGCACCATACCTACTACACTTTGGAGTCCTTGTGGTCGCTCAACCATGATCCTACCTACCACGTGCATAGAATTAGGTTGACCAGGCCCAATACTACACATAGTAATATTAAGAATCATGTTGGCTAAACACACATGTGAGGCAAGAATAAAGTTACTTATGATGTTTCAAGGTTAGGTCGAGAGTCGACCAGCTCTGATACCAATTGTAACAGCCTGTATAATATATATCTAGAATAATATCATACAAGCGTTAATTCTTGGTACTGACCCAACATAAGTGCCTAATGACATCATTATATACACATGACCGACTAAATTCATCTATGGCACATATTATACAATAAAGCCTAAAAATAAAAATCTAAGAACTACGTACAATATCTTCATTGTACACAAATCCACATCAAAAGATCACAATAATCAGCATCCCTTTAAATATTAATGTACACCTCCTCTTACATATATAATATGCAAATAATCACCTAAAAAACAACATCAATATTGGGGTGAGATAATAATCTCAGTGAGTTCGCCTATCCTATGGGTCCACTCAGCTCTACAGGGTTTTCTAGTTGAATCCTAACTCAAGTATTAATCTCGCGTTACTTGTGTATCATTTACACAAGATAACTAAGACTTAAGTGTCTAAGAGATATTTGCAATGTATAGAAACATGTCACAGAGTTCCTGCAATTGAAACAATCACTATTCGAAATCACGAAACATCAATCCTCGAACGAACCTACGTCTAAACTAGGCTCGGTTCATGCGTGCTCGTATGATTATACTTTCACGGTGGATACCAGGCCCTCTATGAGACTCAAACTCAGTTCAAGCGGTCGTCCCTTGTATGGGACTCTAACCCATTTAAGGTATCTTTCACCGTATGGGACTGTAACCCACTTAGGTGTCCACCTTTCCCCCATGTCCGACATGGTTGGAACTCAAACCCAATTAAGGCACGAATCATTGGTGCCACATCCCCAATTACCACTTTATCCAAGCCTTTGAAGTGGTATGTGCATAATTCACATCGGAATACGTGATTAGGTCTCAACAACAAAAATAAGATTTTCCGAGCAAAACTCCTCACTAAATAACACTTTTGGAACAAAGGTTCCTCGCGTAATATCAAATAAATTCTAACGGTGCTCATCAAATACTAGGTGTTCATCTTCACCCACTCACATAATACTCCACATATTCCATACAAAGCATATTGATTCGTTAATCGGGCGAATACTTGTCCTCGATACACACCTAGGTACCATTACGTCCAAGCATCACCACATACTAATTTCCATTACCTAGATTATCTTTCTATGTTATTAGTTCTCCTAAGGTTTCCTCACTCATCATCGTAGACTTTTAATCATTCATGCATACACACAAGTATCACATCCAACAATATACATAGCATACATTAACATATAGTTCTTAGCTTACATAATAGTTTATCATCATTATCCTATAAATCATTGGCATAAAAAAAATCATGTCTTACTTCACCATTTACTAAAGCATTTAAAGAGATTTCCAACGATGTGACCGTGCGTCAAACGGAGTTACGAAACTCAAGTTACGGTCATTTTAACCAATCAACTATAAAAACTCGTCTAAGGGACTTGCCTATAAAATATTTCTTGAGGGAATCGACTATGAAGTCTCGCATGAGGGACTCGACTATAAAGTCTCGCCTGAAAGACTCGACTATAAAGTCTCATATGAGGGACTCGACTATGATGTCTCGCCTAAGGGACTCTATTATAAAGTCTTGCTTAATGGACTCGACTATAAAGTCTCACCTAAGGATAGATCCGTGCAGGGAAACCTTAAGAATATGGACACTCTTACTAAACCACTTCACCCTTTTTAAACCCTCATGCTTGAGGGACTGTGTACAGATATAATTTTATTAGGCCCATAAGATGGGATAGTCCGTGGAAAAGAGCGAAGGCTAGGCTCCATAGGGAGGGGCAAGCTACCCAATAAAGCCATGGGCCGCCTAAAAAAGCCATATGGTCGATCGAAGGGACCCTCAAGGTCTCCTGGGAAGACTCTAACAATCCATCTGCCCAATAAACATGGGTGATGAAGTGGACCCACAATGACTACCTGACAAATGGCCAGTCAAAGGGAGAAACCACTCTCCTCACAGCCCGAAAAGACTAAATCGCCCCCATGATCATATTTCTTGGTCACAAAGCTAGAGTAAACTGAATCTCTAACCCATGCCTAAAATGCTTATATAAATACCTCCCCCAGAGGGAGAAAGGGATCATTATTTACACCCTAAAGAGCACAACGCTCACCATGTTTTTACATAACCATATGCTTGCTATCAAGCATCACATTCATCAGCAGAGTCTCTCACCTCATGTGAATATGTCTCCTAAACTATCTCAAAACACCACTGTACATGGCTTCTTGCAGCAGTGGACAAGCCCTAACCATTATATCGTGTTATAAACCTACTAAGGTCGTTGAGTCTCCCCGCCCTTCTACAGGGAACATGCACACTTATACTTTTTGACCATTACACAGTGATATAATAATAACATTAGCAATTACACAATATTCTATATACTGGTTTCAATCTAAACACTAAAATATATATTTAAAGTGTAAGAAAATTAAAATACGGTGAGAGAATACTATAATACTTTTGAAAGGTTTTCAGATTGTTAATATATTTTCAAATGAGCACAAATGCCTTTACATAGCAGAGCAACCATAATTATTCAAAGAAAAGGATACAATAGAAAAATATCAAAGTCGGTCCATAATCGATTATGGAAAGAATACAATTGATTATGCAAATGAATTTTAGGAAAAATTTGCTCAAATTATTACCATAGTGAATCATGCATAATCAATAGTCAATTACTTAGCAAGACACAACTCATAATCAATTATACAAAAATCATAATCAATTACAAGGCAAAAGACACTTCATAATCAATATCTATAAACCATAATCTATTATGCTAAGTTATACAATGTTCTGGCTTTTCCAAATATTTTTTCTAAAGATTTTCTGAAAGGGTGAAGTTGGAAAACAATTTTTGTGAGTGTGTGTATATATTTTAGCATTAAGAAAGCAACACATTATTTTACAATATAATCCTAATAAAATAAAATCACTTAAATTTTAGATCATGGACATGCTTTAAGATTTCATGTAGGGGTGTTCATTGGTTCGGGCAAATCCGAACCAAATCGGAATCCAAACCAAACCAATGTGTTTGGGTTGGTCATTTTTTCAGTTCGGCGAAAACCGAACCAAACCAATTAAAACCGATGTTAATTGGTTCGGGCAACGGATTTCTAATTTGCTACCCGTAAACCTGAACCAAACCAATAACAATCAACATAATTAATTTATATAATAAATTATTAATTTTCATTAAGTTATTACTTATTTATTGAATGAAGAGAAACATTGTTATAGCAGTTACCAAGTACAAACCATAATGAAAGAAACAAAAAGGTATAGTCTCTAGACATTTTTAATGAAAAACGGAACGACAACTTTCAAATTATCACAAGTATATCAATCATTGATGAAATATAGAGAAACTAAAAATTACAACCATTATAAATCAAACTCACAAATTGCAAACTACAAGTATTCACAAATCACAACTTTCTTCCCAAATCACAAAACCTCAAATCACAAGTATCTGCAAACTGCAAACCTTTAATTTTATATTATGGAATGGAGTATGAGTATGTAATCAAATTATTTTAAGTTATTGAATATTTAAGTAAAATACAACAACTGTATGACTAAGGTGATCATAACTTGTTTAAAAATATGTGTCATGTGTTCAATATTTATTTTTCATAGTGTGTAAACAAATAATTTTTAAAAAATATTTTTGTATATTTATATTTAATTTATCCGATCAATTCAATCCAAACCAATCCATTATTTTTCGGATAGGTTTGATTTGGGTTTTATTGCAAAAATATAGAAATCCAATCCAAACCAATCCATTTATTTTTCATTGGTTCGGATATCGGATTCTCTCAAAACCGAACCAAACCGGCCCGCGAACACCCTTAATTTCATGTTCATTCCTTTGATGATATGCATAGTATTTGAGCTTGTTGAGCCAATCACTAAAAACTTTACGTTACTTTTTTTATTCATGTCCATTATTTGAAGATGATCAAAATATTTTATTTTTGTGGAGGTAATAATTAAAATTTGTTTAAAAATATAAAACCACATTATTAGGTAGTAGGCCCAAGAAACATTGTGTCATCATCTACAACGTTTGGTTAAATGATCATGGATGAAGATTAGAACACTGAGATGAAAATATGATTCTAAGTCATATTGTACACAAGTTGATGAAGTTGATTAAGAAGAAAAATTGAAATCTAAGGTGTTATTTCCATAATAGATGTGTTCATTGTTTCTATAATTAAATGAAGACACTACTACAAAACGCGTAAACAATAATGTCATGGTCACCACGTTTCTTCCCTACACCGTTGTGACATCTCTAAACTAAGGCGCTATCATAATATTATTGTTTTTTTTATTAAAAATTATTTGTATATAACAACGGTTAAGGAGCCAACTGTTGTGATAACATCAAGCTTTCATGGGTTCGAACCTCAGGGCCCTCATATATGTTATTCCTTTAATGTTAAGTGACGCCTTTTCTTTTTTAATTATTTTTAAATAAAAAACTTAAAAGTTTATGATGACGGTTGAAGAGTTCCATCATTGTTAAGTAGTGTCTTTTCATTTTTAATTATTTTTAAATAAAAAACTTAAAAGTTATGACGACGGTAGAATAGCCCACCGTTGTTAAGTCACTCATTTTTCATTTTTAATTATTTTTAAATAAAAAACTTTAAAGTTTATGACCACGGTTGGTGATTACAACCGTTGTGATATATTTTGTTTTTTATTTAAAATTTTTAATTGTAAATACTCTGGCGTTTTTTTATGAAATTTCACCATGAAAGTAAAATATCACTACGGTTGCATGTATTGGCCGTTGTGGCAGCTTGATAATATTATACACTTCTAGTTAACTTGTCTCTTCAGTATCCTTTTTTCCATTGCAAATAGAAACTAGACGAAATAATACACGATTTCAACCCAAACCCTAACGTTCAATACTGTGAAACATTACACAATTTCATCCAAAACACCATCGTTCACCCTTCACTGTGTATTTGTCATTTTCGTCATCATCGTCAACCAAGATGACAATACCATCACGATCAACTAAGTTGTTACCGTCTAGAAGGAAAACAACAACAACACCATCGTCACCACAAGGAAGGAAGACAACATCATCACCAACACCAACATCATTTACTTAGTCATCACGTTTAAGATATGTAAAACATTTTTCCCCATGCATCTACAGTAAACTTCATTTGCCATTGTTGTGGTTGTTTTTGTTTTATTTTGTGGTTGATGTTTATGTTCTTGTTGTTTGTTGAAATACAAATAGAGTTAGGGTTTTGTTATCGTTCCACAGAGATTGTTCGGAGATATCGCAGCCGTTCTACAGTTGTATACGTTTTAAACTTCAAAGTAACAAGGGGTTTTGGTTGTTTTTAATCGAAACGTTTGCATTCAAATTTAAGTAATAGCGGTAGAAAGATTTGTTTTAACGATTTATAAAAAGCATGTCAAGATTAGGGTTTGACAAACCATTTTTGTACGTATATAATCGACAAAGCTAATGAACTCATTTAGACGGTAAGTGCAATCACATATCCTCCCAATATGTTTATCTCTAACACATATTGTGAGTTTTACCATTTTGATCCTTTGATGATCTCTCACTCAAACTATCAAAATAACAACATTCAAGTTCAATATTTATGAACATCAACACTCATAACTATCTCTAGCCAATGTGCATTGATGGATGAAAAGCCTAGGTAAAGAGTAAGAACACATTTCTGAATCATGCACCAACACAAAGAATAAACTATAGAAACAAAGTTTTTCATTATACATTCATCATCCAAGAGTTCACAAGCTAGAGTCAATACATATACATGCAAAAGATGGGTTTATCTACCATCTAACCTTGACACAAAAGGAAAATTAGCTCTCCATTGTCATGGAAGCTAAACAAACAAGAAGATGAAGAAGAATATCAAGCATCAATGCCGATCTCTCGACGAATGATGCTTCCAATCTTCCAAAATGAGATGCTACAGTGTCACAATGTATTTTGCTCTGAAATATATCAAGGATCCCAAGAAAAATACAGAAAGGTCTATTTATAAGGGGGCAGAGGATCGCAGAACGCACTAAGTGCGCTGCACCGCGCTGAGCACGGCCTCATTTATTGCCAAACCGACCTAGAAACGCGCTTAGCGGGCTCAAGACCGCGCTAAGCGGGCAACTCTCTGTAACTAGCTCCATCCCCGCGCTAGGAGCGCGCTTAGCGGGCTCCAAGCATGCTTCAAAAATTATTTTCTTCCCAAACTGCTTCTAGGGAGCCTTCCTTGCACCAAGCTTCACCTTTCCATGTAAAAACCATCAATTAAAACACAAAAGTTAAATAAATAAGTCTAATAATGTAATTAACTATACTACGGTTATTAACCGGAAACAATGGAAAAAAGCATCGATTATCAAATAAAGATCACAAAAAGGTGCTAAAAACTAAACTAAATATTAACACAATTTAGCACCTAACAACTCTCCCCAACTTGTTTCTTTGTTTGTCCTCAAACAAAGGGAAAATAGACTAGAAGCAAGAGGAAAAACGGATAAGCAAACACAAACAAAAATCAATGGTTCAAACCGAATTGATACGCCTGCAAGTAACGCTCAGCTCCAACAGAATAAAAATATGTATATGAACTAACTTCTAAACATAAATAACAAGCACTCATCATAAGCAAACAAATGTTCAAACGGGAATCACCTAATTTATTCAAATGAGCCAAGCTCAATATATACAAGGGACAAAACACACTCATAAGCAATTGTGCCACATCCAAAATAATTTATGCAATCATCTCACAATTTAATGAAAACAATGGAAACAAAGATCACAAAAGGACTTTTTATAGGTTGTAACTTGGTCGGGGTTAAGAAACAGGGGTCATATGTACACGACCATTGAACAAGAAAGGGTACAATTCATGAAGAGCATTTTCTTTTCTAAACAACCATTCTTGCTAAAACTTTCAAATTATTCTCACGATGCATTCTATCTATTTTTCTTTTGATTTCTACAATTTTCTTTTTCTTTCTCTATTGATTTTCATTTATTTTTCCTTTTCTTTCTTTTTCAATCTATTTTTGATTTCAATTGAGAATGCATTGCCCACAATTCCTTCTTCTCTTTTCACAATGAACCAATCTCCCCAACTTCAACAATACTAATACTTAAATAAAAAATGCTCTTCAAAGCGGTTAAAGTTCGGGTTCATGCTTCACGAATACAAAATTTTTCGTTTTAGGCTCAAGAGAGGTTTCTAATGATCACACACTCACAAGGTGACTTGAAGTGATTTTTGGAAAAGTGGTTCTACTCATAGTACTCAAAAATTGCCTTGATCATTTCCAAGTTTCCAAAATTTCAAAACAAAAAGTAAGATTAAACATAAAAAATTTGAGTAATGCAACAACCACTTAAATCCCTCAATAATATGTGAACAATGGAGGAAACTCACATTTGTGGTTATGTCCTAATTGATTCCAATATGAACAAATATGTAAAATGAAGAAAAGCTTGAAAATTATGTACAGCAAAAAGTTCATGTACGTATTAACATTCTACAAAGCACAAAACAGAGTACCTTTTGCATCAATTCAGAAATTTATCATCACCATCAATGTATGGTGAAGCACATCACTTTTGTACCAAGAAATTAACTTGCTTCATCCATTAAATACCTTAAAATAGAGAACAAACAACAACAAAATTTTGTACCAAAAATTATAAACATAGAACATCATCCGCCCGGATGGAAACTTCACTAATAACCAAAAAATATTGTAACAATTATCCAAAATCAACATCCGCCTGGATGGAGAATACAACAATCCTAAACAAAAGTAGATAATAATAAAAACATACTAATCATAGCAAAATACAAAATACAAGAAAAAAGACACATCAAACCCATCATCAATAAGAACTAGAGCTAGATGCTCCATCGCCCGCTCCATCATCACCATCGTCATCATCAACGCCTGCCCCATAACCTGCCCCCTCCGAAAAACCATGCCTGCCCTCTGGCCATCTTGCATAAGCCATGAGGTCCTCTCGAGACCTCAAAGAATGATCAATATGTGGCTTTTGGATCTGGAGCTGCAGCTGCATCATCGATTCGTGCATGAATAAGAGGGCCCGCAGGTGAGCCTCGTGCATTGCCCAATTGGCATCAGCACTTGGACCACGAGCACGCCCTGCAGGGGCAGCAGCAGCTACAGGAACAACATCATCAAAATTAATTGCCTGCAAACAATGACGAGTTATATAATTATCATCCAGCACAACCAATTTAACATTCCCATGAGTAGGAAGGGTGATACGCGCCCTATTGCACAAGGCCATGATAAGTCCAGGATAAGTCAAGGTACACGCAACCCTGTCACCCAACGGTGTAACACTCACAACTATCCTCTTAAGCTCACTGGAAATGATCTGTGCTAAGTCCACGGTCTTCTCGTCGTCAAGGATGTAAGCAATAAGAGCAGCAGCATCCATAGGAATTGAGGAGGTATGGCTACGTGGCTTAAGGTTGTGCAAAACAACCGCCATCACAATTTACGCTTCTGTAGTCAACACGCTCCTTAAAAACTTGAGAGGCGTTCCATTAGCGCTAAGCTGGTAAGTTTTCCCTCTCACACATAACACCTCCCTTAACTGCTCGGCACTCCAGCTACGCCGAGCCATCATCCTACCAAAATCACATAATTCATCCTCGGCTAGCTCAAGGTGATTACCGAGGTAAGTATTTATAGCATCCCTTGAGAAATCAATTTTCTTCCCCCTAACCCAAGTTTTAAAGTTGAAAGGCCTACCATTGGAGAGCAATGCATTTGCGTAGAACTCCCTCACAATGTCCAAGTGGTACTCGGGGTAAGGTGAAGATAACTTGTCCCAACCACCTCCAGAAATGAGAGAAGCAGTGCGGCGATAGCTTCCTTCCAGATCAATTAGAATAATTCGGTCCACCCACACCATTCTCCTTTCAAGTTGTTGGTATTATTGTTGTTGTTCGAGCCCAAGGAATCTAGTGCTGTCAAACTGATCGGATGGAGGGCGCCTAGGTGGGTTTGATGAAGAACCAACGACTCGCTGCTTCTTGTAACACCCTAAATTCCCCCGAATAATTTAATAGAAAAATCAGAGTAAAATGAAACAACTCGGAATAAAAGGGTATTACTTTCAACAAGAACTTGCTCACAATAAGACATGTAACATATAATAAATATTAATGCAACTTTAATCCAAAAATCATCTTTATTACACAACGGAAATTCTTCATTGTGATCAACAAAATACAACGGTTTCAATTAATCAAAATATTTGTTTTCAAAATGTAAAGGCAACTGTAATTCTTTAACAAAGTAAAATCATGCATAAAGCGTTCCCGACTCCCAATGTTACATATCAGAGCAGACTCCAAACTAAAGTGAAGCACCTCGTCTTCATCGACCACGACTTCCACACTACTCCTGATTATCTGCATGTTACCCACGTGGAGGCAACATTCAAACAGAAGGGGTGAGATTTCACATTCAATAATACAAGGCAATAACTCGTATAAAGGAATTAGCAACACATAACATCATATAACTGCGCAACTCATCATTATCAATACTTCGCATAAGTCCAACAACAAATCATCACATAACCTCGCTCAACAATACAACAACACGACTCAACGGATGCAATGCAATGCAATCATGCATGTGGTACCATTGGAGCAGAACTCCCAACTTAAAATTTGCCAATTAATAGAGGCATCAACAAGGAATAAGCCTTCAACTTAATATTTTACCAATCCAGGCCAACTTACCGAACAGCAGCTCCAACTTGATATGCTATGCAATGCGACTCAACATGAACGTCAGAATAACAACAATGATAGTTATATATCAACACAACAACAAATCAACATTGGTCATAGGCCCACAACTTAACTCTTGCAATAATTAGAGGCAATGCAACATATTTCACACCTGCAACTTTATAATTCCCAACAACAATATCACAACAACTATAACATACTCTGTACCGACTAACATATACTACAAGCAATCACGACCTCATAATTAATCAACATTATTCTTCGCAAATAAACAATAATTTCATTCACACACTTATAATTACAAAACTCAAGCATGTATACTTTAATCGAAAACGCTTCAAAAGCAGCTCAAGGACATGACGAAATAATTATTAAAATACACCTAAATTCATCATTAAATACAAGGAATTACATTCTGAATTCATTTCACAATCTGGAAAATTTTCAATTTCGAAATCGCGCTAAAACTCAAACTTTCACTTCGCCAAAAATCAAAATTTTAACACTATAATTCCATTTCAGTTATTCCACACAAGATAACTCACCCCTGGGCCATAAACTATTATTATAAGATAGCTCGTCTCGTTATCTTTCCAATGCTTCGAGCAGCGTACGAATCGGACTCCCGGAACAAAAGTTACGAATTTTCGAAGTTTCCAAAATTCTGCACTAACATAGCTACGGGTTTGATCACTTTTTGCCCAAAAACCCATCTGAAACTTCGATTTAATTCGTGAGACTCTTATTTTAACTTATTTATACCTATTAGGACTCATTGGTAGCATAAAAACTAATTTTCGCGACGATGAATTTCGCACCAAAATTTCTAGGTTTCACTATTCCTAACCCAAAACAGAATTTCTTCACTTTATTCTCATAGAAGCACTACATCATAACGATAACATTATAATTCAATCATTGCAAACTCCTATCATCAAATTAGGTTCAAATTCCTAATATCAAGATACTAAATTAACGCGTATCAATCAATTTCATTCATCTCTAACAACAACAACTATCAACCAATATCTAATTCAATCCCTTTCATGATTATTGAACCCGTATTAGAGAAAGTTAGTCTCACCCTTACCTTAGATTGGATGACCTTTTTGAATCTCTAAACTCTAGTCTCTTGCCTTCTCACGATCGTTCTTCTCTTCTTTCTTCTCACTTCTACGGTTTCCTCTTTTCCTCTTCTCTGCAACTTTACGTAACTTCTCCCAAAACCTTATTTCTTCCTTATTTTCCTCCACAATCCCACTACTAATCCTTAGTCTTCCTCATTTCTCTCTCACCCAAATACTAATTAAATCATATTTTAATTAATAATAATATTAGGAATAATAATAATAATAATAATAATAATAATAATAATAATTCCCATCACCTATTTAATTAGATCAATATTCAGCCATTATTATAATTAAATAATTACTAACTAAAATAATCTAATTAGTCTTAGTCCCCACATCACCAATCTCTACGTTTTGGTCACACACCACTACTACCTTAAAGATAATTCTTAAGGCCACTACCCCTTACGATGGCTACACCAAAAACAGCCAAAACACACGATCAATTACATCAATTCACAATTATTTCATGAATAATAATTAAAATAAAAACGGGCGCTACACTTCTTGCGTCCTGACATCTGAAAAGAAAACAAAACAGAACAAACACAAAACAACAACACATGTTAATGAAAATAGTATCACATACTAAGAAATATCAAAGGAAAACAAAACAGAATTAAGAAAAGGGGAATTTTTCTGCAAATCTCAGACCGCGCTAAGCGCGCAGGAGCGCGCTGAGCGGGCTCTCCGAAATGCAGAAAAAATCCCCTCTGCAACAGATGGTTTCCAAACATTCTCCTACTTCCTAAACACAACCCTATTCACAGAGATATGCACAGAGTTACGAATTCACACAATTAAAACCCTAATTTATATACAAAACCTAATTTCTAAATTACAATCCCTAAATTATGAAATTAAAGTCTCTAACCACATGCAATTTCACTATTCTAGTACCAATAATGGAATTTGACAACAAAAAAGAAAACACAAGGAACAAGAACAATGAACTTAAAGGTTCAACCCAAAATGGGTTTTGTTCATAAAAAATTAAAAAGAAATTGAAGAACTTACAGTTTGTTAATGAAGATTCTGAGCAAGAAAATGAAGTTAATGCAGTTAGGGCACACGAAAATCCAAAGAACTTTTGAAAATTTTTGAAGGAGAAGAGATAACTTAAGACTTTTTGGTGAGAAAGGGTGAAATGAGGCAGAAACCTCAGAACCCAAACTCATAAAACATGCACTGGGCCGGGTCAGCATTAGTGGGCCCAAAAAAAGTCATTTTTTTTAAATTCGCAGACCCCGCTGAGCTGGCTCAGGACCGCGCTAAGCGCGCTGCCCACTGGAAGTATAGGGTCCTTTTTCTTGAAACCGCGCTGAGCGGGCTACTGCGCGCTAAGCGCGCACTGCAAAACACAAACCCCTTCCAGTAGCTCAAATTCAACTTCCAGCAGTTCAAAACATCATTTAGAGCAGCATCAAACATCAACTTTACAAAAAACATGATTAAAACAGCAAATGGACTAGAAAACGATAAAAACTTACAAAATTGGGGTGCCTCCCAACGAGCGCTTGTTTAACGTCGGATAAGCTCAACGGTCCAAGAAGATCAATGAAGAACGTCGAGGAGAACAGAACAATTGTCGCGATCAAAGTTACCACCAAGGTGGATTTTCAAGCGTTGACCATTTACGGTCCAACAGTCTTTTTTCTCTAAATCTTCGATCACAATCACTCCATAACTTTTCACCTCTTTCACACGAAATGGTCCTGACCATTTTGATTTTAATTTTCCCGAAAAAAGTTTTAACCGGGAATTAAACAGCAGTACCAAATGGCCGACCTGGAAGTCCTTTTGCTGGATCATCTTGTCGTGATAATTCTTTACCTTTTCTTTATACAACCAACTGGAATGATAGGCTGCATTCCGCATTTCTTCCAATTCCTGAAGTTGTATTTTTCTCTTTTCTCTGGCCAAGTTCGTATCAAAATTTAGCAGCTTAAGGGCCCACAGTGCTTTGTGCTCCATTTCAACCGGTAAATGGCATGTTTTACCATAAACCATTTGAAATGGAGTTAAGCCAATTGGAGCTTTGTAAGCGGTCCGATATGCCCACAAAGCCTCGTCCAATTTCTGCGACCAATCTTTTCGAGAACTTGACACAGTTTTTTCTAAAATCCTTTTCACTTCACGGTTCGATGCCTCAGCTTGACCGTTCGCCTGTGGGTGGTAAGGGGTCGCCACTTTATGCGATACACCATAATGTTTTAAAACACTTTCAAGAGATGCATTGCAAAAGTGTGACCCGCCATCACTAATAAGAACCCGAGGAGTGCCAAAACGGGAAAAGATGTTTTTCTTCAAAAAATTTATCACCGTTTTGCCATCAGCCTTAGGTGAAGCAATCGCTTCGACCCACTTCGACACGTAGTCAACTGCCACCAACATGTACTCATTTCCAAAAGAGGGTGGAAATGGACCAACAAAATCAATGCCCCAACAATCGAAAATTTTAACTTCTTGTATATTTTGAAGGGGCATTTCATCTCTTTTTCCATTTCCCCCACTTCTTTGACAAGTGTCACAACTTTGCGCATGGAGATTTGCGTCTTTAAATAGAGTAGGCCAATAAAAGCCTGATTGTAAGACTTTCGTGGCCATCCTCGAACCATTGAAATGGCCGCCATAAGACGAGTTGTGACAATGCCAAAGAATACTTTGAGCTTCTTCACTCGTGACACACCTTCTCAAAAGGTTGTCACCTCCTAATTTGAACAAATACGGGTCATCCCACACATAGTAATTTACATCCGACAGGAACTTCCTTTTTTGGTTCCAAGTTAGGTCTTGGGGCACCCAACCAGATGCTTTGTGGTTAGCAATATCCGCAAACCAAGGCCTAACTTGAACTTTAAACAATTTTTCATCGGGAAATTCCTCTCGGATTTCCTTTTCAGTTGTGGTAACCTCAACATTGACAAGGCGAGACAAATGATCTGCCACCAAATTCTCAGATCCTTTCTTGTCACGAATTTCTAGATCAAATTCTTGTAACAAGAGGATCCAACGAATAAGCCTTTGTTTTGAATCTGGCTTGGTGAGCAAATACTTAATCGCCGAGTGATCCGTATAAACTACGACTCTAGACCCAATCAAATAAGAACGAAATTTTTTCAACGCATACACTATTGCAAGCAACTCCTTTTCAGTTGTTGCATAATTAACTTGAGCTTCATTCAAGACTTTTCTCGTATAGTGTATAGCATGAAAAAATTTTATTTTTCTTTGACCCAATACCGCACCGACCGCATAATCACTTGCGTCACACATGAGTTCAAAATTAATTTTCCAATCGGGCGCCGTGATTATGGGTGCGGTAGTCAAACTTTGCTTTAAATAATTAAAAGCGACCATACAAGACTCATCAAAATCAAAAGACTTATCTTTAATGAGCAAATTACTTAATGGCCTTGTAACTTTGGCGAAGTCCTTGATGAACCTCCAATAGAATCCCGCATGGCCAAGAAAACTTCGGATGCCTTTGACATTTGTTGGAGGAGGCAACTTTTCAATCACTTCAATTTTGGCTTGATCAACCTCAATACCTTTAGAGGAGACTTTGTGGCCAAGCACAATCCCCTCCGTCACCATAAAATTGCACTTCTCCCAATTCAAAACTAAGTTTGTCTCAACACACCGTTCAAGAACGGCCTCCAAATTCCTCAAACAAATATCAAAAGATGCTCCAAAAACGGAGAAGTCATCCATGAACACCTCCATTGTTTTTTCAATGAGATCGGAGAAAATTACTTGAACACAACGTTGAAACGTCGCCGGTGCGTTGCATAAACCAAAAGGCATCTTACGGTATGCAAAAATCCCAAACGGACAAGTGAAAGCCGTCTTCTCATGGTCTTCCGGGTCAACCGCAATTTGGTTATAACCGGAGTAACCATCCAAGAAGCAATAGAATTATTGTCCAGACAATCTTTCCAACATTTGGTCCATAAACGGAAGAGGAAAATGGTCTTTCCTTGTAGCGGTGTTTAGCCTTCTATAATCTATACAAATCCTCCAACTCGTTACCGTTCTTGTAGGGATCAACTCATTTTTTTCATTTCGGATCACGGTCATTCCTCCTTTCTTAGGTACAACTTGGACCGGACTTACCCAAGGACTATCGAAAATCGGGTATATCATGCCGACATCCAAGAGCTTAACAACTTCTTTTCTCACTACCTCTTTCATTGTTGGATTCAAGCGGCGTTGTGGTTAGGCAACCACCTTGAAATCCTCCTCCATCAAGATACGATGCATGCAATAAGCCGGACTAATTCCTTTTAGATCGGAAAGGACCCAACCTATAGCATCTTGATATTTCTTCAAAACTTGAATTAAACGGTCTTCCTCATTTTTGGACAAAACGTTACTAATGATAACCGGCTTGTTACCACCATCATCAAGAAATGTATATTTTAAATTGGAAGGCAAGACCTTTAATTCAAGTGGTGACTTCTCATCTTTCACATCCTTCTTTAACTCTTCTGTTTCTACTTCCCACGATTACAACTCTTTGAGAGATTCAAGCTCTTTTAAACATTCTTCAAGAGCTCTTTCTTCTTCATCGTAAAATACTTCAAAAGATTCATCAAGAGCCATTTCCAAAGGAGATACTATATGAACATGCCTTGAAACCTCCAAAGTTGCTTCTTCAATTACATCGATGCGAAAGCTATCATGCTTGTCTTGAGAATGTTTCATTGCTTCAAAAAGATCAAAGCAAACTTCTTCATTTTGAACCCTCACTTTCATTAAACCGTCATCCACATCGATCATCATTCGTGCGGTTTTCATGAAAGGTCGCCCAAGAATTAAAGGCGCATCCTCATCTTTCTCCATATCGATAACAACAAAATCAACCGGAAAGAAAAACTTGTCAACTTTTACCAAGACATCTTGAGCCAACCCATGAGGATGAGTTGTGGACTTGTCGGCCAATTGTAACGTCATCCGAATTGCTTTCATCTCAATGTTCCCAAGCCTCTTTACAATGGACAATGGAATTAGATTAATGCTTGAGCCCAAATAGATTAGGCCTTTGCCAACATAGACATCACCAATGGTTACCGGCAAAGTAACACGCCCCGGGTCAACTTCTTTTTTCGGAAGAGTTCTTTGGATGATGGCACTACAACTTGCGTCAAGGATAATAGTTTCCGGTTCCGAATACCTCCGCTTCTTTGTGAGAATGTATTTCATAAACTTAGCATATTTTGGCATTTGCTCCAAAGCTTCGGCAAAAGGAATGTTAATTTGCAATTGTTTAAAAATATCCATGAAACGAGCGTAATGCCGTTCATTTTATTTCTTTGAAGGAGCATAAGGGTATGGTAAATGTTGTATCGGAATAATGCTCACTAGTTCCTTTCCCTTCTTCACTCTCCTATGTCTCTCTTTTTTCTTCACCTCCTCACCATTCTCATTTTCAACTTCAACTATTTCATCATCTTTCTTTTCAACCACACCTTCATTTTCACTTTTATTTTCAACTACTTCCTCATCACTATCCTCCACCACAAGACCATCAATTTTTTCTTCTTCCACCTTTTTCTCATTTTCTTTTTCCAACTCCTTTCCACTTCTCGTAACGATTGCCTTGCAATGCTCCTTAGGATTCACTTGAGTATTTGCGGAGAATGAAGGACCCGATTATTGCTCGGCAAGTTGCTTGGCAAGTTGCCCCACTTGATTTTCTAGATTCTTTATCACCGCATCACTACTCTTTTGGTTGGCCATAGACATTTGCATGAATTGAGCCAAAGTGTCTTCCAACTTAGAGTTAGCAACCGGAGGTGGTGGAGGTTGATAAGGATTTTGCCGGCTTGAAGAACCGCCACCATAACCTTGATTATGTTGATAGTTCCCCCTCGGTGGATATCCTTGATTTCCTTGGTAATGTTGTTGAGGATTGTGTTGTTGATAAGGTTGTTGTTGTTGTTGTCTTCCTTGATAGTCTCGTTGATTGTTCATGTAGTTCACTTCTTCAAATCCCGGAGAAGGACAAAATCTGGAGTCATGTTCTCCTTTGCAAAGCTCACAACAAGCAACTTGTTTACTCTTGCTAGGTCCCTTCAATTCCCTAATTTGTTGAGTCAAAAGTTCCACTTGTTGAGATATACGCTTGTTTTGTGCTAGGATTGCATCATTAGTTCCCAATTCAAGTACCCCGGGCTTCTTTTGCGAGTTGTTACAGCTTTGACTTTGAAGATCATTGAGAGCCATTCTATTGATGATATCCATAGCTTCTTCGGCACTCTTTGATAACAAAGATCCTCCAGAAGTGGCATCCAATAATGTCTTGCAATTTGGTTGAAGACCATTCTTGAAGATGTGAATTTGTGTTAACTCGCCAAACCTGTGGCCTTTGCATTTTCAAAGCATGGATTTGAATCGTTCCCATGCTTCATTCAGAGATTCATTAGTGCCATGAGAGAACACAAAAATTGCGGTTTTTGACTCCATAAAACGGTTGTGAGAAAAGAACCGTTCTATAAATTTTTCCTCCAAAACATTCCAATCGGTCATCACAGCGGGAGTTTGATCAAGATACCAATCCTTAGCCTTGCCAAGTAAAGCATGAGGAAATAGTCTCTTGAAAATAGCTAACTCTTGCGCTTGATCGACTCCGGCCGCTAACGCTATCTCATAAAATTTGGTGAGAAAAACGAAAGGGTCTTCATGATCCATTCCCGTGAACGGATTTCCATACAACAAGTTCAAAGTTCCAGTTTTCATCTCAGCTTGCCTTCCTTGATTATTGTTAGCAAACTGAGCGGTGTGACATGGACTATTCACACATGGTGTGGAAGCGGGTGGTGGTGGTGGTGGTGGATGCTCCATGATTGGCGTGAACTGTGGAATTGGTGGTGGTGTAGAAGTCAAACTTTCTCCTTGTTCTTGCCTTTGTCTAGCTAGTTGCCTCCTCCGTCTAGTTCTGCTATTGAGTCTACGAGCGGTTCTTTCAATCTCGGGATCGAATAGAAGTTGGCCCGCCGGTAGTTGGCCTCGCATAAACAAAGTCTGCACACAAAACAAAACAATTCAACAAGCACAAGAAAATTTTTTAACAAGTCTAAAACTTCACAACTATTGCAATGCTTGCAATATCAATTAACAATCCCCAACAACGGCGCCAATTTGTTGAAATACAAATAAAGTTAGGGTTTTGTTATCGTTCCACAAAGATTGTTCGGAGATATCGCAGCCGTTCTACAGTTGTATATGTTTTAAACTTCAAAGTAACAAGGGGTTTTGGTTGTTTTTAATCGGAACGTTTGCATTCAAATTTAAGTAATAGCGGTAGAATGATTTGTTTTAACAATTTATAAAAAGCATGTCAAGATTAGGGTTCGACAAACCATTTTTGTACGTATATAATCGACATAGCTAATGAACTCGTTTAGACGGTAAATGCAATCACATATCCTCCCAATATGTTTATCTCTAACACATATTGTGAGTTTTACCATTTTGATCCTTTGATGATCTCTCACTCAAACTATCAAAATGACAACATTCAAGTTCAATATTTATGAACATCAACACTCATAAGTATCTCTAGCCAATGTGCATTGATGGATGAAAAGCCTAGGTAAAGAGTAAGAACACATTTCTCAATCATGCACCAACACAAAGAATAAACTATAGAAACAAAGTTTTTCATCATACATTCATCATCCAAGAGTTCACAAGCTAGAGTCAATACATATACATGCAAAAGATAGGTTTATCTACCATCTAACCTTGACACAAAAGGAAAATGAGCTCTCCATTGTCATGGAAGCTAAACAAACAAGAAGATGAAGAAGAATATCAAGCATCAATGACGATCTCTCGACGAATGATGCTTCCAATCTTCCAAAATGAGATGCTACAGTGTTACAATGTATTTTGCTCTGAAATATATCAAGGATCCCAAGAAAAATACAGAAAAGTCTATTTATAAGGGGGCAAAGGATCGCAGAGCGCGCTAAGCGCGCTGCACCGCGCTGAGCGCGGCCTCATTTATTGCCAAACCGACCTAGAAGCGCGCTTAGCAGGCTCAAGATCCTGGTAAGCGGACAACTCTCTGTAACTAGCTTCATCCCCGCGCTAGGAGCGCGCTTAGCGGGCTCCAAGCATGCTTCAAAAATCATTTTCTTACCAAACTACTTCTAGGGAGTCTTCCTTGCACCAAGCTTCACCTTTCCATGTAAAAACCTTCAATTAAAACACAAAAGTTAAATAAATAAGTCTAATAATGTAATTAACTATACTACGGTTATTAACCGGAAACAATGGGAAAAAGCATCGATTATCAAATAAAGATCACAAAAAGGTGCTAAAAACTAAACTAAATATTAACACAATTTAGCACCTAACATTGTTCATGTTGTTGTTGATATCTTTGAACTTAGATGTCGACCTTGTCGAGTTCTACATCAGAAACTAGCGAAGAAACACAAACAAATGAGAGGTTAGCCAATGAAACTCAAACAACTGAAAGTCAAACGAAAAGATCACAAATAGGTGTCACAATGATGCCCCAATTCACATCAGTCCGAAACTCATAAGGTGAAAAAATTCCTATCCAGTTTGATTTGTTGTACAGAGTAGTGGATTGTGAACATTACTCTACTTTTAAGAGTTATGTTTTGTTCCTTGCACGTAGCAATGTCAGTATATTGATTGATGATTGGAAACAAGTTGATGATAACGTCAAAGAAAGCATATGGACTGACGTTAAGGTATTACATACTATAATTTACATATATCGCCGATATCAATATCTATAATTTCCAATACATACTTATATATTAATTTAAATGTAGTTGAATTTTGAGTTTACCGATGACTCAAATTTGAATAAAAAAATGGATATCATATACTGGTACTCGTTGGAGGGGATTTAAGACACAACTCACGGCTGACTACATTAGGAGGCCTAAGAGCGGTCTTGCTCATCCATGGATTTGATATAGGTTTATATCGAAGAAGCAATGGAAAAAGTTTGCAAAGATACGTCGGTCTGAGGAATTCAAGGTTAGTACTATTCTCATATAACCGATAATGTTGTGCTAATGAGTTATATATACTAATCATATATTGTTTTCACTATGTTCATAACAGGTTAAAAGCGAAGTCGGAATACTCAATAAGGCCAAGAACATGTACCCCCATAGATTGTCTCGTGGGGGTTATAGGAAACTTGAGAAAAAAATCATGCTTGAAAAACAATCAGAAACAGGAGATGATCGCATCCCATCTCCATCTCAAGACACGAGAAATGGAAGAGGACTCGATTAAGATCAGGTGGAGATTACACCTCTGAGGCGTCACGAGTAGTTGCCGAAAAAATTGTAAGTATGATTTGTTTTGCTTATGTTATTTGTTATTTAAATGCGTTGGTAACAATATATGTAAGTTTCTCATGTTTTGTAGGATAAGTTGGTTGAGGCAGCCCGTGAAGACACATTTGTTCCGCAAGCACGACATGACATATTAGTAGAAGCTATCGGATTAGATGAGCATAGTGGACGTGTCCGTGCTGTTGAAGAAGGTGTCGACTTGAGGTCATTCTTTGGGTCTCAAAGAAAAAGTACTGAAAGCCCGAAAATTATTGCACAAAGATAAAAGATTGAAAATTTTGAGAAGCAATTAGAAGAACAACGGAGAATGTTAGAAGAGGAGAAGGAAAAACGGGAGAAATATATGGAAAAGTTTCAAGAGTTATATTCGGTATGTACTTTACTTGAGATGTTAGTGTTTTATCGAAAATGTATGATATATATTGTGCTTATTTTTGTTTTACGTTTTAATTGAATATTATGATATAGAGATTAAGTGAAAACCTTGAACAACGGACAAATGAATATCACTGTAATGTTGATGGTGATGATGATGATCGAACTCTTAGTAGAAGTGTTGTACGTCATGCTTCTAAAAAAGAAAGTAATTGTTCAGCCCATCCCCCCTGCGGATAATCGCAATGATATAATGGACCATAATCTAAATTAAATCACAATGTTATACTTGAAAATTGCGGTGATAAATGAAATGCAACTTCTCCCGCTAGAACATTGTCCACGTTTGGATTTATTCTATTACAGTTCTGAAGATGTAAGGGATTTTCTTGGTGGGTATACGTGGCTGGAAATTAGGATATTGCAAGTTTGGTGCACGTAAGTATATAGTTGAATATACATGTCATTATAGAACATTATCATTTATAGAACATCACCTCTAATTTATTCATTTTCTTTAACCATTTAGGTACATTCACCGTTTTTGTATAGAGTTGAATAAATCGAGTACTTACGGAATTTTGGATCCACTTTTTTTCGTTGGGCTTTTAATCAACCAAAAGATATCCGAGAGTACTTGAAAACACGATTAAATGAGGGAGGAAAGGAACATTCCTCTGTTCGTAAGTATTTTTGGAATTGATGTTTATGCATTCTATATTTTGTTTTGTTTTAGCAAATACCATTAATATATATGCTCTTGTTTATTTAGTGGTCATTGGCAATTGATCATCATATCATTTAGGACGAATACGATAACTTTTATGTGTTCCTTGCATGATCCACTGGAAAAGAAAATGAAAGATATTATTAATTCGTAAGTGCATGCTTAATTCATTTTCTTTGACATGTAATTAGTTTATCATGTAATATGTTTAATTCAAATTCAATGTACAGTATTGTAGAGCAAGTGAATATGATGAGCAATGTTAGAAGAAAGCCCACATGGATTTGTCCTAAAGTAAGTGGCACGATTACATGTTTCTTTCATTTACATTCATGTGTGGTTGTATTCATGTCATTTTTGCTTAAATTTGTAGACAAGGAAACAACCTGGGACTTACGAGTGTGGTTATTATGTCATGAAACACATGTTAAACATTGTCCTTGCCGACATTGTTGATTCATGGGATAAGGTATACATGTCATAAAATGTTTACATATATTAATATATAAGTTGACTATTGAATTATTATCATACATGTTATTGGATCTTTCTTATGTAGATGTTTAACGACAAAACCTCATTCCCCGTTGAGGACTTCGTAGATCTTTGTAAACGTTGGACATATATCCACAATGTTCTTAAGGGTCCTGCTGATTGATGATGTGAATAACACGTTTATGTAGAGATGATGTGAATAACACTTTTCTGTATTGATGACATGAATATAGTGTATGGTGTAAATATGGTTATAATAGTTACAATACTTACAGAATGTATACCTTATTTGTTAGTTGTATTTTATGGTTATAATAGTTGTGTAAATATGGTTATAATAGTTACAATACTTACAAATGAACAATGTTAGCTGTATTTTATGCTCTTTATGCATGTATACCTTATCTGTTATGATTAAAATGGTTACAGGTTAAAAAATAGGATGAATTTGAATTGCTGAGAAATGCATATTTAAAACATAGGAAGTATTTTATGCTTTTTATGTATGTATACCTTATCTGTTATGGTTAAAATGGTTACGGGTTAAAAAATGGGATGAATTTGAATTGCTGAGAAATACATATTTAAAACATAGGAAGTTTTGACAACGGTTATAAAACTTAGCCGTGGTTGTATATTTGTGTCTGCAGAATATATAACTGCGGTTATTATAATATATAACTGTCATAATATCTCGCGTGCTGCACAAAAAAAAATCAAAACGGCGCAGCTGGGAATCGAACCAATGACCATTATATTTATCACAATGGTTTGTTTGAATAACCGTTGTGATAGGGCACGTTGTTTCCAGGTTATTACAACGATTAATGAGCCGTGATTATAAGTATCATTTTACAACGACACTCTACATAAAAACGCCTGCGCCAGCGTCATTATATACCTTTCCCAACCGTTGTTAATTGGTTTTTACGTAGTAGTGAGACATTGTCACAAGAAGTTATTTCTTTAAAATAAAGGAAATTAAGGGGAAATAAATAGTTAGTAGGAGTTTTTTTTTATATATATAGAAAAGCAAGAAAATTCAAGATAAATGGAAAAAAAGAGAAGTGATATAGACTAAAGCTATTTATAAGGATGTTTTGAAGAATTAGGAAAATTGATCGCTTAAGGAGTTCATTGGAAAAATTAGACGTATCAGATCATTGCCTTTTTGTAAGCCGAGATAGGATGTACAACAACTATTTTACAACACAATGACGACCTTATTCACACGTAGTAATAACTGGTTACATTGCATCATCTCACATCTCAAGGTTAGTCAATAATGTAACATAAGACACATTAGTTTACACCAAGAACAAGCTAGATGTCAGCCAAAATCTCCAAGATACATAATTAATCGATATGCAAACTTCCTCCAGCCGAGACAAAGTAAAGCAATAAATAGATATGTGAATGCCCCAACTAAGGCAAGGTCAAACGAGTATGAAAACAATCGAACACGAGTCAATCAAATCTTTCTCAAAGCATAGTGACCAAGACCATACACTCAGTTAAAACATAGTAGGGCTGAAAAATTGTTCATTAAGACCATGGTTTGTGTTAGTAGCGTCACTAATTGAAGAAGTTGAGGATTGTGGAACCGCAATTTAGGAAATCTACACACATAAAGATTAATTTAACGGAACACGCAAAGAAACAAATGTCAGTAAGTCGAACGCGGAGCACCACATATCCCAAAGCAAAGGGAACACTCACACATTACACGCATAAATAGCTGAATGAAACAACATTTTATGTAGGCCACCAATTTATAATCACATGCAAAATTTATTATATAAATAACACGACTTGTAAGTTATTCAAAACATCCAATCAATCAAGCTATTTTGTACACTTTATCTCTTATACTTTGTTTTTAATGTATTTCTTAGTTTAATAGTTCAAACACACCATACTTAACATTATTTAAAGTAGTTTAAAAACTCTTAATTGAAAGACAATTTATTCCAAAACAAAAGCTGTTTAAAGACAAGAAAATCACCGATAAAAACTATAAACTAATCATTAATTAACTTTTACAATTTGACAATAAAACCTATTTAACTAATTCATATATTTGCTGATGTGAGACTCAACTTATATTTATAACTCTAGTAATAAATAAAGGGTAATGAAGATGAAACTTAGGCTCTGTTTGGTAAACTAGCTGATAGCTGATGACTATTAACTGATAGCTTATAACTGATGACTGGTAGCTTATAGCTGATGACTTATAACTGATAAGCTAATTTAAGTGTTTGGTAAATTAACAGTTACACTAATTGATAAATACAAAATGACATTCTTAATTAAAAAATTAATGGTCCTATTTATTAAATTAATTTTTATTCAGTAAAAATAAATGTATTAACAATCAAATGCAAAACATTTTAAATATAAATATAAGATTAAACATTACACAAAAATATATTAAACACTTATATAAAAATTTTGTAATAAAATTTAAATATCTAAAATAATAATATTGTAATTTAATCTTATATTTCAATAAAGTGCATACTTCCTTCTCTTTTTTATCTCTCAAAATCTATGATATGCCTACTAATAAACAAATATATTAATTCATTCATTATAATATTTATAAAAATAATACATTAACAATAAAAACTCAAGTAATAAATAATTAAATAATAATAATTTAAAAGTAATAAAAAATAATTCAATGTAATGAATCATAATATTTTATTAATAACAAAATGGAAGATGAGTTGTATCGTGAATTTGTTCGGTAAAAATAATGACTAACATTTTTTATTCCCTCAACTAAAACACAATTATTTTAATTTAAATCATAATAATATAAAGTGGAAAAGTGAGTTTTTGATAAAATAACGAGGATACAAATGTGATCTAGAAGGCTGATCAGAACCTGAAGTGGGCCAAGAAAGGCGTCTGTGATGCTGGGTGTGTAAGATGAGGAGGGGGTGTATCTGTAAGGCACTCCGATGCTAAAGTAAGAATCAGGAGAGGAAAAAGGCAAGTACAATAGTATGTGTTTCTTAGCGTGATTTAGAATATCTGGCCCTCTCAAATGAGAGGGGTTTTATAATTCCCCCAGCGCGTGGCCAACAGTCTCTACTTTCGGGGCGAAATAATTGTTTCCCGAAGAATAGGTAACTGGCAAAAACTAGCCGTTGGGACGGGCAGAGGTGCCCGAAACTAGCAGTTGCTGCGGGCAAGGGCACAGTTCAGGGCACAGGCGTCGTGGCTATTTCTGGATGGTAGAGTCGTGCATGACGGGCAGGAATGCCGAGGAGGAGCAGGAGACCTTGAAGTTCCTATGACCATATGTGTCCGATAGAGGGGGCAGAAAGGTAAATGCTGCTCCATATTGGCTGGACTTAGGCAATTGGACTGTTATGAGAGCATAAGTGGATTAGGCCATGCCTAGTCATTGGTCTAGTCCGGAACATAAGCCCCTCAAGTCGTTGCTCCCGAGCACGGAAGTGATGACTTAATGATAGCTTGCAGTACCAGGGATATCTGGACGGAGTCGTCGTTTGTCGACGAGGTGGAGTTGTTCCGTGATGCCCGGGGGATTTAGTGCCTGCGGGATATGTAACGTTGTTTGGAGTGCCCGGCGTACGGGGAGACCAACGATTGAGGCGATCTAAAAAGATGGAATGCCACGTGTGCCTCGAGCCTTGTGCTGCATTAAATGTGTCATGATGGCTAGGCTAGGGTCATGATGATGCCATTAGTCGCGCGTGCTCGTGCACGTGCCTTCAAAATGTCTATAAATAGAGGGAGAAGCTGCTCATTTTCACTTTTCGCATCTCTTTCCTCCTTCGTCTTTCTCTCAGAGTTTCCAGTCCATCACCGCCGTCAACCACCATATCGACTGCCGTACAAGGGTCCGAGAAACCTATTCGACCCTTCAACTTTTCCCCAACCACGTAAGTAACTCATATATAGCTTTGTTTCTAGCTTTTTGCTTCCGTTTTGGTTAGAATGCATGTGGCTAGGAAGACTTTAGGTCGATACTATAGCGTCTTTCGGCGACTGTTGGTGGTAGACAGTGGCTTGGCCACTCTCTGCTACTGCCGTGGTCGTCAGAGCTTTTAGGAACTGTAGATTTAGGCTATTTTCAACGTCGTTACGATCACGAGCGTGAGCGCATCCGGCGGAGTTCCTGAGTTTTTCGGTGGAGCTTCAAACGAAAAACTGTGTATTGGCTCGGGGAGAATCTCCCCATACGTGCAGGAGGGGTTGCCTCCGGGCATCACCTCGTACCCTACCCTTGTGCCATTTTGATTTAGGTCTTAGGTCGGGGATGCCATCCTTGGCCCTTTGCGCGCCCTTTCACTTGACAAGCGGTGGAAGGGTGGATTTGATTTTGCGGTCGAATTCACTTTTGTCCTCTGTTTTTTAGGTGAACGAGATGGCACACGAGCCCGAAAAGGAGATTCTCATAGACTCGTCCGAGGAGAGCTATTCGGAGAGTAGCAATACTGGAGCTTTAACTGCCCCCAGCGATTTCGGGGAGAACCCTGAGCATGTTTCCGCGGAGGAATCGACGGTCGCAAAGCCCGCTGAGCACGCTTCCGTCTTTGCTTCTTACACTAGGGACGTCTTCACGAATGTAGGACCAGAAGGGGAGTGCAAGGTGCACTTCCCAAGTCAGAACGATCACATATGTACGGATTACGGGGAGAGGTTCCTGATGTACGAGTATGCTTTTAAGGACATTGGGCTGAGGCTGCCCTTTACCGACTTCCAGCGGTCTGTCTTCGTTCACTTGGACATGGTCCCGTTGCAGCTGCACCCTAACTAATTGGCGTTCATCTGTGCTTTCGAGCTGACCTGCGAGTTCCTGAAGATAGGAGTTACCTTGCCCTTGTTCTTCATAATCTTCCACCTTTAGAGACAGGTTTCAGAGAGAAGGTACGGTTGGGTCTCGTTGAAGCAAGCGAGAAAATTGTTTAAGCCTTTCTCTAAGTCTATCCGGACCTTTAAGGAGAGATTCTATATTATTGACCCTGTGTCGGAGAAGGACCAAGACACCACGTACGCCTGGGCAGTGTAAACAGACGAGGACGACATTGACATGTACGACGAACATGGGAAGTTGTTGGCGGATAGAGTGTTCAAGTTCCCCTTCTGTTGGAGCGGGAACCATTTTTCCCGGGGTACTGATTACTATCTCGTTCAACCGAAGATACTGAATGAGGATGACTCAGCCAACTACGAGGCGCTGGTCAAATATGTTAACAGTTTCAAAGCTCGCGGAGTGCTGGACGAAAAAGGGGGGGTCCGATCTTTGACGACGATGGCGGGCAAAGAGTGGAACACCGCTACATCAACACGAAAGCGCTTCTAGAGTGCAAGACCCATGCTGGCGCCCTTAAGTTACTTGGTAGTTTTTACTTTTTTAGCTAGCCCAGATTATGATTTCCTTAGTGACTAACGTGCTTGTTACGTTTTTTTTGCTGGTGAAGTGCCTTATGCTCATGAGAGGATGGTGAGGAATGCTCTAACGAGGGGCAAGACGGGCGCGACCAACCCAAAATCTCGGTTCACTCAGCGGGTGCCTCCTCCTCAACTGGCTACGGGGAGCTCTTCGCCTGTTCCTTCTCCTGCCCAGGGATCTCTAGTGCCCGGGGCCTTAAGGTTTAAGCCAACCAGACCGAACGAGCTGGTGCACCTTAGTCGGGCGGCGGAGAAGGGCAAGTTTGAACTTCTCCCTTACCTTCATGACAGGAAGTTTTTCAAGGGCACATCCCTGACGGTTCCGAGGAGGCTGCTAAACTGAAAGGGGAGAATGAGACCTTGGTTGCTGAAAAGAAAGCAACTGAGGACCTGGTTGAGCAGATGAGGTATGCGGTGGCCCCGGCCGAAGACGAACCTAAGGAGGTGAAGGCACTGAAAACTAGGGCTGAGCTGGTTGCTCGTATTGTACGGGTAGAGGATGATGTATATGCCATCGGGGAGGAGTCCTTCAACAATGTTGTGGCTCAACACAAACTAGTGAATCCAGAGGTTCAGCTGTCCACGAAGGGGACCAGCTTTCTGAGCCATGTTGAGGATGGAAAGATTGTTAATCCAGACTTCCTCCAGATTGGCGACGAGCATGCCCGCCTCCTTAATGAGGAGCCTCAGCCGACGTCGTCTATCCCCGAACAGACTGAGCAGATGGAGGAATGATGTCTCCTTTTTTGTTGTTGTAATGTATCTGGCCTGGGTGCCATGTCTGATGTAATTTAATTGTTGTTTTTGTATGGGGCGTGACCCCTTTATTGTGTAAAAAGTACAATCGTGACCCTTGTGGTCACTAATTATTTTTTATATATATGTATCTGACGTTCTGGTCGGTTTTGTATGTTTTATACCCTTGCTTGGTTTTGTTTGTTTTTAATTTTGCTAAGTGTATAAACTTTGCTCGGTGCGTGTGTGTGCTCGTAATAGAGGTAACTTCGAGTGATTTGCAGTTTCGGGGTTTGCTTGACGCAGATGTGTTCGGCAGTGAGGGGGACTAGTCGAGGGTAGCTTCCGAACATGAGAGCGGAACTCAGGTTACCTTTGAGGCCTGAGCTCACGGCGTGAACCTCCCATCGTGAGCTGGGTGTTTTGCCTATCGTGGTACTTTGACGACGGCGGCCTCGGTTGAGGAACCACCGTCGGGCAGGGGTCTTGCTCGCTCTTGAGTGGGATCCTGTCTTGGTTGGTATGCGACGCTTGTACCTGGGCGTGTATCATAGTCGGGATGTTATGTTCGTCACTTCGATGAAGCAAACCGACGATCTGGGCCTTAGCTATAATATTGTTTTAGCTTTTCGGCGTTTCATGGTCGACCAAGCTCCTCCCCGTTGAGGTGTTCTAGGTAGTAGGCCTTATTCTCCGTCTTTGCTCAGACGTGATAGGGTCCTTCCCAGTTTGCGACGAGTTTTCCTTCTCGAGAATCCTTGTGGTTCCTTCTTAAGACAAGGCTGCCCACTTGGAGCTCTCGCCGTATCACCTTGGCGTTATGCCTGATTGCGATTTTATGCTTTAATGAGGCTTCGTGGAGAGCTGCTCCAGATCAAACTTCTTCGACGAGGTCGAGCTCTTCTCTTAGTGCCTCACCGTTTGTCTCCTCGTCTAAAGGTGATTCAGTCCGTCGAGACGGCACATGTATCTCGATGGGGATCACTGGCTCGGTCTCGTAGGCTAATCAAAAAGGGGTTTCCCTGGTCGAGGAGTGGGGTGTAGTGCGGCAGGCCGAGAGTACGTTGTGCAGTTCCTTGACATAGGTTTTCTTTGTTTCGTCCAGCCTTTGTTTGAGGCCTCACATGATTACTCTGTTTGCCGCTTCGGCCTGCCCGTTGGTTTGGGGATGTTCGACAGACGTGAAATGTTGTTTCGTGCCTAGTTGGGCGACAAAGTCCTGAAACTTTATGTCTGTAAATTGTGTCCCGTTGTCAGTGACTATTGCTTGTGGGATGCCGAAGCGGGCAAGGATGTTTTGCTTGTAGAAGCGAAGTATGTTGTGGGCCGTTATTTTGGCCAAAGCTTCCGCTTCTATCCACTTTGTGAAGTAGTCAACACCCACTATTAAGTACTTGTTATGGTTTGACCCTACTACGAATGGTCCCAGGATGTCCAGGCCCCACCATGCGAAGGGCCACAGGGAGGACATAGCTTTGACCTCGTTAGGCGGAGTCAAGTGCACGTCCCCGTGCCGTTGGCATTTGTCGCACTTCTTCACGTGTTCTTTTGCGTCTTGCTGCATGGTTGACCAGTAGTACCCTGCTCGTAGGGCTTTCTTGGCGATGGATCTTCCCCCGAGGTGTCAGGCGTTGATTCCTTCGTGGATCTCACACAAGACGTGGGTGACCATCTCTTCTTCGACACATCGGAGTAACGGGATGGAGAACCCTCATCTGTAGAGCTTGTCTTCGACCAGGACATAGGAGCAAGCTCTGCGCTTGACTATGCTGGCCTCTTTGGGGTCGGACGGGAGTTCGTCCTTAGTGTCACACCCTAATTTTTGACCCTAAGATCCCTTTTCTTTTTGCATAACATCATAGGTCAATCATCCGTGCATAACTAACCGTTTTACCTAGTTGTTGTCTGTTTATTTCATTTATGAGTACAGGTGTCGCCGTAGAAAGATCAAAGGTCATGAAAGACATGCATGTGCTCGTTTGGAATAGCCCCTTACAAGTTGTATTGAGTTCATGAGGAAATGAAGGAGGGATGTACCCTTACGCTAGTGGTCAAGCAGTGGTGACATAGGTTGTAGGATAAATCTTTTTCAAGACTTAAGCATTTGTCTTCATGGGGGTCTTGAAGCTCATCTCAATTTGTCTGCAAACCTTGCTCTAGTAAATGAAGAATTATGCTCCAAGGTTAAATTTGAAGCCATGTGATTGGTCAAGCTATGATAGAGCAGTGTTAAAGTGGATTTGGGTCAAGGCGGAGTTAGGATACGAAGATTAGCGTCTTACAAAGGGGAAAGATTTTAAAAGCACGTTTCCATTCACATTACACCAAACGTATTCTTGGACCTCATTATTCTCGCTTTTAAATATTCAAGGTTCAAATTACAATGTTTGAATTCAAAAATCACAAGATCCAACTAAGGATTGCAACCCAAGTTTTAAGGTGGAAGTTTAAAAAAAGCCAAAGGAGTTTTGAAGTTAAATGTTGGCTCGCTCAAGAAGCTAAGGTTATTGCCAAGATGACTATACTTGAAGTAGTGTAGTTCAAATTTTTTTAAAAAAAATGCAAGGTTCAGATTACGAATGCGATAATATCATATATCATTGCACATTACAAGCATTACAAATCCAATATGTGAAGCCATATAAATTCATTCCAATTCATGAGCTAAGCAAATTCAAGAGTAAAGGGTCGGAGTTATGATACAACTTGCAAAACTATAATTTGTTTTATGTCACTTTATCTGACCATCACGACATAATGAAAAGGGAAAAGTGGAGTTCTTTTAATTTCACTTCTCATTCTAAATTGGGGTCACTTTTAGCTGGACATTGACATCACTGCAATTCAGGGCTGTAAGTTAAAGGAAGCATCCAAAGCCTCTTCTTCAAAGGTACCGGCGAGCTCCTTATTAACACCACCTGTCAAAGCAAAAATGCAGCAAGTTAGAGTTAGAGCTAAAATTTCAAAGTTGCAAATTGTTATCGCAGTAGTTGCACCATGGTTGCAGTAAGCGGAAAACTAAAGATTTTGATTCTTACTAACCTTTATACCATCTAAAAGGAGAGCCTAAAGAAGCAAAGTTCCACGCGGCATCTTTGGCAGATTGGATCTGTTGTTAATTGTTGCTCTTTTAACAAAAGTGCAGTTCTGGAATCAATAAAGACGTGATGGACCATTCACCGGCGTCGAGATATTCTGGTCTAATTGATAGCAAAACACACTCAAGCATTTAACAAGGAAATAAATTGGAAGGCATTCACAATTTGAAACAGGAAGCCCTGTTCTGCAGACAACAATAGAAATAACAGGCGGTCAACATCGCAGCCAAGTGCAAGTCACTCGGGTGAAACACCACATTTCACACTTATAAGACAAGTCCAAATTGAAATCAAAATTCCTCATAAGTCATAAAATCATCTGCACCAAATATTGCTTCTAAACCATTGCCCAAACACAATTCCTAACTTTTAAACCTATACCACAATATCATAAAACCTTTGTCATCTCTAACATTTTAACAAACTGTAAATTCAAATCCTATTTAGCTAGCCTTACTACTACCACTATCTAACCAATTCGCCATACTATATCACCGCCATACAAGCCTATGGAAATCCAAATAATCAATACAGCTAACAGGAGTCCAATTGGAAGAAGTAAATTTAAGGAGAACATTGAATTGGGCTGAGTTACCTATCTTCTTCCAGGTTTCGTCTTTGGAGGCTCAGTCTTAAGCCTTTCAAATTGGCATGGTACTCACACTGCAAAAAAAAAGGGGGGAGAATGGTTAGAACCGAGTCATCATCAAGAATTAGAAAACAAGACGGTTTGGAATACACTACAGCCTGCAATCATCATCAACATTTCCATAATGAGGTTTCATTATCGCAATTTTTGTTTCAGACAGGATTGTTTATTTCCTAAGTCATCACTAACAAATCGTAATATAAAGCCTCAGATTGTTAGAATCAGAGATCTCATCATTTTCAAAGTCATGGGCAATACCGTAAATAGGCACCCCCATCAAAACCTTCCAAAACCAAACCTAAACACGTTTTGGATAGCATTAAGGCTCATTCTAAAACCGTGTCAAACATACTCACCCAAAGAGGAAAACTCATCAATGTGAACCTCATCATATTTTAGACCATTTCAAAACTTTCCAAATCGATCAAAACAAATCAAACAGCAATTAAATCATTTCCAGAACAATTCCTATACAGCATTCAAGAGTTTTCCAAACAGATATCCATCATCGGCCTATAAAAGGGTCAGAAGTTTGACAGCAGGGAGACCACGGAAAAATCATTCGAAGCCAACACCGATTCATCATACCATAAACAAAACCTCAACATCATTGTCGTACATCCACACCATTCACAAATCACACAAAAACCATAATCAATTCATCAAAAAACCAATACCATGATCAGGGACACAGTTCATCACTTCACATAAGATAAACAATCCAAACCAGAAATCACCATCATTCAAAAGCAAAACCCAGAATATCAATTCTTCATCACCATAGCAATATATCAGCACGCCCAAACATAGAAGAAGAAGAGCATATCAAAGATTCAACGCACCACACACAACATAGAGAAGCGACACAATATTCATAGCAGAAGAAGATCAAAAACGCAGAAAAGAGGAAGAAGTAGAAGACTCAGCTTTGGATCAAAGAACCTTGAAAGCTCAGTCGCGTCCCTCCATCTTCGATCGTCGGCTCCTTTCTTTCTCTTTTTCTCACTTATCAGTTTGTATTTGTAAATGTATCAATCTGTAATGAAATTGGGGTATCGGGACTGTGTGGGGTTAGGGTTTTGCTGTGTTTGCTTGATTTAGGAGAGATGAGAGAGAACAAGGACTGTTTAGAGGCGGCGGCGGCCGTTAGGGTTTCAAAACCTTATTCTTGAGAGAAGAGAAGGACGAGAGAGAGTCTGAGAATACGAGAGAGCGCCTTTTTTCCTTTTGGTTTATATTTTGGACGTATCAATCATGCACACAACACACACACAACACGCACGGTACACCCTCACTATTTTGTCACTAGATCATAGCGTTTACGCATCAGACGACCTTTGGTCTGAGGGTCCATGATGGACCCTCCCCCCTTGCAGAACACCTGAACCCTCCGTTCTTAGTTTTTTCTCCTCTAATAATAATAAAATAGAAAAATCTTTTTTTATATAATATTAAACTAAACGCTTTTTTTTAAGATTTAAAAGTTAAAACTTTTTTTTAGTATAAGTACAACCTTTTTTTTTAATTTCTTTTAATTTGAAATTGAGTTTTTAAAAAAATAAATAAATAGGAACCTTTTAATATAATTTCCTTTTTAACATCATTTCTTTTTATAATAAAGCATAATTTCTAAACTAATAATTCTTTTTTTTTTCTCTTTTATTAGAATATTAAAATTAATCCTTTTAGTAAGATAAAACCTTTTTCCTTTTTCTTTTAAAACTAATAATAACTTTTTAATATAACAACTCTAAAAAATAATAATAATAATAAAACCTTTTATAAATAAGAAAACCTCTAACTTTAAGTTAATGCTAATCTTTAATATAATTCTAAAATAAATTAACCTTTTCCATTTCCCCTTAAAATTATTAACCCTTCGTCTTAATGAACCGTCCTTTTAGAATCCCTCCCGCGTCTAGTCGTGCGTTTGTATGACATAGGTTTAGAATTTTGATATCATGCTTTACTTATGCATTTTGTGTTTACTATTGTATGTGATGTATGCTTGCATGTCTAAACCCTTTCAAAAATATAAAAAAAAAAACTCTCGATCCAACGTCGAGCCCATTTTCTACCATGTAAGTCGATCGCCTTTAGGCATCGCATTCAACCTTTTGGTCACTAGACACAAGTCTAGCATCACTTTGCTAGCACCCTCGCCTAAATAATAATAATTAACCGCATAAATATCCAAGGGAAAATCCCATGCATGATAACCACGTTATCGTGCATGGTGCACATCATTTGCATCTCATAATCGACACCTTAAGATAAGTCAATTAGACAACTTATGATAGATTTCTTAGGTTAGTCTCCCCTCAATTTTGATTTAAAATCAAACTTTAGCCCACCAAATTCTCCACACAAGAGAATTAGATGTTAATCATCTCAAAGAAGGGACATATAATCCCATACCCCACAAAATACAAACATTTTCAAAAACTGTGGTGGTCTTCTTAAGATGATGACTCATCTTCTCTCCTAAAACCTTTAAACATTTTAGTATCCTTAATAAGGAACTACAAGTGCTCTGATTCCCTCCTGACAGGATATGTAGGCACAAGATGCGATATCTTGTCGAGCACACTTAGGAATAAAAATAATAAATCACCTACCCTTAAACCCTTAGCAAAATAGATAACAAATAACATAAAATAAAATCAAGAGGTTCCTGTAGAGTACTACAGATATCTAGGATGCTAACACCTTCCCTAGATATAACCAACCCCCGAACTTAGAATCTTAGTGCATTTGCATTGCATTGTGGGTATTCGGTCTTTCTCCATTCCCTTGGATAAAATTAAAGACGGTGGTGACATAAAAAAAATGCGATCCTAGTTAACAAATAACTATGGTATCCAATTTTCACCGCGACACATAGCAAGGTAATTATAAACGAGGGGTTATCCAGCAGTTGCTGTCGCCAGTGACTTGCACGTCGAGGATCGTGGAGGTCTTCTCAATGTTGGATTGAGGAAGCACCTTCTGGATAACAGACATGTTTCCACTTTTTTTCTTCGTGTTTGCTAGTTTAGACAGCACGTCTGCTATAACGTTATGTTCGCAGGGAACATGCTTCACCTCTATTGTAGCGAACTTTGTCATTTTTTCTTTAACCAGGGACAAGTATTCGAACATGTTGTCGTTCTTGGCCTGATATTCTCCTCGAACTTGAAGGGCCACGAGTTGCAAATCAGTGCAGATGACAACCTCCTCAGCTCCTAGGTCCTCGACAAGGTGCTGGTCGGCGAGGAAGGCTTCGTACCCAGCCTGGTCGTTGGAAGTAGGGAAAGATAAAGTGAGTGATACCTCGACGATGATTCCTTCGTCGTTTTCCAGGATGATGCCTGCCCCACTTCCCGCCGAGCTGGATGCTCCGTCAACGAAGATAGTCCACCTGCGTGACCCGTAGGTGGGGGAATCTGCGAACGTCATTTATGCGACGAAATATGCTAATGCCGAAGCTTTGAGGGCCTTTCTGCTTTCATATTGAATGTCAAACTCGGACAGTTCCAACGACCACTTAAGCATCCTGCGGCCTCGATTGCCACACCGAGGTATAGGTACAGAGTTTCGCCGTTGTCTGGCCGAGAGAGAACTGGCAGTTCTGATAGTGCTCGTATGAGATGGAGGAGAGCTTGGTCGCATTCCTCTGTCCATTCATACACGGCCTCTTTTTGGAGGAGCTTGAAGAAGGGCAGAGTGTGTTGGGCAGACTTGGCTACGAAACGAGATAAAAAAGCGAGCATCCCGTTGAGGGATTGGATGGACTTCTTCGAGTTAGGTGTTGGAAATTCGGAGAATGCCCTGCACTTGTCGGGGTTAGCTTCGATTCCTCTCTCTGTGAAATAAAATCTGAGGAACTTGCCCACCTGCACCCCAAAAGTGCATTTCTCTAGGTTGAAGCACATCCGGTATTTCCTGGCTTGCTCGAAGACCTTTCTTAAATGAGCCGTGTGATAGGTTTCCTCGTGGGATTTTACGATCATATCGTCCATATAGACTTCGAGCATGTCGCCAATTTCTCCCCGGAAGACCTTGTTTATCATCCTTTGATAGGTCGCATCGGCGTTCTTCAAGCTAAAGAGCATTCGTTGTAGTAATAATTGTCCGATTCGGTCATGAAGCCCGTGTATTTTTATCACTTTTCGCCATTGGTATTTGATTGTAGCCCGAATAGGCGTCTATGAATGATAATAGTTTAAAACCGGCAGAATTATCAACGAGTTTATCAATATTAGGGAGGGGGTAGGCATCTTTTGGGCTTGCCTTATTGAGATCTGTATAATCAACACACATACGCCACTTTCCATTTGATTTTTTGAGGAGTACAACGTTGGACAGCCAAGTGGTGTACTTCGCTTCCGAAATAAAGTTTGCCTCGAGGAGGTCTTTTACAGCTTGTTCTGCAGCCTCTATTTTCTTCGAAGATAGCTTTCTCCTACGGCGTGTTACTGCTTTGACGACGGGGTCAATTGTGAGTTGATGGCAGGCGACAACAGGATCTAAGTCGGGCATTTTTGCGGCACTCTAAGCGAACAAGTCGGCATTTTCTTAGAGGCAAGCTTTGAGTTGTTTCCTCACTATGTCGGGGAGGCCGGTCCCTATCTTTACTCCTCGCCGAGGGTTATCGCCGAGCAGGACGAGTTCGAACTCGCCATTTAGAATCGGGCGCATCAGATGGGAGTCAGTGCTGGTGCTGGTCGAAGTGGATGAGCTGCTCGGGCAAGTCTGGTCCTCCTTCTGATCATCTTCAGAGAAGCGACTGTCGAGGTCGATGGAGTTGACGCGCGGCAGTGGCTTGGCTTCCAATGAGCTGCTGGGCAAGGTAAGCTTGCTGGACGTTTTTGGCTTGGCAGCGATGGTGTTGAGTCCCTTGGTGGCCGCTTTGAAGCATCTCCGTACGACCTCAATGTCCCCGTGTAAAGTGGCGACCATACCCTTCAAAGTGTAGTACTTCATTTTGAGATGGACAGTTGACGGTACGGCTACCAATTTGGCTAAGGTTGGCCGCCCGAATATGCAATGATAGAGAGACGAGCAGTCAATAACCAGGAATTGGACTTTGATGGATCTTGCCATCTCTGCAGATCCAAAGGTCACGATCAACTCGACATACCCCCAGGGGTTTGTAACCGACCCATTAAAACCCTGCAAGTTAGAGCCCACATAGGGAGTGAGCTGCGATTCGCCCAGCTGGAGGGTTGAGAACAACTGGGAGTACATAATGTCGACTAAGCTGCCTTGGTCGACTAAGATTCGGCGAACATCAAAATTCGCCATCTGGGCTCTTACGAGCAACGGAATACTCGAGTTCGGGGCACCTCCGAGGAATTCCTCTCTATAGAAAGAGACGGGGATCGATTCTCCCCAGGCCTTATCGAGTGTTGTACTCTTGTTGGAGCTCATGCTGAGTAAGTGCTCGAACTTTCTTTTCATGGAGCCCACAATGACTTTGTTGAAGCCCCCTCCAGAGATGACCATGGCGGAGGGGAAAGTTTCCCATGGGCTATGGGCTGCGAAATATGCGGGAACACTGAGCTCCTCGGGAATATAGAAGTCCTTTGGTCGTGATATACTCATGCCGACTTGGAGGTTTGTCTCTTTTGAGGAAGGCATCTTTTCCTCGATCTTCTTCGACTCCCGGGCATCTTGCCGGGGAGTATCCTTCTTCTTTCTTGTAGCGAGCGATTTTGGACGCGGTTCTTAAGCGCTGGTCGCTCTCTGCGGTTTGAGCTTAAACTACAGGTTGATTCATTTTTTATCCTACTGTGAGATGAATAAGGAAGGGAAATAGATGTCTCCAATTAACCCTGCTTTGATACTGAGTTTAAATAGCGGTCTGTTAGGTTACGAATGCTATCAATGTGGGGGGGCCTATGTACTGGTTATTTGTATTTTCACCAATACGGTTGTCTTTCTAAGCAGAAGGTTTCCGGCGGGGAACAAGGATTAGGATGTAAGGACAGATGCTTTTGAATATGAGAGTATGGGATTTGGGTATTTTGTTGATTGTGCTCCCTAAGATTTTTCTTTCAATCTTATGCCTACGTATTCCCGTTTACCGAAACAGGGAAATTAGAGCGTTCGTAGTTCCTCCTATTCTATGGGAGGAAATGGGGGTTTTTGGTGTCTTGTTTAAAGCCCAAGACGTGAAGCGAAAGTTGGTTTGTATCTTGTTCAAAGCCCAAGATGTGAAGCTGAAAAGTCTATTTGTGTCTTATTCAAAGCCCAAGACGTGAAGCTGAAGGACCTTGACTTTAGAGAGAATTTGTCATCTCTAAAGAAGGGTTTGTCTGTCATAACTGTTGGGTGACTGGTTATAAAGGAGAATTACTTTAACCGGGATACGCGGATCCTAGCAATGCCATAATTTCCTTTATAGGGGGTTTTAACCTGAAGGAGAAGACTTTAACTCAGTGTAGAGCAATGCTATATTTCCTTAGGAATTTCTCATGCTAAAAGAGGGGCAGTGGCATGGATGTAGATGATCTAGAGGCTTGCTACTTACAGCAATTAGATGAAAGGGAAGGAGTTGTTGATGTTTGTGTACTGTGAACGAGGCACAACTTTGATGCTAAAAGGTTAATTGGATTAACCAGTGGTTTTCTTATATAAAGCCTAAGAGGAGGCTAATCTGTGTCTCGTACAAAAGCTCGAGAGAGAGGTGAAAAGGTTTTTGACCCGACGATGAAGTCTTTTGGTATCTCGTATATAGCCCGAGATGGAGGCTATTATTTGTTTGGATCAATAAGAACCCTTTTGTATCTCATACAAAGCCCGAGATGGAGGCAAAAGGGTGATTGACTCAACGAGGGAGTCTCTTATGTGTCTCGTACAAAGCCCGAGAGAGATGCTAAACGTTATTTGACTCCGCTGGGGAGAATCATTGTACAAAGCCCAAGAGGAGGCTAAGGTAACTGTTTCAGTTGAGTGACAGGTCCAATATACTGATTTTGAAAGAGAAAATCAGTTCTTATATGAGCAACACTGTACTCAGGGATCTGATTTGAGGATCAGGGATATTCCTGTTCTTTAAGGAAGTGGGAAATCCAAAGGGTATTGAGACTGTCTGAGTCTACGGGTTTCCTCCCTATTTAACGAAGGGGTCGCTTGAGCATGTCTTTGAGACTCAAGGAAGTTAGACTGTCCAAGTCTAGAGTTCTATCTTTTGTACTATGCTCTGAGAAACAGTAGTAGACTCTTTGAAAGGGCTGTTCTATGCAGATGATTAAGTTCTGTTCTTATACCTTTAGGAGGTCGTCGGGACAATTTGTACGAAGCCCAAGAGGAGGCTGGAAACTTTTAAGAAGCCGATCGGTCCTTGTACGAAGCCCAAGAGAAGGCTATCATTCCCGGAGGAAGAGATCATTATACGAAGCCTAAGAGGAGGCTGATGAATACTTCTAAGAAGCCGTAGGGTCCTTGTACTAAGCCCAAGAGGAGGCTAGGTTGCTTTTAGGAAGCCTGTGGGTCCTTGTACGATGCCCAAGAGGAGGCCGATGCTTTTAAGAAGCCCGTGGGTCCCCAAACCCCGAGAAATTCAAGGCAATGCTATTCACCGAGAATAGATCAAAGTCAGGAAAGTTCGAGAATTTGGAAGAAACTCAAAGATGCCATTTCACGGAGAATACATTCATCCTTGGGAGTAGAGTTTCTTGACAATTCTTAATGAGGACAGCCGAAGAGAAGACTGTATCTGGTGATCCTATTGGGGATCTAGTGGTCTATTTCTACGAATAAACGAAACGACGTCACCTAGTTCTAGACGTAGTTGCCGGGGAAACTCGAAATATCTATACTATTATTACACAGTTGATATGAGTTTATGAAAGAAGACTTACAGCGAAACAGCCCCACAATACAATTATATGTATATGAAAGCGGTAAATGAAAGCAATAACCACTTACTCGGTTGTAGAGCTTCCATGTTGTTTGGTTAGTTATTCAACAAAGAAAGATTGAAAACAACAGTATATTCAAAATCAAAGGAGAAAGTGCTCTGAAAAAGAAAGGTTTGGGGCTTACAGCTCAAGGAGAGGCCCAGGGTTTTATCAGTGAGCGCACTGTTTGAATTTGTACAGAGGGACTTATACAAGTGACTGAGGCCCAAAATGTTTTCTGTACAAAGGGATGGGTCTTACACTCTCTCAAGAGGCCCAAAAAGTTTTAAAGAAAAAGAGTGGGGCTTATAACACGAGGGTAGGCCCAGATGATTTTTCGTTTGAAATGGCGATCGAGTCGAGGTTTTCTTTTAACGCAGAGGGACTTATACAATAAGTGAGGCCCAAAATGTTTTGGTTAAAAGGAGGTTGGGTCTTACACTCTAATAGAGGCCCAAAAGTGTTTTGAATGGGTCTTATAGCTCGAGGAGAGGCCCAAGGTTATTTTGAAAAGGCGACGATCGCGCCGTTTGTTTTTGACGGTATCGGGACTTATACAATACACTGAGGCCCAAAAATGATTGGTCAAAAAAGGATTGGGTCTTACACTCTCTCAATAGGCCCAAGTGTTTTGAAAATGATTTATGAGGGTTGAATTAATCCAAAAACCCTAATTTATTTTCAAAAATGTATTTAATTGAATAAAAATTCAATTAAAATGATCAAAATTGTTTAACATATGAAAAACAAATTGTGATCTTGGATTAATGCTTCAAAAATTAAGTATTGACCTACAATATAATTAGAAAGCATTAAAAGTTGCAAAATCAATGTAGAAAAAATATTTAAAATGTCAAAAACAATTAAAATATTAATTCTTTGCAAAAATATCAATTATATGAAATAAATAATATTTTTGGGATTTTTTGATAAAATAAAATATTTTAACATTTTTGTGAATTATTAAAAAAAGAATCAACTCAAAATCATTAAAACTCAGAGAGAAATTAATTTTTGAATCAATTAAACAAAATCACAAAATTCAAATATTCAAATTATTCAAAAATGGCGCCAAGAACACACCAAGAACACGCGCGTGTTCTGGGTTTGGCTGATTTGCATTTTCTCCTCAATCTCACTGAATACTTGATTATAACATGCAATCCACATATCATTATGCTCGTCTCAACCTCACGATCATGTCTATGTCCATTAATTTCATTTAAATTAAACATACAACAAGAAATCACGAAGAGACCTCAAGAACCCTAATTTCTGCATGAAGGCTAGGATTTTTGATACACGATTCAAACAATGCAATTAATTGAGGGAAAACATTCCATGCATGATTATGAACATATGGCCAAATTATTGTGCGAGGAAATATGCATAGATTGAGAGATGACCAAGTATGTGCTTACCTCTAGGCCGTGACAGCAAGTACAATGTGATTTTTGATTTGGAGGTGTTACAGATGAGTGGTGATGATCTGAATAGCTTCCCTACACCCTATGGATTGTGTTTGAATGCTTGGACTTGATTGAAATTGGTTGGATCACTTTGTGGTACCTCAACTGCAACTTGTTTGAAAATTTGAGCAACCAGCTGGTGATTTTGTGAAATTGGTGTTTTAGAAGTGATCTAAGTGTTTGATCAGCTCATATGTGATGTATGTGAGGTGTGTGAGTGATTGGTTTGATTGGAAAAGCTCTCAAACTCAAAACCCGATAGCTACCTTGCTAAGAAAGGCATTTTTACCAAGAGAAATAGATTTTGAGGAAAGCATCTATTAGATGGCTTTGGTGTACTCAAACTGATCACAATTGAGCTCTATTTATAGTAGAGCAAGTTTGTTTTGCAAGGAATAGTGAATGGCAACTGCTAAGTAGGTTTGGCCAATGTTGTCCAATGGAATTTCAAGTCTCCTCTAGCCATTGACTAGAGGTTAGGGCACAGAGCTTTGGTTCCCTTGGTCTTGGATAAGTCTTGACTGATTTCATATGAGAATGGCTCAGTCCATGCCACCTTGATGCTTCCATTGAATGCTCCAATCCAAATTTGAAGTCTTGTCCCTATTTTGGCCATTCTAGGTTCAACATGCTATTTCTTGTTCCATGGACTTTGGAAACTTGGCTCAGTGATTGTCCCCTTTAGATTTAATCCTCTGAGGTGTCCCAGTGGATAGGAGCAATTGGATTTGGCTGATTTTGGCAAATCGAGCAAAGTTGCAAATTCTGCCTTGCCTTGACAGATTTCAGCAAGGCAACTTTCCAATGTCATATCTCATGACTCAAATGGAATTTGGCAATGTTCTTGGCCATTTTGGAAAGACCTTACATGATATAACAACTGTTTGAACAAGTTTGGTTTTGATCTCTTTTGAATCCAAGTGAAAAATCCCTCTACATTTGGCAAAAAGTGAAGCAAAATCTGACTTAGTGAAATTTTCACTAAGTGTTGGAACAAAGTGTGATTTCTTGATTTTGATCACTCCATAACTCAAAATCCTTAATGAATTGGCCTTAGGTCTAGTTGAAGTTTTTGTAGAGGGTAATGAGAGCTACAAATCCATCTTTGGATGAGAAAAAATGGCCTTGTGGTTTAGGAGTTATGGTCCTCCAAAGTTGGTACCTTTGTCACTTTATTTTTAACTTAGAAAATTTTCTAAGTTTTTATGGTTACCCCTTTTACAAGTTATCCAACTTTTCTTGATTTTTCTTGATGAATGATGATTCAAATCATACATTAACATCATTTTAGGGTTAAAAATCCATTTTGGTGAAAAATCTCAAAAAGTCAAAGTTGACTTTTGTGCACAGTTGACTTTTTATCAGATGAATTCCAAACTGTGCAATTCTTCAGGAAATCATGTCCTTGACCTAAATCAAACTTGATGGACATGTTTCATGGGTGTCATAGGGTATATTGGGGCATGTCCTAGGGTTTGGGAGCATGTCCTGGTCAAAAGTCAAAGTTACAGTTGACTTTTCTCTTAAAACCTTAATTGTGGTGCAGATGAAATTGAGACTTGTTGCTCAAGCTTCTTGGATTGATCCATTGTTCCAAATGGATCAATATAGTTCATTAGAGACCCTCAAACCCTCTCTTGAGGTCTTGGTTCATGATTTGTCCCAAAAGTCAACTTAGGGGTGAATTAGGTCAAGAAACCCTAATTCCTGATTTTTTATGAATGCAACCCCTGAGGCAAAATTGACTTGATGAATGGGTCCATGAGGTTCCATGGAGTATATTAGGTTATGTTTTGGAGCATTGGCTCATGCCCAGATGAAAATTTTCCATTTGGAGGACCTGGTCGACCAAAACCCTAATTTGGTGACTCTGTCGATCTTGAGACTTGATCCACCTAGAAGGGAGCAACCTTGTGCTTAATCCTTGAAGTGGGAGTCCTTTTGATCCATTGTGAATGTTTGAGAGGTTAGAAAAGTTGAAGATTATGTCATTCCTTGAGTGATCCTTTGTCTAAGCACTCAGAGAGGGCTTGAAACCCTAATTTTGATTGTAGTGGAGGCTCACCCATCTTTGGGGAGACTGACAAGGTAGGATAGTTCCCCCATATTGTGATGATGATTTGTACAATGATGAGAAATCTTAGTGGTCAAAATTTGGGGTATGACAGATGCCCCTATTTAATCTTCTTGGACCCGAAGGTGTGAATGACGAAGGTGTTCGGGCATTCGGGGTGCAAGAGGATTAAATATCGGAATACCCGAAATTTTGATGGTGGTTATGAATGGTAGCTTACGCATTCATCTTCTTTAGTTAAGCAATGATGCTTAAAAAAGGTAAAACTTCCCCTCGATCCTGGTCTTCAGCCAAGGAACTGGTCTCAGTTTCTGAAATAAACTTCCCCTCGTTCCTGGTTTCCTACCAAGGAACTGGTCTTAGTTTCTGAAATAAACTTCCCCTCGTTCTTGGTTTCCTACCAAGGAACTGGTCTCAGTTTCTGAAATAAACTTCCCCTCGTTCTTGGTTTCCTACCAAGGAACTGGTCTCAGTTTCTGAAATAAACTTCCCCTCGTTCCTGGTTTCCTACCAAGGAACTGGTCTTAGTTTCTGAAATAAACTTCCCCTCGTTCTTGGTTTCCTACCAAGGAACTGGTCTTAGTTTCTGAAATAAACTTCCCCTCGTTCTTGGTTTCCTACCAAGGAACTGGTCTCAGTTTCTTTTGTCAATAAACTTAATTGACAAGGGACGCTATTCGTAGCGGTTTTCCTCAAACTTCTCGCCGAATTTTCCTGGGGAGACGCCATTTGACAGAAAAAGTTTTGATGTCAGACTTGCTGGGGAACCCAGTCGTCTGAGTTGTAGAGTTGCACAAACTTCTCTGTTGGAGACGCCATTTGTTGATTCTACTGGGGAAAGCGAGTCTCTTGAGAGACTGTTTTCGTTTGGGGTTACATCATACTTTTCTCAGGATCTTCCCGGAGAAATGCCATATGATGGGGTCCAATTTTGAGGTGCTGATGACTTTTTCATCAGCGATCTTTTCGTTGCGAAACTGGCGTGCTGGCGAATTTCTGATTACGAGGCTTTTTCTCGGGATTTTCCTTAATCCGGGAAAGCAAAGATATCATCCTCAATGGCGAGGAGTGACATCTGTTGAAAGTTTTCTCTGGCTTTTCAGAGGTTCAAGTTATCAAAGTGGTCAAGGACAAACTTCTTTATAGAAATAAACTGGAAGCGAGGTTGTTCGGACACCGTATTTCCTGACGAGGCAAGAACCGACAACTCGATTGAGAGGACTTCTACCACTAGGGGACAAGACCTACTAGAGTGATAGTGATGCAATATGAAATGTGAATGCAAATAAAAAATGCATGACGTATGTATGTTTATGCGGACAAAACTGACGCGACATACAAACTGACGGGTGAACACGACTGGATACTCGGCCATCGTGGGGCGAAGAAGTACCGTTGGTTCAGAATAGCAATTCCACCTTGCTTAGGAGAGATAGTCCCCGTCGGGAGCTATGTTGGTAGGGCTTAGGAGATAAGAACTCGGACGAGGTGTGTCAGACGAAACAAGGTCTCTGACACAGTTGATCCCTTCATTCAGGCGTACCAGCGTAGAAGGATTACTTTGATTCTGCACTTTGAAGTTCGATTACTTCTGAAGAAGCGACTGATGTTCTTCTGATGTTCAACAATCAAAAGAAATTGCCGACTTTATTTTAAAAGCAGAAAAAGTTTTAACAAGTAAATTCATTTTTGTTTTATTTCAAGAATCGTTAATCATGTTAACAACGTCATTCTGTAAAGCTAAAACAAATGAGAATTACAAACAAAAGCACAAGGCTCAAATTTTATTGATATGATGGAGATCAGCCAAACGCATGATTCCAAAGAGTATATACAAAGTTAGAAAATGGTAATTTGCAGGGAAAAGGGCTACGTTGAAACATAACGACCACTATCCTTCCACCAACTTTGAATTCAGGGCATCCTGAGCTTCTGTCGAAGATGACCTTGACTGGAGTTTTCTGACAGATGATGTAACTGTTGATGAGGGACCTGCCTCTGTTGAACATAGTTACTTGCCATTATCCCTAATTTTTGCCTGGATTGTACTATGATGTTTCCAATCCACCGGGATGATTTTTTTTCATGTCTCTAACTTTTGTCTGGACCGCCCTTTCGGGGTTTCAATCCACCGAGACGTTTTTTGTTTTTTTAGTTTTAGGCGAAGTATTTCTTGACTACATCAACATTTGTGGGGTAGGCAAATTCTTCTCCGTCCATGGTTGCGAGTCTCAAGGCGCCGCCTGAGAAAGCTTTTGTGACCACATAGGGGCCATCATAATTTGGAGTCCACTTGCCCCGAGAGTCAGTAAGAAATGATTGTATCTTCTTGAGCACGAGGTCTCCTTTCCTGAAGATGCGGGGTCGAACCTTTTTGTCGAACGCCTTCTTCACTCTTTGCTGATACAATTGACCGTGGCACAGTGCCGTGATTCGCTTTTCTTCGATCAGGTTTAATTCGTCGTGTCGACTTTGACACCATTCAGCTTCTGAAAGCTTAGCTTCCATCAATACTCGGATTGACGGGATCTCTACTTCTATGGGGAGAACTGCCTCCATGCCATATACTAGAGAGAAAGGGATAGCCCCTGTTGAAGTGCGAATAGATGTGCGATAACTGTGAAGAGCAAAGGGTAGCATCTCATGCCAATCTTTGTAGGTAACAACCATCTTTTGAACGATCTTCTTGATGTTCTTGTTAGCCACTTCTACCGCTCCGTTCATCTTGGGTCGGTAGGGAGATGAGTTATGGTGTTCGATCTTGAACTCCGCGCACAACTCTTGCATCATCTTATTGTTCAAGTTAGATCCATTATCAGTAATGATCTCGCTTAGAACACCATAACGGCAGATGATATTGTTTTTGATAAATCGGACCACCACTTGTCGGGTTACATTAGCGAATGACGCTGCTTCGACCCACTTGGTGAAGTAGTCAATGGCTACTAGGATGAACCGATGTCCGTTTGAAGCCTTAGGCTCAATCATGCCAATCATGTGGATTCCCCATATCGAGAAATGCCATGGGGAAGAGAGAACTTTGAGATGTGATGGCGGTACATGAATTTTGTCGGAGTATATCTGACACTTGTGACACCTCCTCATGTACTTATAGCAGTTAGATTCCATTGTCAACCAGTAGTACCCTACTCTTAAAATTTGTCTCGCCATTGTGTGTCAGTTGGCATGAGTGCCAAAGGACCCTTCATGAATTTCTTTCATAAGCATGTCTGCTTCTGGTCTGTCGACGCATCGGAGCAAGACCATGTCAAAATTTCTCTTATAGAGAGTGTCACCGCTCAGGAAGAAGTTTCCATCCAATCTTCTGAGGGTTTTTCTGTCTTTTCTGAGTGCCCCAGATGGGTACTCTTGTTTCTGAAGAAAGCATTTGATATCGTGATACCAAGGTTTATCGTCTATGACTGCTTTAATCATGAAGATGTAAGCGGGCCGTTCAAGGCGCATGATGTCGATCTTAGGCAAGTTATTCCATTGACCTACACTAATCATGGAAGAGATAGTGGCTAATGCATCAGCCAGGTGATTCTCATCACGAGGGATGTGGTGAAACTCGACTCTATTGAAGAAAGGTAGCAACCTTCTTGCGTAGTCTTTGTAAGGAATCAACCCTGATTGGTATGTGTTCCAATCTCCTTTTATTTGATTGATAACCAAGGCTGAATCGCCATATACGTCCAAGTTTTTGATCCTTAAATCAATCGCTTCCTCGAGACCCATGATACATGCTTCGTATTCGGCCTCGTTGTTCGTACATTTAAACGTAAGTCTGGCAGTGAAAGGAATGTGGGTACCCTGAGGGGTAACAATGATTGCCCCAATTCCATTTCCATAATGATTAACTGCTCCGTCAAAGACAAGTCCCCATTGGGAACCTGGTTCTGGCCCTTCACTGGGTAACGGTTCATCGCAATCTTTCATCTTTAAATACATGCATCTTCGTCTGGGAAGTCAAACCCGATTGATTCCTGATCGTCAATCGGTTGATGAGCCAAATGATCGGCTAAAATACTTCCTTTAACGGCTTTCTGAGCGTGGTACTCTATGTCATATTCTGATAACAGCATCTGCCAACGGGTAATTCTTCCTGTGAGAGCAGGCTTTTCGAAAACGTACTTGATTGGATCCATTTCGGAGACCAACCAAGTAGTATGACGAATCATGTATTGGCGAAGACGTTTGGCTGCCCAAGCCAAAGCACAACAAGTTTCCTCGAGCATCGTGTACCGAGTTTCGCAGTCGGTGAATTTCTTGCTTAGATAGTAAATAGCAGACTCTTTCCTTTTGGTTTCGTCTTGTTGGCCAAGTACACACCCCATTGAGTCCTCTAGGACTGCGAGGTACATGATCAGTGGTCTTCCTTCCACTGGAGGTGATAGAATCAGAGGATTCAACAGATATTCCTTAATACTGTCGAAGGCAGTTTGACAATCTTCTGTCCAAATACAACCCTGGTTCTTTTTCAGTAATTTGAAGATCGACGAACAAGTGGCGGTCATGAGGAATATAAATCTGGAGATGTAATTCAAACGTCCCAAGAATCCACTGACTTATTTTTCAGTTTTCGGAGAAGGCATTTCTTGAATGGCCTTGACCTTGTTAGGATCAACTTCAATTCCTTTCTGGCTGACGATGAACCCTAGTAGTTTCCCTGAACGGACACCGAAGGTGCACTTGTTGGGATTCAAGCGGAGCTTGAATTTTCTTAGACGTTCAAACAATTTTGACAGATGTTCAACGTGCTCACTCTCTATTTTTGATTTTGCAATCATATCATCGACATATACCTCGATTTCTTTGTGTATCATGTCATGAAACAGGGTAATCATGGCCCTTTGATAGGTTGCCCCGGCATTCTTCAAACCGAACGGCATAACCTTGTAACAAAAGGTGCCCCATGGGGTAATGAATGAAGTTTTTTCCATGTCTTTCAGCGCCATTTTGATTTGGTTATAGCCCGAGAATCCATCCATGAAGGAGAAAACTTTGAACTTTGATGTGCTGTCTACCATCATGTCAATGTGTGGTAAAGGAAAGTCGTCCTTTGGACTTGCCTTGTTTAGATCCCTGTAATCAACACACATTCTGACCTTTCTGTCTTTTTTGGGAATGGGTACAATGTTGGCTAACCATTGAGGATATTCTGATGTGGCGAGGAAACCTGTGTCAATCTGTTTCTGTACCTCCTCTTTGATTTTGATGGCCATGTCCGGGTGAGTGCGTCTCAACCTTTGCTTTACTGGCGGACATTCCGATCTCAATGGTAAGTGATGTTCTATGATGCTGGTATCCAACTCTGGCATATCCTGATAGGACCAAGCGAACACATCGGGGAATTCTTTGAGAAGCTTTATCAAACCCTCTCTGGCAGTTGGACTGAGCAGTGCCCCAATCCTGATTTCTTTTCTCTCTTTTTCTGAACCCAAGTTTACCATTTCCAACGGTTCTTTGTGAGGTTCAATAGACCTTTCCTCTTGTCTGAGTAGTCGGGAGATCTCTTCTGGAATTTCGTTGTCAACTTCTTCTTCAGCCTTGAATATCGGGAACTCAAAGTTGGGAGAAGGCATCGGATCGTATGTTTCAACGGGGTTTAAAACAAGCAATCTGCATGACGTAATGATTCGTGTTTAGAAGAGATAGAGAAAATGCAAGTGTGTGCAGTGTATTTATTTTACTGCTTGTTTTTATTTGAATTGTTTTTTAGGATTACCATTTTCTGAAAAAGCAAAAAGAGAAAACAACAATTAATGCGAAAGTTACATAATGACGTTATTTTATTAATGGACAAGTTGATCCTTGAAACTACAGCCCTATAAAATAAAACTCTGTCGCTTTGGGCGAAGCGAAGAGGGAAATTTACAGAAAGTGAGCCCTATCACAACATCCGTTTCACCTGGGCGGGGTGAAAGGTTAAAAGATGGCAATTACTTTGACTGATGAACGACCTTCGGAACCTCGACGGCAACCCATTGGCGGCGAACTCCTCGGTGAATCACAAAGTCTGGCACCTTCCTTAATTTGTCTTCAGAAATGACGCTGATTTCTGGTGGAGCAGGATCATTGGAATCTGTCTCCCAGACAGAATTGTCATAGGAGAATTCTTTAGTTGTATTTTGCATAGCATTGGTGCTCTCAGCTGTATCTCCCCATCCAGTTGGCTGGATGTCTTCGAATCTGATACGAGAGCTTTCGGGAGCGGTGTACTTGACCATAAAGTCGTATTTTCCACTTGGTTGTCCCAGGGTGTCCCACACTTCTTTGGAACTGGAGGAGTCATCTCTCTCGATGACGTTGACCTCAGGAAAAGCATAGTTGATGAATTCAAGTCCTGCGAACGTTGCGAATTCATCTTCTTGTTGAGTAGTTTCTGAATGACCTGAGTGTTGATCCCATGACATGGTGGGGACATAGGTATTCTATTCAATGACGGTCAGCTGAGTTTCATTGTTCGGCTGACTTTCTAGCCCCAAGTCTCCTGGATAAGGTTGCCACATTGGCAGACCATCCATTGGGCCATAGTAGTTGTGATCAAAACTGTCTTTCATCAGAGTGTCTTCCTCTAATGAATTTGACAGAGCACGACATCCTTCTGGATCGCAATCTCCATATATCATTTCGACATCTGATCGTGGTATAAATCTCAGACTTTCTGTAGGAAAAAAAAGGCATAGGCACTTCTTCTTGAGACATATAACCGTCCTTGTTGAGATAGGACTTCCATTCTTCATCCGTGTCAGAGGGATCTTCCTCATTGATAACATGTACCGCCTGAGACACTGGGTGAAGGAAACCTCCACTGTGGAAGAAGTTTTGAAGTGGATGAAGACTTTCATCGTTGGCGACTGTCTGGGTACAGGTTGCAGAAAAACCAAGACCCTTCTTTGTTTTATTGTCAATAGGAATGACAAGCTGTCCCCATCCAATTGTATCGGTACTCTCGACCGCTTTGATAGCATCTTTGTATGAGGAAATCGAGGTTCCTCCTTTGAAATGATTGTCCTTGCTCACCGACAATGCTTGGAACTGCGTTCCAATAACCTCCTCGGGTTCTATACCAGTAGATGATGACAAGTTGCTCACAAGCAAGGCTTGTTCTCCACAGATTGTGACAAGTTGATCGTTCTTGACGAACTTTAGCTTTTGGTGGAGGGTTGACGTAACCGCTCCAGCCTGATGTATCCAAGGTCTTCCTAATAAACAATTGTATGTTGCCCGAATGTCCATGACCTGGAAAGTGACTTGGAAAGTGTGAGGACCAATAGTTATGGGAAGATCAACTTCGCCGATAACCGTTTTTCTGGATCCGTCGAATGCTTTGACGACGACCTCGCTGATTCTCATCGGAGAGCCTTTGAATGATAATTGCATCAAAGTAGACTTCGGCATAACATTCAGGGTTGACCCTGTGTCTACCAGTACACTGGCTAAAGCATCGTCCTGGCAGTTAACTGTGATATTGAGCGCCATGTTATGACGGTGACCTTCTTCAGGTAATTCCTCATCACTAAATCCCAAGTTGTTGCAGGAAGTGATGTTAGAGACAATACTTTCGAACTGTCTGATTGTTACATCATGTTCCACAAAGGCTTGCTCCAAGACTTTCTGTAGAGCCTCCCTGTGGGCTTCTGAACTGAGTAACAGTGATAACACCGAGATCTTTGAAGGAGTTTGTAACAGTTGATCCACAATGTTGTATTCACTCCTTTGGATGAGCTTCAGCATCTCATCATCATTTTTCGAAAGGTCGGGATTACTGGATTGACCGACTAGTGGATCGGGAGCTTCTGTCTGAAGTTCCTTTTCCTTGTTAAGTTCCCCAACCCCTCGGTTGAAGATTCGACCGCTCCGTGTCACTCGACTGATGTCTGCAATGTTCACAACGGAGGGTAATGGAATTTTCTTTCCATTCTCAATTATTGTTGCACCGTATTTGTAAGGGATAGCCTTAGTTGATTCATACGGTAGTGGTCCCGGCAGATAGATGACTATGGGAACCTTCTGATTTTTCTGACCATCGTAAGTAATCTCGATCCGTTCTTGGTTGGGAACTTTAGATTCGTCAAGTAGAGGAATGATGGCAAAAATATCCCTGGTCCTATGATGACCAGAAATTTTGACAACGTCCTCAGTTTGATCGGCGAGGTAGTTTGGCGTCCAGTCGATAGGTCCAGAACCCGGATATGGACGAATTTCTCCACGATCCACCTGACCTTGAAGAGCCGCTCTCACAAGGTAACACACTTGGTTACTTTCCGAACAGACGCTACAACGGTCGTAATTGTGTAGTGGCACCTGGCCACGCCCACTTTGAATACAATGTAACCTCACTAGATTACCTTCCATTGATCGGACATCCTGACTTTGACGCCGAGTAGGATTCCTGTTATTGATACTAATTTACTGAGTATCTTCATCCATGTAGATTGGCATCCACCAGTGATTTAACAAGTGTTGAAGTGCCTCTTGGACAACGGTTCAACCTCGATCGTTTTCGCAACCCGCTTTACAGCTTTGATAGTCATGTGATATTAAGAATCCAAGTCGGACCTGTTCCGCATGTAACTCTACCAAGTTGGTATTCAACACGCAAATGTCAAAGATTTGAACCATATTGGTCTGATAGGAATTCCTATCATGGTAGTCTTGGATCCATCCAAGATCCATCTGACGCTGGAGGGCCTCTTGTATGAAAGAGCATCCCTGTTTGTTTACCGAGCAAGTCAGACAGGAATTGTAATCGTGTCGCGGCAGATTATGATATTGGCTTTGCCTTGAGTGCATTGCCACCAAGTTGACACTCATTGCACGGATGTCGTGGTTCTGAATGACGTTAGAATTCGTGTAAACCATGTTAACTCCACGAACTCGGTGCTCTTGGATCCATCCGAGATCCATTTGTTCCTGTAGAGCCGCTTGCACTACAGAACATCCTTAGTTATCTTTAGAGCAGATATCACACTGGTGATATCTATGAGGTGGCACATGGCCATATCTACTCTGTCTAGAATGCATCTTGACCAGATTGGTCTTTAACAAGAGTACATCATGAATTTGATAGACATTGTTGGTCTCTTTCTCAATCAGATTGACTGCAGCCCTCTCATGTTGAGGCAGCGGGTTCGTAAGAACATTAGGATTCGTATCTTTGAAAGATAAGAGCCCGCTCATAACAAGCTTTTGCACATCGGACTTGAAATTAAGACAAGTTTCTATGTTATGCCCTGGACCTCCTTGATGATAAGGGCACGTCTGATCCACCTTAAACCAAAAAGGTGGATTTTTCGGTACTGTAAGAGGGGACTTAGTCTGAATGTGCCCCTTGGCTAGCAGTAATGGAAACAGCTCTGCATACGTCACGGGTATAGGATCAAATCCTGGTGGCCGTGCTGTACGGTTGTTGTTATATTGGGGACGAGCCTGCTGAAGAGGCTGTTGTGTCCTTTGCTGATCAGGTTGGCTCTGCGCAACCTGAGGTTGATACGTAGGAATAGGCGCAGGGCTAATAGCAGGAGTCACAGCTGCTACTGGTTGATATCGTCGTCTTTGCTTTCCAAGAGAGATATTCCCATTATCTTGCTCTTTTTTCTTAGGGAGAGCACTACCATATTTTTTAGTACCGCTCGATTATCCAGTGTCTTTTACCAAACGTCCTTCTCGGACCGCTTCCTCAAGACGTACACCCATGCCGACCATTTCGATGAAATCACTGGGTGCACTGGCAACCATTCGGTCATAGTAAAATGAACTTAAGGTCTTTAAGAAGATCTTTGTCATCTATTTTTCCTCAAGAGGTGGACAAATTTGAGCGGCAATTTCACGCCACCTTTGAGCATACTCCTTAAAGGTTTCTTTGTCCTTTTGCGACATTGATCTGAGTTGATCCCTGTTGGGTGCCATGTCCAAATTGTATTTGTATTGTTGGACGAAGGCAGTACCAAGATCTCTGAAAGTGCTGATCGTAGTACGGTTTAAACCCATGTACCATTTGAGTGCGGCACCGGTTAAACTATCCTGAAAGTAGTGAATCAGCAGGTCCTGATTTTTCGTCTGAGCTGACATCCGCCGAGCGTACATCACCAGATGGCTTTGAGGGCAAGAGTTACCCTTGTACTTTTCAAAGTCAGACACTTGGAACTTGTGCGGGACTTTCACATTGGGGACCAAGCAGAGATCTGCGGCGTCCTTTCCAAATAGATCCTGACCGCGAATGGCTTGCAGTTCCTTCTGCATTTCCAGGAACTGTTCCTGGAATTCATCCATTCTATTAAACATAGTTTCCTTCTTACCAGAAGGTGTTGGTGGAATCTGTCCTTCTGGGACAGTGTGCACCACAGGGGGTGGTACCGTGACTACGGCAGTAAATCTTGGCGTTTCCCAAAGTTTGTAACCTTCAGGAGTCTTCAGTATTCCCCTGGCATCTTCGCTTTCCCGAAGTTTGTAACCTTAAGGCCCAGCGGCTTCTGTTGTGATTCCCTGATCTTCAGTGATCGGCGGAACATATCCTTACGGGATATAGTTAACAGGCATACCCCAAGGACGATCTTTCGACATTTGATACATAGGATCATACTTCTCCACGATAGGCGTTGAGGTGATCTCTGAGATCATAGTTCTTTGTAGCTGAGCTTCTGCCATGGCTTGCATGTCGTTACGAAGCTTTCTCATATCCTCTCTCAGAGCGTCGATCTCTTCTTTCAACTCTCTGTTTTCTTCCTCAAGATCATCCATCCTTTTCTGACAATTGGTCCGAGTATTATACGAATGAGACAGTTTGACTCTAGAATCGAGACACAAACGTGAGATTCGTAAGGAAGAAGAATATCCGATGTGAGAATGATGAATGCAATGATTATATTAATTGTTTTTTTGGTTTAATCAAAATAAACTTCGACAATTAGATTGCAAATATCAAACAGTGGGGAAACCCCTTTTTATTGAAATTCAAAGGATTACAGAAATGGAAATACAGTAGATTACAAAGTGCAGAAACAGAAACCTAAGCTAATGGGTCCCGAGTCCTCTCTGAAGAGAAATCGGGTACTGACTCTGGTACTTTCCTTTTCTTTGACCGGGCCTCTTGGGCCGTTGTCGGGTTGTCATTCCTTTGCCAGGTGAAAGGAGTGAGCAAATTCCTTTGGTCATCTTGATTCTCTACAGCATGTTGCTCTAAAATCTCAATCAGAGCATCTTTCTCTTTCAGTAATTGCTGTATTTTGATGCACTCTATGTCGAGGGTGCGGTACTTGTTCTTCCAAGATCTTCTCTCCCGTTGAACTTTGTTGAGAGTAACCTGAAGCTTTTCAATTTCCGTCATGAAGTACATGACAGATTCCTTTGGTGGAAGAATTCCGTAACGAGGATATGGCATCTTTAGCTTGAGAGCTCTAGTTTGTACCCAATGGAGATAAGGCTCCACCGAGACGCAATTTGGTGTTCCTAGAGACTCTCGTCCTTTCTTATGAACGTGTTTCCGAGCATGCACTATTTCCATCTTTAGTGCTCTGTCGTTTTCTCCTTCTTTGAAGAAAAGACCTTCCAGATGAACCCCCTGTGGGATGTGTCTTATCGGGTATCCAAATTGACGACGAACCAATACCGGATGGTAGTTGATTCCTCCTTTAGTTCCTATAAGGGGTATGTTGGGGAAGTTTCCGCAACGATCAATGATCCTGATTCCCTCATAAATCCTATTACACCAATCTATATCAGAGTTGGTAAGAGACATGATCTTCTGTGACCAACGTAAGGCACTCTTACAATCCCAAAAAGCAACAGACTTGGGCAAGTGGGAGATAAACCATTTATAAAGCAGAGGTACACAACATGTGATCTCCCCTCCGCTGTACAAATTTCCCGAGCGTACAGAATGATACGCATCTGCGAGCAAAGTCGGCACAGGGTTTCCAATGAGAAAAACCTTAATAGAGTTAATGTCAACGAAGTTATTGATGTTGGGGAACAAAAATAACCCGTAGGTGAGCAAGACAAAGATGCTTTCAAAAGCAGTCACGTTTCCTATATTGGCGAAATACAGGGCTTTCTTCGTCAAGAACTGGGCTGGCAAACCTTGGATGCCACCCTTAGCGGTCATGTGAGTCCTGACCTCAGACTCGTCCAAATGAATTGCTCTTGCAATGGTCTGATTCTTTGGAATTTCTTCCAGTCCAGAAAATGGAGCTCGATCAGTGATATGTAGATCAGTCAGATGAGAATACTTCTCCAGCGTTGGTGCTAGCTGGTAATCCAGAAATGTGAAACAGTGATACACTGGATCGTAAAACTGAATGAGCGCATCCATGATTCCCTCAATCACATGGACTCTTAATAGTGGTAGCAGACCTCCGTGCTTGGCTCTGAAAGCCTCAGGGTTAGTGATCATCCTTGCTAACCTTCTCAAATCCCCTAGTTTTGGAACCTTGAAGGTATACTTATGAGTTCTCCTTCTACCGAAATCCATTAGCGCAATCCTTTTCTCTGATATTTGCAATCACAGTCTTAGTTTAATTTGAAAAACAGAGAGACTAGAAGAGAAGTTTTTTTTTTTAATGTTATAATGTTTTTTAGATGAATGCATGAATGCAGCACACAAAAACATAGAAAAAACATGGGGTCAAAATGGTCGTTGTCATGAAGTCAAGGCTCTACCCATCCCCAAAGGTTTATACTAGGGTGATTTTTGTACCTGTACTCATTATCATCAGCTCATCCCAGGAAAGCAAAACAACAAGCGGATCACCAGCGAGTTGTAGTGCAATCTTAGAGTAAGTGCCATTCACCGAGAATAGATCACCAGCCTCAAATTAGGGTAGTATCGCGTAACAACTATTTCCGATAGTTTCTGCACTACGAAAGGGTTTGGCTCCTCAGCTTCTCAGACTTAACAACTGGCCCATTGTCTGGGTGAGAGAATGGGTTGCGTTGGTCAGCCTCCACTGAGGTTGATGCTCGACCCCGTCGCCATCACTTATCTTAAGTGTATACTCAATCTTTCCACATACGGCATCACCCGCATTCCCATTAGCAGAAAAATAAACATGTATAGCAATTAGGAAAAGCAGTATATATATTTGTCCTAAACATCCTAGACCTTTAAAGCTATGAATCCTAAGTTCCTGACAGAAAATGGGTTCCCCGGGGGAAGCCCCAATATGTGGTTTTCACATAAGTGAAGAAAAGGAAAACTGTGCCTAGATCTAACTTTGAAAGGCCCCACAGTGGGCGCCATTTTTCTGTAGCGAGCGATTTTGGACGCGGTTCTTAAGCGCTGGTCGCTCTCTGCGGTTTGAGCTTAAACTACAGGTCGATTCATTTTTTATCCTATTGTGAGCTGAATAAGGAAGGGAAATAGATGTCTCCAATTAACCCTGCTTTGCATACTGAGTTTAAACAGCGGTCTGTTAGGTTACGAATGCTATCAATGTGGGGGGGCCTTTGTACTGGTTATTTGTATTTTCACCAATACGGTTGTCTTTCTAAGCAGAAGGTTTCCGGCGGGGAACAAGGATTAGGATGTAAGGACTGATGCTTTTGAATGTGAGAGTATGGGATTTGGGTATTTTGTTGATTGTGCTCGCTAAGATTTTTCTTTCAATCTTATGCCTACGTATTCCCGTTTACCGAAACAGGGAAATCAGAGCGTTCGTAGTTCCTGCTATTCTATGGGAGGAAATGGGGGTTTTTGGTGTCTTGTTTAAAGCCCAAGACGTGAAGCGAAAGGTGGTTTGTATCTTGTTCAAAGCCCAAGATGTGAAGCTAAAAAGTTTATTTGTGTCTTGTTCAAAGCCCAAGACGTGAAGCTGAAGGACCTTGACTTTAGAGAGAATTTGTCATCTCTAAAGAAGGGTTTGTCTGTCACAACTGTTGGGTGACTGGTTATAAAGGAGAATTACTTTAACCGGGATACGCGGATCCTAGCAATGCCATAATTTCCTTTATAGGGGGGTTTTAACCTGAAGGAGAAGACTTTAACTCAGTGTAGAGCAATGTTATCTTTCCTTAGGAATTTCTCATGCTAAAAGAGGGGCAGTGGCATGGATGTAGATGATCCAGAGGCTTGCCGCTTACAGCAATTAGATGAAAGGGAAGGAGTTGTTGATGTTTGTGTACTGTGAACGAGGCACAACTTTGATGCTAAAAGGTTAATTGGATTAACCAGTGGTTTTCTTATATAAAGCCTAAGAGGAGGCTAATATGTGTCTCGTACAAAAGCCCGAGAGAGAGGCGAAAAGGTTTTTGACCCGACGATGGAGTCTTTTGGTATCTCGTATATAGCCCGAGATGGAGGCTATTATTTGTTTGGCTCAATAAGAACCCTTTTGTATCTCGTACAAAGCCCGAGATAGAGGCAAAAGGGTGATTGACTCAACGAGGGAGTCTCTTATGTGTCTCGTACAAAGCCCGAGAGAGAGGCTAAACGTTATTTGACTCTGCTGGGGAGAATCATTGTACAAAGCCCAAGAGGAGGCTAAGGTAACTGTTTCAGTTGAGTGACAGGTCCAATATACTAATTTTGAAAGAGAAAATCAGTTCTTATATGAGCAACATTGTACTCAGGGATCTGATTTGAGGATCAGGGATATTCCTGTTCTTTAAGGAAGTGGGAAATCCAAAGGGTATTGAGACTGTCCGAGTCTACGGGTTTCCTCCCTATTTAACGAAGGGATCGCTTGAGCATGTCTTTGAGACTCAAGGAAGTTAGACTGTCCAAGTCTAGAGTTCTATCTTTTGTACTATGCTTTGAGAAACAGTAGTAGACTCTTTGAAAGGACTGTTCTATGCAGATGATTAAGTTCTGTTCCTATACCTTTAGGAGGTCGTCGGGACAATTTGTACGAAGCCCAAAAGGAGGTTGGAAACTTTTAAGAAGCTGATCGGTCCTTGTACGAAGCCCAAGAGAAGGCTATCATTACCGGAGGAAGAGATCATTATACGAAGCCTAAGAGGAGGCTGATGAATACTTCTAAGAAGCCGTAGGGTCCTTGTACTAAGCCCAAGAGGAGGCTAGGTTGCTTTTAGGAAGCCTGTGGGTCCTTGTACGATGCCCAAGAGGAGGCCGATGCTTTTAAGAAGCCCATGGGTCCCCAAACCCCGAGAAATTCAAGGCAATGCTATTCACCGAGAATAGATCAAAGTTAGGAAAGTTCGAGAATTTGGAAGAAACTCAAAGATGCCATTTCACGGAGAATACATTCATCTATGGGAGTAGAGTTTCTTGATAATTCCTAATGAGGACAACCGAAGAGAAGACTGTATCTGGTGATCCTATTGGGGATCTAGTGGTCTATTTCTACGAATAAACGAAACGGCGTCACCTAGTTCTAGACGTAGTTGCCGGGGAAACTCGAAATATCTATATTATTATTACACAGTTGATATGAGTTTATGAAAGAAGACTTACAGCGAAACAGCCCCACAATACAGTTATATGTATATGAAAGCGGTAAATGAAAGCAATAACCACTTACTCGGTTGTAGAGCTTCCATGTTGTTTGGTTAGTTATTCAACAAAGAAAGATTGAAAACAACAGTATATTCAAAATCAAAGGAGAAAGTGCTTTGAAAAAGAAAGGTTTGGGGCTTACAGCTCAAGGAGAGGCCCAGGGTTTTATCAGTGAGCGCACTGTTTGAATTTGTACAGAGGGACTTATACAAGTGACTGAGGCCCAAAATGTTTTCTGTACAAAGGGATGAGTCTTACACTCTCTCAAGAGGCCCAAAAAGTTTTAAAGAAAAAGAGTGGGGCTTATAACACGAGGGTAGGCCCAGATGATTTTTCGTTTGAAATGGCGATCGCGCCGAGGTTTTCTTTTAACGCAGAGGGACTTATACAATAAGTGAGGCCCAAAATGTTTTGGTTAAAAGGGGGTTGGGTCTTACACTCTAATAGAGGCCCAAAAGTGTTTTGAATGGGTCTTATAGCTCGAGGAGAGGCCCAAGGTTATTTTGAAAAGGCGACGATCGCGCCGTTTGTTTTTGACGGTATCGGGACTTATACAATACACTGAGGCCCAAAAATGATTGGTCAAAAAAGGATTGGGTCTTACACTCTCTCAAGAGGCCCAAGTGTTTTGAAAATGATTTATGAGGGTTGAATTAATCCAAAAACCCTAATTTGTTTTCAAAAATGTATTTAATTGAATAAAAATTCAATTAAAATGATCAAAATTGTTTAACATATGAAAAACAAATTGTGATCTTGGATTAATGCTTCAAAAATTAAGTATTGACCTACAAAATAATTAGAAAGCATTAAAAGTTGCAAAATCAATGTAGAAAAAATATTTAAAATGTCAAAAACAATTAAAATATTAATTCTTTGCAAAAATATCAATTATATGAAATAAATAATATTTTTGGGATTTTTTGATAAAATAAAATATTTTAACATTTTTGTGAATTATTAAAAAAAGAATCAACTCAAAATCATTAAAACTCAGAGAGAAATTAATTTTTGAATCAATTAAACAAAATCACAAAATTCAAATATTCAAATTATTCAAAAATGGCGCCAAGAACACACCAAGAACACGCGCGTGTTCTGGGTTTGGCTGATTTGCATTTTCTCCTCAATCTCACTGAATACTTGATTATAACATGCAATCCACATATCATTATGCTCGTCTCAACCTCACGATCATGTCTATGTCCATTGATTTCATTTAAATTAAACATACAACAAGAAATCACGAAGAGACCTCAAGAACCCTAATTTCTGCATGAAGGCTAGGATTTTTGATACACGATTCAAACAATGCAATTAATTGAGGGAAAACATTCCATGCATGATTATGAACATATGGTCAAATTATTGTGCGAGGAAATATGCATAGATTGAGAGATGACCAAGTATATGCTTACCTCTAGGCCGTGACAGCAAGTGCAATGTGATTTTTGATTTGGAGGTGTTACAGATGAGTGGTGATGATCTGAACAGCTTCCCTACACCCTATGGATTGTGTTTGAATGCTTGGACTTGATTAAAATTGGCTGGATCACTTTGTGGTACCTCAGCTGCAACTTGTTTGAAAATTTAAGCAACCAGCTGGTGATTTTGTGAAATTGGTGTTTCAAAAGTGATCTAAGTGTTTGATCAGCTCATATGTGATGTATGTGAGGTGTGTGAGTGATTGGTTTGATTGGAAAAGCTCTCAAACTCAAAACCCGATAGCTACCTTGCTAAGAAAGGCATTTTTGCCAAGAGAAAGAGATTTTGAGGAAAGCATCTGTTAGACGGCTTTGGTGTACTCAAACTGATCACAATTGAGCTCTATTTATAGTAGAGCAAGTTTGTTTTGCAAGGAATAGTGAATGGCAACTGCTAAGTAGGTTTGGCCAATGTTGTCCAATGGAATTTCAAGTCTCCTCTAGCCATTGACTAGAGGTTAGGGCACAGAGCTTTGGTTCCCTTGGTCTTGGATAAGTCTTGACTGATTTTAGATGAGAATGGCTCAGTCCATGCCACCTTGATGCTTCCATTGAATGCTCCAATCCAAATTTGAAGTCTTGTCCCTATTTTGGCCATTCTAGGTTCAACATGCTATTTCTTGTTCCATGGACTTTGGAGACTTGGATCAGTGATTGTCCCCTTTAGATTCAATCCTCTGAGGTGTCCAAGTGGATAGGAGCAATTGGATTTGGATGATTTTGGCAAATCGAGCAAAGTTGCAAATTCTGCCTTGCCTTGACAGATTTCAGCAAGGCAACTTTCCAATGTCATATCTCATGACTCAAATGGAATTTGGCAATGTTCTTGGCCATTTTGGAAAGCCCTTACATGATATAACAACTGTTTGAACAAGTTTGGTTTTGATCTCTTTTGAATCCAAGTGAAAAATCCCTCTACATTTGGCAAAAAGTGAAGCAAAATCTGACTTAGTGAAATTTTCACTAAGTGTTGGAACAAAGTGTGATTTCTTGATTTTGATCACTCCATAACTCAAAATCCTTAATGAATTGGCCTTAGGTCTAGTTGAAGTTTTTGTAGAGGGTAATGAGAGCTACAAATCCATCTTTGGATGAGAAAAAATGGCCTTGTGGTTTAGGAGTTATGGTCCTCCAAAGTTGGTACCTTTGTCACTTTATTTTTAACTTAGAAAATTTTCTAACTTTTTATGGTTACCCCTTTTACAAGTTATCCAACTTTTCTTGATTTTTCTTGATGAATGATGATTCAAATCATACATTAACATCGTTTTAGGGTTAAAAATCCATTTTGGTGAAAAATCTCAAAAAGTCAAAGTTGACTTTTGTGCACAGTTGACTTTTTATCAGATGAATTCCAAACTGTGCAATTCTTCAGGAAATCATGTCCTTGACCTAAATCAAACTTGATGGACATGTTCCATGGGTGTCATAGGGTATATTGGGGCATGTCCTAGGGTTTTGGAGCATGTCCTGGTCAAAAGTCAAAGTTACAGTTGACTTTTCTCTTAAAACCCTAATTGTGGTGCAGATGAAATTGAGACTTGTTGCTCAAGCTTCTTGGATTGATCCATTATTCCAAATGGATCAATATAGTTCATTAGAGACCCTCAAACCCTCTCTTGAGGTCTTGGTTCATGATTTGTCCCAAAAGTCAACTTAGGGGTGAATTAGGTAAAGAAACCCTAATTCCTGATTTTTGATGAATGCAACCTCTGAGGCAAAATTGACTTGATGAATGGGTCCATGAGGTTCCATGGAGTATATTAGGTTATGTTTTGGAGCATTGGCTCATGCCCAGATGAAAATTTTCCATTTGGAGGACCTGGTCGACCAAAACCCTAATTTGGTGACTCTGTCGATCTTGAGACTTGATCCACCTAGAAGGGAGCAACCTTGTGCTTAATCCTTGAAGTGGGAGTCCTTTTGATCCATTGTGAATGTTTGAGAGGTTAGACAAGTTGAAGATCATGTCATTCCTTGAGTGATCCTTTGTCTAAGCACTCAGAGAGGGCTTGAAACCCTAATTTTGATTGTAGTGGAGACTCACCCATCTTTGGGGAGACTGACAAGGTAGGATGGTTCCCCCATATTGTGATGATGATTTGCACAATGATGAGAAATATTAGTGGTCAAAATTTGGGGTATGACATTTCTAAACTGCTTCAGGTGGCCGTCCCTGATCAGTATTTCTATGGCATCCTTCAGGTGGATGCAGTCTTTAGTGGTGTGGCCATGACTTTTGTAGAAACGACAGTATTTCGACTTATCGACGTTCAGCTTGGCCGGTACCTACTTAGGGAATCGAACCCCTACTTGTTTAAACTCTGAGTTAGCACATTTAGAGAGAATCTTTTCCCTGGAGACAGTCAGGGAAGTGTAATCGTGGAAGCGGCCGGAGGGCCCTTTATTGTCCCGAGATTCCCGAGGACGGTCTTTACGTCTTCTCCCCCCTCGACGGGATGTCGAGGGTTCATCGCTTTTGGAGGCTCGGGCGCTTTCTTGGTGGCGTGAGGCCTGGCGGAGTTGGCCGTCTCTTTCTCCTCGTATTGAATATACGCTTGCGCCTTGAGGAGGAAGGCGTTACGGCTCCTTGGAGGTTTAAGGCCAACAACTTTGGAGAATTCTGAACGGGGGCGAAGTCCTCGCTCGAGCAAGAACTTCTTCATGTCATCGGTGGTAGGGACTTGCACCACTTCTTTATTAAACCTCTCGATGTACGCTCAGAAAGGCTCATTTCCCCCCTGAATTATGGCCTCAAGGGAGGCTTCAGTCTTTGGATGGCGGCGTGATGTCGTCAAGTGTCTGGAAAACATCCTTCCCAGTTGCTTCCACGAGGTGATGGACTCCTCAGGCAGTTGTTTATACCAGGTCATTGCTCTTTTCCGAAGCGTGGTGGGGAACAAACGACATTTGATAGCGCCCCAGACACCACGACAGTCGAGCAGCGCATCAATATTTTTGATGTGCTCATCTGGGTCTATTGTTCTGTCGTAAGTTCCCAAAGATGGTGGTTTTCCAAGCCTTTGGGAAGACGCATAACCATGATCTCTTGAGACAACGGGTCGTGGGGCTCGTCGTCGCTGCTGGAACTGGTCCACGATGGGGAGTGGAGGCTTCGCTCAGGAATGAGGCGGTGACTCCTGCGGGGAGATGGTGTTCGTTCCCAGCCATTCGACCTGACAGGGGGCGAACATTGACCTCTCCGGGTTCTCTTGTTGCCCGGGGAATGTTAGTTTCACGGGGAAACGTGGTCACGCTTCCAGAAGGCATGAGACTCTGGTTCCTGGTGCACCCGACGATCACCTTCCCGTCGGGGATGTGGACTTTTGGATCGTCAGCGATCTTTCCTCGGCCGAGGGGATCTTGGTCGGGCAGACTCTTCCAACACCCCAATCCTCTCGTTTCGTTGGCGGATCAAGAGGTTGGTCTTATTGATTGTTTCAAGGAGGGCCACCACGGCCGGATCGGCGTTGGGTGGAGCTGGAACGGGCTGGAGGGCTGGTCTTCGGCACGATCAGTACGAGTGAGGGAAGGAAATGCAGTTACCCCGTCTCTATGACGACGAGCGTCTCCTCCGAGGAAGGATGTGGGTCCGTCAGCGTCAGTTTTGTTGACGGGGAGGAAAGCAGGATTGCGAGCATCTTGGACGTGATCTTGGCAAGCCATGATCGGAATCTTGGACAGAGAGCTGTTTTGGTCTTGAATCTGAGGTGAATGTTAAGACGGGGACAACAAAGTTCCCACAGACGGCGCCACTGATCTTGAAGGCTGATCAGAACCTGAAGTGGGCCAAGAAATGCGTCTGTGATGCTGGGTGTCTGAGATGAGGAAGGGGTGTACCTGCAAGACACTCTGATGCTAAAGTAAGAATCAGAAGAGGAGAAAGGCAAGTACAAAAGTATGTGTTTCTTAGGATGATTTAGAATACCTGACCCTCTCAAATGAGAGAGTTTTTATAATGCCCCCAGCGCGTGGCCAATGGTCCTTATTTTCGGGGTGAAATAATCGTTTTCTGAAGAATAGGTAACTGCCAAAAACTAGCCGTTGGGACGGCCAGAGATGCCCGAAACTAGCCGTTGCTGCGGGCAAGGACACAGTTCCGGGCACAGGCGTCGTGGCTGTTTCTGGATGGTAGAGTTGTGCATGACGGGCAGGAATGCCGATGAGGAGCAGGAGACCTTGTAGTCCCTCTGACCATATGTGTCCGGTAGAGGGGGCAGAAAGGTAAATGCTGCTCCTTATTTCCTGGACTTAGGCAATTGGGCAGTTCTGGGAGCAGAAGTGGATTGGGTCATGCCTAGTCATTGGTCCAGTTCGGAACAAAATGAAAAAAAAGTCATAAATTAAAAGCTATAAACTCAAAAGTTACAACAAATAGCTTTTAAATAAAAACTAAAAGTTAGTAAAAAAACTATAAATTAAAAACTAAAAACTAATTATCAAACAAAACATTTTCATTAATGTGAGCTGAAAAATTAAAAATTATAAGTTAAAAGCTCTTTTTTATGTCTTATCAAACAGATTCTTAGTAATCTATGATACATTGATGACATAGATCAAGGATTTGATATAAAAGATGTATTTATTAGATGTAGGCTCTATTTGGTAAAATTAGCTGATAGCTTATAACTTATAACTAATGTCTGGTAGCAGATAGTTTATAGCTTATAGCTGATAGCTGGTAGGTGATAAGTTAATTTGAGTGTTTGGTAAATTAACTGTTACACTAGCTGATAATTACAAAATGACCTAAAAGGACATTTTTAATTTAGAAATTGGTGATTTCATTATCTTATTATATTTTATTATTAAATTAATTTTTGTTTGATAAAAGTAAATGTATTAATAACAACATGCAAAATAATTTTAATATATGAAAATTTGAAAATATCATCAAAATATATAAATTTGTATATAAGTTTTATGAGATTTGCTATTTAGTATGAATATATTGACAACGAAATTCAATGAATAAAATGATATTTCATAAAGCCATTTATGGGGACATAAATGTAAAAATAATCATAATAACTACAATTCTTGGTCTGGTTAATTCATTCTTTCGTAAATATATCTTTTTTCCCCAAATTTTATAATGAAATTTTATAAAATACGTAAAATAATACTCCCTCTGGTCCTTTTTATAAGAAACACTTCACCTTTTTAGATACCTTAAATAATTAATGAATCTAAAAAAGTGAAATATTCCTTATAAAAAGAATCGGAGGTAGTAACATTGTAATTTTGAATTTAGTTATATTAATCTAAAATAATAACAAGAATAAGTTTATTGTCTAATATTTTATAATAAAACTGCAATAATATTTTGATTTTTCTTCACCTTGTTGATTTCATTGATTTTCCTCCGATATTTCACTAACTTGAGAATTATCAACATTATTTTTAAATTAATTATATAATTTATATTTAATAAATAAAAATAATTTCTAATAAAATAAAAAAAATTGTAAAAATCTGCTATATCATTCTTTAAAATCTCTATAAATTCAATATTTTTAAATCAAATTTTTAATAGTAAATATGATATATATATATATATATATATATATATATATATATATATATTTAAAATAATAAAGATATAATTAAAATAAAAAGTCATAAGCTATAAGATATAAATTCAAAAACTACTTCAAATAATTTTTGAGAAAAAAAAAACTAAAACCTAGTTAAAAATCCATATGCTAAAAGTTTAAAAACAGTTAACAAACAGAGATTTTTTATTAATGTGCGCTAAAAAATTATAAGCTATAAATTATAATTTTTTTTTCCTTACCAAAGAGACTCATGCAAGGTCTATCCTTAGAGATTAAAGTATGAAATAAATAAATGTGATCTATATATTATATTGTGTGCAAAAGAAAGTGGTGTTACTTCCATGAATAGATTTTTGTTTCCCTCCAATCCAACCCTTAAACACAACATTTCTCTCTCTCTCTCTCTTTCTCTCTCTCTTCTTATCCTTTTACCACACCCACAACACACGCCCCCAAATAAAACCAAATTATCTTTCTCTTCTCTTCTCTCTACTAAAATCAACATCACTTCCACTCTTCTCCTTTCTTCTTCAATTCTTCAATTCCTCACAAACTGAAACCAATCGAATAATTTCCCAATTTCCACAAAACCCTAACCCTATGAAACTTTCTCGTCTCCCACTTTCCGACAACTTCTTCTTATCCTCACCAATTCACCGTTCTTCTTGGACTCGCCCACTTCCCGCGTTACCCGCATTCCTCACTCCCCGCCGCCGCCGGAGGGGTTTATGCTCCGCCTCCAACTCCGATACTCTAGTCGCCGCCGCCGCCAAGAAGCGCGGAGAGGATGACACTGACTTGAAGACTTGGATGCATAAGAATGGGCTTCCGCCTTGTAAGGTTGTTCTCAAGGATAAACCTTCGCTTGATGATAGTCTTAAGCCTATACACTATGTTGCTGCTAGCGAAGATCTTCAGGTTTGGTTCATTCACGTTGCTTTCGTTTTTCAATTTAGTTTTCTTTTTGTTTATTTATGTGTTCATTATTTGATAATGGCTTAAGAAATGAAAATGATCGGATATGCTTTCAATTTGAAGTGTTTTGCTGCATCTTTTTCTGATAGAAAATGGTTTACATTGACCATGTATATACTCTACATCCGTGTTTAATGAGTTTGGTTGTATGCTTTGTAGAAGGGGGATGTTGCATTCTCGATTCCAAGTTCGTTGATTGTGACTCTCGAGCGTGTATTGGGAAACGAGACTATTGGTAATTATGCAATTCTCATGATTCTTTCTGTTATGTCTTGTGTAGTGCTTCATTCCATTATTACAGAAGAATGTGAATTACATTGCATAGCTTTTGCTTAATTTTTATTAATTTAAAAGACGGCGTGCTTATATGTTTATATTCATTTTTAAGTTGGTCCTTGTATGGTTATTTATTTAAGTAAATAAATTGTTGTTCTCTATTTTATAACACAAGGATGGAATTTTGTAGTGTCAATGTAAAGTACAAGGGCCGCATTGAAAAATGATTGTCATACTATATTAGAACAAAAAATATAGTACTAGTATTTGTAGTCCCTATATGTGACAACCATTTTTAGTTTAGTTATTATACTTGGCGTGTTATTGTTCCAAGTCTCCAACAGATGGCGGTAAGAGAGCCAAATTAAAATGGTTATATATGTAAGGACAAAATTGAAAACATGTTTCTTGTAGGGTCTAAATTGAAAACAAATGTCACCTATAGAGACTAAAATCTATTTGAACCCTTTTTGAAGATACTAGGAGAATTTAATTAAAGGTATTAAATGCTTTTGATGGGCATTGGTTCGCATTTTTTTTTCCGGCAAGTGAAAATAATAATTTGTTGGTTTTCATGTTGCATGGCTGCTGATTTGATTTCAACACAAACATTTACATTAAGATGGAATTATTATTTGAATGATTTTAGATATAAAGTGGGTTTAACTATCTTGAATTATTATGCTGTTTTGTCAAATAGAGGCTGTAGCGGTGCTACAGCAAGCAAAAATTTAAACGAATCGCTATTATTCCACAATACACTAATTAGTACAAAGTATTGTTATATAGCGGCTAGTACAGTGCTATAGTATTGCAGAATTTGAACAAAACACTATTTTCAGTGATTTGTGTTTCACAACACTGATATTATGTAAGCTTAGATGAAAAATATTTTGATGGTGGTATAGTACATTCCTGTGGCTAATCATCTCTAGTGTCAGAAATGTATTGAAGATGTTTGGGTAATTGGGGTGACAAAACTTGCATATTCGTGGAAATGAATATGGCAAGCAACTGGCCCTGGATACATTTGCAAGGCAATGCAAAGGGTGATTTTTGTTCAGTTCCTACTTAGTGAATTGATTAGTATTCATTTTGTTGTTGCTATAATAAAAATTGTGTATCGATGGATGGTAGGTTTATTGAAGCATTTTAAATATTGAAATAATATATCGTGTCCTTATTGCAGCTGAGCTATTGACCACAAACAAGTTTTCGGAATTGGCATGCTTGGCCTTGTATCTAATGTATGAGAAAAAACAGGGGAAGAAATCTTTCTGGTATCCATACATTAGGGAGCTTGATCGGCAACGAGGCAGAGGACAACTGGCAGTGGAATCACCTCTTCTATGGTCAGAATCTGAGCTGGCATACCTTGAAGGAAGCCCATTAAAGGTATTCTCCCTCCCTCCCTCCTAATTAATGCTGAACACTAAATCCATACTACTAATATTTAAAATATTAGGTTACTTAATGCTTAATATTTTTCAAAATAAATTCAAACTAACTTCTGGTGACTGTGATTTAGGATGAAATTGTTAAAAGGATTGAGGGAATAAGAAAAGAGTATAATGAACTAGACTTAGTCTGGTTTATGTCTGGTTCTCTGTTTCAGGTAATTAAACATGCACTTGAACTTTTCCAGTATAAATTAATACTTATTTAATATTTACTTAAGTCACTTAGAGCTTACTCTATATGTATAATGCAGCAATACCCATATGACATTCCTACCGAGGCTTTTCCATTTGAAATTTTCAAACAAGCTTTCGCAGCAGTTCAGTCATGTGTTGTGCATTTACAGGTAAAATTTACTCATCGGTTACATATCAACATAGGTAAGAATGTGCTCAAGAAAACTCCAGAGTATATAGTGGCTAACCAATTGATGAAATCAATATCAGCTCTACTTTTTGCATGTCACATTTGGCAATTATAAATACCTGAATCTGAAATGGCGTAATCATTTATGATTACGATTAAACATCAGACCATTGAGCTCTAAACTTAAATTTATTCTTTCTACTTTGCAAATATATTTAATTGATAGTTGGATTTGGTGAAGTGGTGTTCTACTTTAAATAGAAAATTTACTATCGGATATTCCTTACTTTTGCATTTACTCTAATTTCCTTATAATCTTTGGATAGTTGTAACCATTATATTTCCTGATCAAACACATGACACATGCATATAATGCATTTATGTATGTATTCATGTAACCTTCCTTCTCTTGATCTCTTTCAACATCTTACCCTCTCTTTCAACAATGGGCGCATTTTGATTTATCTTTTTTTTTTTTTTTGAAATCAGAATGTTAGTTTAGCTCGGAGATTTGCTCTGGTTCCCCTGGGACCTCCTTTGTTGGCCTACTGTAGCAATTGCAGGGCGATGTTATCTGCGGTTGATGGTGCTGTCGAGCTTGTGGTTGATCGCCCCTATAAAGCCGGGGACCCAATTGTTGTGTGGTATAATGCTTGCTTCATTTTATAGCATACACTTTTAAAAAAAAGATGTACTTATTTTTGTATTAAAAGCTTCATTATAAGATCTGCAGTTGATCTTCTTTAGGTGTGGCCCTCAGCCTAACACAAAGTTGCTTACAAACTATGGCTTTGTTGATGATGACAATTCCAATGATCGTCTCATAGTTGAGGTATAAGTTGGACATTCTCTTTGTTTGCACCCAGTGTTTTGCTGTTTCAATTCAAATTTAACCTTGCTGATACACCTGTCTCAGGCGGCTTTGAGTACTGAAGATCCACAATATCAAGAAAAAAGAATGGTTGCTCAAAGAAATGGAAAATTATCAATTCAAACTTTTAATGTATTGATACTAAACCCTTAATTTAATTGAAGGTTTCGAGATTCTTCTCATTAATTTCTTAGCTCAACTTTGATGCAGGTGTATACTGGGAAGGAAAGGGAAGCTGTCTCAGATATGATTCCGTATCTGCGTTTAGGCTATGTTTCAGATCCTACTGAGATGCAATCTGTCATCTCCTCTGAAGGTCCAGTTTGTCCTGTAAGTTTGTTTATTCTGCTTTCTTTATCCGAATTTGAAGAATTTTAAGAATGCCACAGACCAAAATCTAGTTTTGTCATGGATATCAGTAAAATCAAGTCCTGTTGATGTTCTGCAGACTTGCCTATTTCATATTTTGCTTTCTTGACTTGAGGTTCTGATCTGGTCATGAAGTATTGTAATAAATGAAATCTTGTTTTAGTTCCTTACTCTTTTTCTAAAAATAGTTAAAAATTACTCTAATCTAAGAAAATGGAGAGTAAATCTTCTGATGTGAAAAGTTGACTCTAATTATTCATTCTAGATGAGCCCTTGTATGGAGCGGGCCGTGCTGGACCAGCTTGCTGATTATTTCAATTCTCGGCTGGCTGCCTACCCTACAACCTTGGCTGAAGATGAATCTATGGTACTATATGTTTGAATTCGAAATTGACCGATATTTATCAACTTTTCACTTATATTTATTATTGCTTTAGCTGGCAGATGATAGTTTGAATCCAAAGAGGCGAGTTGCTACTCAACTTGTAAGGCTAGAAAAGAAAATGCTTCATGCATGTTTGCAGGCAATTGCGGATCTCATAAACCAGCTACCAGACCACAGTGTATCGCCATGCCCTGCTCCTTATGCACCTTCATTAAAATAAAAGGTCCAGCTCTCTCCCCCTCTCCTTCTCTGCTGTTGAACATCTTTAAAAAAAATTCTTGAACTTTGCAGTAATTCCTGAATTATTTTGCTATCTGCTTTTTAGAATCTGGATAGTATGTACGGTACAATATTGGATTATATGATCCAGTTAACTAAAATTGATTTTTTCATAACACTATTATATGCATCCTATTACATGTCATGGAAATGAATGGAAAAGTTAATCTGGTACTAGGTTGGTACAACTACCCTGCCGGGAACGTTTTCTATCATGGCAGGTTTTCTCTGCCACTACGCATCTTATCACGTGCATGTTTTGTCTGTCATTATGAGCAAATAATTGTAAGAATCCCTTAATTTAGATTGCAAAAGAGACCTGGGTCTAAATAACAGGTGGAAAAGACTGGAGTCATACAAATCAGCTTGGAGGATACAGAATCCCCCAAGCGTCCGAGCTTAGAAGGCAAAAGAGACTGATTGTGTGTGTTGGACTTGTATGGAACATGAAGTTCCTGTTTATGTTTTTCAAATTCATCAAGAAACTGTAATATAATAGTTGAGAAAATGAAAATGTTATGACAAATTAATCAATCTATGCAGATAAATATACAAGTAGAAAAGGAAAAAAAAGTCTAATGAGTGTATGGGGTTCTTTCCTCAATTGGGCTCCGAGCCAGACCCACCAACTTCAACTCAAATCCACCAACTTGCTCCAACCAAACACTGTCCAGGATTAGATCCAGACCCACCTGTATTGGCCGAGAGACTTGAATGACCTGCTTTGAAATTCCAGATGTCATAAATTGGTTGTAATAAAGGTTGTATAGCACAGAAATAGTCCTACCTGAACCTGACAGATGTGTGGCAATACTCATATATCATGTTGATCCCTTGACACATGAAAACACAAGTGTTTAGTAAAGCTTGCTTTCTTCCTTGGTTCACTTGCCCTTTTCGGTCTCTCGAGACATCCCATCTTATTGCAGTTTTATTAAACTCACAGAAGACAATTTTGAATTAGAGGAAAATGGTTTTCTTTCAAATACCCTATGGAGCAAAGGATAAAAATGAGTTCCAGAAGCCTATCACGAGTGGAGAATTAAAGGGCAGATTGGCAGGTCTGGTTCGGAGCAAGTTGGTGGGGGTGGGGCTCCGGACTGAAGCCCCTATGACGGAGGGATAGTATCCCCTATGCACGTCAAACGGATGATAAAATTTATGTTAAAAATTGGAATTTCTTTTTCTTTCTTTTTGTACATTTATCTATAGTTTATTTAAAATAATATCATTTAATTTTCTCCTTGACTGGCGATTTCTTGATGAATGTGAAAAACATGGTTGAGTATTGCCACTGAATCCTACGCACATAATCAATACCCTCTCGAGGCATAGGAAATGTGTACCCTCCGACTCATGTTGTATAACTTGGAGTTTTGTCACTGAAAATGTCCAAGTCCCATTTCTCTTTTTGTTAACTAAATTTGGGGGTTCGTACGTACAATAAATATCCATCGACGGTGGTAGCGAAAAGGTGTCCACCATTCACTTTATACTACTAATGAAACAATGGTAGTATTTAAAGAGACCTCAAGTTACATGTTGACTATTTAGAGTTTTCAGGGCTCCTAAAGTACTTGTAGCGAACCCTGCAGTTGGACTGATTAATCGATAATCAGAATTGTCCTTTAGTGTTTTCATTATTGTAATTTTCTAATTGTTAAAAAGCTTTATAAATTGAAATAATTAAATTCAATTTTTGTTTTCTCAGAATAACCATGATTGCTGTACTTAGAACAATGATGCTACGCCTTTTGAAGTCCAGATTAAAAGGGGTAGGTTCAAGTATTTTCTGCAGGCCGCATCAAGTAGGGGAGCATTATTGAAGCACTTCCCCCTCCTTGGAAAATGTCGAACTGGTCGCGCAAATGATTCTAAATTTGAGTGTTGAAATGATAGTAATCTTTGTAAATGGAAATATGTATCACAAATTGTAATTCATTTGTGTATATATTTGTATGGAGTTCTCAGGATCATATTTGATCATTTTTCTTACTTTTGTACTTTGAGCCTACTCGGCGTGGTTCACTTTAAAATTGTTACAAATATGTCAAATGTCATAAAAGGTTTTGTTTGCTGAATGTGGTATGACATTGGAATGACATAAAACATCTAAATAACAGGCGTGAATTCTTGTTAATCCCCGTGGTGGTGATTGTTCTGGCATAGTATAGTGTTCAAATAATGGTTACTGTTGAGATGAGATATTGGATTGTTGGAATAAGTTTCTGGCATAGTATAGTGTTCAAATAATGGTTACTGTTGAGATGAGATATTGGATTGTTGGAATAAGTTTCTGATGCAGTGAATAGGTGGTTGACATGTAAGGTTAATATTTTAATGCTTAAGAGAGAATGAGAAGTAATCTGAAAATGAGAATGAATTTGAATATATGAAATGATGCACCATTTATATATATCAAGAGTTTAAGAGTTGTTGAAATTGATTGCACGTTACTTATATATATTAGAACAAACGGTAGGTGATGTCTTGAAGGACGGAATCATCAATTTCATGTCTTTCACTTGAGATTCGCTCTGGAGCTTTTTTTTTCTTTCTATGGGTCTTGTTAACGGCTCAAAACCAAAAACAACTAGGGACAATACAAACACTTTTTATCTTGCAAACTTATCATCTCATTGTTGATATATTGATTTTTTCTTTCTTTCATTTAAAGCTTTATTTAGATTGATAGAATTGGATGGAGGAAAGAGGAATGAAGAACAGGGCCGGCCCAATCAATTCAGAGGCCCTGATCTAATTTAAAAAATAGGCCTAAAAAATATGAATTTATATTGAATTTTTGAAAAATTGGTATAAAATTATAAATTTTAAAAATAAAATATAATTTAACACCTATTTTTAACAAACAAATGTAAAATAGATTTTAAAAATATTATACTTTAACACCTACTTTAAAAAAAACAGGTGTAAAATGTATAGTTTTATTAAAAAAAATAAATAGGTGGGCCCCCAAAAATTTGGGGCCCAGTGCTACTACTCTTGCTGCGCCTGCTAAAGGCCGGCCCTGATGAAGAATAATATTCTATTGTTTGGATAATTTAAAATTGGATGGAGCGGAGTAGAATAAAATAGTATGAATTTCATTTCATTCTATCACTTAATACTATATTCATTCCTCTCCATTTTGAGTAAAATAAACAATTTGTCTTGTTCAGTTCTAAAATTTTCAAATAATGGAATAAAATCTTTGTTTCGCTCCATTTCTCTTTGCCCTGCTTCATTCCGCTACAAAATACTCATATCATAACAATCTATGAAACACGAATACCCCATATACGACACCGACATCGACACGGCAACACCAATAATAATTTGAAAACTGAATAATTAAAGGTAATTACAAGTGTCAGTGTCCGACATGGATACATACACACCAATTTTCAGAGGTGTCAGTGCTACATAAATGATTCAGTAAACGTGAAGATATAGCGGTTTTTTCCCTATAAAGAGCATTTGAATAATACCTCTCTAAGAACTTGTCCTCTAACTCCTTCCAGATCTGAATAGTATCATTTGGAATGCATTGCAGCCAATCCTTCATGCGACCTATCAAGAAAAAACCAAACAAACGTAAGTTTACCTGATCGTCGGTGATATCACCACTAAACTTGCACATTGAGCATATCTCGTAAAATTTAGCGAGATGCTCCCAAGGATATCTGATTGTTTGTCTGTTGAACGGGTTTTCCTTCAGACCGGAAAGTACAAATTTTAAATGCTAAAAGTTACAGGCTTTGCCAATTGAAATCCTAGCGATATTTGATCGGTAGTCCTTGTAACACCCCAAAATAATTATAATATTTATTTAAGTGAATTATTATGATTATTCGATATTTTGGTGCTTGTGATGATTTTGTGACGTTGAAGCTTTTATGTGGTGTTGTGGGGTAGCCTTTGGTTAAGGGAACATTGAGACCTCTTAGAAGTAGTGATTAATTAGATTATTTTATTAATAATAATATTGAAATAATTTGAATAATTAGAATATTATTTGGATTATTATTATTATTGTTAATTAAAATAATTAGGAGACCATTAAGGGTAAGACGGTAAACTGTGATTAATGTTAAATTGTAATTCCTAGTGTCTAAGTCGAAGTCGAAGTGATGAAGCAATGTGTCGAATTGTTGAAGTTGTTTCGACAGATTCATTTAGATTGGATTCAGATTTGTTTTAATTAGATTAGATTTTATATGATTTAGATTAGATATTTTGGGCTTTAAAGTTTTTGGGCCTTTGTAAATCTAAATCTATATAAAGGGAGTAACCCTTGCATTGTAAACAATAGTTGTATTCACAGTTTGCAGATTAGCAAGTGAAAGTGCAATAGATTCAAAATCCCACAGTTCGTGGGTAACAATTTTCTCCAAATATTTCTCTTCTCTCTCATTCTCGTTTCTTGCTGTTAGTTTGTTCTTGTTCCTCATTTGTTCTTCATTGCCATTACGTGTGTTTGTGGGTTGGTGATCAATCTTGAGATCAAGATTGAAGCGAAATCATCATAGGGTGTGGTGAATTTCCAACATCCCATCACAATTTTCCTCCTTGAATCGCAACCGGAGCTCTAGATACCAGATGTTGGAAATTCACCACACCCTATGATGATTTCGCTTCAATCTTGATCTCAAGATTGATCACCAACCCACAAACACACGTAATGGCAATGAAGAACAAATGAGGAACAAGAACAAACTAACAGCAAGCACATCGAAATGAGGTTCCATTATCTTCGAGAGCAGGTAGCAGAAGGGAAGATGAAGTTGGAACACTGCAGAACTGAGAATCAGATTGCAGATATCATGACGAAGGGAGTGCAGGTCGAAGTGTTCAAGAAGCTAAGGACTATGATGAATGTAGACAGTTTAGACACAATGAATTAGGTGGTGTGTTAAATTGTAATTCCTAGTGTCTAAGTCGAAGTCGAAGTGATGAAGCAATGTGTCGAATTGTTGAAGTTGTTTCGACAGATTCATTTAGATTGGATTCAGATTTGTTTTAATTAGATTAGATTTTATATGATTTAGATTAGATATTTTGGGCTTTAAAGTTTTTGGGCCTTTGTAAATCTAAATCTATATAAAGGGAGTAACCCTTGCATTGTAAACAATAATTGTATTCACAGTTTGCAGATTAGCAAGTGAAAGTGCAATAGATTCAAAATCCCACAGTTCGTGGGTAACAATTTTCTCCAAATATTTCTCTTCTCTCTCATTCTCGTTTATTGCTGTTAGTTTGTTCTTGTTCCTCATTTGTTCTTCATTGCCATTACGTGTGTTTGTGGGTTGGTGATCAATCTTGAGATCAAGATTGAAGCGAAATCATCATAGGGTGTGGTGAATTTCCAACAATTAAGGCCCAAAACATAGGATTAACAAAAGAGAAATAAGGATTATGAGAATCAGTTTTGTGCAACCCTAAGAAGTGGAGAGAGAGCTGAGGAAAGAAGGCTAGAACGAGGAATCAACCATAGAACCCGAAAACGAAGAATCCTTGCTGGAAAATTTGAGGTATGGGGGGGGGGGGGGGTAATTCAGGTTAATATGTTTGATATGGGTGTGAGGTAGAGTAGATGGTATGTTCTATGTTATGATGAATTTTCGTATGCTGAATCTGTGTGATTTTTGTGCATCTGTGTTGGTTAATTTCTGTGGTGAATCTGATGTGTGTTGCTGTAATTGATGTTGAATTCGTGTGAATGATTACTGATACTGTGATGAACATGTGAAATAAACCAGATTTGTAAATCGAGTAATCTAGGGATTAGTAATTAGAAGAAAATTGATGAAAACATGAAGTAGTATGAAAAACATAGATCTGTGATGAATCGAAGCTACTTTGGGTCTGATTTTGGTAGATCGAAGGTGTTGGAATGAAGAAATTGGCGTTCAGATGCGAGATCTGAGTTTTGGAGTAGCTTCTGGTGATACGCGTAACAAGGGAGGTGTTACGCATAATGGGGGACACTCCCAGGGTCGTACGCGTAGCTTACGCACTCGTCCCCAAGGGCTGGCACGACCCTCTGCCAGTACGCGTAGCATACGCGTATGAGATGGTGGGCACTATGCGTAAGAGAAGGTAATACGCGTAATGGAAGTGGAGAAAGAAGGGTATACGCGTAAGGGAAGATGAGTACGCGTATGGGTAGTGTCTTACACGTATGGGCTAACCATTACGCGTAAGGGGGAATCTGAAAAAGAATTGAGAGGAAAACCCTCTCTGTTGGTACGTGTAATGGAGGGTGCAATACGCGTATTGGATGGCGTAAAAGTTGAGCCATACGCGTAACAGGAGGGCCATTGCGCGTATGGGCAGTGACGAGGGCAGGTTTTCCCGTTTTTACGTTTTCTGTCTCGATTTCGCTTGTGACGTGGTTTCTTTGAGACGTAGGGCTATGATGAGGTAATAAGACACTATTAATCTAGTAATGATGATGAACGGGATAAAAATCAGGAATTTTAATGTGACGATTATAATATGAGGAATTGTGAGGTCTAGTGACGAATCGTGACGAGTGAGAATGATGCTTGGTGATGATTAGAATAAGACGAATTGTGATGAATGTGAAATGACATTGTTTTATGACAAATTGATGGTGATCCGTGAACGATGTGATAACATGGTGATTTATGATGATATGTGATGTATGTTAATAATATGTGACCATGATGATTTATGATGAATTATAATGCATGATTTGAATTGTGATGATGATTTGATTTGTGATGATGATGGTTTATGAATGATGATCAATTAAAGAATTTGTGATGATGATGATGATTATGATGTTTGCATCATGCATTCATAGCATTGTAGGACTTCGGTCCAATGTGACTTCAATCCCATTGTGCAGATTGAAGTGTTTTATGACGTGCTCCAGTTCTTGTGTAGAATCGATCCTATTGGTGGGGATCTTTGGAGGGTGATGGCCCAGTGTCCATCAATTATGACGAATTGGTACCACATGCATGAGTCTATGAGGTTGCATTGCATTCTATGGATGTATTTGATGTGTTGATGACTTGATGATGTTTTGTGTTACTGCTTTATCTTCGCTTATATCTTATATATTGATTCGCGATTACTCACCCTGCCTGTTTGAATGTTGCCTCCACATGGGTAACGTGCATATGTTTTAGGATTAGCTTTTGGCGCGTGAAGAGATTACTTGAAGTGCTTTTGGTTATTTTTGGTCGAGTAGAGAGTCTTGCTCTGATATGTAGCATCGGCTTGGGGTGTTGAGTCGAACCATCGTGCTCTAGTATTTGAGGATATTATGATGTGTTGAGTTGTTTAAAACTTTGATGTTATAAATGATAATGAAGTCTTTATGAAATTCTCCGCTGCGAAGTATTTGAGTTAATCATGATGTCTTTTGTCGAAATGTGACGCCTTTGTGGCATTTTTACTCTGATAAAACGGTGTTTTTATTCGCGATGTTTGTTGGGTAGAAAAATGGTGTTACATTAGTGGTATCAGAGGCAGGTCGGTCCGTCTGGCCAGGTTGTCTAATGTTGTCTATTCCCTAGTGTGCGACATGTGTGTGAAAACACTATCGATGCTTGTTTTGTTTTCCATTTGCAGGTTGGGAATTAAACAAGTGGGGGAGAAGATGGTGCTTCTCCAGGATGCTTCAAGTGTGGAGTGATGGCTAAGTGTGGTGTTGGAGGCTATGATAGTTTGGTAAAGATAGTTTGTACCGCCTCATGACAGTTGGCTGTTATTGACAAATTGAGGAACTGATCTCCCTTAATCTCTTGTTGATAATAGACGGGATCATGTTGGATGTGATAGACGTGTCTTGCGAGCTTAAGTGGTGTGTGCAGTGAATTATTTGGAGTTAAGCCAAGTGCTTACAGATTGTTTTGATGAGTCGATGCAGGATGGTGCTGAGATGTTTATGTTGAGGGCAACTTTGAGTATTAGTGAAGGTGGAGAAGTTGGTGTTTTGCCTTTTGTTTGTGAAATTTCGGAAGTGTTTCCTGATGACGTAAGTGATTTGCCTCTAGAGCGTGAGGTAGAGGTTGCGGCGAATTTGATGCCAGGTATGACTCCGTTGTCAGTGGCTCCTTACCGGATGTCTGCATCTGAGTTAGAAGAATTGAAGAAACAATTGGAAGAGTTGCTTGAGAAGAGGTTTGTTTGCCCAAGTGTTTCTCCGTGGGGTGCTCTTGTGCTGTTAGCGAAGAAGAAAGACAGAAGTATGAGGTTGTGTGTTGATTATCGGCAGTTGAATAAAGTGACTATCAAGAATAAATATCCACTACCGAGAATCGACAATTTGATGGATCAGTTAGTAGGTGCCTGTGTGTTTAGCAAGATTGATTTGAGGCCGGGTTATCATCAGATTCGTGTTAAGATTGATGACATTCCGAAGACAGCTTTCAGGACGAGGTACGGTGACTATGAGTATACTGTGGTGTCGTTTGGTGTATTTAAAGCACCTGGTGTTCATGAAGTATATGAATCGATTTTTTCATGAGTATTTGGATAAGCTTGTGGTGGTTTTTATTGATGATATTCTGATATACTCTAAACCTGAAGAAGAGCATGCTGAGCATTTGAGGACTGTGTTGCAAGTGTTGAAAGAGAAGAAGTTGTATGTGAAACTGTCGAAGTGTGAGTTTTGGTGGAAGGAAGTGAGTTTTCTTGGCCATGTGATTTCAAGTGGCGGGATTGCTGTTGATCCTTCCAATATTGGTGTTGTATTACAGTGGGAGACTCCGAAGTCTGCTACTGAGATACGAAGTTTTCTGGGATTGGCGAGTTATTACCGCAAGTTTATCGAAGGCTTTCCTAAGATGACATTACCTTTGACTCAGCTGACTCAGAAGGGGTCAAGCTTTTGTGTGGGACGTAGCTTGTGAAGAGAGTTTTGTGGAAGTGAAGAAGAGGTTGACGACTAATCTAGTGTTGATTTTGTCTAATCCGAATGAATCTTTTGTAGTGTACTGTGAGGCATCGAAGAGGGGTCTTGGAGGAGTATTGATGCAGAATGATCAAGTTGTTGCTTATGCTTCCAGGTAGTTGAGAGTTCATGAAGTGAATTACCTAACCCATGACTTAGAGTTGGCAGCAGTGGTGTTTGTGTTAAAAATTTGGAGACATTATCTATTTGGCTCTAAATTCGAATCGTTCAGCGATCATAAGAGTTTGAAGCACTTGTTTGATCAGAAAAAGTTGAACATGAGGCAGAGAAGGTGGTTGGAATTGTTGAAGGACTATGACTTTGATTTGAATTTCCATCCAGGTAAAGCAAATGTAGTGGCTGACGCATTGAGCATAAAGTCATTGCATATGTCGATGCTTATGGTGAAAGAGTTGGAGTTACTTGAACAATTCCGAGATTTGAGTTTGGTATGTGAAGCGACTCCTGGCAGTGTGAAGTTGGGAATGTTGAAGTTGACTAGCGGTATTCTGAATGAGATCAGAGTGTGACAACAATCTGACGTGAAGTTGGTTGACCAGTTGACATTGATAAACCAAGGTAACGGAGGTGAATTCCAGATCGGCGAGAATGATGTGATGATGTTCAGAGAAAGGGTGTGTGTCCAAGATGTTCCAGATATTTAGAAGAGCATTCTTGAAGAAGGACATAGAAGTAGGTTGAGTATTTATCCCGGTACTACGAAGATGTACCAAGATTTAAAGAAGTTGTTTTGGTGGCCAGGGATGAAGAAGGATATTGCGAGGTTGTTTATGCGTGTTTGACTGGTCAGAAGTCGAAGATTGAACATCAAAAGCCTTTAGGTATGATGCAACCGTTGAATATTCCAGAGTGGAGATGGGATAGTATTTACGTGGATTTTATGTCGGGATTGCCAAGGACTGCTAAAGGAAAAGATTCGATTAGGGTGATCGTGGATAGATTAACTAAGTCGGCTCATTTTTTGTCGATGAAGATTTATCATTCTATGCAGAAGTTAGCTGAGATGTACGTCTAAGAGATTGTGAAGTTGCATGGTATACCCTTGAGCATTGTGTCGGATAGAGACCCAAGATTTACATCGAGGTTCTGGACGAGTTTGCAAGAGGCTTTGGGTACTAAGTTGAGGATGAGTTCTGCATATCATCCGCAAACGGATGGTCAGACGGAAAAGACTATTCAATCTTTACAGGATTTGCTGAGGACTTGTGTGTTGGATCACAGAGGATCTTGGGATGACGTCGTATGAAGCTTTGTATGGAGGGGGGGGGGTGTAAAACTCCTTTATGTTGGTATGAGTCAGGCGAGAGTGCTGTACTTGGACCTGAAATTGTGGAAGAGATGACTGAGGAGAGTGAGATGATCCAAGAAAGGATGAGAGGTTCGCAGAGTCGTCAGAAGAGTTATCATGATGAGAGTAGGAAAGCACTTGAATTCCAAGAGGGAGATCGCGCGTTTTTTAGGGTGACGCCAGTGACTGGTGTGGGTCGAGCTTTGAAGTCTAGAAAGCTCACTCCACGTTTTGTGGTCCTTATCAAATCTTGTAGAGGATAGGAGAAGTAGCATATCTGATTGCTTTACCACCGTCACTTGTGAATTTGCATGTTGTGTTCCATGTGTCTCGGTTGAGGAAGTACATTTCGGATCCATCACAGTGATTCAGATGGATGATGTACAAGTAAGAGATAATCTGACTGTGGAAGCATTACCTGTGCGGATCAATGGTTGTGAAATTAAACAATTGCGGGGTAAGGATATGTCTTTGGTAAAGGTGTTAAGGGGTGGACCAGCTGGCAGAAGTTGGACTTGGGAGCGCGAAGATTAGTTAGAGGAGTCGTATCTGACTCTGTTTCCTTGAGGTAATTTTCGAGGGCAAAAATTCTTTAAGTGGGGGAGAGTTGTAACACCCCAAAATAATTATAATATTTATTTAAGTGAATTATTATTATTATTCGGTGTTTTGGTGCTTGTGATGATTTTGTGACGTTGATGTTTTTATGTGGTGTTGTGGGGTAGCCTTGAGTTAAGGGAAAATTGAGACCTCTTAGAAGTAGTGATTAATTAGATTATTTTATTAATAATAATATTGGAATAATTTGAATAATTAGAATAATTAGAATATTATTTGGATTATTATTATTATTGTTAATTAAAATAATTAGGAGACCATTAAGGGTGAGATGATAAACTGTGATTAAGGCCCAAAACATAGGATTAACAAAAGAGAAATAAGGATTATGAGAATCAGTTTTGTGCAACCCTAAGAAGTAGAGAGAGAGAGCTGAGGAAAGAAGGCTAGAACGAGGAATCAACCATAGAACCCGAAAACGAAGAATCCTTGCTGGAAAATTCGAGGTATGGGGGTAATTCGGGTTAATATGTTTGATATGGGTGCGAGGTAAAGTAAATGGTATGTTATATGTTATGATGAATTTTCGTATGCTGAATCAGTGTGATTTTCGTGCATCTGTGTTGGTTAATTTATGTGGTGAATCTGATGTGTGTTGCTGTAATTGATGTTGAATTCGTGAGAACGGTTATTGATACTATGATGAACATGTGAAATAAACCAGATCTGTAAATCGAGTAATCTAGGGATTAGTAATTAGAAGAAATTGATGAAAACATGAAGTAGTATGAAAAACATAGATATGTGATGAATCGAAGCTAGTTTGGGTCTGATTTTGGCAGATCGAAGGTGCTGGAATGAAGAAATTGGCGTTCAGATGCAAGATCTGAGTTTTGGAGTAGCTTTTGGTGATACGCGTAACAAGGGAGGTGTTACGCGTAATGGGGGACACTCCTAGGGTCGTACGCGTAGCTTACACACCCGTCCCCAAGGGCTGGCACGACTCTCTGCCAGTACGCGTAGCATACGCGTATGAGATGGTGGGCACTACGCGTAAGAGAAGGTAATATGCGTAATGGAAGTGGAGAAAGAAGGGCATACGCGTAAGGGAATGTGAGTACACGTATGGGTAGTGTCTTACGCGTATGGGCTAGCCATTACGCGTAAGGGGGAATCTGAAGAAGAATTGAGAGGAAAATCCTCTCTGTTGGTACACGTAATGGAGGGTGCAATACGCGTATTGGATGGCGTAAAAGTTGAGCCATACGCGTAACAGGAGGGCAGGTTTTCCCGTTTTTTGCGTTTTCTATCCCGATTTCGCTTGTGACGTGGTTTCTTTGAGACGTAGGGCTATGATGGGGTAATAAGACACTAGTAATCTAGTAATGATGATGAACGGGATAAAAATTGGGAATTTTAATGTGACGATTATAATATGAGGAATTGTGAGGTCTAGTGACGAATCGTGACGAGTGAGTATGATGCTTGGTGATGATTAGAATAAGAAAAATTGTGATGAATGTGAAATGACGTTGTTTTATGACGAATTGATGGTGATCCGTGAACGATGTGATAACATGGTGATTTATGATGATTTGTGATGTATGTTAATAATATGTGACCATGATGATTTATGATGAATTATAATGCATGATTTGAATTGTGGTGATGATTTGATTTGTGATGATGATGGTTTATGAATGATGATGCAATTGACGAATTTGTGACGATGATGATTATGACGTTTGCATCATGCATTCATAGCATTGTAGGACTTCGGTCCAGTGTGGCTTCAATCCCATTGTGCGGATTGAAGTGTTTTGTGACGTGCTCCGGTTCTTGTGTAGAATCGATCCTATTGGTGGGGATCTTTGGAGGGTGATGGTCCAGTGTCCATCAATTATGACGAATTGGTACCACATGCATGAGTCTATGAGGTTGCATTGCATTCTATGGATGTATTTGGTGTGTTGATGACTTGATGATGTTTTGTGTTACTGCTTTATCTTCGCTTATATCTTATATATTGATTCACGATTACTCACCCTGCCTGTTTGAATGTTGTCTCCACGTGGGTAACGTGCAGATGTTTTAGGATTAACTTTTGGCACGTGAAGAGCTTACTTGAAGTGCTTTTGGTTATTTTTGGTCGAGTAGAGGGTCTTGCTCTGATATGTAGCATCAGGTCGGGGTGTTAAGTCGAACCATCGTGTTCTTGTATTTGATGATATTATGATGTGTTGAGTTGTTTAAAACTTTGATGTTATAAATGATAATGAAGTTTTTATGAAATTCTCCGCTGCGAAGTATTTGAGTTAATCGTGATGTCTTTTGACGAAATGTGACGCCCTTGTGGCATTTTTACTCTGATAAAATGGTGTTTTTATTCGCGATGTTTGTTGGGTAGAAAAAGGGTGTTACAGTCCTCGTGCAATAATCTCTCAAAGTTTGTCGTATGGGAACTACCATCTCTACTTTTTCCTCTTTTACTTCTTTTATAACTTGAGTGCTTCTCTTTTCGTTCTACGAATTTAGCACAATGTAATTTCAATTTTTGAGTCGATTGCCATCAGTATCAATAATATCTCACATAAACAAACAAGTAATACCTTAATAGCACCGCACTAAGCAGAGCGGAATAAAATTATAGATAAAATAACTAAAAAGTAAAAACTAAAAATAAAATGCAAAATTGAAAACTAACAAACTAAATAAATAAACAAATAAATAAATAAATAAATAATCTAAATGCCGCACTACAATTTCTTTGTTGAAACTATCAACAATCCACTGCAACGATGTCAAAAACTTGATGAACTTAACTAGCAAGTGTACTAGTATCTTCTTAGTGATAAAAATTTGTCTTGATTTCGAATTTTAACAAGGTAACTACGTGCGAATTGAAATAATAACAATGGGGAATTTCAAGATTGATTTAGTTCACAAATAAAACGAGAAAATACTTAGAATAAAGTTCAATGACTAAAGGCGATTATATCTTCTTTCGACTCCTCTACTTGTTGATGGATTGTGCATTAATCAAATTTATAATATGTTAACGTATCACGGTGAATTAACACAGTCATTGGACCTAATTCCTTGGAAATTTTTTAGAGATTACATGAGTTTTTACCATCTTTTTTAAAACAGGTGTAAAATGCATACTTTTTACACCTAATTTAATAAAAACAAGTGCAAAATCATATAATTTTTCAGAAATTTATAATTTTATACCGTATTTTTGAAAAATATGGTATAAAAGCATACTTGTTTACACCAGATTTTTCAAATGTGCGGTGTAAAATCATAATTTTCTAGAAAAAAATGTTTTTTACCTGCTTTTTCAAATGTATGCTGGAAAAGTATTGTCCAAACTAGATTTTTTGAAAAATTCAATAGTGTTAAATATTTTTTTTTCTTATCCAAAATGAATTATCAAAGTTTTTAAAAATTTAGAAAATTATCAAAGATATTTGATTTATAAAATAACCCAATACGTTAGATTTATTTTTTTAAAAAAGCCGATAACAATTTATACCAAACTATTTAAATACACTACCGAATTTTTTAATTTTTACCAAAATTTTTACTTGTTCTATTGAATTTTCATTCAAACTTTTTGATAAAATTTTGATAAATTCGATATCGATATTATAGAAATATCTGGGGGTGTCATGATAAGAAAACCAACGAATAAAGCCCAAAAGCCCATAGAAATTATCGATGCTACAGTAAAAGTAGCGTTTGTATCGTTCCTCGTCTCTGTTTCACTGCTTCTCCTTCACCTTCACCTTCACCTTCTCTCTATTCTTCATTTGATCTTCAATCCCAATTGCGCTCCCATTCGTAAGTCCCTCTCCGCATTTTCTATTCAATTTCCCATCGCGTTTCTCTTTCTCATTCATCGTTTAGCTATCACCGTAACTCGGATCTGTAATTTTTTTTTTGAATTTTTGAATTTTTAGAGTTTTCAATTCCAATTGCATTTGATTGAACATTGATTTTTTAGGTTATGAGACTGCTTCGTTTCCAGTTTATGTAACCATTTCTCGCCTTTGATTTTTCTGTGTTGTGTTATAGCATAGTTTTTCGATGTAATTGTGTTATAGCATAGTTTTTTTTATGTAATTGTGTTATAACATAGTTGGGATTGAAAATTCATAATATCGTGATTGTGATTGAATTAAATTCGCAATTTTTCCCTCTATAATGAGTACCTTCAATTAGTTAATGTGGTAGTTGTAATTTTATGTTATAAATGCTATTTTTTTATCAGTAAATGCTACTATACAATTTCACTCATATCATTCTTAGTTTTGCATTTATGAAAAGGGAATGAAGTTCTGTTAGGGGAGAATTAATTGTTTGACAGTTATTTTTTAATAAGGTTACAAAGTGGGCTTATGTGTCAATACGGCGAGTTCTCGTTGCATGTTGGTGTAAAACCAATTCACACCTTTAGTGTATAGGGAGTAAGATTTTGATTTTTTTTAGTTTGGGGTAAATTGAACAAAGAATTTGAAATGGAATTAATTTTGTAATTTGATTAGACTTATTGGATGTTCAATATGGTTTGTACGAATGATGTTGGAAGCTAGTATAATAATGAGTGCAATAATCTAGGATTATTGTAATGAAGTGACAGCTTGAATTTGATGCATTATTTGCAGTTTCTGTTTCTGTGTTTGAAGAGCAACAGTCTTTTAATGATAGATATCAGCATGGCGTTTTTAATGATTAGGGCAGATGGTCCTTTCTTAGTGGTTTTTTCTTGGATCAATTAAACCTTTCGTAGTTGGATAAGATACTATCAGACACTTGGGTCATTACATTTAAGGTTACATCAAATTTTACATGTGTCGTGGAGTTTTATTTTTTTGTTATGTGCTCTACAAGGAACATGTTGGAGCTCTGTCTTTATGAAACTCATCCTTTTGTCTATCTTGTTGATCTCTTCCTTATTCTTATTGTCGATATGTGTTACACCAAGAATGTGTTTACATTCCAAAACGTAGAATATTTAAGTGATTTTGTTTGATAGATCATCTCATCGTAATCTCAAATTTTAAGTTTGCTAGCATATCTCCTGCCAATTTTTATTTTAAGGTTCAGTTTTCATATTTTTTTCATCGCAGAACTGCTAATAATGTTTGTTTATTATAGCTATTTTCACTTATTTGATGATTCCGTCCTTACAATTGATTGTATGTAGTGTTGTTAAATATCCGGTATAGCGCCGGTATACCGGTATTGCATATCGGAATTTTGGCTATCCCATAGGAAAGCCGGTATAGTATTTCAATTTTGCTGGTATACCGGTTATGAATTGAATATCAGAACTAATAATATTATTATTTTTTATAATAAGTCATATTAAAAAACATTAAAGAAGAGAATGCGACGGGGTGGAAAAAGTAGAACGTGACGAGGTGGAAAAAAGAACATTAAAAAATTAAAATGTTAAGAGATGGAACATTGAAAAAATAAAACTCTAAGTCGGTGCCTGGGTATTATATATACCTGTTCATTCTTCCTGTTCATTCATTCTTTGGGTGCTCTTCCTTCAATTTGAGTTTTAATTCATTTTTAATTTCTGTTTTAGTTGTTAGAACTTGAAATTTTTAGTTTAATGTTTTTTTTTAACATATGTTTATGTAGTTTTTTTTGTGTGAAATGTTCTATTTTCTATATAAATATTTATTTTAACTGCATTGCGGCTTCCGCTATTTGCCTGCTACACGATCCGATATTCCTCGTATTGGTTTTTTGGTGATCCGCTATTTTCCACTATTGATATTTGACAACACCAATTTTATGATTATGTATGTAACTTTATCGTTGATACTTGGTTGGATTTATTCAGTTACTGATCCAATTGTTTCTTTTTATATATGAATGGTTGCCAGTGTGGATTGAGATGGCTGGAGGTGTTATTCAGCAGTTATTGAGGAGAAAACTCCAATCTCATTCTCCAGTAAGCATTTGCTCCTCTCTGTGATAATTTTGTTCTTTTGTGAATATTTAGGATTATGCTTCTATTTCTTGCAATTTGGGACTTAAATGAAGACCCATAGACTAAACGTTAGGCATTGGGAAAAAATGATTTTATGTTATACAAATTTGAGGAAAAGGGCACATTGGTTTATTTGGAACTTGTTAATGCCATGTACTTTAATTTTTTTCATATCTAAGAGCAATATTGTTTTCTTATTCATCCAATTTATCATTTTCCCTCTCTATGGAGTCTCATATAGAATAGATTTCAACATAGCACAATCCTTATTAGTGACAAAATGGGGATTCATGATGGCAAGCATCCGTCATAAAAATATGGATGTGTTGCAGCCTATGGCGGAAGCATGATGGCTATAATAAAAAAATAATACCCATACCAAAAAGTATAAAAAATACGGAAAAATAAAATTAATTAACAGCCCATGTCCAGAATAATAAACTAGAAACATGTTGCGAAAAATGGTGCTTTAGTCAAAAGTTCACTATGCCATACCAGTATACCACATCACCACCATGGCCCCCATTTGGAAAAACTGCCATAGCATTATTGTGCATTCAAAATACAACAAGAGTATGTGAAGTGTGGTGCTTTCATGAACTTGACCTGTAAAATAGTAAGAGCGTACGTCATACAAAAATAAGGTTAACAGAGAATGTTTAAATTGTTAATAAAATTTCACAAGCAATAGTTATGTTTTACAGCATGGGATGCTTCTTAGGATATAATGGTGTTCATCCAGATAGCGGTCCATATCAAAACACAACACTTAGTCCTTATCCTCTCATCTCCAATTATTATTCTGGTAATGCATGTACTCCTTTTGTCAACAAATGAAAATAACATAATGACAGCACTAAAATTGAAAGAACTGAACATAAACAGAATTTGGGTCTGAAATAGTCCTGGAGGTAGGAATAGAACTTGGCACAGTTCTCCATCAAGTTGTTAAATATCCTCTTTTTGGAGACAACATCACTCTTCCTTTGTGATGGGTTGATGATGCTGGGTTTGCAAAAGAGGCAGTTGTGTAGACAGTTAGATGCCAGTTGAAACTTGAAACTTCATTGAATATTTTATGGCATGGATCAATGATAATATTGTGCTAAAAATGACTAGATTTTGAACATTCTGTTGTAATTTTTCCTGCTATGTTGATAACCCCCCTTGGCATTATTTGCTACATGCATGCGTCTTTACGATTTGTCAACAGACCGTGCCTTAGTGTAGCTTTACTAGAAAGCACATCATACTTTTACAATTTCATATTGCAAATTATACACCAAGGACTCTTTTGAATTTAATTTTTACCGACTCGCTATTAAATAACTATATTCAGTTATATTATATTAGGAGTTTATTACGTCCATATGCTGTTGCCAAAGTTTTAAACCAGCGGTAAATCATAAGGAAGTGTGTCATCATTCTAGCAATTAAAGATTTTTCACTTGCAGGAAAATCTTTTAACAGTTCAGGTGGCTTGTTATGGTTCACTGATACTATAAAACTTTCATATTATCGCTTTATCAAATTAAATCCCATGTAAAATTGTAAGTGCAATTTTCTGATTCCAAATCATCCTCAATCCCCCCCTTCATTTAGGGTGTAAAGAATACTCGTTACTTCATATAGATTTGCCCATATCCTAGCTTTAATTATTCCCTAATAGGACCCCGGAGGACTTGGCCCTAAGTTGAATTAATGGGAACTATCTTCTATGACATGCTTAGGGCTATTGTTTGATATAAGAAAAGACCATTCTGAAAATTGGTATGGTGGAAATCATATGTATAACGTATACATGTCATAAAATTTCGACATATAACAATTTTCCTTCAATGGAACAATCTAATTGTCTTTTGCTAATGGCTTCTAATATGCTTCCTGCAGAATCCTTTATCTGTGTCATCCATTATCACAAAGAATGATGGTGCTGGTTCTACGAGCAGCAGATCCGTAAAAGCCCTTGCATTAATTGGCGCTGGTGTCTCAGGGTTATTAGGTTTTGCAACAACAGCATCAGCTGATGAAGCCGAGCATGGCCTGGCTTCTCCAAGCTATCCATGGCCACACGAGGGCATCCTCAGTTCATATGACCATGCTTCGTGAGTTTGACCTGAATTTTCCCTGTATTTTTCATTTTTTGATCATATCTTGTGTGTTTGAGCTGAGGTTTCTTTATATTTTCATGTTTTTGGGATCAAGAATATCATTTTCTATGTTAGTCATTAGGACACACTAAAACTAGCCTCTTTTTTCATTTTTAATGTGATTTACAGATGGTTGTGAATTGACAATTGTTGGTATATAATTGGTGTTTTTTCATATATATCACTACTTAATATCATTTTTCTCAGTTTTGGAACAACCATTCAGTGTTCCTCTCTTTGTGATGTGATCTAACATGGTTTAAATCATGTCTGTGTTTTATAGTGATCAATACTATTTATTGTTTTATCTTAAAAGAATCATTAATTATTTTGTAGAATGTAATTTTTAGAAATTTTTCCGAAATTATGCAATAGAAGTATTTCTTTTTTCTTTTAGGATTTTTTTTTCTAGGCCAGGATTTATAATACAGTGAATCTGTTTTATGCTCTATGCCACCATCACATTCAAAATTAAAAACTGAATTTCATACAAATTCTTTATGAATATCAGTACCAATTAAGTTCTTAATACATTAAACAATTTTTTATGGGCAGGATTCGTCGTGGTCATCAAGTTTATACACAAGTCTGTGCTTCCTGTCATTCTATGTCTTTGATATCATACCGTGATTTGGTTGGTGTTGCTTACACAGAAGAGGAGGTAAAGGCCATGGCTGCTGAGATTGAGGTGGAAGATGGCCCTAATGATGAGGGTGAGATGTTCACACGTCCCGGTAAACTCAGTGATCGCTTTCCTCAGCCATATGCAAATGAATCAGCTGCTAGGTTTGCTAATGGAGGAGCCTATCCTCCAGATCTAAGTCTTATTACCAAAGTAAAGTCCGTTTGTCTGCCAGTAACTAAGATTTTCTGTTTTATACACACCAGAAACTTCTTTAACCTTTATATTTTCAGGCTCGTCACAATGGTCAGAACTATGTGTTTGCTCTTCTAACCGGTTATCGCGACCCCCCTGCTGGTGTTGTGGTAATTTCTCTTTGCATTGATTTTACAGCTAAACTCTACTATTATTAAAGTATTTACACAAGTTGTTACATGTTATTAAAGTATTTACCAGGGTCACAATACTGTGCTTAACATCAGATTTTGTTTATGGCTATCTTCTAAATTATAACGCAGATTAGAGAAGGACTACACTATAATCCTTATTTTCCGGGCGGAGCCATTGCCATGCCTAAAATGCTTAATGATGGTGCTGTTGAATACGAAGATGGTACTCCTGCTACAGAATCTCAGGTACTTGGGTTGGTTGAGTATTTCATTTGATAAATCTAATCATAATTGATTATCGAATACTATGAACTTAGGAGAATGAAACAATCTTTTTTCTCCTGGTTTGTGTTGGTGTAGATGGGGAAAGATGTTGTGTCATTTTTGTCTTGGGCTGCAGAACCTGAGATGGAAGAGAGAAAACTGGTTTGTTTCCTATATTATCCTCTTCTAACAAATTCAATGAAAAAAATTGATTTTCTAAGAACATTGCTACTACATGCAGATGGGATTTAAATGGATATTTGTACTATCATTGGCATTACTTCAAGCCGCGTATTATCGTCGACTTCGATGGTCTGTTCTTAAGTCTCGCAAGTTGGTTCTTGATGTTGTCAACTAGCTGCTTTCAAATTACATTTTTCATTTTTGGAAAGAAGATAATTATTGCCAATAACTATGTCAAATCTCATCGCGTCAAGTTCGTTGAGAGACTAGCCGGAAATCATACCCTATTTTTGTTCTGAGATATAGAAATAAAGGTGTTACATGTATATGTATGAGATACATTTCTTCAATTTTTCTCCTCCTCCCCAGACCTGTGTATTTCTTGCATTACTTTGGATCTTTAAGATATAATTTATTTGTAATTGAACAAAATAAAAGTTCCGGAATTTTGATTTCATAAGTAAATGTAGAATTACTGCTTTGGAATTTAGTTTATTGTAAGTTTTTCATATGATAAGAAACATTGAAGTGGTGTTCCGAAAAGAGGGAGGATATTTTGTAAGAGAATTGTTTAAAGGATAGATTTAATGAAGGGCATTTACAAGTTGTCAAGTTGACTTTCAATTCACTAAATTAGCTAAATGTCATATGTACATTTACAATTAATTATGTTAATTAAGAGAATGACTGATACAAAAAATGTACAATTTCATACAATTTGATTTGCCAAAAATTAGCTAATTATAAGAATGATTGTTACAAATAAATAATCTCATACAATTTGATTTGCAAATAATTCTGTTGACATCCCTCAAATTGAGGCATATTGTAGAAATTCTCTTATGAGTTTGTACATAATAGAATAGGATATAAATAGCCTAGAGTGTACAAGTAACTAAAGAAACAAATTAAGTCATAATTAACTCAAATTAATTTGTATATACAAAAATGGAAATATTCTACATGGATGTGTACATAAATATAAATATAAATGTATTCATATAATACAGCTATAAAATCTTTATTGTTGTCCCTTATTAATGGCTGCATAGTTGTGCCTTAATGGTTGCAGATCAGCAACCAACACTCTCCCTTAAGTTGGGTCATATATATCTATCACGCTCAACTTGAATCTTAAGTTTTCATATTTGGTTCTAGGAAGTGCCTTGGTCAAGATATCAACTGTTTGATGACTTGGGGGTGTGTGCTGAAGAGAAATTAATCCGTTGTCAATCTTCTCCTTGATGAAATGTCTATCAATTTCTACATGCTTTGTCCTGTCGTGTTGCATAGGATTTTTAGCAATACTTATGGCAACTTTGTTATCACACAATAGACTTACTTCATGGTAAGTATGAACTTGTAGTTCCGCAAGCATCCTTTGGAGCCACATCCCTTCACAAATCCCATGAGCCATTGACCTAAATTCTGCTTCAGCACTGCTTCTTGCAACTACAAATTGTTTCTTACTTCTCCATGTCACTAAGTTTCCCCATACAAATGAGCAATACCCACTAGTTGATCTTCTATTAGTTATTGAGCCAACCCAATATGCATCTGTGAATATTTCTATTTTCCTGTTTGTGTCCTTTTTGAAATACAACCCCTTCCCTGGTGCCTTTTTAAGATACTGTAGAATATGATTAACTGCTTTCATGTGAGTCTCTTTGGGATCGTTCATGTAGCGGCTAACCATGCTGACAGAAAAACCAATATCTGGTCGTGTATGGGTTAGATAGATAAGTCTCCCAACCAGTCTTTGATACATCTCTTTATCAACCGGTGGACTCTCTTTTCCTCTCCTATTTTCACATTAGATTCCATAGGAGTGTCTGCTGGCCGACATCCTAACATCCCTATTTCTTGAAGTAAATCAAGAGTATATTTCCTTTTGGACAAATAAATTTCAAATTTTGATCGTGCCACTTCCAATCCAAGAAAATACTTTAACTGACCATGGTCTTTAACTTCAAATTCCTTAGCTAGTAACAATTTTAACCCTTCAATACCAGTATAGTTATCACCTGTAATAATAATGTCGTCCACGTAAACAATGAAGATGGTTACCTTGCCTTCCTCTGAATGCTTTAAGAACATTGTGTGTTCTGTTTAACATTGAGAGAAATCATGCATCCTAACAACTCCTGTAAGCCTATCAAACCAAGCATGTGGGGATTGCTTGAGCCTATTTAGTGATCTTTTGAGCACACTTACCTTGCCTGAGTTTTCTGACGTCTCAAGTCCAGGTGGTATTCTCGTGTAAACATTTTCTTTAAGTTCACCATTTAGAAAATCATTTTTTATATCTAGCTGATGAAGTGGCCAATCCAAATTTAATGCCAAGGAAAGGAGAACACAGACTGAGTTTAATTTTACTACAGGTGCAAAGGTCTTTTCATAATCCACCCTATAAGACTGAGTGAATCATTTTTCCACCAATCGAGCTTTATACCTGTTCACACTCCCGTCCACATTATATTTCACCAAGAATATCCATTTGCATCCAACTGGATTTTTTCCATCTTGAAGGTGACAGAGCTGCCATGTACCATTCTTTTCTAGTGCCTTGATTTCTTCCACAACAGTAGCCTTCCGCTCTGGAACTAGGATGGCTTCATGGAAATTTTGAGGAATGTGGGTGTTGTCCATAGAGTTGATGAAATTATTGTACTCTTGTGACAATTTTTCACTAGAAACGTAGTTCCCAATCGGATGTTTAGTACAATACCTCACTCATTTTCTTATGGAAATAGGTAAGTTTAAGTTTTGGCCATAAGTGTCATTATTCAATAAATTAAAAGATGAGTCAATACATGGTAATTTACTTTTGTGAGTGGGTTCAAAATCTAAATTTTGGGCAGAGCCTTGGTTCTACTTCAGAAGAGTGCATGTTTCTACTTCCTTAAGAGTTTGAAGCTTGTTTTTCTTCCTTGTGTATACTTCTACTTCTTTCTTCCATTTGTTGTCTTGGTAACATCAAGAGTGGTTGCTTGCTGGTCCAATTCAGGTTCAACTATTATTTGGACAGATTTTGAATATTTAGTGGTTGAGCCAGGTTTCGATGGGTTAGATTTTGGGACAGATTCTTGCGGGACAGATTCTGGTACAATATCTGGAACGGTTTCTGGGACAGACTCGGGTACATTTTCTGGAACAGTTTCTGGGACATATTGCCGAACATATTTTGGTATAATAATTTCCCTAGGTTGGTGTTCATCAATTGTCACTTTCTCCCCCTGAATGGCAACCTTGGAATAAAAGCCATTCCCTTCATAAAATGTGACATCTATGGTGTGATAAATTCGTATTTTCTGAGGGCAATAACATTTATATCCTTTCTTGGTAGGAGAGTATCCCAAAAATATATATTTGATGGCTTTTGGGTCCATCTTGTTGGGATTTGGCCTTTGATCATGTACAAATGCAGTACATCCAAAAATATTTGGTGGGAGATTTGTGATGAGTTTAGTCGAAGGATAAAAGGACAAGAGGGTTTGGTAAGGTGTGTTTAGGTTGAGTGTTTTGGAGGGCATTCTATTTATTAGGTATGATGAAGAAAGAACTGCATCTCCCAAAAAATGGCTAGGTACATTCATGGACAACATAAGGGCTCGAGTGACTTTTAATAGCTGTCTATTTTTCCTCTCCGCTTTTCCATTTTGTTGGGGAGAATATGGACATGAAGTTTGGTGTAATCTCCCATTTTAGGCAAGGTATGTACCAAGGGTGTGGTGGAAGTACTCCCCTCCATTATCATTTCTTAGGATTTGAATATTACTTTGAAATTGGGTTTGAACCATTTTAAGGAAGTTCTTAAATATACCTCCTACCTCTGACTTTTATTTCATAATAAACACCCAAGTGACTCTTGTATGGTCATCAATAAAGGTAACAAACCACCTTGACCCAATAATATTTGTTGCGGTGAGAATCAGATGTCAAGCTATTAATTAACTTGAATCACAAATCTTTGAAATTCACCACCGAGCTTTGATTTATCCAAAGGAAAGGGTAAAGATCGAAGAAAACCCTAATAAGAGATCTAGGTTCGGGGGTTGGTTATGTAATACCCTTTTCTACCCCCACAAATGTTGCAACAGAAACAACTCAAATATCAGAGTAAAGCATAAAAATCACCTCAAAGGGTGCACATTTCTCATTTAAATCAAAATAATACACTTGCCCTATAAACAAAGGGGGGTTTTCCTCAAAATAAATCAAAAGCCTTCACATGGCAGCGGAACTCAAAATTCTCAATTAAAAGGTTTTCAACAAACATCATAATAATCAAAATAAAATCATATCATCAAATGACAACAAAAATAAGGAAACAACATAGTTTGACTCAAAGGATCCCAACCCTATGTTACACTATCAGAGCAAGACCCTCTAAATCGACCAAAAGCAAATAAACTTCAAGGTCCTTGAAGGCATCCACAACTAAACCTGATCACCTGCACGTTACCCACGTGGAGGCAACATTCAAACAGGCAGGGTGAGTAATCACAATTCATAATAATCATTATAAAACAAGATATACATAAAATGACATTATCTTCATACACAACATCATTAGGGTCATCATCAAGGAAAACATCAGGAAGCACCATATCCCAAATTCATCAATGCCACATAAAATGCAATGCATAACAAGACTCATGCATGTGGTACCAATCGTCATAATCGATGGATACTAGGTCATCACCCCTCCAAAGATCCCCGTCAATAGCATCGATCCCGCAATCGGAACCGGAGCACGTCATAATTACCTCATATCCACACAATGGGATTGAAGCATCGTCACAGAGTATACATATGAATGTATGATACACAACATCACTAATCATCATCATCAAATAAACATCATAATGTGCATCATCATTCATCCATTCTCATATAAATTATGTCATCATATATTCATCAAAACACCACAAATCAACACCTCAATATCATCAAGAACATCATGATAAATCATCATAAATATCCCAGTATCACACACCAGAACAACACAACAATAGAAACGAAATTTCGCGAACAGCAGACATTCGCTCCAGGATTCGCTAGGCGAACCTGTTCGCTAAAACCTTCGCTCGGCGGCCAGCGAATCCCACAGACACCACACCAAGACACCAGAAAACACCCTCTGTCATACTCGCTGGTTTATTCATTGGGCGAAGCTACTTGCTGATTCATTCGCTTAGCAAGACTTCCAGCGAATCCCCATTCCCACTCCAAAATCATCTCAGTACCTTCACTCATGTTATCGCGCATTCACTGCGCTGTTCGCTTTGCGAACTTTGGCGAACATTCGCCTAGCGAAGCGATGGTTCGCTTAGCGAACCTGCGATTATAGCAATCGCTGCTACGCACCAGTGGTTCCACAGCCTCAAAGGTACTTGCGATTATAGCTCCAAATGACCCAAAAACATCCCTATAATAGTTCTAATGCATCATGGAGATTAACGACATAAAACCTATGTTTATTAGGTCGATTAGGACACCTCAGGGAAACCTTAAATCCCCTAAACCTTCAAAACTCTCAAGCTTCCTATAAACCCCATAAATTCCTTCACCACAAGGTTGAAACTACATCGACGGGGAAATCAGCCCCAAGGTCTATTTTTATCCGATTATATTCAACCCTTAATAATCGATTCACAAAATACCTCCAAATCATCAATTCGTCACAAAATCCTATAAACCCTCAAACACAAACATCCACTTCAATTACATCGAATTCTATAATGAAAACAATGAAAGGTAATCACTCCCCATACCTTAGATTGTCGATCCGATGTGTCCTATCTTAAGCCTTTGGAAACCTTCACGAATTCCTCGCCTCTTTCCTGTTAGCAATCTTTTAACTTTTGTATGATAGCAAATTGTGTGATAAATGCATATATAAATGCCTATGTGTTTGATGTGCATGATATAAGATTAGTATGCATGTTTAGTTGGTACATATATGTGATTTTATACCTATACTATGCTTTAAAGACAATACAATTGATACATATCTTTATTGAAATCATAAAAACAATTTTCCTTATGTATGTATCGATCCATGTCTGTCTTGCATCGACACATTCCTTTGTTAAAATCACAAAAACGTGTTTGCTTCAGTATGGATCGATCCATACGAGTTTTGCATCGATACATGCTTCCTTGTTGTTAAGTTATGTATCGATTCATACGAAGTTTGCATCGATACATGCTTCTTTGATGTTCTGAAAATTATGCTATGTATCGATCCATTCGTATTATGTATAGATGCATGATTGAATTTACTTTCTGAAATTAAACAAAGTTACAGTATGCATCGATGCATATATCTGTGTGTCGACTCATGTATGTTATATATCTACCATGTATCGACTCATACGAGTTTCGTATCGATACATTAAGCTGTTTCTTTTTCTAACCGTTTCTGTTTCACATATAAGAAGGTTTTGACAGTTCAGCTAATGACAAGAATTCGTTAGTGTGAAAATTGTGTAATCACAGCAAAAGCAAGTTTGGTGAGCATCAATTTTGTGAGCAGTTTTAGAGACCTGAAAGATACTTTATCTTCATCATCTTCTCAATCACTTTAATTCAAGAACATCAACACATAATCATTCTTGTTCATCGGATTAAAGGATCATCGAGATAACGTTCAGTGGTACGATCAAGGATCTAGCTGAGTTGAAGATTCAAAGGGGGTTTCGAGGAAAAACCATCTGATTTGTCCTTCAAGAACTGGTGTGTTCTTGAGGGTTTGTTAGTCACGTTTGCAGAACATATTCAGCCGCAGCGTAGGGTTTGGAAATTTGGTAATTTCGCAAACAGGTCGTGGAACCGGTGAATTGTTTGTAATTCTTGCAGGGGAAATTCTTGATTAAGCTCAGATCAAGTGAAGGTTCATACAAGAGAAAGATCTTGGGGTTTAGATTTCTGGCTTTGTATTGTAACCTTGTAAACAACGAATTCAGCATTATTGATATAACAGGTCTCAATTTCAGTTTGAAATTGAGAGGGAGACGTACCCACACGCGAGGACGAAAGTGGGGAACTTCCTTACCAAATCTCTGCGTATTGTATTCTGACCTTATCTCTCTTTACGTTTTCAACAATTTTGTGATTCATTTGGTGTATTGTGTCTTAACGTTTTATGATACAATAGTGGTAAGAAAACTTTTATCAAATCACCATTATTGTTAATCATTGAACGCTCATACGCCAAGTGTTTGACAAAACTGTCAGCTGAGTGTTTGTTCATTGGAAATAGTATTTGTATGATAAGTGCATTTGATTCGATCCTAATCTGGTGTTAATAAATCTTTGTCATCCTAATATAAATCCAGCATTAATTCGTGTGTCCGGTTTTCTAGTAGCTGGTCCAGAATAGACGGAAGTCGATTCGGGATTGTAATTTTCCGCTAACTTTCAAAAACTCTGATAAGTAATTTTAAATCCTTGAGTTTCAAGGAGGTGATCTATTCACCCCCCCCCCCCCTCTCGATCACTAGCCACGCCGTCTAACAAGTGGTATCAGAGCACCGGTTCACTGGTGCTTTGTGGCTGCTTGTAACGATATGGATTCTGAACCAAAGGGGGCGTACAATAGAGCGCCTGTTTTCAACGGTGAAAATTATGGCTACTGGAAAGACTGCATGCGAGTTCATATAAATTCTGTGGATAGGAATGTGTGGGCTGCCATTCAAAATGGTCCTTTTCAAATTACAATGAGAAATGAGGCTGGCGCCATAGTTCCTAAACCAGAAGAGGATTACGATGAGAAAGATGAGAAAAAATGGTCATGTGATTGGAGAGCTCGAAATATGCTAATTTCAGCACTTGGTGCTGATGAGTATTATCGGGTATCCCATTGCACGACAGCTAAAGAAATGTGGGATGCTTTAGAAATTGCCCATGAGGGTACTACTGAAGTTAAACAGTCCCGTATTAACACACTTAATCAAGCGTTCGAGCTCTTTCGCATGAAACAAGGAGAATCTATCTCTGACATGCAAAAGAGATTCGTTCATCTCATCAATCGTTTGAATGCACTTGGAAAATCTGTCTCCAATGAAATAGCCACTAATAAAATTCTGAAATGTCTTAGCAGGGAATGGCAACCTAAAGTAACAGCTATTAAGGATGCCAACGACCTCACGACGCTTACGATTACAACTTTATTTGGCAAGCTGGAAGAACATCAGCAAGAACTGGAAAGTCTTGAAATATTTGAGAACAAGAGTAAAAAGGAAAAGAATAAAAACAAAGAGAGTGAGAAGAAGCCAATAGCTCTTGTGGCCTCTAGCTCAAAGTCCTCACAAAAAGAGCAAAGTGACAATGATTCAAGTAGTGACGAAGATTCAGGTGATGAGGAAATGGGACTTTTTGTTAAGAGATATAATAGATTCATTCGAAAGAATGGAATCAAGCATTCCGACAAAAATCTCATTAAGTTCCGAAGACAATCTATAGAGTCAAAACAGGAAGAGAATAAGAAGCATAGAGTAAAAGGATCTTGCTTTAATTGTGGTAAATCTGGACATTATAAGACAGAATGTCCTATGAGGAAAAAGGATAAAGGAAAAGCTTCACCAAAAAGGTTCAATAAACAAAGAAGAGCTTATATTGCGTGGGAAAGTGATAGTGATTCATCAAGCTTACAAAGTTCAAATGATAGTGATGAGACAGCAAATCTGTGTCTTATGGCTCACACCAAAAATCAGTCCCACCACAAGAAGAAGATCAACGATAAGAAAGTAAGGCAAGCCTACTATAGTAATTTTTCTTCTATGTCTTTTTCTGAACTGAAAATAGCTTTTGAAAAACTGCATAATGAAGCTTTGGATGCTTTTAAAAGATTATCTTCCGATAAACAAATTTTTTCATTCTTGGAAGGTAAAGTATACAAAGCTGAAAAAGATTTAGAAAGTTTGAAAGCTAGTATTGCAGAAAATTCAAAAGATATCAATATTAATGGATGTAGTAAAATTAGGTATTGTGAAGCTTGTCATATTTTGCAACAAGAGGTTAACACTCTTAAAGTCAAATTGGAAAAAGCTTTACAACCCAAGGTTACTTATGCCGTTGATTCTAGGTTGTTTAAGAAGTCATTAAATCTACCATATGCAAAATACTCTTTTATTCTAAAGGATTTAATGAACAAACATAAATAAATACATCATCATGGCTTATGTCATTACTATTGTCGTGCTGGTCATACCATTGAAAAATGCAAGTTTAAGAGATTTCTTGTTCCTAAAGGCATTTATCAATGGAAGCCTAAAGGCAACCATGTTACCACTTACCCACATGGACCCAATGAAAATTGGGTACCTATTTCTCTCTTTTGATATTGTAGGATGAGTGTCTTGCATCCATAGATAGAAGATGGTTTCTAGACAGCGGGTGCTCAAGGCACATGACGGGTGATATATCGCTTTTTATAGACTTCAAAGCAAAGAAGAAGGGATATGTTACTTATGGAGACAATAACAAAGGAGCTATACTTGGCAAAGGTAGTGTAGGTAATCCCTCTACCACTACTATTTCTGATGTCCATCTAGTAGAGGGACTTAAACACAATTTGTTAAGTATTAGTCAATTGTGTGACAAGGGTTACAAGGTTTCTTTCACAAAAACTTGCTGCATAATTGAACATACTGAACAGAATATTGTGTTTAAGGGTGTAAGAGTAAACAATATCTATATGCTTGATCTTTTTGATGTATCTTTAACAAGCACTAAGTGTCTAGTTGCCTTGAATGATGATTCTTGGTTTTGGCACAAACGTTTAGCGCATGTTAATTTCGATTTGCTTAATAAGGTTGTATCCAAGGATCTAGTAGCCGGTCTTCCAAAAATAAAATTTTCAAAAGACCACCTATGTGACGCGTGCCAAATGGGAAAACAAACAAGGATCTCTTTTAAGTCCAAAAATGTAATTTCAACTTCACGACCCCTTGAGCTTCTCCATATGGATCTCTTTGGACCTTCTAGGACAAAGAATCTAGGTGGAAATTATTATGGTTTTGTAATCGTTGATGACTATTCTAGATTTACTTGGACTATATTCCTTCATAGCAAAGATGAAACTTTTTCCGCTTTTAAGAGTTTTGCAAAACTGTCCCAAAATAAAATGAACTCCAAAATAGTTACAATTCGAAGCGATCATGGAGGTGAATTTCAAAACCACCTCTTTGATAAGTACTGTGATAAGTATGGTATTGAGCATAACTTTTCAGCTCCTTGAACTCCACAACAGAATGGCGTGGTGGAGCGCAAAAATCGCGTTTTAGAGGAGTTGGCAAGAACAATGCTAAATGAGGGTGGATTACCAAAATATTTTTGGGCTGATGCAATTAGTACAGCCTGTTATGTTTTAAACAGGATTTTAATTCGTCCTATTTTAAATAAAACCCCTTATGAGCTTCTAAAAGGAAGAAAGCCAAACTTGTCACATCTTCACGTATTCGGTTGTAAGTGTTTTGTTTTGAATAATGGTAAAGAAAAACTTGGGAAGTTTGATGCAAAAGCGGATGAAGGTATCTTTCTTGGATACTCACAATCAAGTAAAGCATATAGAGTGTATAATAAGCGTTTACTTTCTGTTGAAGAATCTGTTCATGTTTCTTTTGATGAGTCTTATCCGAAAAATGTCGGAAAAGGTATTTTTTTTGATGACGCATGTGTATCTACAGAAGACATACTCAAAGAAGCTGTTTCGGAAATTGATCAGTCCAAAACAAAAGACAATGAGGAGGAGGAAGATACCAGTCATGTAAAAGATAAGGAAGAAGGGCAAGCTGAAGTGAATGACCTTCCACCAGCTTGGAGATCTTCGAAAGACCATCCTATTGACAACATTTTGGGAGATATCTCAAAGGGAGTAATGACTCGTTCTAGGATAAGTAATTTCTGTTCTCACTTCGCTTTTGTTTCTCAAGTAGAACCTAAAAATGCCAAAGAGGCCTTGATTGATGAATTTTGGCTAATGGCCATGCAAGAAGAGCTTAATCAATTTCAAAGAAATGACGTTTGGGAACTTGTTCCTCGTCCGCGAGATCATCATATCATAGGTACTAAATGGGTTTTTAGAAATAAGCTTGATGAAAATGGAGTGATAACTAGGAACAAAGCACGTTTAGTGGCACAAGGGTATAACCAAGAGGAGGGCATATATTATGAGGAAACTTATGCTCCAGTTGCTCGCCTTGAAGCTATACGTCTCTTGCTTGCTTATGCGTGTTCTAAGAATTTTAAGCTTTACCAAATGGACGTAAAGAGTGCGTTTCTAAACGGTGTCCTAAATGAAGAGGTATACGTCTCACAACCTCCTGGTTTTGAGAATGCTGAATATCCAGATTATGTTTACAAATTAAAATGAGCTTTGTACGGTCTTAAGCAAGCCCCTCGGGTTTGGTATGAAAGACTTAGCAAATTTCTACTTGATCATGGATATTCAAGAGGTAAAGTGGATACCACTCTCTTCATTAAACACAAGGGAAAACACATTCTTTTAGTTCAAGTTTATGTAGACGATATAATTTTTGGTTCAACTAACATACACTTGGTCGAAGAGTTTTCAAAGGTTATGCAGGGTGAATTTGAAATGAGTCTTATGGGGGAGCTAAATTACTTCCTCGGTCTCCAAATAAAGCAGCTTGATGAGGGTACAGCTGTGTGTCAAACAAAATACTGCAGAGAGCTACTCAAGCGCTTTGGAATGAACGACTCAAAATCAATCGACACCCCTATGCCTACCAACGAGAATCTAGATAAAGATGAACACGGTAAGAGTGTAGATGTCAAAAGGTATAGAGACCTCATTCGTACTTCATAAGGTTACATCAACAGAGGTAATATCATTCCTTTCTATATCTCTTTGGAACTATGTGATTTGTGTATGTTTGAACAAATTCTTTAAAATCGTTTATATGTATTCCTTTGCATATGTTGTTTGAACATTAATGTTTGGTTTGTGGATTATACTTGAGCATATTTATCATGACATAATTCATATTGCATTTACTTAGAGCTGCTAACAGGTTTCTATACTCAACTGGTATTCAAAAATTAGTTAAAACTTAGTTTAGCATCAGTATGTATCGATGCAATAAGTGCATGTGTCGATACATTCTAGTTTCCGGTCGATGCATTCGTGCTATGGGCCGATCCATATTGTTTTTATTTCACATTTTTCAAACTTGTTTCAGTATGTGTCGATGCATCCGTGTTTTGTGTCGACACATAGGATATTTTAAAAACAATTAATTCATGAAATGGATCGATTCATAATCCCTTGTATCGATGCATACTGATTGTTTTACAATAAATGCATGCTAATTCAGTTCTGGATCGACACATCAGCCAAATTTATAGGTCTCATTCATTCACTCTAGACTCTCTCTTCCTCTCATACCCAAGCGGCTAACCCTAATCTCTTCAAACATCTTCATCTCCTAAACCCTAATTCACCTCCTATCCCTCATTTATCTTAACTCTTCTTCAATTCATCACCATGCCTCCAAGAACCATTCCTGCCAGACAAAGAGGAAGAGGAAAAGGAAAGGAACCTATTGGTACTTCTCATCAGTCTCCACCACCCCCAGAAATCCCTCCTAGTGCGCTGACTCTCCTTCATCCTGCCATTGCTGATGAGTTTGAGACTTTTTTTAAGACAAGGTTAGTTATGAAACCACATGTCTTTAATAAAACTGATGCTTCGGCTCTGCATCTCAACGATATTGTTGATCTGTTGAATGTGCAAAAGCTTGGTACATTTTTGAGCATAAATGATGATTATCATGAGGACTTTATTCGCATCTTTTATGCTGGTCTACAATCTGGTAGAGGTTATATGTTCAAATGTTCCATTGGAACCAGAACTTATACTTTTGAAGCTGCTGATTGGGACAAAGTGTATCAAATCCCTTTTGGAGTGCCTGGAATGAAAAACTGGCATGACCAGAGCTTTGATACTGACTTTAAAATAAAGGAATATGTTGCATCCATTTTAAAATTGGACAGACCTCTGGGTGAGGATGAACCACTCACATCTGGTATAATCACAAGCATACCTAGAATCCTTCACTGGATTGTCTCGCACATTTTGCGTCCAAGATCCGGTGGTCATTCTAGGTTGGATAGACCAGATATTCACCTTGTGTACCTTCTTCAAAATAGGGTTTCATTGAATTGGCCAAACTACTTTGTGAAACGCATATTTCGTATGCGTAACAGTTCGAAGAATATTACACTTGGATATGCTGCTCAGATTATGAGAATCATAAAATACTGGAATATAGCCATACCTTTAATACCTCTTATATCTCCCACTTCTGCTCAAGAGTTCAACACTGCCACTTTATCTCATATGGGATACCGGTGGGATAAGGAGCGTAACTGCTTTTATTTTTTGGAAAGAGGATCCAAAACAAGGGTGTATAATTTTGATGTGCCTTCTGAACAAGTTTTTGTGATTGAAGACCAAATGGATGAAGAAATGAATGATGTCAACGACGAGAATCAGCCTGAAGCAAATGCTAATGCTGGTTGGGGTGATTGGGTGCCACAAAGGTGGTCTCCAACAAATTATGAACCAACTCCAACTGTTCCTCTGTTCTCTGGTGCTGCTTCTTCTTCAACAGCTCCTGCGTATTTGACTCAAATGTTTCAGCAAATGGAGCTTGCCAATCAAGCCCGTCATGAACAGGCGCCTGCTTGGCATAATCAATAAATGAGTGGCATAAAGAGCATCGTGAGTGGCATGATGAGCACACACGGATGTATCACAATCAGCATTCTTGGCACATGGACTTGGTTAAATGGCATCAAGTTTTTTACAATGAAATGTCTGGTTTTATAGACGATTGCCGTGCCAATCCTGGTATCATGGCAGGTTCAGAAGCGTTGAAGTTCAGAACCGGTTCAGGCAATATAGTTTCATGGGCCATAATCCTGATGAGATGCCTCCTCCGCCGCCTCCACCAAGTTTCAGAGATCCTGATAGAGCTGATGAGGAGTCCTGTGGAGGCCATAACCCTTTTTAAGCCATCATTATGTCATTTCATTGCATTTCATTTCATAATCATGTTGCTTAAGTTTCTTTGTAACATTGTTCAAACTTTGTATGTTTTGGTATTTCTTATGTACTTCTAAGCACTTTGTTATATAGTTCAATGCTTATTTATTTTATTTCTGTTTACTTGTGTTATTTTTGCCCTTTCCTTGTCATTCTTTATGAGTGATTGTTTTATGTTAAGCTTCTTTCTTTGTGATTGTTAGCTTCAATATCAATTTTGCTGTTTAGTGCTACATCATTCTAGCCTTGTGACTCTTTACACAGATTGTCTTTTTCTTCTTTTTGATGTTGACAAAGAGGGAGAAGAAAAAAAACAAGATGTTGACAGCCATGCACAAACTCAGGGGGAGTGTTCTATCACACATCTTGCAAATTTGCCATCATCAAAAAGGGGGAGTTTGTGAGCAATCTTTTAAGTATTGTATGATAGAAAATTGTGTGATAAATGCATATATAAATGCCTATGTGTTTGATGTGCATGATATAAGATTAGTATGCATGTTTAGTTGGTACATATATGTGATTTTATACCTATACTATGTTTTAAAGACAATACAATTGATACATATCTTTATTGAAATCATAAAAACAATTTTCCTTATGTATGTATCGATCCATGTCTGTCTTGCATCGACACATTCCTCTGTTAAAATCAAAAAAACGTTTTTGCTTCAGTATGGATCGATCCATACGAGTTTTGCATCGATACATGCTTCCTTGTTGTTAAGTCATGTATCGATTCATACGAAGTTTGCATCAATACATGCTTCTTTGATGTTCTGAAAATTATGCTATGTATCGATCCATTCGTATTATGTATAGATGCATGATTGAATTTACTTTCTGAAATTAAACAAAGTTACAGTATGCATCGATGCATATATCTGTGTGTCGACTCATGTATGTTATATATCTACCATGTATCGACTCATACGAGTTTCGTATCGATACATAAAGCTGTTTCTTTTTCTAACCGTTTCTGTTTCACATATAAGAAGGTTTTGACAGTTCAGCTAATGACAAGAATTCGTTAGTGTGAAAATTGTGTAATCACAGCAAAAGCAAGTTTGGTGAGCATCAATTTTGTGAGCAGTTTTAGAGACCTAAAAGATACTTTATCTTCATCATCTTCTCAATCACTTTAATTCAAGAACATCAACACATAATCATTCTTGTTCATCGGATTAAAGGATCATCGAGATAACGTTCAGTGGTACGATCAAGGATCTAGCTGAGTTGAAGATTCAAAGGGGGTTTCGAGGAAAAACCATCTGGTTTGTCCTTCAAGAACTGGCGTGTTCTTGAGGGTTTGTTAGTCACGTTTGCCGAACATATTCAGTCGCAACGTAGGGTTTGGAAATTTGGTAATTTCGCAAACAGGTCGTGGAACCGGTGAATTGTTTGTAATTCTTGCAGGGGAAATTCTTGATTAAGCTCAGATCAAGTGAAGGTTCATACAAGAGAAAGATCTTGGGGTTTAGATTTCTGGCTTTGTATTGTAACCTTGTAAACAACGAATTCAGCATTATTGATATAACAGGTCTCAATTTCAGTTTGGAATTGAGAGGGAGACGTACCCACACGCGAGGACGAAAGTGGGGAACTTCCTTACCAAATCTCTGCGTATTGTATTCTGTCCTTATCTCTCTTTACGTTTTCAACAATTTTGTGATTCATTTGGTGTATTGTGTCTTAACGTTTTATGATACAATAGTGGTAAGAAAACTTTATCAAATCACCATTATTGTTAATCATTGAACGCTCATACGCCAAGTGTTTGACAAAACTGTCAGCTGAGTGTTTGTTCATTGGAAATAGTATTTGTATGATAAGTGCATTTGATTCGATCCTAATCTGGTGTTAATAAATCTTTGTCATCCTAATATAAATCCAGCATTAATTCGTGTGTCCGGTTTTCTAGTAGCTGGTCCAGAATAGACGGAAGTCGATTCGGGATTGTAATTTTCCGCTAACTTTCAAAAACTCTGATAAGTAATTTTAAATCCTTGAGTTTCAAGGAGGTGATCTATTCACCCCCCCCCCCTCTCGATCACTAGCCACACCGTCTAACATTTCCTTTTTCCTCAGAGCTCTCACTTCTTTCCTTCTTTTCACGGTTAACCAAAAGTGAACCCTATTCTCAAAATCCTCCTTAAATATTCAACCTAACCCTTGGGCCTCCAAATTGGGCTTTCTCCATAATGCCCTCACTAATTCTCCTCAAATGTCCACTTCACCCTTAATTCTCTTATATTATTTAAAATAAATAATAATACAATATATTTCGTAATATATACTATTATTTAATTAAATAACCAAAACTTCACAAAAACACCGACATCGACACGAAACACCAAAATTCACAGAAATCTACAAATATAATATTTAAATAAATTAAATAAATATTCTTACAAAATTTGGGGTGTTACAACTCTCCCCCACTTAAAGAATTTTCGCCCTCGAAAATTACCTCAAGGAAACAAAGTCGGATACGACTCTCTCATCTGATCTTCACGTTCCCAAGTCCAACTCTCGCCAGCTGGTCCATCCCACAACACCTTCACCAAAGTTATGTCTTTACCCCACAGTTGCTTCATCTCTCGACCATCGACACGCACAGGCAATGCTTCCACAGTTAAATTATCCCTTACTTGTACATCATCCATCTGAATCACATGCGACGGATCCGGAATGTACTTCCTCAACTGAGACACATGGAACACACCATGCAAATTCGTAAGTGACGACAGTAAAGCAATTCGATAGGCTACCTCTCCTATTCTCTGCGATATCTGATATGGACCAACAAAACATGGAGTGAGCTTTCTAGACTTCAAGGCTCGACCCACACCAGTCACTGGCGTCACTCTAAAAAACACATGATCTCCCTCTTGGAATTCATGCGCCTTCCTCCTCTTATTATGGTAACTCTTTTGACGACTCTGCGAAGCTTTCATCCTTTCTTGGATCATCTTAATCTTCTCAATCGTCTCTTGCACAATTTCAGGTCCGAGTACAACACTCTCGCCCGATTCCTACCAACACAACAGAGTCCTACACCTTCTCCCATACAAAGCTTCATAGGGCGCCATCCCACCACTAGCATGAAAACTATTATTGTACGTGAACTCAATCAACGGTAAATGGCTATCCCAAGATCCTCCATGATCCAACACACAAGCCCTTAGCAAATCCTCTAAAGATTGGATTGTCCTTTCTGTCTGACCGTCCGTCTACGGATGGTAGGCAGAACTCATCCTCAACTTAGTGCCTAAGGCATCTTGCAAACTCTTCCAAAACCTCGATGTAAATCTCGGATCTCTATCTGACACAATACTCGAAGGTACCCCATGTAACTTCACAATCTCTTCAATATACATCTCGGTTAACTTCTGCATAGAATGATTAATCTTCATCGGTAAGAAATGAGCCGACTTAGTTAATCTATCCACGATCACCCAAATTAAATCATTTCCCTTAGCAGTCTTCGGCAATCCCACCACAAAATCCATGGAAATACTATCTCATTTCCATTCTGGAATCCTCAAAGGCTGCATTATACCTAAAGGCTTCTGATGCTCAACCTTTGACTTCTGACAAGTCAAACACACATAAAAAACTCCGCAACATCCTTCTTCATACCTAGCCACCAAAACAACTTTTTCAAATCCTGGTACATCTTCGTAGCACCGGGATGGATACTCAACTTACTTCGATGTCCTTCTTCAAGAATGCTCTTCTTAGTATCTGGGACACACACTCTGTCTATGAACATCATTACGCCATTCTCGTCAATCCGGAAGCCACCTTCGTTACCTTGGTTAATCAAAGTCAATTGGTCAACCAACTTTAAGTCAGATTGATGTCCCATTCAGATTTCTTCCAGAATACTACTCGTCAACTTCAACATTCCCAACTTCACACTGTCAGGAGTCTTCTCGCAAACCAAACTCAAATCTTGGAACTGTTCAATTAATTCCAACTCTTTCACCATAAGCATCGACATATGCAATGACTTTCTGCTCAACGCATCGGCCACTACATTTGCTTTGCCCGGATGATAACTCAAATCAAAATCAAAATCCTTCAACAGTTCTAACCACCTTCTCTGCCTCATATTTAATTCTTTCTGATCAAACAAGTACTTCAAACTTTTATGATCGATGAGCACTTCAAATTTAGAGCCAAACAGATAATGTCTCCAAATCTTCAACACAAACACCACAGCGGCCAATTCCAAGTCATGCGTAGGATAATTCCTCTCATGAACTCGCAATTGTCTCGAAGCATAGGCAACAACTTGTCTATTCTGCATTAATACTCCACCAAGACCCATCTTCGACGCATCATAGTACACCACAAAAGATTCACTCGGATTGGGCAAAAATCAACACTGGAGCAGTCGCCAACTTCTTCTTTAATTCCACAAAACTCTCTTTACAAGCTACATCCCACACAAAAGTTTGACCCTTTCGAGTCAACTGAGTCAAAGGTAACGTCAACTTAGAAAAGCCTTCAATAAACTTGCGGTAATAACCCGCTAATCCCAGAAAACTTCGTATCTCAGTAGCAGACTTCGGAGTCTCCCACTGTAATATAGCATCAATCTTAGAAGGATCAACAACAATACCACCACTTGAAATCACATGGCCAAGGAAACTCACTTCCTTCAACCAGAACTCACACTTCTACAGCTTTGCATACAACTTCTTCTCTTTCAACACTTGCAACACAGTCCTCAAATGCTCAGCATGCTCTTCTTCAGATCTAGAATATATCAAGATATCATCCATAAACACCACCACAAGCTTATCCAAATACTCATGAAAGATCCGATTCATATACTCCATGAACACACTAGGTGCATTGGATACACCAAACGACATTACAGTGTTTTCATAGTGACCATACCTCGTTCTGAAGGCTGTCTTCGGAATATCATCAAGCTTAACTCGAATTTGATGATAACCAGACCTCAAATCAATCTTGCTAAACACACAGGCACCAACTAACTGATCCATCAAATCGTCGATTCTCGGTAGTGGATACTTATTCTTGATCGTCACCTTATTCAACTGTCGATAATCAACACACAATCTCATGCTACCATCTTTCTTCTTCACTAACAGCACAGGAGCACCCCATGGAGAAACACTTGGTCGAACAAACCTCTTCTCAAGCAATTCTTCCAGCTATTTCTTCAATTCACTTAGCTCAGAAGCTGACATCCGATAAGGAGCCATCGACACTGGACTCGTACTTGGTATTAAGTCCACTGCAAACTCTACTTCACGCTCTGGAGGCAAATCACTGATGTCATCTGGAAACACATCTGGAAATTCACAGACAACAGGAAACTCCACACTCGCAGCTTCACGATCAATTTGCAACGTGGCAAACATTGCAAACACCATGGCTTCTTCTTCCACAAGTTCGTCTACTTGCTTAGCAGATAAGAACATCAACTCCCCACTATTATCAAACTCAGAAAACTCTACAGTCTTGGTATAACAATTGATATGAACACGGTTGAACTCCGACCAGTTCATTCCAAAGATCACATCGATCTGGTGCAAGGGTAGGCACACCAAATCCATCACAAAGTTCTTCTAAAAAATCATCACAGGACATCTCAAACACACAAGGGTAGTAGTAACAGAACCATTAGCTGGAGTTTCTATTACCATATTACCATTCATATCAGTTAACTTCAAACCCAATCTATTAGCACACTCAGGTGAGATAAAAGAATGAGTAGCACCAGTATCAATAATAGCAATCAACTCGATATTATTAATAAAACAAGTACCTCAAATCAGGTTATCCTTCTCTGGCACCTCTGCACCACTAAAAGCAAACACTCTGCCACTGGTCTGAGCGGCAGTTGCAGTCTTCTTCGGCTTCTGGCATTTAGTACTGATATGACCTTTCGCACCACAATTGAAATAGGTCGGACCCTCATCTTTGCAATCAGTAGCTCTATGACCTTTCTTGCCACATCTATAGCACCTCAGCACATTGTTGGTACACACATCAGCACGGTGACCTTGCTCGCCACACTTATGACACTTTCCAGAAGCGAGAGTTGCTCCCCCACTTGACTTTTTCCTATCTGAAGCCTTCTGCTTCCCTTTGTCAACTGAAGTTGTATAAGGCTTCCCCCTATACTGCCTTTTCTTCTCACTCAACTGCTTGTAGTGAGCAGATCGAGCTTGGTTGTCCTCATCGTAGATTCTGCTCTTGTCAACCAACTCAGTATACCTGCGGATCTGCTGATACCCAATTCCCTGCTTAATCTCTGGTCTAAGCTCATTCTCTAACTTGAGACACTTGGACATCTCAGCATCTGCACGATAGTGCGGACAAAACTTCACCAAAGCCTCGAACTTTGCGGCATACTCCACCACAGTCATATCTCCTTGCTTTAGCTCAAGGAATTACACTTCTCTCTTGCCATTAGCATCCTCTGGAAAATACTTTCCCAGAACTCCTACTTAAACACAACCCAAGTTATCACAGTGCCCACATCTGCAAGTCTCTGACGGGTGTTATCCCACCAGTCCTCAGCTTCCTCTTCCAGTATATGCGTTCTGAACTGAACCTGTTGCTCATCAAAATTTCCCATCACCCAGAAGATCCTCTCGATCGCCTTCAGCCACTTGTGTGCACTTGCTGGATCATGCGTACCCACAAAAGTTGGTGGATCGTTCCTTTGAAACTTCCCCAAAGCACGAAACCCATCAGGAGCTCCACCATTTGGATTCAGCTGCGCCACCACATTAGCAACCGATTCCAACGCATCAGCAATCACACGATTATTTCTTCCAGCCATCCTGCACATCATCAACAAGGTTAGAAGAACTAAAACATCGACAGTGTACACACACTTGTCGACTGACGGGGGACTGACATCACGTAAAAACCTGGCCGGACGGACCGACCAGCTCTGATACCACTAAAGTAACACCCTTTTCTACCCCCACAAATGTTGCAGCAGAAACAACTCAAATATCAGAGTAAAGCATCAAAATCACCTTAAAGGGTGCACATTTCTCATTTAAATCAAAATAATACACTTGCCCTATAAACAAAGGGGTTTTTCCTCAAAATAAATAAAAAGCCTTCACATGGAAACGGAACTCAAAATTCTCAATTAAAATGTTTTCAACAAACATCATAATAATCAAAATAAAACCATATCATCAAATGACAACAAAAATAAGGAAACAATATAGTTCGACTCAAAGGACCCCAACCCGATGTTACACTATCAGAGCAAGACCCTCTAAATCGATCAAAAGCAAATAAACTTCAAGGTCCTCGAAAGCATCCACAGCTAAACCTGATCACCTGCACGTTACCCACATGGAGGCAACATTCAAACAGGCAGGGTGAGTAATCACAATTCATAATAATCATTATAAAACAAGATATACATAAAATGGCATTATCTTCATACACAACATCATCAGGGTCATCATCAAGGAAAACATCAGGAAGCACCATATCACAAATTCATCAACGCCACATAAAATACAATGCATAACAAGACTCATGCATGTGGTACCAATCGTCATAATCGATGGACACTAGGCCATCACCCCTCCAAAGATCCCCTTTAATAGGACCGATCCCGCAATCGGAATAGAAGCACGTCATAATTACCTCATATTCGCACAATGGGAATGAAGAGTCGTCACAGAGTATGCATATGAGTGTATGACACACAACATCACTAACCATCATCATCAAATAAACATCATAAGGTGCATCATCATTCATCCATTCTCATATAAATTATGTCATCATATATTCATCAAAACATCACAAATCAGCACCTCAATATCATCAAGAACATCATGGTAAATCATCATAAATATCCCAGCATCAAACACCAGAGCAGCACAACAACAAAAACGAAATTTCGCGAACAACAGACGTTCGCTCCAGGATTCGTTAGGCGAACCTGTTCGCTAAAACCTTTGCTCGGCGAAGCGGCCAGCGAATCCCACAGACACCACACCAAGACACCAGAAAACACCCTCTGTCATACTCGCTAGTTTATTCGCTGGGCAAAACTACTCGTTGATTCATTCGCTTAGCGAGACTTCCAGCGAATCCCCATTCCCACTCCAAAATCATCTCAGTACCTACATTCATGTTATCGCGTATTCGCTGTGCTGTTCGCTTTGTGAACTTTGGCGAACATTCTCCTAGCGAAGCGATGGTTCGCTTAGCGAACCTGTGATGACAGCAATCGCTGCTACGCACCAGTGGTTCCACAACCACAAAGGTACCTGCGATTACAGCTCTAAATGACCCAAAAACATCCCTATAACAGTTCTAATGCATCACGGAGATCAACGACATAAAACCTATGTCTATTAGGTCGATTAGGACACCTCGGGGAAACGTTAAATCCCCTAAACCTTCAAAACTCTCAAGCTTCCTATAAACCCCATAAATCCCTTCACCACAAGGTTGGAACTACATCGACGGGGAAATCAGCCCCAAGGTCTATTTTTATCTGATTATATTCAATCCTTAATAATCGATTCACAAAATACCTCCAAATCATCAATTCGTCACAAAATCCCATAAACCCTCAAATACAAACATCCACTTCAATTACATCGAATTCTATAATGAAAACAATGAAAGGTAATTACTCGTCATACCTTAGATTGTCAATCCGATGTGTCCTCTCTTGAGCCTTTGGAAACCTTCACGAATTCCTCGCCTCTTTCCTTTTTCCTCAGAGCTATCACTTTTTTCCTTCTTTTCACGGTTAACCAAAAGTGAACCCTATTCTCAAAACCCTCCTTAAATATTCAACCTAACCCTTGGGCCTCCAAATTGGGCTTTCTCCATAATGCCCTCACTAATTCTCCTCAAATGTTGACTTCACCCTTAATTCTCTAATATTATTTAAAATAAATAATGATACAATATATTCCGTAATATATACTATTATTTAATTAAATAACCAAAACTTCACAAAAACACCGAAATAGACACGAAACACCAAAATTCACAGAAATCCATGAATATAATATTTAAATAAATTAAATAAATATTCTTACGAAATTTTGGATGTTACAGGTATACCTATGGAAGGTGTTAGCATCCTAAGTATCTGTAGTACTCTACAGGAACCTCTTGTTAGTATTTGTGTTATGTTATTGTTTGCTTGCTAAGGGTATATACTAAGGGTGACCTAGGGGTTAGTATCTAAGTATGCTCGCCAAAACATCGCATCTCGTGTCTACGTATCCTGACGGGAATGGAATCAGAGCATTCATAGTTCCCCTCAAAGAGGGTGAGGAACTCTTGACTATGGTCAAGGTTCCAAAGGGGAGAGGTAAGTATCCATGGCAAGATACTTACATAGAGTGCGGCGACTCTAAACTTAAGATTAAGTTAGAAGGAGGTAAGTGAGTAAATGTCCATGGTAAGAACTTACATGGAGTGCAGCGACTCCGATCCTAAGGTTAGGATGAAAGAGAATGAAATGTCTATGGCAAGACATAGAGCACGACGACTCTAATCCTAAGGGTATGATAAAAAGGTAAGAACTTACAGTTTCCTAAGTATGATGTGACAGTCAACAGGGGGACCCTTTCCTTTGGAATCGGGAATAGAAGGAACATATGTATGCCAAAATCAATGAGAGCACATGTCAAGACTAATTAGGCGTTTCACAAGAACTCACCAAGACTCCAGTCAAAACCAAAGTTAGAAAACAATTCAAATTAATTAAATGGGTTTCTAGTTAACTAATCAAAACGTTAATCAGGATTCTTAACTAACCAAATAGAACTTCCATTAACTAATCCAAACTTCGATGAAAATTTTAAATAGTCAATTTAAAAAAAAAATCAAAGCTAAAGGTTTAACAAAATATTTAATAAAAAATTAATCTAACAAACTAACCATAAATTCAAAATAAAAAATTAAATAAAATTATAAAAAAAATAAAAAATAAAAACCAAAAACTAAATCCAAATAGAGATGTAAGATGAATTGGGAGTGTGGAAATGGTGTGGGCTTATCTCAAAAGCCCAAAGGAAATTAAAAGTACAATATAAAAATACATGGGCCAAAATTCCTAATGCCCAATCGGATAGGGGAATGGGTCGGGAGTCCCACTTGGATCTCCACCGACCCAGGTTGGTTTAAAGGTTGTACCTAAAACATAGTTGTCACTTAATTCTTTCCTTGTTTTTCTTTCTCAATCTCACCGTCTTTCTCTCTCATTTTCATCCAAATTCTGCTACTGCTTTCTCCTTCCCCAACACACAAAACCTCGTTCAAAAAAACCCGTCGTGGTTCTTGCTTATAGTGGCTTTTAACGAAAAATCTTTGGTGGGAGATTTGTGATGAGTTTAGTCGAAGGATAAAAGGACAAAAGGGTTTGGTGAGGTGTGTTTAGGTTGAGTGTTTTGGAGGGCATTCTATTTATTAGGTATGATGAAGAAAAAACTGCATCTCCCCAAAAATGGCTAGGTACATTCATGGACAACATAAGGGCTCGAGTGACTTTTAATAGCTGTCTATTTTTCCTCTCCGCTGTTCTATTTTGTTGGGGAGAATATGGACATGAAGTTTGGTGTAATCTCCCATTTTTGGCAAGGTATGTACCAAGGGTGTGGTGGAAGCACTCCCCTCAATTATCATTTCTTAGGATTTGAATGTTGCTTTAAAATTGGGTTTGAACCATTTTAAGGAAGTTCTTAAATATACCTCCTACCTCTGAATTTTATTTCATGAGAAACACTCAAGTGACTCTTGTATGGTCATCAATAAAGGTGATGAACCACCTTGACCCAATAATATTTGTTGCGGTGAGAATCAGATGTCAAGCTATTAATTAACTTGGATCACAAATCTTTGAAATTTACCACCGAGATTTGATTTATCCAAAGGAAAGGGTAAAGATCGAAGAAAACCCTAATAAGAGATCTAGGTTCGGGGGTTGGTTATACCTAGGGAAGGTGTTAGCATTCTAAGTATCAGTAGTACTCTACAGGAACCTCTTGTTAGTATTTGTGTTATGTTATTGTTTGCTTGCTAAGGGTATATACTAAGGGTGACATAGGGGTTAGTATCTAAGTATGCTCGCCAAGACATCGTATCTCGTGCCTACGTATCCTGACGGGAATGGAATCAGATCATTCATAGTTCCTCTCAAAGAGGGTGAGAAACTCTTGACTTTGGTCAAGGTTCCAAAAGGGAGAGGTAAGTATCCATGGAAGGATACTTACATCGAGTGCGGCGACTCAAAACTTAAGGTTAAGTTAGAAGGAGGTAAGTGAGTAAATGTCCATGGTAGGAACTTACATGGAGTGCAGCGACTCCGATCCTAAGGCTAGGATGAAAGAGAATGAAATGTCTATGGCAAGACATAGAGCATGGCGACTCTAATCCTAAGGGTAGGATAAAAAGGTAAGAACTTACAGTTTCCTAAGTATGACGTGACAGTCAACAGGGGGACCCTTTCCTTTGGAATCGGGAATAGAAGGAACATATGTATGCCAAAATCAATGAGAGCACATGTCAAGACTAATTAGGCGTTTCACAAGAACTCACCAAGACTCCATTCAAAACCAAAGTTAGAAAACAATTCAAATTAATTAAACGGGTTTCTAGTTAACTAATCAAAACGTTAATCAGGATTCTTACCTAACCAAATAGAACTTCCATTAACTAATCCAAATTTCGATGAAGATTTTAATTAGTCAATTTAAAAAAAAAATCAAAGCTAAAGGTTTATCAAAATATTTAATCAAAAATTAATCTAACAAACTAACCATAAATTCAAAAAAAGAAAATCAAAATCAAAAACTAAATCCAAATAGAGATGTAAGATGAATTGGGAGTGTGGAAATGATGTGAGATTATCTCAAAAGCCCAAAGGAAATTAAAAAAACAAAATAAAAAGACACGGGCCAGAATTCCTAATGCCCAATCGGATAGGGGAATGGGTCGGGAGTCCCACTTGGATCTCCACCGACCCAAGTTGGTTTAAAGGATGTACCCAAAACCTAGTCGTCACTTAATTCTTTCCTTGTATTTCTTTCTCAATCTCACCGTCTTTCTCTCCCGTTCTCATCCAAACTCTGCTACTGCTTTCTCATTCCCCAACACACAAAACCCCATTCAAAAAAAACCCGCCGTGGTTCTTGCTTACACGGCCGTCTCTCTCGCTCTCATCGTCCCTCTCACTGCTTCAATTCTTTCTTTCTCACAAACTCGCTACAACTTGCTTGAGGAAATTCCCGCGCCACACATTCAAACAAAACAACCATCAAGTATGAAAAAAAGAAAGTAATTACCAATTATGAATTGCGTAATGTCATAACGTCGACAACGAACTACAGCAGTCTCGCCGCGGGCCTCAGGTGTAACAAAGGTTAGTAATTTCGAACTTTGAAATCTTCTGCTATTCTCCTTGCAAAACCGCGTGTATGAATGATGTCGCTTCGAAACCGTATATTTCTTCTCTGCGAATGCTTGTGTGTGAGTTTTTCCTCTGTGAATTTTGATATTGCATACGCGTGTGGTTATGGACTTGTATTGTAATTTTTGTGATACTGTTAAGCTGGTGTGATTAGCGATGTTGTTCTGCTTACACCAGTATGAGAGTTTGGGTGTTTGTGATGTGTGTTTCTGGTGTGAAACTGTGTATATCTTTGTGAATGCCTCCCCCAATACTGATGCGTATGGCCTTTTTTTATAGTCTTTTTGCAATCAATTTCTGATTGAATGCTGTCAAAGACTGTCTTGGAAAGGAACAGGTTTGCTTTGAATGCTTCGAATGTGTTTTTTGGTTCACTGTAATGAGATATTATTTTGGAAAGGAAACATGTCCTGATCTTTTCCCTTTTAAGTTCAAAATGTTTGTGAATAGTTTTGGAAATGTTTCAAATTGATCCTGTTCTGTTGTGAATATGCTTTGATTTTTCCTTCTTAGGCTCAACACGTTTGATGTGCCTTGATGGTGAGGCTTATGTTAATTTACTTTTTTTTAACCAAACATGTCTGAACACGTTCAACGTCTTTCCTTTCTCACTTCAACAAAAGTTGTGTATTGTTTTGGAATTTTTGGTAATTTGACAGACAAATTATTTATGGTTTGATTATGTCGGTAACTGTTATTGAAACACCATTGTATGAGGAATGAATTTTTGTTTGTAGGTCTGTAGCGTATGGGCGTACTTTTCTTTTCCTGCAACTAATTCGATTATTTTTTTTCTTCAGGGACTGAGGAATGATGGACTTAACTACTTTGAGAAACTCAACTGTCCATCCAGGTAATGAGCCCTGAGCATCCTCAATGTGAGGTGGGATCAATACTCCTCAAGAAGCATTTGGGAACACATAAGGTCCTCCTTCAAAATTTCCATCTTTCAACAAATTTGCTAATGTTCTCTCTGGTGGATTCAACCTTCAAAGCAACGGAGTCAATAAGAGAACTACAAACAAGATCTTCTTCAGCATGTCATCTTGCTGTGCACCAACAAAAGCCAAATTGGACAGAAAGACATATCTCGGAAGACACACTTATTGCCAACATCTCAGCTGCATCATGGTTGACACGAACAGTAGACATATGAGGTGACTGAAAGATACCTCCTTGATCATACGAGTTGTCAAAGATTAAAAGTGAAACCTTCATTCCTTGGAACTAAAGAAGTCTGTCGTAGAAAGAAACTTCACCAACTTGAGCTAGTTGTTTCATCCTGTTGTGCTTTTTGAATGATGTACTTTTATTCTTCTTGTACGTAACTGCAGGAAAAAACTTATAACTTGTACTTGAATGAATTTTTGTAGCATGAACATTTGAGCCTTGTAATCACTTGAATTAGTGACTCTTGTACTCATTTTTCTTTGCTGCTATTGTTTGAAAGCAGTCTTGCAATTCTAATTCAAACAATGCATTTTTGCAGTTCAACATAGTTTGCACAAGATTTAGTCCAACTTGATGGCTTCCATGACTTGTTATTTTTTCTTGGCTAAAACTTGGCTTCAAAAGCACCAAAGTAACAATCATGGCCTATGTTAGCACACGATTTGGTCATGGATTCTTTTGCTTAGCTGTATCTCAACAAAACCATGGCCCAAATAATGAGTGACCAATTTAAAATAACACCTAATTTGAAACAATCCTAAATATGGTTGGAGACCAACTTAAAATAACCCTTGAAATTATCATTCTGGAAATGGCTTGCAAATGGGATCCAACCACCCTTTTCATGATTCAAAATAACCTATCTCATATCTTGATTAATCAAATAGTCTTAACAATCTGGAAATAACTTTTGGAGACTTACAAATGACTTGGTTATGTCTTGTGGATGAATGACCATAACTAAAAACAAAATGTAACACTTGATTTGAGCCAATCTTAAAACACTTCTAGAGGAAGTCCATTGTATCTTGCAACGCAATTGAAGTTATCTTGAAAACAATAAATCCCCATTCATGAAATAAAGCCTTGATAAATTCAGGATTTGCTCTAATAATTTCCCCTATGCTTTGAGGAAATTCCTACATGCCTTGAATCAATTTAAAACAACTTGAATAATAGCTTGGAAAACCACTTGAATCCAGTTAAACCGAAGCCTTGTATTGACGAAGGGACCATAAGAAAGAGGGCACCTCCTTCCTTTATCTCCACGAGAATCCAACATAACTTGCAAAAGACCATAATCCTAATGAGCACGCGCACACACACGACCTCCATGACCTTTGAACCTCCTGCAGCAACACCTAGTTTCACAAACGAAAACAAACAAAGCCCGATAAACCAGTTAATTATGCATGGAAGATTGACCTAAGATGATGTGTAAAAGATCAAGGAATCTAAGGGTAAAATTTGGGGTATAATAATATTGCTCACTCGTGAAGGTCCTCACATGTCACTATATAATGGTGAAAGGTTTATATGGCTTATAAGGTTGTATGGAATAATGAGACTTGGTGTGTTTGGCTAATTCACACACTTCACATTTGTAAAAACCAGAATCTTTATTAAATAATGATGGAAACATCATTTTCAAATATGTAAAATATGGGTGTCCTATGCGATAATGCCATAACATTACATAATTCTCATTCTTTGATGAACACGTAAGGGCAACCTTGTATGATCTTTTATTTTGTTCTTCAACTCTTAGGTCGTAAAGGCATGCACTCTCCTCAGCATTGCCAATCATCTTCCCCGAATTCATATCCTAAAATTCGCACAAATTTTGTAAAAACTTAGCAGTACATCCCAAATTTTTGTTTAATTTACAGATAGACAACAAGCTGCAATTTAATTTTGGAACATGTAAAACTGAATCAAAAGTAATATCTTTAGTGATAATCACTGAACCTTTACCAGCCACTTTATAGGTAGTACCATCTACTATTCGAACAAAAGATCCATGTTGACAGGGAATGTATTTGGTAAATACATTAATGTCCCCAGTCATGTGATCCGATGCGCCAGAATCAACAATCCATTGGTTTGTTTTATGGTGATTAACATGAAGGGCGGTAGAAAAATTACCTTTTTGAGCAAGAGTAGCAGTGGAAGAAGTACTAGTGTTTTGTATTGCTAGTTGCATCATTTTCTGCAACATCTCTATTTGTTCTTTGTTGAAAGGGCTTGCCTCTGCAGTACTTTTGGATTTCCTTTCATCAACAGCAGCAACATATGCGCGTGTATCCTTGAATCGTGGTTTCAGATCTGTGGGTTTCCCGTGAAGCACCTAGCATGTTTCCTCTGTATGTTCGGGACGCTTGTAGTGATTACACTATCCTCTACATTTCTTTGGTCGGCCTCTTGTTACAAGGGCAGAGCCTTCAATGTTTGCACTTTGACTTCCCAGCATAACTTTTCTTCTACTTGCTTCCCTTCTTACTTCTGTAAATGCTTCACGAATGCTAGGGAGAGGTTTAGTTTCAAGAATCCTTCCCCTTACTTCATCTAAATTTTTATTCAATCCCAATAAAAATTGATAGATTCTAACCTTCTCGATCAATTTTTTGTTGATTTTTTCATCCTCTTGACACTTCCACTTTGTGTCAGCATAGATGTCGAGTTGCTGCCAATACTTTGTGAGAGTGTGATAGTACTCCGTTATTAGAGAGTCTCCTTGTTGAAGGTTATGTAAAATACTTTTTATCTCAAATATGGCTGAAGTGTTATCCACATTAGAGTAGGTCTCCTTGGCTGTATTCTAGATTTTTGCAGCATTTCCATAATACATGAAATTTTCACCACACTCATTTGTCATGGAGTTGAGTAACCATGACATTACAAGATTGTTTTCAAGTTTCTACTTTTCATGGTTTGAATCAATTTTTGCTGGCTGCTTAGAGTCGCCGATGATGTAGTCTTCCTTTCCCTTTCCTTGGAGGAAGAGTCAGACATATCTGGACTAGTGTGTATAATTCTGTCCATTGAGCTTGTAACAAGTAATGAGAATTATCTCATTATGACTGGGGGTGTTTCTAGTCGTTGCCTTTGGATCAGCATCTGAGATGCTTGAACTGTTTGTTTTTTCCTCCATAGGAAAACTCTTTTTTTTTCTTCTTTCGGATCAGAACTGTAGCTCTAATACCATGTAGAAATTATGTATTTTTTATTGAGTTTGTACATAATATAATAGGATATAAATGGCCTAGGGAGTACAAGTAACTAAAGAAACTAATTAAGTCCTAATTAACTCAAATTAATTCCTATATACAAGAATGGAAATATTCTATATGGCTGTGTAAATAAGTATAAATGTATTCATATAATACAACTATAAAATTTGTATTGATGTTCCTTATTAATGGCTGCATAGTTGTGCCTTAATGGTTGCAGATCAGCAACCAACAATATCTACACGCATCAGTTTTCCAAGTAGAAAATTGTGTCGCTGGTGTGTTAAGGTTTTAGTGAAAATGTCATCTATTTGAACGAATGTTGAGACATGTGGTTGATTGATAACTCTTCGATCATATGCCTCTTGAATATAGTGAAAATTAACCTCGACGTGCTTCGTTCGTTCATGGTAAACTGGATTTGCGGCAATCTGAATGATACTGGTATTGTCAACCTGCAACATAGTTGATTGTTGTTGAGAGAATCCAAGCTCAATAAGAAGACATGTAACTGTATTATTTAATAACAAGCAGAAGGCATTGTGTGATATTCTGCTTTAGTGGATGCCTTTGAGACTGAAACTTGTTTCTTACATTTCTATGAAATATGAGCATTTCCTAGGAACATACACCAGCAAGTATTAGATTTTCTTGAGTTTGGACATCCAACCAAATCAAACTCACTATATGCTTGGGTATTGATTGATGAATCGACAGAAAAAATAAACCACGCTTTGGTGGTGTCAATAAGGTATCTAATAATTCATTGTATTGCTGAAAGATAGAAATATTGTGGAGTTTTCATGGACTTACTAACAATGTACAACACAAGAAATACTTGGGCTAATGATAGTTACATAGATGAGACTTCCTACCAGTTTTCGATATTGAGTGAGATCTCTTTTATATTTAATATCAACTTTCATGGGATTGTCAACACAAGTTGCATTTGCAACTAGCTGGACCAAGTCTTGAATATACTTTTTGTTGATTTAGAAAAACACCTTCATGATCATAAATCACCTTTAAACCCACAAAAAAGTGAGATGACCTTACTTTTTCATATGAAAAGTTGAGTGCAACAAATGTTTGATTCTAGAAATAACATCTTGATCAAAATAGTCATGACAATGTCATCCACATAAATTAGAAGCACTATGATGCCTTTAGGAGTCCTTCGTAGAAAAAATATGGATTGATTGAATTCAAAACCAAGTAGTGTTGATTGAAACTTTTCAAACCATACTCTTGGTGCTTGTTTCAATCAATATAAATATCATTTCAATTTGGAAACAATATTAGGCGAAGGAGTAAGCATACCATTCAGAAGTATGTAAAATTCCTCCTTAAGATAATTGTGGAGGAATGAGTTTTTGACATCCATTTGATGTAGTGGCCAAGCTTGTTATGCACCAATATCAGAAATAGTGTGCATGATTGTCATCTTGGAAATCAGAGCAAACATCTCATTATAGTTTAGTCCATATTATTGCTTATTTCCAAGCACAACTAAATGAGCCTTGTAACGATCTATGGATCCATCCAAATGCAGTTTTATAGAGAACACAAACTTTTTTGCCTAAAGTTTAATAGATTAGGGCACGAAAATATATCCTATGTTTGATTTTCTTCTAAGGTAAAAAAAAATTGTTTCAATAGCTTTATGATAACAATCATTCTTCATGGTCTGTTTATAAGATGAAGAAATGTGAATATAAGATATTGATGTTGTCGTGCATTTTTTATACCTTTATGAGAGTTTATTATCATGTGAGTTGCGTTGTAGAGGAACTGTTTCAGGTTCTTCTTCTACTGGTTCAGCAACCAAGGAATTATCTTGAGGGGACCTATCTGTTGGTTGATTTTGAGTGGCAACACTAAGTCTTTTATAGGTCAATAGAGTTTTAAAACCTTGTTGACCTAAATGAGAGTTAGAAAACAATGGTAAAATAAAAAACTGGAGAAGAGATGGGGTCATGATGTGATGAAAAAAATATTTTCTTGAAAAATGACATTTCTAGATACATGAATCCTGTGAAGGTTAGGATCATAACATGCAAAGCCCTTTTGATAAGGAGAATATACGAGAAAATCACATTAAACTAATTTTGTGCTGAGCTTGATGCGTTGTTGTGGAGAAAGATGGACATAACACACACAACCGAAGATGCAAAAAGTGGAGTAATTTGGTGAGTGGCTATATAACCGAGTGAAATGGGATTCATCACCTATTTTTGGGTATGAAATTCTATTTATAAGATGGACAACGATGGAAAGAGCTTCATACAAAAGTCGTGAAGGCAGATGAGACTCAAACAAAAGGGTGCGAACAACATCGAGCTAGTGGCGATTTTTTCTTTCCGCTACCCCATTTTGTTATGGATTTGAAAGGCATGACCTTTGAGGTATAATGCCATTGGATTGAAAAAATTCTTGAAATGAGTATGACATGTATTCCCCCTCCCTCATTGGTAGTTAGTGGTGGCTAAATAGGTGGTTTTTGGTGGTTGGAGTAGTGGCCAATAATTTTTGGTGGTCAAAATATTAGTTTATGATGGTTAGAGTGTTAGTCAACCATGAAATGATAATGATATTAGTGATTAGATCTAGGTGAAATGATGACTGAAGATGGTCATAATGGTGGTCGGAGGTAATCATAGTGGTGGTTGACAATGGTTAGAGTGGTGATTGATGGTGGCTAGTGTAATGGTCGTTTATGGTCAAAGGTAGATGGAATGGTGATCAACAATAGCCAGAGTGGTAGCAGAAAATAGTCATATTCATGGTTGATGGCGATTAGAGTGATGGTTATATTAAAAATCATAATTGAATAAAATGACGATCGAAGATGATCAAAATAATGGTCGGTGGTTGTTGTTAGTGATTTAAATGGTGGTTGAAGATGATAAAAGTGGTGTCTGGAGGTAGTCATAGTGATAAAGAATGGTCTAATTTGAGTACTAGTTGACCATCATTTATAATAACATCTTATAGTTAAAACAAAAAAAAAATTACAAAACCTAATATTTTTTTTTAATTTTAAAGAAAACTATTTTAAAATTAAATAAAAACAACTCAATTCCATTTTAATGTAATATATTTTACATTTGAATATTTGACTTCAAAAATTAAAAGTAAAACACCCATGGCCTTTCTAAAGACACCTTTAAAATTAAAAGGCAATTACTATTTTCATTCTTAAGAGTGCTTCTCCACCACCGTGAATAGTCATAATTGTCCCTAGCGTTCGGAGATGCATCTTTAGACACATATTTTTTCACACTTCTCATCGTAAATTGATGATAAGCCCTTGTTTTTTTTAAATCATCCCAAAGTGCATTTCCGTATGTGCATGAGGTGATTCCGAAGATGCATCTCCGTAAACACCATTAATTTAAAAATTCAGCGGGTGGTACGAAGATGTATCTCTGGACGCGTTTAATACATTAATCCGCACCAGAATCTTCCTTTTTCCTCCTTCATTTATCTCAAAACTCACTAAAACTAAAAAAAAAATCCAACTAGTTCTCTTCCTAAAAAATCCAAGCTTTTTCAATCAATCAAGTTTCTCATTGCATTGTACTTCATTTGTGCCAAATCTTCTAACTACATTCAAGTTTCTCTTCCACAACTTAGATTTGGTAAGGTTTTCAAAAATCATGCCTTTTTTGTGTTTCGAATGATTTTTTAGGAAAAAGTAAGTTGTTTAAGTTACATTACGTAGCGTGCATTCGAAATAGGTAGCATAATTGGACATGCAATGCAAGTTTTTAGGAGTTTAGGGCTAAAATGACATTTCTGCCATTTATGTAAAATCACAACTTTGTCTAGAGATGCATCTTCAGATTTTCTCTGTGTTGTATTCGGAGATGTATCTTCGGATTTATGTCTGACTTAAATTTTGTTGAATTTGTGATGTGATTATCTAGTTTTATCGCAAGTGCAATGGCTAAAAAATAACCCTAGCAACATTAGGCTCGGTCCTGTGTCCCAAACCATGTCGGTACGACTTGAGAGAGCTACAACCAAGACCACAAGGCAACGAGTTCATGATAATTCATTTGATGGTTTACAACACTGAGGTTCATGACCATCTGGTTCATGTAGCCGCATGTCTTAAGCCTCTACTTCACAGGGACATGAATTCCCAAATGATATAACAAAACCTTAAATCCCCTGAGGCCCAGGAGGAACCCACTGCCGATTGTCACACCCTCATTTTCAACCTAACCCTAGCCTTGCATATCATATCATTTTCATCATCTATGCATCCTATTAGTTCATAACCAATCATGTGTTTCATTGAGCTCCTAAGGCATGGGATCGAGAAATTCTTTGAATCAGGCTTCCTATTTGATTTAAGGTACTTTCATGCAAGCTTGAAGAAAAGGTCTGAGCTCACAGCATCATGAGCATATTTCTATCAAAGTTCATCCAGCTATAAGGCTTTCCCCTGCCAAGATTCGTCAAGTATCAAGTTTAGCTTCTTCAAAATCTCTCAAGAGGCGTCAAGTGTTTAAGGTTTCATCATGGTTCTAGTGGAGACTGAGGAACTAGGGTTTTGTTGGCTGTCAATATCTCAGGTTGTTTTCTTCATCAGTATGCACCCGAAGCACGAAGATTAGGTTTTCTTGTTCTCTTCTGTTCAAGACGGGCATTTGTCGTGCAATTCAGGTTCATTTGAGGCTAGCAGTTTAAATGTGTGTAGTATTGTTCAGTTCAATTGGATGTGATCTTGATCTTGGTTAAGAAAGAGGAAATTGTTTCATTCTCAAGTTTATTTTGGCGTGAAGTAGTGCTTTGTACATGAAGATCGTCAAATTAGGGTTTTTATGTCAAGTTTAAGTCAACTGGTGAAATCAAGTTGCAGAGCCATTAAAGGTCAAGGCAGTTGGTACATTTCAAGTTATTTGTAAGACCTGAGTATGTGGTTCATGTTCTTGTCATTAATTCAAAAGAGTTCGAGCTTACTATTTAGTTCAGGTCGTTTCAGGATGGTTTAATTTATGGTGATGTCATTAAGGTTTCAATTTCAAGTTTGATTTTATAAAGAGCTCAAGATGTTGGAATTGGTTTCAAGTTTCTCTATTCAAGGTTAATGTGGATTGCAAGTTGGATTTAATTTGTTAGACAAGATTCTTTGGTTTAATTTCTGGTACAAGCATTGGTGAAGGTGTGAGGAAACCATTCCTTACCCATATCCATTCCCATAACCATGTTTATACATTTTCCACTTAATATCCATTTCTAAATCATTTCTACTTTCCAATTACCCATTTTAATTATCCACTTTTCATCACATTTTAATTTAAATCCATGTTCATATCCATATTCACTTCAATAATAATAAGCCATTTTCAAGATATCCCATAAACTTTTTTTTAACACCAAAGTCTAAGTTACATTGAAAGGCCCAATTACAATTTCCATCCATTCTAAGCCCATCACTCTCAATTTGTAACATTTGATTCCTACAAAAAAAAAGGAAAAGTGCAAGTTTAGAAATTCTCAGTCAACAATACACTACACACGCCCCAATTTTGCTAACAAAAAACCTGCACATGAAAGTATTTTCATCAATACAGCAACAACCAACAATAAAAGTCTGCAAAAAAACTGCACTTGAAAGTAACCTCTCATCAGCAACAAGACAAAGACATGTACTTGAAAACTTAATCAACAAGGTTGATTTATTTTTAAAAAGGGAGAAGAGGAGTAAAAAAAAAGAGAACGGCAGCAAAAAGGAAAAAAGGGGAGAGTCCCACTCATGAAAACCTTTCTTTCTCTCCATTTCAAAACCACCGCTACCCATTTACGGTATCATATACCTTCATTATTTTTGTCCTCACAGTAACAACAAAACTCATACTCTTCAAAACTCCATGTTACAACAATAACCCTCACCTCTCGAAACAAACATCACGCACCACCTCTTGTCCGCCGCGAAATCTCTTCAAACGTTTTTCATCTTCCTATCTCCATTTTGCAGCACCACTCCTCAAAACCTCTCATACATCAACTCTCTCTTTCTGATAACATAAAACAAAAACCATTATCCTCTCTTTTCCTGCAAAACTAACCATGCATCTACACACAAAAATCACATGAATCTTGCATTTTTTTCCTCCACTGTAAACCATCAACAATTTCAAACTCACATGAACAACTCACCTAACCACCGTTTTTTTATCTTTTCTATTCAATCTTCATGCATATTCCCAACCTAACATTACCTTCAAAAAACATGGTTGCTCACCACTGGTTTCAACACACACATTCATCACCACAATCTCTGTTTCTTAACCGAATAACCACACAAATCTCACCGCCTTGTTAACCACAACAACTCATTTCCCAATAACAACAAACCACGGTCGGTATACTTCATAAACACACCAGCAAAACACCATGAAAACTCACGTTCCACATAAAACTCACTTTGTATCCTCTTCAACTCTCCATTATTTCCACAACCAAGCTGTTAACTTCCTGTTCATCTTTCGAATCTAACCGTTGAAGCCACTTCCTCCTCACACCAAGCTACAACCAACCAACGACACCGTAAAAGTCTTCCTACGTATTAGAGTTTGGCTTAACACAACCTTACAAAACCGGTTGGTAAGGTGAGGGATGCCACTCTATATAAACTATTTCATTGCTCTATCTCCAACCAATGTGGGACTTCTAGGATCTTCCTAATACACCCCCTCACGCCCAGCACTCTTTTTGGGCTTGGTGCGTGGATTTTAAACGGTGGGTTGCCCAAGGTCCGATCGATAGGCTCTGATACCATATTAGAGTTTGACCTAACACAACCTTACAAAACCGGTTAGTAAGGTGAGGGGTGTCACTCTATATAAACTATTGAATTGCTCTATCGCCAACCAATGTGGGACTTCTAGGATCTTCCTAATACACCCCCTCATGCCCAACACTCTTTTTTTTGGGCTTGGTGCGTGGATTTAAACGGTGGGCTGCCCAAGGTCCGATCGATAGGTAAGGTGAGGGATGCCACTCTATATAAACTATTTCATTGCTCTATCTCCAACTAATGTGGGACTTCTAGGATCTTCCTAATACTACGGTGCTATGCAAACAGCCAACAACAGTTCTGCGGCGACGGAAACGAACAACAACGACATTTTAACAGCCTTGCTGTTCAAAATGAGGCACGTGTCGGTAATGTTTCGAAATAACTTTTGCTGTGCTTTGCGAGTTTTTTTGTGTGATAAGTTCTACTACGGTTGTTTATCGTTCGAACTCTATATCGTTTTATTGTGACAATTTGCTGCTACCTTGTTTAGTTCGGTTACCGGTGGCAATTCGAGTACACTGTATTTGGAATTGGTATTGTCGCTGCCTTTGGGTATTATAATTCTTTAGCCATTGATTTTACGTGTTGGTGTTTAGTTTTTTAGGATATATAAGTTTGACATTTGAATTGGTATTTGTATTTTACTAATATCATGGCTAGTAATATCATACGTATCATGTCGGTTTGCAAGAAATATCATCCGTAAATGTATATGCTTGTGTACTGTGCATTACGTTCTTTTATGTATACTTACTGTACCTATGTATGCTTTATATTTCTAATTGTTATATATATTTTTAACATATGCTTATCATACTTTATTTTTCTATTAATATATATTCTATGTTTTAAGTTTTATAGCTAATATATATATATATATATATATATATATATATATATATATATATATATATATATATAGTTTTTTAAAAAAAGGTTTTGTAATTATATATATACTTTTGATTTTTGTGGATTATATATTTTAGTATTATAATTTTTTATTTTATTTTATTTTTAGTTCTATTTTGATTTTATAGCAATGCGGTTTTATATTTGGGTAGTGCGTGTGATGTTGTTACATTTTTGTTACTTTTCATTGTGTTGCGATTTCGGAGTTAAAGTTCAATTTAACTTTCGAGGACTGTATGGATGCATAAATTCACTTGATCGACTTCTCATAGAGTGACCCGCATATGAGTCGACACTAAGATAGTTAAAGAGCTAAATTTGTCGCCTTCGATTTATTCGAATCCCGTGACTTACTTCTTACAACGAGTACTTATTCTATTTGGTTCGATTTAATTACTTCATTTCATCCCCATTCGACAAAATGTATCCCGTTCCCACAAAATATAATAATTTTACCGCTTTTGCCTTATTTGTGCTTTAATGATTAATCATTTTCAAAAGAAATAATTCTCGATCCAACATCGAGCCTTTTTTCTCCCTTGTAAGTCGATTGTGTTAGCTCTTGAATTGGCTAGAATTTTGGTAAAACAAAGTTGTGCAATGTTGATGTCACATGGGTGATGTCTTAACATTGAGTCTTAACATTGGATAATGTTAGGTGTTTAAGTTGTTGAAGTTTTGAAGTCTGATGTCACATGCGATGTCATGACATCAGATATGCGGATCAGTAAAACATCAGGTTTGAGATGTTTTTAGGGTTAAGCGTATTAGCTGGAATTTTGGGAGAGCTGTTAGAGTTATTGGATACGAATATCTTGGAGGAGATATTTTCTGTTGCAAACAGATTTGATGCAGATTTGTAGGAGTGTTTAAAGGCTGAAGATTTAAGAAGATTTTGAGAGAGAAAATCTGTTGAAGATTCAATTTTAAATAACAAATCAGGTCAGATATTGTAGCAGGTCCAAGACCAAATCAAATAGCTATATAAAGCGCATCAATCCTTTGAAGAAAGTAACGAAGAAAGAGAGCTAAAGACTGAGAGTCGTTTGTGTCTTCGTGTATGTGTTGTAAACCATTCTAGTGTGAATCGGTGTTGTTGTTTTGAGTTGTTCTTGATCAAAGCTGTGAAGCAGAATCAAGTTGTGTTTTTCAAAGTGTGTGATCTTTGAATTATATCACTGAAGTGATTTAGGGATTGAGTAGTGTTCTCATACCTAAGTGGTTTCTTAGGTAGAAAGTTCATTAAGTAGAGATTAAGTTTAGGAGATGTCAACTGGGTTGTTGAGTCTGTAAATTAATTATACTGATAGTGAAATTCATCCCTGGCTTGGTAGCCTCCAGAGTAAGTTGTTTAACTGAACTGGGTGAACAATTCTTTGTGTACTCTTCTGTTGTTTTTCATTGTCCATTGCAGAGTGTGTTGTCGTGACATCACACGTAACATCACATATTTCGTACCAGAATTTCAATTGGTATCAGAGCAAGCATCCTGCTCTGCATCTGGGTGAGATCTAGGGCTGATTCTTTCTGGTAAAGATGGACAAGGAAGTTGGTGGATTTGTGAATAGACCCCCTATTTTGGATGACTCTAATTATGATTATTGGAAACCAAGGGTGATTACCTTTTTGAAATCCTTGGACAGCAGGGCTTGGAAGGCTATCATAAAGGAATGGAAAACACCTGTTGTTGTTGAGAAAGATGATGCTGGGAAAGAAAAAGAAGGCAGCTCAAAACTGAAACCTGAAGAAGAATGGACCAAGGAAGAAGATGAGCTTGCCCTTGGTAATTCCAAAGCTTTAAATGCTATTTTCAATGGAGTTGATAAGAACATATTCAGGTTGATTAATACCTGTGAAGTTACTAAGGAAGCTTGGGACATCTTAAAGACTACTCATGAAGGAACTTCAAAGGTTAAGATGTCAAGACTTCAACTTCTAACATCAAAGTTTGAAAGTCTAAAGATGAAGGAAGATGAAACTATTCATGACTTTCATATGAGTATTCTTGAGCTGTCTAATGCCTCTAGTGCTCTTGGAGAAAAGATGACTGAAGAAAAGCTGGTGAGGAAAATCCTTAGGTCCCTTCCCAAGAGATATAAGATGAAGGTGACTGCAATTGAAGAAGCTCAAGACATCAGCAAAATGAGAGTTGATGAGCTAATTAGATCTCTTCAAACTTTTGAGTTAGGGTTAAGTGAAGAGGAACCTGAAAAGAAGTCCAAGAGTATAGCTTTGGTTTCCAGTTCTGAAGAAGCCAAGAAAGGGAAAGAAGATGACTCTCAGGAGGAGCTGTCTCAGGCTATTGCTTTGCTGGGAAAATAGTTCAACAAAGTTATGAAGAGGATAAATAGGAGTTATAATCCCAATGTCAAGAACATTACCTCTGACATCAACAGATCAGGAGAACAAGGGAAGAAGTCTAAAGATGAAGAAAAATCCAGTAATGACAAAGGAATACAATGCTTTGAGTGTGAAGGGTATGGACATGTCAAGAAGGAATATCCTACTTTTCTAAAGAAGCAGAAAGGGTTATCAGCTTCTTGGTCTGACAGTGAGAGTGAATCTGAAGAAAATTCAGCTAAACTTGTTAGAGCTATGGTTGAGGTTTATGAGTCAGATGATGATTCTTGTGATGATGAGGTTACTTATGATGAACTTGTTGTCATTTATAAAGATATTTTCATAAGAAGTGAACAAGTGTGTCTTGAAGGAGAAGAGCTGAAGAATACCATAGTACAGTTAAAAGCTGAAAAGACTGAACTTGAAGCTGAAGTCAGTATGCTTAACTATAAACTGGACTCTATGACCAAAACTATCAGAATGTTGAACAATGGTACTGATACGTTAGACAACATTCTTAGTATTGGGAAGATGGCTGCAGACAAATGTAGTTTGGGATTCAACAATGATGCAGGTTCTAATGATGTTATCACCTCCAAACCAGTGATGTTAAAACAGATGTTAAAACATCATGACAGAACTCCATCTAAGAAGAAATACAGACACTGGAGATGTCACCATTGTGGATGTTTTGGACACATTAAGGCTTATTGTTATAAGCTACATGGACATCCACAGAAGGCTCATCAGGTTGTTCCCAGACAGAACTGTCATAAAGGAAGGCAGGTTACCAAGCCTAAGAAGCAATGGGTCCCTAAAGTTAAGGTTACCAGCTTGATAACTCACACTTCTTTAAGGGTTTCTACCAAAGAAGATTGGTACTTTGACAGTGGGTGTTCAAGGCACATGACTGGAGTTAAGAATCTGTTGGTAGGTGTGAAGCTTCATTCTTCAGGCTATGTTACATTTGGTGATGGGGTCAAAGGAGAGATTAAGGGAATTGGTAAACTGAACTGTGCTGGTGCTCCCAGACTGGAGGATGTTCTTCTTGTTAAAGGGCTGACAGCAAATTTGATTAGCATTAGTCAAGTTTGTGATCAAGGATTCAAAGTAGACTTTATAAAGTCTGAATGCATTGTCAATGATGATAAAGGAGAAGTCATTATGAAGGGAGCCAAGTCTAAGGACAATTGTTATCTTTGGGTGCCACAATACTCAAATTCTTCCACTTGTGTTTTTGCTAAAGAAGATGATGTCAAAATCTGGCATCAGAAGTTGGGACATCTTCACCTAAAGGGAATGAAGAGAATCATCTCCTCAGAAGCAGTCAGAGGAATTCCCAAACTTAATATTGAGGAAGGAAAAGTGTGTGGAGACTGTCAAAAAGGGAAGCAGACAAAGATGTCTCATCCGAAGCTTCAACATGACACCACCTCCAAGGTCTTGGAACTACTTCATATGGACTTGATGGGACCTATGCAGGTTGAAAGTCTGGGTGGAAAGAAATATGCATATGTAGTTGTGGATGACTATTCAAGGTACACCTGGGTGAGCTTCATCAAAGACAAATCAGAGGTGTTTGATGTTTTTAAAGATCTTTGTCAAAGACTCCAAAGAGAAAAGGAGAGTAATGTTATCAGGATAAGGAGTGGCCATGGAAGAGAGTTTGAGAATAGCAAGTTTGAAGAATTTTGCTTTGCTGAAGGTATAAGTCATGAGTTTTCATCTCCTATTACTCCTCAGCAAAATGGAGTAGTTGAGAGGAAGAACAGAACTATCCAAGAGTCTGCTAGAGCTATGATCCATGCCAAGAAACTTCTCTATCATTTCTGGGCTGAAGCCATGAATACTGGTTGCTACATTCACAACAGGGTTACCCTGAGAAGAGGCACTTCATCCACTCTGTATGAACTATGGAAGGGAAGAAAACCTAATGTTAAATACTTTCATGTTTTTAGAAGTAGATGTTATATTCTGGCTGATAGAGAACAGAGAAGAAAATTGGATTCCAAAAGTGATGAAGGAATATTTTTGGGATACTCTACCAACAGCAGAGCATATAGGGTTTTCAACTCTAGAACCAAAGTGATGATGAAGTCCATCAATGTGGTGATTGATGACAATGATAAGCAGGAAGATGATGATGTCCTAGATGATGTTGGAACACCAGTTGGTGAAGGTGCACCAGAAGCTGAAGACAGAAGTCCAACTCCTGGTGTTGCTGCTGCTGAGCCTAAAACTGAGCAACCTCATAAAGATCCCTCTATCAGAGTGCAGAAGGACCACCCAAAGGAGCTTATTATAGGTGATCCAAATTCTGGAGTGAGGACTAGGTTTAGAGATGTTATAGCAAGTTCATGTTTTGTCTCCAAAATTGAGCCAAAGAATGTCAAGGAAGCATTGACTGATGAGTTTTGGATAAATGCAATGCATGAAGAGCTGGAGCAATTCAAGAGGAATGAAGTATGGGAGCTTGTACCAAGGCCTGATGGAGTTAATGTGATTGGCACCAAGTGGATCTACAAGAATAAATCTGATGAACAAGGAGTGGTCACCAGAAATAAGGCCAGATTAGTTGCTCAGGGATACACTCAAGTCGAAGGAATTGATTATGATGAAACCTTTTCTCCTGTGGCAAGACTGGAATATATCAGATTACTCTTATGGGTGACTTGTAATTTCAAATTCAAGCTTTTTCAGATGGATGTTAAAAGTGCCTTCTTGAATGGTTACTTAAATAAAGAGGTGTATGTTGATCAGCCAAAAGGATTTATTGATCCTACATTTCCTGACCATGTGTACAAACTAAGGAAAACTCTATATGGTTTGAAGAAAGCACCAAGAGCTTGGTATGAAAGGCTTACTGAATTCCTGGTTGTGAATGGCTACAGAAAATGAGGGATTGACAAGACTTTGTTTGTTAAAGAGGAAGGAGGAAAACTGATGATAACTCAAATCTATGTTAATGACATAGTATTTGGTGGGATGTCAGATGCAATGGTGAAACATTTTGTGGAACAGATGCAGTCTGAGTTTGAAATGAGTCTTGTTGGTGAGCTAAACTATTTTCTTGATCTACAAGTTAGACAAATGGAGGACTCCATATTCATTTCTCAGAGCAAGTATGCAAAGAACATAGTGAAGAAGTTTGGTCTAGAGAATGCTAATCATAAGAGGACTCCTGCTCCTACTCATTTTAAATTGTCCAAGGATGAACATGGAGATAGTGTGGATCAAAGTTTATATAGAAGCATGATTAGGAGTCTATTGTATCTCACAGCTAGCAGACCTGACATTTCTTTTGTTGTTGGAGTTTGTGCCAGATACCAATCTGAGCCTAAGGTTAGTCACTTGAATCAAGTGAAGAGGATCCTGAAATATGTTAATGGCACTAGTGACTATGGGATGCTGTATAGTCATGGATCTGGGACTGAGTTAAGGGGATATTGTGATGCTGACTGGGGTGGGAGTGCTGATGATAGGAAAAGCACTTCAGGAGGTTGTTTCTTCTTAGGGAATAATCTAATATCATGGTTCAGTAAAAAGTAGAATTGTGTGTCTCTTTCTACTGCTGAAGCTGAGTACATAGCAGCAGGGAGTAGTTGTTCTCAACTTGTTTGGATGAAGCAGATGTTAATAGAATACAATGTCAAGCAATATGTCATGACATTGTACTGTGATAATTTAAGTGCTATCAATATCTCTAAGAATCCTATTCAACATAGCAGAACTAAGCATATTGATATAAGGCATCATTTTATAAGAGATTTGGTTGAAGACAAAGTAGTTGCTTTGGAACATGTTGCTACAGATAAACAATTAGCTGACATTTTTACTAAAGCCTTAGATGCAAACCAATTTGAAAGTTTGAGAAGTAAATTAGGAATTTGCATTTATGAAGATTAAATGTGCTAGAGAGTGTATTAAGCAGTTGTATTCTTTATTAGAAATTGTTTTTATTCAACTGCTGAAGGCATACAGGTTTGAAGTACATCAATAGTTACAGATTATCCCAACCCCCTGCATCCAGAAAAGCCTTCCAGTCTTCATCCCAATCATCATCAGAAGCTTGTTGTTGCACAGGAAGCTTCTTGCTGGGTTTCATGGTTGTTTCTGAGGTTCTGCCTGTCTTTGTGGTTCCTGAAGTAGTTTCAGCTGCAGTCATTATTTTGCTCCTCTTCTTAGGTGGATCTGAAGTCTTGCCCTTCTGCTTAAGGTTCTTTGCTGCATCTTTGGTGTTTGACTGGCTCATTCTTGGTTGTTGTGTAGTGCTGCTAGTAGGAAGAAATGCTTGTTTTTATAATACAAACAAGGAGCATAGTTTGTATCGACTGAACAGTCAATGTGTTGGAACTTGTTTTTTTGGGAAGCATGGTGTTTGACCATGTCTTTATGCCAGGTCATTGTGTTTGGTGATTGTCCAATTATGGCTAAAAAGGGGGAGAGTTAGCCTAGGTGTGTAGAGTGTATCCTATCTAAGTTCTGGTGTGGTGCAGGTGTTGAGGGGGAGTGTGCAGCAGGTTATGCTTTTGAGGGAGAGTTTGTTTTAAAAAAATTTGAGGGAGAGTTTGTTTTAAAAAAAAATTTCCGCTGCTGAAGTCTCTAATGTTGCAGAGATTGTTTTAGCCAAAATTAACCAAAAGGGGAGATTGTTAGCTCTTGGATTGGCTAGAATTTTGGTAAAATAAAGTTGTGCAATGTTGATGTCACATGGGTAATGTCTTAACATTGAGTCTTAACATTGGATAATGTTAGGTGTTTAAGTTGTTGAAGTTTTGAAGTCTGATGTCACATGCGATGTCATGACATCAGATATGCAGATCAGTAAAACATCAGGTTTGAGATGTTTTTAGGGTTAAGCGTATTAGCTGGAGTTTTGGGAGAGCTGTTAGAGTTATTGGATACAAATATCTTGGAGGAGATATTTTCTGTTGCAAACAGATTTGATGCAGATTTGTAGGAGTGTTTAAAGGCTGAAGATTTAAGAAGATTTTGAGAGAGAAAATCTGTTGAAGATTCAGTTTTAAATAACAAATCAGGTCAGATATTGTAGCAGGTCCAAGACCAAATTAAATAGCTATATAAAATGCATCAATCCTTTGAAGAAAGTAACGAAGAAAGAGAGCTAAAGACTGAGAGTCGTTTGTGTCTTTGTGTATGTGTTGTAAACCATTCTAGTGTGAATTGGTGTTGTTGTTTTGAGTTGTTCTTGATCAAAGCTGTGAAGTAGAATCAAGTTGTGTTTTTCAAAGTGTGTGATCTTTGAATTATATCACTGAAGTGATTTAGGGATTGAGTAGTGTTCTCATACCTAAGTGGTCTCTAAGGTAGAAAGTTCATTAAGTAGAGATTAAGTTTAGGAGATGTCAACTGGGTTGTTGAGTCTGTAAATTAATTCTACTGATAGTTTACATACCCCAAATTTGTCCTACCTTCTTATTTTTCTTATACCAAGAATGTTGTGGCTTCATGATCTTTCTCAGAGTGATCATTTGGGTTATGGAGGTCTTGTTTGTGCTTATTATGTATACAGTTTCTTGCAAGTGTGTTGAATTCAGGTGGAGATAAGAGAAAAGATGTGTCCTCATTCTCATGGTAAATTAGTCAAGACATGATCAAGTGATTTCAAGTGGTTTTTAAATTATATGGTCATTCATTCTCAAGCCATACTTCAAGGTGATCTTGTTGCATTCATTTCCTAAACCTTGGCTTAACTTGTTTCAAGTTTATTTCCAAGTTATTATTCAAGTGGTTTCAAGATGGTTCTAAGTCATATTTAAGCCTTACCGCATAACCATGTTTGAATTAGTTTTGTGCCATGAAGATCATGCCCAAGTTTAAGCCATGTTTTGACCCATTATTGCAAGGAAATTTCCTAGTCAAGTTTTACGCCATGATGTTGCAAACCATGTTTAGATTCGTCTCAAATTTTAATTCATGGTCAAATGGTGCTTCCTTTCAAGCCTTGACTAGATTTGTTTTCATGTTGTTTCACGCCATTTGAAGAACCAAGG